>CM060938.1:370756963-372006963 GCA_030765085.1 Allium cepa | reverse complement strand
AATGTAGAATGCCTACCTACCGATTAAAGAAGTTTTTAGATAGATAATATCATAGTAAACCCATGAAAACTATGATTAGAAAGAGTTATTGGCAGGGGCCAATAGGTTTGTAGTGAACCCATGAAAACTATATTTGGATTAAGTTATTGACGGAAGTCAATAGGTTCTTAGTCAACCCATGAAAACTAGAATAAGAGGGAAATTATTGGAGATACCTACAGGTTCAAAGAGAACCCATGAATAGGAAGTTATTGGCAGGGGCCAAACTTGTTTGCATATCATCATAATATTTTGAATTGCTATGTTTTCAACCATTGTGGATGCAGGAGCATAGTATACGGTTATTATATATTTTTGAAAGATACTAGTGAGGGGAAAACTTATTTCGCTAAGCAATGTGGTCTTAGTAGATATCTAAATGGTTTGAGATGGTAGATTATTAATCATACCAAGCTTATTTCTAACTCGAAGTTTATATTTTCCCCTTAAACTCTTGGGTGCCCAACTAATTTTGAGTAGTTAAAAAGTTGAGGTTTTAGGTACCTCATTAGACAAATAAGCTTTCCGGAGACGTGTAGGATGCAACCTACATAGTAGGAGTTCTTTTCTATTTTGATTCCGCTGTGTTTTGTTGTAAAGGAAAAGTCATTTAATTGCCTTGTTGTATACTCTAATCATCCAAGAGGGCATCTTCATATGTCGCTATTTACGTATGTTTTAACAATTATATTTTCTCTAAACATGGTTTTTGAATATGGGATTATGTAATGAACGTTGAAATGATTTGGAATGGAATGTCAAAGTTGTTTAATGATTTTAAATATTTTCCATATCCATGTGTTTCTGTTATATCAATGTATCTAACATTACCATATTTGGCCGCCGAGGATTAATAATTATGGATGAATGCAGCATCTGTAGCCATTAGTTTTAGGCCTCCAAGTAAGGGTTTGTTTGCACCAAAATTGGACACAACACTCTTCGGAAGTATTTTAAGAGATAAAATGAATAAAGTAAATGTAAAGAGAAGATTATCTAACAAGCACTTCAAAAACAGAAAAGAAAAACACGTAGAAATACAGAGATTTAGAGTGGCTTAGCGTATAGCCTACGTCCACTATGAAATCAATGATTTTATTGATGTTTGTTTGTTGATTACAACTGGTTACAGTGGATTGCAGAAGTAGATTTCGAGTACAATGGCGATCTTTGAGTGCAAAAATGGTTTCGGCAGAGTCTGGACATAGGAGAGTGAAAATTTCCTTTTCTGTAGACTCTGGGATGCTATTTATAGGTGTAGGATGCAAATATCTAGCTCAGATCTTGGAAGATCTCTTCTGGCACGTGTGTAGGCCCACGTTATCAATATCATGTGATTTGCATACGATATGGGATCGATACGAACGAGCTTCGTATCGATCAAAAATTCATCCAATTGAGTCGGGATCGATTGTTAATGTTGTTGAGGATGTATGTAAGCTCCTACGAAAATTTGGTGGCATTTGGACTTGTAAATTGTGAGTTATGATCGATGCAAGTTTGGACTTTTCAGTTGTCATTCTCTTCGTATTGATGCTGTTCGAATCGATCATTTCGTATCGATGATCATGCACATGATGCCAATTGATGTGGCGCTTGCTTTTAGGATCGATTTGAAGTTCATGCCGAATCGATCGAGTCTTCCCAACGTTTGCGCCTTGTTCATATCGATCTGACAAACTGTCTTTTGGACAAACTGTCGTTTGTCTCTTGTCAATTCATTGGTGTCAGGGCCGTGCCAAAGGCGGGATAACATTTTCCCCCTAAAGTACATCTTGTGTGAACATAACGTGCTTTCTAAAGTTGCAATCTTCACCCAGAACAGTTTCACTTGACTTGTTGAACAGTTGTTTCCTTCTCGTCGAAATATATAACCTTTGATCGATCTTCTGTAATATGAACTATTGACTGCCAATTGTTGTACCGCATACTATTGTAACCGAGTGTTGTATGATAGTGATCTGTTGTTGTTGTAATTGTCACCATATGAGTATTCAATTCCTGTGAATTTTAAAAATTGGATGTCAGTTCGTCACGCATGAGTGTATGTTAGCCTGACTCCCGTCAACGTTTGCACGTTCATGAGTTGTTGTCAGCTTTTTTATATTGAATTCCGTATTGACCCTCTCCCGAGTCAGTGTGAAATTCGAGTTGTAACAACGCTTGACAGTTGTTTTGGAATTTTTCTTCACGTCGATCCTCTCCTAGATCGATGTGGAAGGTTGAAAAATTGTGTATCGATGGATGCGAATTCGAATGTTTTCCAAAAATGATGGATACGAAATGGCCCAACTGGTTTTTAGGAGATTATTCGTATCGACTAACAGATGGACAGGAATGGCAGTTGCTTTAAGTTGACGTGGGATAGATACGAAAAAACCTTTCCTCATATGGATGTAGGAGAAATAGCCTTGATGGATACGAACTGAGTTCACTAAATGTTGGATATGCAGTGCCCTTTTTTTATGCCGGTTGTGTTGTTGACCGGTCCAACCGATCTGGAACACCTAGAGACAAAGAGTTTTCTTTTCTCTGGTTTTTTTCATCCATATAAATACTTTCCACACTTAACCAAATTTCCATTTTCTTTCACACTTTCTTCTGCGTTCGTATCGATACAGAAACGAAGGAATAAAAACTACCTTCGCCCGCAAATTGTCATTGCTCTCTAATCCCTCGAGTTTGTACGTTGACTTAGGTAATTAATTGAACAAATCGATTGTAAAATAATGAGAGTCGAGTCTTGGTGCCATTTTATCCAACGTCACGGCTGGTTCCAACATCTTCGATGTCGGAGTTAGGGTGGAGTGAGGTCGAGGAGGTTGGAATGACCTTCGTGTTGATTAGAGAAGATGAAGTGTAGAGGGATACGAAGAAGAGATCTAAATCGATGATGGATGATAGGTGAGTTCGTATCGATCCAGACACGACAATTCTTCGTAACAAATGGGTGAATCATTTTATACCGATGGTTGGGGGTATTCATGTCGATCATTTGATGAAGGTCATTTATATCGATGTGAAGCGATCAATGCAAATGTTGGACCTAGTGATTGCTACGAATTAGAGGACTTTAATCGACATGAACAAAGTTTTTGGGTGAAAGATACAAAATGTCGTTCTATGATCGATATGAACTGCTGCCTATCATGATCGATATGAACTCATCTCTAGTGATCGATCTAAGTACACATCGTGATGGATGCAAAATCTTTCACAATCGAGCATCTAACTCCGACGAGCTTCATTCCTGCATATCTGGACTTAACTGTTAAACTGCATATTTGATTGTCTTTCGAAGCTCGTCAATGGAACTATAACTAACCAAAATTTAACGAACTTTAACTCGGATCGGTCTCTAAGTCTGGATGGCACAGTTGTAACGGTCAGCGATGACGGTCACTTCAGTTGAATTTCAAAGTCTTGCCGTTTTAATATTCTTTCAAACTCTGTAGAATTTCTTAAGTAATATGTAGCACTGCACTGCACATTCACACACTTCACATTGGGGAACATACGTGTTTATTATCTTCAAATATTGGTTTTTGTTAAGTTGATTAGCTATGGAATCCGCAAGTTCTCAACAGCAAGAAATTTGAAGTTCATCTCTTCGACTAACAAAGTTGTCGACCATCGTGGCCGAGGTCATCGATCCAGCTTCGGACGAGTTGCTAGGATCAACTTTTATTGCAAACCCACAAGAATCTATGCCGTCCAAGTCTCCGAAGATATGTTGGGATGGATATGCCTAGGACAAGGCTTGTCGTTGGACGACGTCATATTACCTGGAGGGGTTAACTGCCTTTAATAGGCACTCGTGCATAGCTGGGACGCTTCCCCCATTCAACCAATACATTCGTGAAGTGTTGGCTTTTTTTGGAATTTCCCCCTCACAACTGCACCCAATGGATACGCGCTACTGAATAACCTATTCATTGTATTCATGGAGCATCTTTTTCGACCCCGGCTCCGAATGAAATCGAATATTTATTTAATGTTAAGAGTCGGGGAGAGAGTCCTTCGTTTATATTCCTAAAGGTAGTTAGGAACTGTCAAGTGGTGACGGGCTCTTGGACCAGGCTCAGCTATTTAAATACAGAATGGTTCTATGCCCGATGCCCCCAGGATTCGCCAGTCGATGGTTAGCCATACGTAAGTTTCACAATTTTCTTTGGTAATTCATGAATTTGTCATAACCAATGCTAAATCTCATATCTTTTTTCCTTTTACAGCCGTAATTCCATGACCTGAAGTCACACACTTTAAATAAATAGCACGGGCCCTTTAAGAAGTGCCGAATGAAATGAGGGACATAGACTCGGTGCTAACATATAGAAATTTGAGGACTGTCGGGATAATCGAGTGAAATTAGAGCATTAGGCTTAAAGGAACGCTGAGGGCAACTCCGGTGAAATGGGCTAAATATAGAGCGCCCATGATCGTAATAACCGAAGAGGGTAAGTAAGAAAATACACCCATCGATGCCGAACCCGTAGTCGGGCCTTTTGACAGCTTTCAAATCTTGAGTGAAGGAGAAAAGGCAAGGCTACAGCGCATAAGCGCCACGAAACTTTGAGATGAAAATCCATAATCGTGTCTTTGCCTATTCTAGGTTTTAGAATTTCAAAGGCTCCTTCCTCGCAAGTAGAGAACCTTTTCAAAGGGCTTGCCAATATCCCAATCCCGGATTATATGTCACTTCAACATGACGCCGGATTAGAGGGGCTTCAGAGTGCTTTAGACTCAAGCGAGGCTCTTTCCACAAGCACGACCGACATTTTCGGTTGGTTGGGTGGTTGCACATACATATACACTTCAAGGCACTACATGATTTACGATCATAAATTGCTTACTTTAGGAAATTACTGACTCTGTTGTTCTTTCTTATTTACAGATTCAATGACTAGACGAGATTCCATGCTTGGTAGTCTCCGCTCCGCACGACAATCATTCAGCTTGTATTACGAGTCCCAACGGAGGGAGGAAGATAGAAACTGCAATCGCAATTATTCGAGCCAAGAACGTCACGAGAGAGAGAGAGGGATAGAGATTATAGACATCAATCCCGTTCACATTCTCCTCCTCGAGCCCCTGCACAACCATCAGGACATGGAAAACAACCAGTAGAGCCTCCCTGCCAAAAATCATCTTCTCAAACCTTTGGGTTCAAATCACAACGTCGTAAACCTGAGGCCAAAACTCCCATTACTGCTGAACAAGCTATCACTTAGCCTACTGGTGAAGGCTCTATTAGAATTTCCCAGTTGAAGAAAGATTTTCCAAACTTATGCTTTGACAGCTTCGTCTTCCTCCTCACTTAAAGAGAATTCCATTGGAGGCCGAGCATATAATGCATGATTATATTCATGATATCTATACTCAATACAAGGAGTGGTGGAAAGCTGTAGAGAAAGCATCGAAGGTGGCCTTTGAGCGGGTGAATACCATTGAGAAATAAGAAGTCGAGCTCGCTCAAGGGATCGGATTATTTAAGTGCTTAACGACGAAGCCGAATCCTCTCAAAAATCAGAAATAGAGGCCACCTAAGAGGCCAATGAGGTGAGTTTGGCAATGGAGAGGATGCAACAAACGCATTTTGCCTTAGTGGAGGAGATGGGCCACCGAAACACCACTATCACAGCCGAATAGGATGTTGCACTTAATGAACTAAACGAGCTCAAAGCCAAATTTTCCGAAATCATCAAGGAAAGGGATGATGCACATAGCGTAGCCCAGGAGGCATGTGAACATGTTGTAGTGCTTCGGGGAAAACGGGATGTGGCTTTGGCTAAGGTCCGAGAGGTGGAGACTGAGGTCGAGGAGAAGGTCCAAATGGAGGAGTCCAGGCTAGAGGTTGACATTGAAGATCTCCTACTTACTTATAATGCTAGCGTATTGAGGTATAGGAACCTAGTCTGGCTTCATAACTGTCTGACACATTTAGATAACGCTTAGGGCCAATTAGTAGAAGATGAGAAGATTGCCCACCAGGGTGAATCGGTTGATGAATTCGAGCTTGAGAATCAAGTACTGATCAAAGACGAAAGGAAAGTTCTCATGATGCTATGATTTCATATTAGAAGGAGAAGCTTGGCACTTAGCACTTGGAGGTTGGAGAAGGTTCTTGTATAGACCACCGTGATATAGGTCCTAAATCTATTATGCCGACTCAGCCTGAACCGACTTCTGCGGTTGATACTCAATCTGTTTCTGCTTACAACTCGGATCGGCCGTAGATATCTCAAGCTAGCGAGCAAGTTTGTGAGGCCGTTCAGCCACTAATGAGTTGAACCGAGGAAGGTACTCTGAACATTTCGTATGCTTGTTTACGATCGGGAGCTTCACTTGAGATATTTAATAATAGTTTTTCTTTGTCTCTTCCCAGTGATCGGAGCCACATCAGTCGCGCCTCCTGCAATTCAAGAGTCGCATCATGCGCAAGAGGCGATTGTTACGGAAGTGACCACGACATTGGCTATAGCACCTACAGATGATGTACACGGGAGCACACTTTCATTTGATGAACAGATGATGAAGGAATTCCACAGTCATCATAGTGTCCCTTTCTCTAACCTGTCGTTTGTCATGAGTGGAGTAGCGCAAGCAACCAACTCCTTAGTAAACCGCAAGCATTTTCGGTAATGTAAAAACACTTCACGAGGAAGAAATTATAGCCGAGATTAACACAGAAATAGAAGCAGCTGCTCGGGCCAACAGCTTCGAAGGTGGAATGGCGGACCCTGGTCGGCCCCGTTACAAATGATATCTCCTGGTGGCACTGTTGTCGACAACAGCGTGCTTATTCCGCCTCCTATAGTGGGCCCGACCCCTCTGACTCTGCGTGCTAGAAATATTCCCATATACTTGAGTTTGGAGGAGGAAATCGATAAAATGCCCCTAAAACGAGATCAGCCGTCGAAAGGCAAAGGCTCAAAGAGGAAAATTAGTGACAGCTCCAGCTGGTCTACGCTGAAGAAGAAACCAAGAAAGAAGAAAGAGCAGATATGCTTCTTCGACTCATTTTTGAGTAGATAGGAATTTCGTTAGCTTTTGTTGGCTGTGTATAGATGCGGGTTCGGCCCCTGCTAGTAGGATTTTTGGAAATTATTTGTACATAAATTTCTTTCACAAATGGTTGAAATGACATTCTATTTTGTCTTCAACTCAATCATCCTTTATTTGCTTAAGTGTTCCAGCATTTAGATTCTTGTTTGGTGAACTTGTGAAGTTTTTAACCTTTGGATCGGGTTTTTAGTTTTCTCGTTAAGTCATAGAATCACAGCTACGAGTTGTGCTCAGACACTAAGTTGAACTCTGATGCTGCACTGCTTTAGTCGGTGATCAACACATAAGTTTTACCCCCAATTTCAGGGATGAGTTGTAAAATTCGGCTTGCGACTGGATTTAACCTCCAATACATCGAGCTTAACGTCGTTGAATTGATGTTGAAACAATCATGGGTCAAGTGGTCGAATCAAACTCGCTCACTTATTGATGATCACATCCACACTCCGGGGATTTGCATTTGTGCGTCGGTGGTCGGTCACGCCTGTTTAAGTTCAAAGTACATGTCCACATTTCGGAGACTCAAGTTATTATATGGGTGGTTAATCACACTCACTTGATACTTAGCACTTCATCCGCACTCTACGGACTTAGAGTTAGGTTACAGATGATCGATTCATATCCGGTTTGTTTTTAAGCTCTAACCCATTCTCTCGGGATTTAAAGTTAATCGATGTTTATTCTCCAATCCTTGCTTTGGGGGCTTAGAGTTAATTGTGGTCGATACTCTGGTTTGCACTCTGGGAATTCGGAGTTAGTCGCCGTTTGTACCCCAATTCGCATTCCGAGAACCTGAAGTTGGTTGATGTTAATGCTCGGGTTCACACTCTGGGAATCCGGAGTTAGTTGATGTTTATACTCTAGTTCGCACTCTGCGAACTGGGAGTTGGTGTTATACTCCAATTCGCACTCTGGGATTTTGGAGTTGATGTTTATACTCTTGTTCACACTCTAAAAACTTGGATTTGGCCGACAGACGGTCAATCACGTCTGTTTAGGCTTTAGAATTTCGTTCGCACTCCAAGAACGATGAATCTATTAGGATCGTGGATGGTCGGTTCACATCCACCCTAAGTTAACAAGCAAGGTCATTAGATGGATGAGTCCATCCTCCTCAAACTTGGTCAGGATATGGCGAAGTTGTTAGGTGGTCGGATCCACCCTCTTCGAAACCGCATTTATTTACAAGTTTATACTCTAGCTCGCACTCTAGGAACTTAGAGTTAGTTAAAGGATTGTCGTGTATCAATCCTTTTATGGCTTCAGTTTGGCGACTTGCCCTCGATCTTGGGATTCACCTAGCTTGTAACTGGTCGTATCACAATCACTCCCTATTTGAATAAATCCCACCGTATGATGGAACTTAGCTCTTCATGCATCGTGGTGGTTGTATGACACATTCGATAAATCAAAGCTCTAGCTCGAAGAGATTGCATTTTGTTGCTGAAATCAAAAAATATGGCAAAGTCAATTTCCTTATTACTAATTCAAATTTCGAAATGCATAAACAAATTACTAATGAAAAGTAGACTAAATAAATAAATCCTATCATGTTTAGAAGCAACGAAGATTCTCGTTGTTCCAGGCTCTTGGCAAAGTGAGACCGTCAATTATCGATAATTTAAACGCGCCGTCTTCGAGTTTTCATTCAATCACATATGGCCCTTCCCACGTTGGTTTCATGTAAGAAGGAACCAGGTAGATTCTTTTGAGGACGAGATCGCCGAGTTCAAAGGTTTGGGGTCGGACATTGGCATTGTATAATCGGGCGACTCGACTTCGGTGTGCGGCTGCCCTCAAGTCAGCCTCTTCGTGCTTCTCATCTAATAAATCCATGGATTCAGCAAGTAATATGGCATTTGTCTTCGGATCATAGTAAGTCACATAATGAGAAGGTACTTCCATCTCGACTGGAATAACGGCTTCTGAACCGTAAGAAAGAGAGAATGGAGTGTGTCTAGTCACGGACTTATGGGTTGTTTGGTAAGCCCATAGAACCATAGGAAGTTTATCTACCCACATGCCCCCGGCCTTTTCCAGTCGTTTCTTCAGAATATACTTTATAACTTTGTTCACAGCTTTAACCTGTCTGTTTGCTTGAGGGTGTGAACTGCAAAGAATTTCTTTTGAATGTGGAATCGTTGAAAGAAATCCTCGAATTCAGCGCTGTCAAATTGGGTTTCATTATCGATGATGATGGTATGTGGGAGACCAAATCGGCAGATTATGTTGCAGACCACCAATTTGACGACTTTCTTTGTCGTGATTGTAGCAAGAGGTTCGGCTTTCGCCTACTTGGTAAAGTAATCAACTACGACGATGGCATACTTCGCACCACCTTTGGCCAGAGGTAGAGAGCCAATGATATCAATGCCCCAAACTACAAACGGCCATGGACTGACCATCTGGGTTATTTTGGTAGGAGGGGATCTAGGAACCCGAGCGTGTTTTTGACATCTATCACATATTCTGGCATAGTCCAACGCATCATGATTCACAGTCGGCCAATAATGTCCATATCGGAGTACTTTCTTAGATGGAGCTTGTCCCCCAGTGTGATTACCACATTCTCCTTCGCGTACATCATGCAACACTCGTTTAATTTCATTGTGGGCGATACAACGTAGTAGAGGAATGGAGTATCCTTTTCTATACATGACTCCAATACGACTAGTGAAATGCGAAGCTTTTCTCCTGTGCTCTACCAGTTTTCCATGCTCAAGATAATTTCTAAACGGAATCATACATGAATCCTTATCGGGAATGACTTCAAACACCCAATCTATCTCCATTCGATCGATGCTTGGGGAAGACAATGTATCCATGGGAACTAGTCCCATTTGTTATGCTTCACCTTTGCCAATGAATCATCTTTTTGATTGCACTCTCAGGGGATGCAGTAGATAGCATAATAATCGAACTGATTTAGTATCTCCTAGATCGAAGCTAGGTAAGCAGCCAATCTTGGATCTTTGGCCTGGCACTCTCCCCGGACTTGACAAACAAGTAATTGCGAATCACAATAAATCTCAACAACAATGATTTTTAAATCTCGGGTAAGTCTCAATATGGCAAGTAAGGCTTCATACTCAACTTCATTGTTAGTTGCACGAAAAACAACTTCAAAGCATAACATATAGATCGACCTTCGGGAGTTTCAAGTACAACCCTGGCACCTGAGCAACGATCATTTGATGCACCATCAGTATGCAGCTTCCTGATATATTTGGGAGATACACCGGTTTCAGGCAAGTCCTTTGGAATGGTAAATTCAGTTATGAAATCTACTAGGACTTGTCCTTGAATGGCTCGCCTTGGAGTCTAGGTAATATCAAACTGACTTAACTCGATATTCCACTTGAGTATCCTACCAGACGTCTCATGCCACGTAAGGACCTGTCGTAATGGCTGGTCAGTGTAAACGGTGATAGGATGAGCCTGGAAATACGGACAAAGCTTCCTTGAGGCAATAACATGACAATAAGCTGACTTCTCTAGCTTTGGATAATTTCTCTCAGCTCCGGTTAGTCGTTTACTAATATAGTAGCCAGTTTTTGCACTCGGTCTTCCTCCCAAATTAGGACAGCACTGATTACGTTTTCTGATACCACCAAGAAAAGGTACAATTTCTCACGATCGATATGCTTCGAAAAAATAGGCGGTGTGAAGATGTGCTGAATTAGTGCTCGGAATGCGCTTCACATTCCATGGTCCATTCGAAGTTCTGTTTCCCTTTTTGGATCAAATCGAAGAAGGGAATGCATTTGTTAGTATATTTTGAAATGAACCTGCTCGACACTGCTACTTTCCCATTGAGGCTCTAGACTTGCTTTATGGTTCTTGGAGTCTCAAGGTTTCTGATCGCCCAAATCTTTTCGAGATTGGCTTCAATTCCTCGAGCGTTGACGATAAACCCAAGGAACTTTTCGGATGTGACCCCAAAGTGAAATTTCAACGGATTGTACTTCATTTTGTATTCTCGGAGGATATTAAACATTGTCTCCAGGTATTTAATATGATCAATGGAGAATTGTGATTTCACTAGCATGTCGTCCATGTATACCACCACAGTTTTCCAAATCTGGTTGGCGAACATCCGGTTAACCAATCGTTGGTAAGTTGCACCGGCATTCTTGATTCCAAAAGGCATGACTTTGTAGCAATAGAGTCCTAGATCGGTTACAAAGCTGGTATGCTCCTGGTCGGGCAAGTGCATGGGTATCTGGTTGTAGCCTGAATACACATCCATGAAGGATAGGAGTTCATGTCCAGCCGTTGAATCCACAAGCTGATCGATTCGAGGAAGTGGAAAACTGTCTTTGGGAAAAGCTTTATTCAAGTTTGAATAGTCGACGCACGTTCTCCATTTCCCATTTGGCTTTCGGATGAGTACAGGGTTAGATACCCATCTCGAATAAAACCATTCGATTTAAGCTTATCTACCTCTCCCTTAAGGGCGGCAGATCTCTCTAGATCCATACCACACCTTTTTTGTTTGACTGAGATGTACCGCGGGTCAATGTTCAATGTGTAGTTCGCAATGTTCGAGGAGATTCCACACAGTTCAGAATGTGTCCAGGAAAACAGTCAAGGTTTGATCAGAGAAATTTAACCAATTCCTCTTGCATTTTTTGGCTTAACTGAGATCCAATCTTTATCATTCTAGAATTGTTGCTATCGTAAATCGGGACATTAATCATCAGTTCGTCCGGAGAAGCTTGACTATCTTTATTTTCATCTTCGCTTTCATTATCTCTTGGGTCAAGTTCTCTATGGAATTGTTGGTATGCCAGGCTTGGGCCCAGGCATTAATTTTCAATTTTCAACAAAGCAGACGCAGAGAGATTCCTCTACGCCCTTTCCTTTCTCCTTTCCCCGCGCCTCGTGCAGCTCAGCAACATAACAGGCTCGTCCAACAACCCGATCTCCTTGAACGACTCCAACTCCATGATTGGGGGGAACTTTAGAGTCAAACACTATAGGGCAATGGCAGCCCTGAACTCAACTAGGGCCGGTCGGCCCAAGAAAGCATTGTACGGCGAGTCTATGTCTAATATAACAAATTGCAATATCCGAACTCTTCGGTGTTCTCTGGTTCCTAACTCCTTTGGCAATTCCAGCACTCCAGTGGGTATGGTAGAAATCCCATTGAAGCCATGAATACAGGACTGGCAAGGCTTCAAATCTTTAGCCTCCATCTTCATCTGGTTATAGGATCGCTTAAACAGTATATTAACAGAACTTCCACTGTCAACTAGGATCCTCTTCGTCCCAGCAGGACCTACTTGAGCTGATATGACAAGTGGATCAATATTGGAGGCTTCGACCTTGTCAGCATCTTTATCTTGGAATATGATGTCATCAGTCATCATCTTTTGTTGTTTGGTCGGAGCCTTATCTTCAAGACTAGTACAACACTCGAAGTCCGCATACCTAATAGAACTGGCATACAACTCCATTTCCTTCCAGCTTCGTTCTGTTGGATGAGGACCACCACTAACAGTATTTATCACTAACCTCCCGCCAGCATGAGCGAGTTCCTACCGTCTCCTTTGATTAGGTATACGATTTTGATTTGATAGGCCTGCACCTCCAGACTACAGCGCCCGCACAATATGCTCTAAGTTCCTTTCTCTTATCAGCTTTTCAATGAGATCCTGTAAGTGACAGCACTCATTCGTGTTATGGCTGTAGATATCGTGGAATCTGCAAAACTTTTCCAGCTGGATTTTTTCCTGACGATGATCTTAGGGAAGGTTTCTTATATTGAATGATATTACAAGTCTGTAAGTACACATTCTCCACCGATGTATTCAAAGGAGTGTAATTATCAAACATGGGAGCCCTACGTCATGGACCACGATTCTGATCTCGTTTCTTATTTCGATCTCCATTACCTCTCTGCTAATTCTACTTATTTTGAATATTCAACTGCACTTTTCCAAAACTCATCCCGGATTGTTTAACAGCTACATTGCTCTAGATTCCTTCGATACCGGGCCCTGCGTCGTCCTTTTTCCTAGACTGTTTTGCATCCTCCCTTCTCAAGAATTGGGCTGCCTTGGAATAGAAACGGTCCAATGTTGCAGGAGGCTTTCGGACCAACCATTTGTCAAATTCAGAATCGGGATCAATCCTCATAGTCAGTGCCATCAAAATAGAATTACCATTGGGATTGCTAATCTTAGCACATGCAGCATGAAATCTTTCTAGATAACACCTGAGTGTCTCTCTAGGAGCTTGAGTGACTTTAGATAAAGTACTAACATCCTTCGGCCTCGTTACATATATCCAGAACTGCTCAACAAACTTCGTCGCCAACTGATCAAAAAACGAGATAGATCGAGGTGGTAGATGGGTGAACCACATGGTTGCTATGCCCCCAAGAGAGATCGAAAAACTTCGGCATTTTACTGCATCGTCAGCTTGTGTAGCATTCATCAACCATTCGTACTTCAAAATATACTGATTTGGATCTGAGCTCCCTTCATAGACGGGTAGAGTTGGCATCCTGAATCTCCGAGGTGGTTCAACATAGAGTATAACATCAGTGAATGGGGTATGACTCCGGAAGATTCCCTAGTCATCATTAGTGAGACCCTGACTTTCATGGATCATTTGACGTATCACTGTCGGTATATCTGGCATCTGGACATTTTGAGCGTGCTAGGCTAAGGTGTGGTCAGGTTCCACAATGCAAGGCTAGGCCGAACGTGGTCGAAGGTCCAGATCTCGCCTGTAGGATCGATTTCTCCCTAGAGGAGGGTAAATAGGGTGATGTTATTAAATATAAAAATTATTGCGGAAGCTTATAAAATTATTTCAACACAGATAAATTAAAATTATAGCAGCACAGATAATAGCAGAATAATAAATGCAAATAGAACGACACGGAATTTACCCAACTTCGGCAAAACCCTGCCTACGTGCTGCCCCTAAGGTTTCTACTAGAAATTAAGTAGTTACACGCTTACATACGTAAATTTGCGACAACTACTGCTGACTAACCTAACTCTACGCTCAAAACCCTGCCACAACTCAGCCACTGTGTTGCGAATTCTCCAACTAAGTCACGTAGTTTGTCCCCTTGTCATACACTAGAAATTACAACGGTTTAAAAGCAAAATTCAAATTAAAAAACAACTAAAAACAAAAAACCTAATTTTATAAACTAAAGCCATCGTTAATATAACCCGGCCTAAAGTATTATCAATTAAGAAAATGCGGCCCGATTATCTCCTTCTTTATTTTAATATATGCCAGCCCACTTTCTTCTTTGTTAGTGAAAAACAAAGAATGGCTGCTTCGATCTCTTTCCTCTTTTGCTTTGAAATTAGGGCTTTGGCGCTTCTATGAGATTAGCTAGTGCTTCGGCCTTGTCTTCGCTCCTGTAAGATTGGCTAGGGCTTCGGCCTTGTGAAATTAGGGCTTCGACTATTGAAGGACCCGATTGATTGTTGATCGATTACAATTGAACTTCTGATTTGCATCAGCAATCGATGTCTCTTTACTTTGCTCACGGTTCCTTCAATTTGCGTCGAGTTCGAATCAAAATTGGTATGTAATTTTCTTTTTGCTTTTCTGTTTTTGCTTACTTGAACTCGATGCTTGCAATTTGACGATGATGTTACTTATTTATATAGGATTCGAGATCCTTGATTTTCGTTTGTATACATCTATTTGAATTCGTCTTCGGCCATTTGATTATTCTTGAACGATGGTGATTTATCCGACTTCTTCAATTTATATAATTTCATAGCTTGATACTCACGGCTTTGAATTTATTCGACTTCTTGGTCATTACGGCTCTGACTTTGAACTGTTCGACTCCTTCTTGTTGACTTGCGGCATTTAAACTTGACTTGTTTGAATTCATGATTACCACAGCTTGATTTTTAGTTGAACCTGCATGCTATGTTCTTTTCTCTGTTGGCATCGGCTTCTGCTATTCCATGGTTTGTAATTTTCCATTTACACCATGTCATTGTAGTTGAAACTTTGAGCTGTATATTTCACTGTGCATTACACTTGTATGTGTGTAATATCTAAACACTTCAATCAGGTCTGGTTGCTTCATGTGCATTGATCTTGAGTTGTTTTTCACGTTGCATTTGTTTCATTTTGATTTTGGTCGAGGCTGCATATATGTATTATGTTTCCAGTCATCATGTAGTTGCATTGAGTTAGTTTGCCTTTGTTTCCAGTCTTTGTTGTACATGATTGCATCTTGAATCTGTCTGGCCTTGATTTCTTTGTAGTCTCTAGTATCACTCTTCGAGACAGTTTGCATTTCAATTGCATTGTTGGTCTTGTAAAATTTCTCTATACACATTGCATTGTATCTGGCTTTATCATGTCTGCATGTGGACTTGTGCATGCTTTGGTGCCTCTGTGCCTTCATGAGTCTGGTTCCATTGCTTTGTTGTATTGAGTCAGATGTATTATTCAAGCATGTATATGGTCCTGTTGACATGTCTGCATTGCACTGTCTATTGTTATGTATGTTATAGCCTGTTTCATTGGTGCATCCCTTGTTGTTGCCTTTTACTTGTGTACCATCTGGAGCTTGCTATATATATTTTATACGCTGGCTTGAGTTGCTATGATGTTCCATGGTTTATGTATTGTTTGAGTTTATCATGGTGTCTGTACATTCATGTTTCCAGTTGTCATTTCTAGTGTGTTCGTAAGTCCGCACTGTTCCTTAAACTTGTGAGCATGATGAACTTCTAGCTTGTGCCTGGTCTGGTGCAGTTTCATTCTGTGTCGAATCATTGAACTTGTACCTGTTTCTTTGATGTTGTGTTGCATTGAGCTCATGTGGTCTAGGTTGCATATCATATTGATTGAGTCGCTGTCTTGAATCGAACTCTTCTGTTTCAAGTGTACACTTTGATTGCTTTGCTTCTAACCTTTTTATTAAACTTGTATATTCGAACTGCACCTGTGTTGAATCCAACTTTAAAGCTCGGGTTTGACCTTGTGCTGATATTGTGCATTATTTTTATTGCACTTGAGTTGAACCCCGCATTTTGGGTTTGACCTGTGCTCACCTGTCCCTGGAATTTTATCAAGTGTATATATTGGGGTGCACGTCCTTGTGGCATATACGGTGATACATTGTGTACGTCACAAGCTGTTCGCGTACGATGAATTCGAATTTAAATGATGACGAACAACCTAAATAACTGAGGCAAATATTATTTTCAAAATCCATATTTTATTTTATACTGCAAAAATATTTTGTTTTCAATTTTACCGCGTCAATGTATATTTTTGTAGATTTCTCTGATGCTGGATTCACATTGGAATGAAGTTGAAGATCAGTACGAGTTGAGTGAATGAGTGATATGTAGTGAGGTGCAATGTAAATGTGAAATTGTGATGTAATCAAAATTGTATTGTAATTGAAGTTGTATATATAGTGAAAGCTTGAAATTTGTACTACACAAAAATTGTAATAAATATTTGTTTGAATAAAATATCCGTTTGAATTCAAATTCCGTGTTATTTATTTTATTCATCAAATATTTCTTTAATCTATGTAAATAAAATAGTATATTAACAAATAGATTTAAATGAATATATATATGTTCATTATCATCAAACAAAAATCATATAGTCGCATATTCAACAATCTCTCCCTTTTGATGATAACAAACATATATTTAAGATTTTGAATGTGTTAAATGTATTTGATCATTGATATACTTTAGTTCTTCCCCTATTTAAATGCTTCCTCTCTACACAAAGCTCCTCCTTCATATATGCATACAATTAAAAATATGCAAATTATCCTATATGCAAATAGAAAATATTTGACCTTTGCTTGATTTTATTTGACAACATCTTAACTTTTCTCTCCCCCTTTTGTTATCAGCAAAAGATTAATAGTGTTAGAAAAATGGAGATAAAGTGATAGATATTAATCCAACATTAAAACTCAATTGAATATAAATATTAAATTTTAATAAAAAATCAAACAAAAATCATAAATACTTTGTTAGGCGCATACTCCACTTTTAGAATGATGGGAATGATATCATCATATAAAACCATACAGTTGTGTCTATTTGTGGCATATTTATATCAGGAATTTGAATATCTACCAGACATGCATAACCACTAGGACTTTTAAATGAGATTAGCAGTATTCCAATTTTATTTTAAAAAAATGAATTCAAGTATCTTCTAACCATGCATAACCGTAAGGACTTTTGAATGGGATTAGAATCAACTTATTTATTTAAAGAAATCAATTTTGATATGCGTTCCATACATGCATAGCCGTGAGGACTTTTAAATGAGCATGGAAGCACATAACAAATTCCAAGTAATTCATCCATCTATAACCGTGAGGACTTTTAAATGAGAGTGGCTACTTTGGATTTTATTTTATTTTATTTATTATTATTATTATTTATTTATTTTATTAAAAAATGTAAAATGAAAAACGAATGATTCCTGTTTAATGTACCACATATTACAAACTATATAGAATTTTGACGAGTGATGGTTGTTAGAAATATGATAGAAATAGAGATGGTCATGGAATTTTTACCAACAAAAAGTTTTATAATTCTTGTTTAAATTTCTAAAGAAATTTACTAATTATACTGTCTTGAGTCATAATATATGATAAATATCAACACTCATCACTTTTTCAATCACTATTTATCTTTTTGATAAGGGAGTCAGATTAGTCAATGTAGTTTATCAAATTCAAAAATAATTATAAAATCAATTTTTCTAAAAATGAAAAATCTGAAAACAAGGTCAAAGATGATTTTCTAGAAGGGGTTTTATGAAAAAAATTCTGCTATTTGAAAAAATTATGAAATGAAAAATATGCAGATATTTTCTTTGAAAGATGATGCAGTTACTAAATGTCTCAACAAATCACGTTCCACCAGTAATTTTTCTATCAACTAGATTGCCAGTGTAATCTGCATCTGAATTTCCCTTTCACTCAAAATTATCACTAATTGAATTTGATAGACCCAACCATGAAGTGTGCAACAAAAAAAATATCAAAATCAATTTTAACAGCTTTTTAAATGACATTCTCTTGAACTTGAATTGAAGTCGTGTAAATAATCATAAACCGTAAATATAGAGTCAGTCGTAAAATAACCAAATGTATTATCATCCAATAAAACACTATTATTAATCCAAACTAATATATATGAAGTAATTCAAAGACTCTATAGATTTTTACAGTGTTCTTGGCAAAAGAATATAATTGGCCAATAATTTTGAATAAGTCAGAATCAAAATCATCATTATTTCATCATCGCATTATTGGCTGATTTAACTCAGATTATGGTGTAGATTATCACATTTAATATATTGTTCAAATAATATACCATTACCTGTTTTACCTTTACGATATTTTTCGTTGTTGTCCAATGTGATTCTGTCACCTTTATACTAGGCTAAGGAACTTTGATTTGTCGCCCGTTGTGTTTCTAGAACAGCCATAATCCAGATTTGTTGTTGTTCCTTAGCCTGCCACCACTCCTACACGATAAAAGATTTTTGTGACCTATTTGTTTTTAAAGGTCCATGATTGTTAGTGGCAGAATATTTTGAAAAATAATTTTGTGGAGACCCAAAACTATTTATATATGTTCCTTTCGGCACTCAGATTTGTTTAGCTTTGAGAGATTTTATATTTGTGCCTTTGGAACCCAAATTAGAATGGTTTTTACGTGTTTGGGTCTATACCAACAATTATTTTGATTGTGTCCAAATTTTCTACAAATTGTGCACATTGAATTTACTTGATTAATCTTATTTCTAATATTTTTAGATTGATTATACCCAAGTCCTTGTCTAACTGTATTAACAGTTTGTTTTCCTAATAGCATATTCAACGATTTTTCACTTTTTGAAAATTTATCTAAAGTCGTTTACAATTGTTGGACTTGTGTTTTGAGAGATTCATTTTCGTTTAACAATTGTGTACACTTTTTAATAGAATTTTCTCTCCTAGTATTTTCACTTTCTTTTAAAATCAGAATTTCATTTTCAAGTGATTTTATATTAATTTCTGATTTTTTAATTTCTTCTTCAAATAATGGACACTTATCACACTTAGGGATCCTACTTTGATAGATTTTAACTAATTGATCAAGTTGTTTATTTAATTCTATCAAAGTATCTTTTTGTGATTCAAGTTTGGCATACTTCTCCCTAAGTGATTCAAAACAGCTATTTACTTCGTGGAAATATATAAGTAATTTTGAGCGAGTGAGTTTTGATACCTCGCTTGATTCGTCATCGTCGCTATTAGTTATATTACCTTGAAGGCACATATATGCTTTCTCCCTCTCTCACTGCTTGTACTTTGATTATCTTCATCACTTGTATTCCACATGGCTGCAAAACTTCTCCTTTTTGATTTCTTTTCAAAGTCGCGTCTATTTTGAGGATAATTGGGCTTGATGTGTCCGGGTCGGTTGAACTTATGACAGATGATCTTCTGTTCGTCTGATTTGTCTTGTGCTTTGTCTATTCTGCTTTTCAATTTTCGATTTAGAGTTGGATTTCCGTATTTGTAATTCCACCTTTTGAATTTGTTTATTATCAACTCCAATTCTGCTGCTCCATCATCATCATCACCATCACTTTCTGTTGTTCCTTTAAGAGATATTGATTTCTTTCGAGTGTCTCCTCCTTCACGTTCTTCCTTGAATTTCATTTCTAGCTCATAAGTGGTGAGATTTCCAATGAGTTCTTCAACTTTCATTTTTTTTAAAATCTTTCGATTCTTGAATGGCAGTCACTTTTGCTTCAAATCTTCATGGAAGGACTCTGAGGATTTTTCGGACTATCTCCAACTATGTGTATGATTTTACGAGAGCTTTTGATTTGTATACGATATTGGAAAGTCGTCCATACATCTCTTTGACATTTTCTTCCTTCGCCATTGTGAAGTTTTCGTATTTGCTTCTTAGCATGGCAATGCGAGATTCTTTGACTTGAGATGTTTCTTCGTGACGTGTGTGCCATATTTCCTGTGCAGTTAGACAATGTGAGACATGATTAAATTCAAATTGATCCAATGAACAGATAATAGAATTCATAGCTTTAGCATTAGCATTTTGTAATTTATTTTCTAGTTATGTCCATTGATCCTTTGGTATATCTATTTCCTGATTATCTACAATTACAGTTGCTGCTCTATAACCTGTCTCAACAATATTCCAAGCGTCAATGGTTTTTAAAAAAAAATTCATTCTATTTTTCCAGTAGGCGTATTCACCATTAAACATTGGTGGTCTAACTATGGACTGAGTCTCAGCAAAAGCAGTATTAAAAGAAGCCATTTTAAAAATTCAACTTTTTTTTAAAACAAAAATTGATTTTTGAAAAAAAATCAAATTTTTAAAAAACAAAAGCTGAATCTATTCCTAGCTCCGATACCACTTGTAGGATCGATTTCACCCTAGAGGGAGGGGGTGAATAGGGTGATGTTATTAATTATAAAATTATTTCGACACAGATAAATCAAAATTATAGCAGCACAGATAATAGCAGAATAATAAATGCAGAAATAGAACGACACAGAATTTACCCAGCTTCGGCAAAACCCTGCCTACGTGCTGCCCCTAAGGTTTCTACTAGAAATTAAGTAGTCACACGCTTACACACGTAAACTCGTGACACCTGCTACTGACTAACCTAAGTCTACGCTTAAAACCTTGCCACAACTCAGCCACCGAGTTGCGAATTCTCAAACTACGCCACGTAGTTTGTCCCCTAGTCACACGACTAGAAATTGCAACGGTCTAAAAGCAAAATACAAATTAAAAAACAATTAAAAACAAAAGCCTTAATTTTATAAACTAAAGCCTTTGTTAATATAACCCGGCCCAAAGTACTATTAATTAAGAAAACGCGGCCCCGTTATCTCCTTCTTTTTTTTAATATATGCCAACCCACTTTCTTCTTTGTTTATGAAAAAAAAAAGAATGGCTGCTTCAATCTCTTTCCACCTTTGCTTTGAAATTAGGGCTTTAGCATCGCGTTCGATCCTATGAGATTAGCTAGTGCTTCGGCCTTGTCTTCGCTCCTGTAAGATTGGCTAGGGCTTCGGCCTTGTGAAATTAGTTCGGCTATCGAAGGACCCGATTGATTGTTGATCGATTACAATTGAACTTCTGATTTGCGTCGGCAATCGACCTTCTCTTTACTTTGCTCACGGTTCCTTCAATTTGCATCGAGTTCGAATCAAAATTAGTATTAATTTTTTTTCTTTTTTGGTTTTGCTTACTTGAACTCGATGCTTGCAATTTGCCGATGATGTTACTTATTTATATAGGATTCGAGATCCTTGATTCTCGTATGTATACATCTATTTGAATTCGTCTTCGGCAATTTGATTATTCTTGAACGATGATGATTTATCTGACTTCTTCAATTCATATAATTTCATTGCTTGATACTCAAGGCTTTGAATTTGTTCGACTTCTTGGTCATTACGGCTTTGACTTTGAACTGTTCAATTCCTTCTTGTTGACTTGCGGCATTTAAACTTGACTAGTTTGAATTCATGATTACTACGGCTGGATTTTTAGTTGAACCTGCATGCTATGTTCTTTTCTCTGTTGGCATCGGCTTCTGCTGTTCCATGGTTTGTAGTTTTCCATTTTCACTATGTCATTTTAGTTGGAACTTTGAGCTGTAAATTTCACTGTGCATTACACTTGTATGTTTGTAATATCTGAACACTTCAGTCTGGTCTGGTTGCTTCATATGCATTGATCTTGAGTTATTTTCATGTTGCATTTGTTTCATTTTGATTTTGGTCGAGGCTACATATATGTATTATGTTTCCAGTCATCATGTAGTTGCATTAAGTTGGTTTGCCTTTGTTTCTAGTCTTTGTGGTACATGATTGCATCTTGAATCTGTCTGGCCTTGATTTCTTTGTAGTCTCTGGTATCACTCTTCGAGACATTTTGCATTTCAATTGCATTATTGGTCTTGTAAAATTTCTCTATACACATTGCATTGTATCTGGCTTTATCATGTCTGCATATGGACTTGTGCATGCTTTGGTGCCTCTGTGCCTTCATGAGTCTGGTTCCATTTCTTTGTTGTATTGAGTCAGATGTATTATACAAGCATGTGTATGGTCTTGTTGACATGTCTGCATTTCACTGTCTACTGTTATATATGTTGCTGCGTGTTTCATTGGTGCATCCCTTGTTGTTGCCTTTTACTTGTGTACCATCTGGAGCTTGCTATATATATTTTATATGCTGGCTTGAGTTGCTATGTTGTTCCATTGTTTTTGCATTGTTTGAATTTATCATGGTGTTTGTACATTCATGTTTCCAGTTGTCATTTCTAGTGTGTTCGTAAGTCCGCACCGTGCCTTAAACTTGTGAGCATGATGAACTTCTAGCTTGTGCCTGGTCTGGTGCAGTTTCATTGTGTGTCGAATCATTGAACTTGTATCTGTTTCTTTGATGTTGTGTTGCATTAAGCTCATGTGGTCCAAGTTGCATATCATATTGATTGAGTCGCTGTCTTGAATCGAACTCTTCTGGTTCATGTGTACACTTTGACTGGCTTGCTCCTGACCATTTTATTAAACTTGTATCTTCGAACTGCACCTGTGTTGAATCCAGCTTTAAAGCTCGGGTTTGACCTTGTGCTGATATTGTGACATTATATTTATTGCAATTGAGTTGAACCCGGCGTTTTGGGTTTGACCTGTGCTCACCTGTCCCTGTAATTTTATCAAGTGTATATATTGGTGTGCACGACCATATGGCATATACAGTGATACACTGTGTATGTCACAAGTTGTTCGTGTATGATGAATTCGAATTTAAATGATGACGAACAACTCAAATAACTGAGGCAAATATTATTTTCAAAATCCACAATTTATTTTATACCGCAAAAATATTTTATTTTCAATTTTACTGCGTCAATGTATATTTTTGCAGATTTTTCAGATGCTGGATTCACATTGGAATGAAGTTGAAGATCAGTACGAGTTGAGTGAACGAGTGATATGTAGTGAGGTGCAATATAAATGTGAAATTGTGACGTAATCAAAATTGTATTGTAATTGAAGTTGTATATATAGTGAGAGCTTGAAATTTGTACTATACAAAAATTGTAATAAATATTTGTTTGAATAAAATATCCATTTGAATTCATATTCTGTGTTATTTATTTTATTCATCAAATATATTTAATCTGTGTAAATAAAATAGTATATTAACAAATACATTTAAATGAATATATATATATATACACATATATGTTTATTATCATCAAACAAAAATCATATAGTCGCATATTCAACATCGCCTCCTTGGTTCTAAGTCTTCAGGGGTGTAAGGTTCGGGAGTATGTTGACGTAGGGTCGGATCTGTCTGGTTTGGGGCATCAACTCCCGACTCAACAGCAGTGGTGGTAGCTGGGTTGTTTGTAACATTATATGTAATAGTACCTTCTTGGGAGGAGGGTCTAGTCCGATGGCTGGTGGATGGGCCAACTCTTGGTTTTCCAAGGATTAGTGCGCACTGATGTCCAATAGCCTGGGTATAACTTCCATCTAGCCATAGGCGCATGGATTTGTGATGATAATCTGAAGAAGCTGTATCTCGGTGGATGAATAAGAAGCTTGATCCCTCCCGGATCTCCTACGCCTTTGGCGGTTCAACTGATCGGTTAATTCTACGTTGGCACACAGCTGTTGAATAAGTTGTTGATGGCTCTGTGTCAGCTCTTGCATCAACATCTGAAACTTTTCCCTGGTGACAGGGCTTTGCAGACCTGATGGTCCAGTATCATTCTAATCAGTCGGAGGTAGTTATGCGGGATTCTGTCGATCCAGTCCTTCTGGATCTGCAGCAGTAGAGGTGGTCCTTGTGTTTACCATGATGAATAATGAAGCTCTTTCCTAGATTTGATGCAAATCTGAATAGGATGGAAGAACTTTGAACTTGAGATCTAGATCTTCTTCTTGGATTTATGCAATCCAATATCGACAGTAGATCCAATGAGCAGGAGAAAAACTGTATTTTCTCAGTAAAAGCACCAAAATGTTTGTACCAAAATTGAGCGCAACACTCTTTTGAAGTATTTGAAGAGATAAAATGAAGAAAGTAAATGTAAAAAGAGGATTATCTGACAAAAACTTCAAAAATAGATAAGAAAAACACGAAGAAACACAAAGATTTAGAGTGGTTCGGCGTATAGCCTACATCCACTATGAAATTGCTGATTTTATTGATGTTTGTTTGCTGATTATTACTAGTTACACCGTATTACAGCAGTAGATTTCGAGTACAACAGCGATCTTTGAGTGCAAAAATGGTTTCGGCAGAATCTTGACGTAGGAGAGCGAAAAGTCCCTTTTCTGTAGACTCCGGGATGCTATTTATAGGCATAGGATGTAAATATCTCGCTCAGATCTTGGGAGACCTCTTTTGGGACGTGGGGGACCACGCGATCGATCTCATGTGATTTGCATGCTATCTGGGATCGATACGAATGTACTTCATATCGATCAAAACTTCATCCAATTGAGTCGGGATCGGTTGTGAATGTTGCTGAGGATGTACGCAAGCTTCTATGAAATTTGGTGGCATTTGGACTTGTAGACTGTGAGCTATGATCGGTGCATGTTTGTGCTTTTCAATTGTCGTTCTCTTCATATTGATACTGTTCAAATTGAGCATTTCATATCGATGATCATGCAGATGCAAGTTGACGTGGCGCTTGCTTTCAGGATCGATTTGAAGTTCATGCCGAATCGATCGAGTCTTCCCAACGTTTGCGCCTTGTTCTTATCGATCTGACTTTGTCTTGTTCGTATCGATCGAAATTGCTCTGTTCATATCGATTGTTGTGTCCTTGTTCTTATCGATCGATGTTGTTCTGTTTGTATCGATTGCTATGGCCTTGTTCGTATCGATACTCATAGGCTATTCTGTAGCGATAGCAAAGGGCCATTTTGTATCGATAGCTGGAGGTTGTTTTATTCGTATCGATCGTTGATTGATCGATACGAACTATGCGATTAGGATCGATGCGAATTGACTCCAATTGATCGACACAAAGTTGAACCAATTTAATGGATACAAACAATTGAGAACATGATGGATACGAATGACAAATAACGTGATGGATACGAACAGATGGATGCGAAATGATTGATACGAATAGACGGATGCATGTGAGTTGATTTCTTTGGATTGCATCGATCGCAACTTGAGCATACGAACTCCGATTGACTTGAATTTGGAACGTTGGCTTTTATAGCTTTGCTTGTTATGTCATATCAATTGTAGCTTGATCTGGACTCGGACAAAATTTACCGACGTCCATAGGGAATCTGTGTATAACCGGTCTTTGGGACAAACTGTCTTTTGTCTCTGGTCAGTTCATTGGATCACGGCCTTGCCAAAAGGAGGGATGAAAAGGATGTTATAAGTTGGTATCAAAGAATAGGTTTATGAAACTTAAAAGAAATTTAAACCTAAAAGATTTTCAAAACATAATCCAATGAATCAAAAAATAAGATCGTGGTTTAGGATAATGTTATAGTAACGTACTTGTATTTGATATATATACATGTATTCCCCTCTCTCTTAGACCGTTCTTCTATATATTACTAAGGTTCGTATGTAGATTTATGAGAAAGAAGATATGGAGGCAAGAAACGGAAGTGGAAATCTCAGTGGAGGAAGCACCACAACCAACGAAAATGCTCCGCCAACCAGGAGGAACATGGGTCGACGGCAAATGCTAATCAAAATGTAGATGCCAATCTGGGTGTTGGAAATCCACCAGTGTATATGGGGATGATCTATCAGTTCTTTGTCAATCTGATGCAAGCAAGAGCTGTTCCTAGAATTGCTTGAAACATTGGAGGAGCTAATCATGTGGCTCCAATTGGGAATAATTATGCTAACTAAGCAGAGATTACACAAGTCTTAGTGGGAAGCTGTTTATGGGAATGGAGGATGACATAGATGTTGGAGATTGGTTGTTACACTATGAGAGAATCTTTTGCTAATTTGGGTTTGGATGATAAGCAGAAGAGGTGGCTGGCCTCTAGGCAATTGCAAGAGTCAACACTTCATTGGTGGAATAGTGTTACTACTGGAGTTCCTGAGAAAGAGTTGACTTGGGCCTAATTTAAAAGGAGATTCGAACAGAGGTTTTTGTTTGATGTTGCCAAGTTGGCATTGTTGAGGAAGTCTATGGATTTGGTGTAGGGAGAGATGTCGATAGTTGAGTACGCTACTAAGTTTGATGAGTTATTCCGATATGGGTGTGCTTCATAGACACCATCATTAGGAGGAATGTGAAGTTTATTTGAGGATTGAGGCCTAAGATTTCTTGGATGACCCTGACACACCTTTGTGATCTCTGTAATGTAGTTATGGAGATGGCAATCCGACATGAGGAGATGCTTGCTATTTATAGGAAAGAAATGTCGGCTGAAACCCATGGTTTTCAGGGAAAAATGAGAAGTTCTTTAATAAGAAGGGAGCCCAGAAGGGAGAAGCTTCAAAGAATCCAAAGGTTGATTTAGTTTGCTTCAAGTGTGATAAGAAAGGTAACTATAAAAATGAATACCAGACAGGCAAGGGAAAGAAGGCTGTAGAAAACAGGGGTGTGAAGTGCTTCAGTTGTGGCTAAGTTAGGAATTATAAGAATCGGTGTCCAGAACTAGTCTGGGCGGACAGAGGAAAGGTCTTTGCTATTGGTCGATCATCTACTAGGCCAACTACAGATGAAAAAGGGAAAACTGTGGTGGAAGGTACGCTTTTGATTATGAGTATACCAGTTAGGGTACTATTTGATACCGGTGCATAAAATTCATTTTTATCTCTATGTTTACTTGATAGGTTATGTTTAGAACCCCATACCTTGTTACTTTCTTAAGGGTTGCAAATCCAATAGGAGGGTATCCAACTCTAGGGATGAGATGCGACCAGTTAGAACTAGAAGTATTAGTTCATAAGTTTGCATGCAGTCTGTATGCTTTTGATTTCGTAAAATTCAGGGTCATTTCGGGTATGGATTGGTTGTGTAAGTATGAGGCTAGGATATTTTATCAGGATAGGGAAATATCACTAAGACACCTTGAGAGTCATAACCGAATTTTATTCTCAGTGGAGAATTCTAGCCGAAGCAGTTGCGCTTTGTTAAGTGCTACGGAAGTAGGAGAAGAGTTAAGTCAGGTTCGAGTAGCAAGAGATTTTGAATATGTCTTTAAGCCGATTACAGGATTATCACTGAAACGAGCTGTTGAGTTTTAGATAGATCTTGTGTAAGGAGATGAACCTATGAATAGACCACCTAGCCAGATGACACTGACCAAGATGAAGGAATTGAAGGTGCGATTAGTGGATCTAGAAGGAAGAAATTTTATTAGACCAAGCAGTTCACCTTAGGGAGTGGCCGTGGTGTTCGTGAAGAAACCAGATGGATTGTTGAAGATGTGTATCATCTATGCAAGTTGAATGAGAGGACGTTTAAGAATAAGTATCATTTGCATAGAATTGATGATCTATTTGATTAGTTATGTGGAGCCAAAGTGGTTTCCCAGTTGGATTTGGCAACCGGTTTCCATCAGCTGAAAGTGGTAGAGGATAGTATTCCTTTGACAGCATTTCGAACGATGTATGGTTCATATGAGTGGTTAATAATGCCGTTCAGGTTAACGATTGCACCTTCTTTCTTCATGGATCCGATGAACCGAGTTTTTCGAGAGTACATGGATAGGTTCATGTTTGTGTCTATGGATGACATTTTAGTATACTCTAAGAATGAAAGAGAGCATAAAGATCATCTTAGAGTAGTGCTTGAGACGTTGAGGCAGCATCAGCTGAAGGGTTACTTTTTCAAGCGACATTTTTGGAAGAAAGGGGTTAAGTTTCTTGGTCACGTGGTTTTAGAGAAGGGTTTGTCGATCGATCCAGATAAGACTAAAGCTGCTAATAATTAGAAGAGACCAGAGATGGTGACCGAGATTAGAATTTTTCTTGAACTTGTTGGCAATTACCGAAGATTCATCAATGATTTCTCGCGGATAGCAGCACCTTTGACTAAGTTAGCGAGGAAGGTTGCGAAGTTTGTCTTGTTCTACACATGCGAGGAAGCATTCCTTAAGTTAAAGCATTTATTGACCAACGCATTAGAGTTAGTAGTTTCAGACGTAAACCAAAGGTTGGTGGTGTATATCGATGCATGTGGGACTGGATTAGGAGCTGTGTTGATGGAGAAGGGAAAAGTAATGGCCTACGCTTCATGATAGCTTAGATGTGTGAAGTGAGATATCCTACGCATGATTTGGAGTTGACTGCGATGATCTTCGCATTGAATATTTGGAGGCATTATATCTTAGGGGAGAGATTTGACCTATACATGGATCATAAGTTCTTAAGGTATTTATTCTCTCAGAAGTAGTTCAATATAAGGCGGCAAATCTGCCAAAAAACACAAAAAGTAGTGATGCTAGATAATATTGGATATTGGAATATACGCGGTGGGCATGATGATGCCAAAGTATATGAAATCAAACAACTCATCAAAGGCAACAAATTGGGCATAATATGCATCAGTGAAACTAAATATTCTGAAGAAGAAACTAACACATTTGCTAATCGCATTGCACCTGGGTGGGCATTTATCCACAATCATATTGCTGCCCCTTTTGGCCGTTTATTGATTTTGTGGAATTCCCATGCTTACTCTATTAATGCTACTAATACTCACAGACAATTCATTCACTGCAATATAGAGCACTTACCTACTAATTTCAAATTTAACTCTACTTTTGTGTATGCAGATAACATGAAAGCTAATAGACAGTTCTTTCTTGACTTACTTCCTACTTTGCACACTTCCAGTCCTTGGATTTTCTTAGGAGATTTTAACTGCATGCAAAGCTCTGATGAAAAGATGAGTGGCTTGCCTCTGTCTTTGCTTGATGTTGCTCCTCTGAATAATGCCATTCTCCTTTCTCAGCTTCATAAGGTACCTAAATCAGGTGTTTTTTATACTTGGAATAACTGTGGCAGATCTGGTAATAGAACCTTTTGCAAATTGGATCGTTCTTACTTTAATTCTTCTGCCTTTAATGCTTGGCCTTCTCTTATTTCTTTTTCCCCACTCCATCTCTTTCTGATCATAGTCCTATCATATTGGATTGGGGCACTAGGAATAATAAAGGTCCTTCAACATTTAATTTTTTCAATAGCTGGATTTCTGATCCTGAATTTTTACCATTGATTGAGCATGTTTGGGCCTCTCCTAAATTTGGCAATCCCATGTTTATTCTGCAATCAAAGCTTAAAGATTATAAAGCTTCTATTAAAGCTTGGTCATTAAAAAAGTATGGTACTAGTAACCTACTTTCTTCTAAATTAAGTACTGAACTTAATGCTATTCATATTCAGTTGCATGATGATCCCAGTAATTTAGTGCTTTCAGATAAAGAACACGAGCTTACCAAAAACTTGAGATTAGCTATCAATTCTGAGCTTCTTATGCTCCGTGAAAAAAATAAATAAAACTGGGATATAGGAGGAGATAAAAATACTAAAACTTTTCATAATTCTTTGAAACTTAAGAAGACTTCTGCCTTAATTCACATGATCAAAGATATGCATGGGTTTGAAGTGAACACTCAATCTAGTATAAAGCACTCCTTTCTTAATTATTATAAGCATCTTTTCGCTCATTCTGACTCTGTTTCTAATTTACATATTCTAAATGACTTATCGCTTAATACTATCACTAATGAACAAGCAAGTAATTTAATTAAGCTTATAACTCCAGAAGAAATAAAACATACTATTTTAAAAATGAAATCCACTAGCTCTCCTGGCCCTGATGGGTTTTCTGCTATGTTTTTCCAAAAATGCTGGTACATTGTAAATTATGAATTTTGTAAGGCTATTCAACACTTTTTCAAAACCAATACCTTACTGAATGGTATTAATCATACTAAACTAGCTCTTATCCCTAAGGTTAATCTTTCCCAATTAGTTTCTGAATTCAGGCCCATTGCTTGTTGCAATGTCATTTACAAATGTATTGCTAAAATTATCTCAACCCGCATGAAAATTTGCCTTACAGATTTAATCTCTCCTAATCAAAATGGATTCATATCTGGGAGATCTATTACTGATAACATTTCACTTTCTCAAGAACTTATTAAAGGTTACAATAGGAAAAATATCTCTCCTAGATGCTTCCTGAAACTAGATATACATAAAGCTTATGACTCAGTTAGATGGGAGGCCATCATTTCAATTATGTCCAGGATGAACTTTCCCCTACCTTTTTTAGCCTGGATATACACATGCATTTCTACTGTCTATGTGTCCTTATCTCTCAATGGTGAATCCTTTGGCTATTTCAAAACCCAAAAGGGTATTAGGCAAGGGGATCCTATCTCTTCTTCTCTATTCATATTAGTTATGGAAGTACTTACATACTTGATTAGTTTAGAATGCAAAAATAAAAATATTGACTTTCATCCTAAATGTCAAAAACAACAAATTTCTACATTAATGTTTGTTGATGATCTCTTGCGCTTTACTAAACCAAATATTAAATCCATCACCAATGTGTTCTCCACTCTTCAAAAATTCAATCAGATGACAGGTCTCCACATAAATAAAAGTAAATCTCATATAAATATTGCTGGGGTTCCAGAAAATAATTACCAGAATATTCTTCTTGTTTCTGGTCTTCAGATCATGGATCATAATACCATGTACCTTGGTGCTCCTATGTGTAAGTCCAGAATTTCCAATGCGCAATGCCTTCCATTATATGAAAAAAAAATAATTAGACTCAAAAATTATAATGGTAACAATCTATCACAAGCTGGCCGGCTTGTGATCATAAAAAGTATTGCCACTTCTATGTGTGCATACTATTTTAGGCTTTTCATCATTCCTATAAAGCTTATTCACATGTTAAATCGGGCTTTTAACCATTTTCTATGGCATGGAAATATTTATTCCGCAAAACTCATATCGATTGCATATAAGAAGATTATATCCCCCTTTAATATGGGTGGCCTAGGTATCGTTAATCTTAAAATATGGAACATTTCTACTGCTTCACATCACGTTAATAGATTACTTAGTAATAATCTGGGGTTGTGGGAGGTCTGGAATAGACACTACAATTTTAAAGGTGGCAATTTTTGGACTATGGATGTTAACAAAGAAGCTAGCTTTCTTTGGAAAAGAATTATGGAGAATAGAAGACATTACCTGCCATTGGTTCAATGCAACTCTAACTATTCTTTTTGGTATCCCCCTGGTGTGCTCCAGGTAAGATCCTTTCTCACTCGATTGATTATAATCTTATTAATAATTCCGGTATACCTCATAATGCTAATGTTAATTCCTTTATTGTCAATGAGGTTCTCCATTTGCCTCAAGTCAGTTCTCCCACGTTGAGCAACCTCTGGTCTTCTATTACTACTTCATTTAAGTATGCGGAACAATCGGGGCTAAGATGGAATGACAATCAACACAGTATTTCCTTGGTTTACAAAGCTATCGTTCAAAATTATCACTCATCTCCTTTTCCTTGGCATGCTTGTATTTGGAAGTCTGGATCGAAACCTAAGCATAATCTTCTACTCTGGAAATGCCTGATGAATGCTATTCATACACAGGATAATCTCATTAAAAGGCATTTTATCGATCACTCATTGTGCATCCTTTGTAATCGTGCCACTGAAAATGTTGGCCACCTGTTTTTCAACTGCCTATTCTCCTACCAACTATGGAAACGTGTTCTTCATCACATAAATGAGAGGCCTCCATTCAGAGACTTCAATCTTGAATGGGTTCGGATCTTTCAAGTAACCAGATGGAAATCCATATCTACCACTCGCCTTCTCCGATTCCTTAAGCTAACGATAGTTGCGATTTGGGAGGAAAGAAACTCGCGCAGATTTAAGCGGTCTTCCACAACTATTTCTGCTTTGATTTTTAAAATTTTGTTGCGATGAGGTCGCTATGTTATTTTGATTGGTTGTGGCTTTGTCACTGTACCTCCTTTTGTTTGGTTTGTTGTTTCTAATCTTTGTATTTTGATATTGTTTAATAAATAGTGGATTGTCCACTTTAAAAACAGGCTGGCCTTGCCAAAAAAATATAAGACGACAGAGGTGGTTGGTGTTTTTGGCTGCTTATGATTTTGGTATAGAGTATACTCCTGGGAAATGAAATAAAGTAGCCGATGCTCTTACCAAAATACATCAGAGTGTGGTGTTATATATGTTGGAATAATGGGAAGATTTAGAAACTTTGACTACTTGTAGTGTGCAGTTAAGATTGACTGCTAGTTCTAGTCAGAGCATCGTCATGTTGTCTATTTGGAAGTTCGACCAGTGTTGATCGAATGGATTGGTTCTAAGTAGAAAGAGGATCCAACATTAGTCGAGAGGATTAGAAGGCTTGAGGTCTGAACTTAGATCGATGATTTAAAAGATTTTACTCTTGAGTAAAAGGGATGGTTAAGAAAGAAGGGATAGTTGTGTGTTCTAAACGTTGAGGACTTAAGGAAAGAAGTTCTTAGGAATGTCATTGATCCAAATTTATGATTCATCTTGGAGGGACCAAGATGCATCAAGATATGAAGAGGAGCTTCTATTGGGAAGGTATAAAGAGGGATTTTGGCTTGTGGGCTAGGCATTGTGCAAACTGTCAACAAGTGAAGGTTGGAGATCAGAAGCCGAGTGGGTTGCTTCAACCTTTGGAGGTACCAGTTTGGAAATGGGATTTAATAACCTTGAGTTTTATAGATTGGTTGCCAAGGTAAAATATTGGGAATTAAATTATATGGGTCATAGTAGACAGGTTGATTAAGCGTGCCCGTTTCATTCCAGTTAAGTCTATTAGGACGACACCTGTTTTAGCTAAGTTATTCATTAAGGACATAGTTAGACTGTATGAAATTCCTAGAAATAGTCAGTGACAGATATGCTTTGCTCACTAGTGAATTCTAGAAGAGTCTTTTGGATGTGTTGGGTACCAAGCTTAAGATGAGTACTGCATATCACCCTTGGACGAATGCACAGACAGAGAGAGTCAATAAGGTACTCGAGGATTTGTTAAGAGCTTATGTATTGGACTTTGGTGGATCTTGGGATGATTCACCTATATTTAGTGAAGTCTTCCTATAATAACAATTATCAAACTAATATTGGGTGGTGCTTTTTTATACTTTGTATAGAAGGCCATGCAAATCACTAGCATGTTGGTCGGAGACTAGAGACAGATTAGTCTTAGGTCTAGATCTGTTTAGAGAGGCGGCAGAGAAGATTGAGTTGATCCAAGAAAGGATAAAGGAAGACCAGTCCAGATAAAAGGGCTACGTAGATAAGAGGTGTAAAAACCTAGAATTCTCAGTTGGAGATAAGGATTTAATTAAGGTATCACAGATGAAGGGTGTGATATGATTCGAAAATTCAGGGAAATTGGCATTGAGATATGTTGATCCGTTCCCAATTATAAAGAGGATCGGGAAGCTCACATACAAAGTAGAGTTACCGAGAAGTGTGGAAAGTGTCCATAATGTATTTCATGTGTCTCATCTTCATAAGTATATGTATGATCTAGAGACTACTATTCTTTCAATGGGGTTGGAAGATTTGATAGCAGAACCTAATTTGACTTTTGTTAGACAACCAGTTTGGGTTGTAGCGAGGGATGAGAAAAGGTTAAGGAACAGGACCGTCAAGTTAGTGAAAGTTCAATGGATCAATAACGAGAAGGACTGTACTTGGGAGACAAAAGACAGGGTTAGAGATTCTTATCCAGATCTACTTTGAGGATATGTCTATATTAGCTTTATATAGATAGTTGCTAGTAAGGTAGGCTAGTATGGTTGTTAGGAGTTGTTACAGATGATTGCTATGTGTAGTATTTAGTCCTTACTGAATTTCTAGGGAAAAATTCATTGAGGAGGGGAGCCTGTAATACCCTTAATTTTTAATAACATCATTCAAGAGATTTAATTAGATAAATAAAAGGGAATAATGTAAATACTAAAGTGATAAGGGGATTGAGATTTGAAAATAAAATAGTGGCCGAGCTTAATTAATAAATTAAAGAATGGGCTTATAAGTGGTTTTATATGTTAATTAGGAGAGCAATTAACATGAGGGCTTAATGGGTAAATTGCGCTCCATATTCCCATTACCTTCAAATCTCCTTTCCTTTAACATTCGCATTCATTTTTCTTAAAAACTTTAAAATGTAAATCTAAAAGCTCAAAGACGGCAATTACCTAGCGAAGAAAAGGGGAAAATCAATCTAAAGCTAAGAAATCAAGCAAGTTGAATTAATCCACGATCAAATCTCAAATTCCTTATAATTATCAAGGTAAACAATAATCATAACCATCTATACATTTGTATTTAACAAATGTTTGGTTTTTGGGTTTAAGTTTTGATTCATTATAATGATTTTTGGAGATGATATGCTTGGATTTCATAATTTGATATATTCAAATAAGTTTGTTTGATAATTGTTTTATACGGTTTTAAGGTTTAAAATTATTTATTTTGGATTTCGAATGCGATGAGGAATTTGTGTTATGTAAAACATTAATTTGGAGATGGGATTTAATTTTTGTAATTTTCCAAGCTATGGAATGTTTATCATGAATTTTAAAAGGAAAATATGAACAATTGGGTTTAGAAAATAATTTCTGCTGTATTATGAAGAATTTAGGTCTGAAATTTATATATGTTAGATAACGTATTAAAAGTGAATTTATGAGATTTCTAAGGATTTTTCCTATGTAATTTCCTATGGAAATTAAATTATTGCAGATGAAGGACTTAAATTTTTTATTTGTTTTGCCTAAGGAATGGATTATTTGTTAAATTATTTTAATTAGATCTTAAATAACTATGGCTTTTTTATTTTGGAAAGAATTTAAAAAGTTTATGGCAACCAATTAAAGGTGTATAAATAGGCAGGTTAGTTAAAAAGAAATTACTTAAAAGGCCATTCTAAGAATATCTTTTTCCTCATGTCCTATTTTACTTTATGATGCCTTGTTTTATCAATCAAGCTTATTTGAATTCATTCTAAGAATATCTTTTTCCTCTTCTTTCTTTTTGTTCAAAAAAAGAAATGGTTAGAACAGGCCGTCCTAGCACTGGTCAATCTAGTGGTCCTCCTCAGGATGGCGTATTCATGTCTTCTCAACAGCTTTTGGATCTTAGATGTCTAAGGTAACGAAAGTCATTCAACGGTTCCGAAAGCCATTCAATGGTTTCGAAAGCATTATAGAAGTCCAAGCTTGGCTTAGAACATGTGATCGCATCTTTTCTCACAGGAATCTTCAAGATTTGAATCGAGTCCAAGTGGCCTCTAGCATGCTCTAAGAGAGAGCATTAGATTGGTATGAGCTTTTACTTTCAAAAATTATTGAAGAAGATCTTACATGGCAGCAATTCCGAGAAAGGTTCGAGTTAAAGTTTGTACTTGAAGTAGAAAAGATAACTTTAGCTCGATGCTTCATTGATCTTATTCAGGATGAATCTTCTGTGACCGTTTATGTCACATCTTTTGAATCCCTCTCTAAATATGGGATCGAGTATATTAATATCCCATTGAAGAAGAATCAAAATTTTATATATGGTCTAAATAAGAATCTCAAAAAGGCTTTACTTCTGAAATTAGAAGTGCCTTTCGATCATCTTGTAGATATCGCTCTTCGACTTGAAGAGACCGATAAAGAAAGTGATGTTGATGATGGGGATGCTAAGAAGAACTTCAACAATAACAAGAAGAGGCATCCCAATAATAAGTTCAAAGGCCCTAATCGCAACAAGAAAGGGAAGCAAGAAACTTCGGTAGCGAAGACTACTACCCCTGGTCATGGAGAATGCTATAATTGTGGTTCTAAGGACCATTATGCCAATCAGTGTCCGAGGTCCTTACTTGTCGCTATTGCAAAAGTTCGGGTCAACTTATATCTTCATGTCCCAAACTTCAAAACAAGAAGGAGGAAAGCTGAATGTTGTGCAAACTCCTAGTAACCCTTCTCTTGCTCAAGGTATTTATCATTCTGTCCTTGATGGCATTATTATATTTCATGATCATCCTATTCGAATTCTTTTTGATATGGGTGCATCTCACTCTTTTATATCAAAAGAACTTGTGGATAATTTGTGTTTAAATGTTATAGGCTTGGTAGCTTCACTGAAAATTGCACGTCTGAATAGTAGATCCACATCACTCAGTTTATTTTGTAAGGATGTTGTGATTATTTTATGTGATTATGCTTTTCATGTCAATTTGTATGTTATGCATTATTTAGGTTTCGGAATGATATTAGGAATGGATTGGCTTAATCGTTATGAAGCCCACCTCTTATGTCCCGAGAGGACTGTCCATCTTCAACATCTCCAATTTTTTAAGTAGATTTCTATTGTTCTTAATGATTCTAATTCCAGTTTGGTGGGATCCTTATATTCTCTAAACCTGCATGATGACAATAATGCTGATGAGGAAGATGTTATTTCCCTTATTCACATTGTTCATGAATTTTCCAACATCTTTGAGCCTGTCTTAGGATTACCACCTAAGTGAGCAATTGAGTTTAGAATTAATCTAATCCCTAGAGCTCTACCTATCACTCGTCCTCCATATTATATGTCCAATAAGAAAAATGAGGAGATGCGTAAACAATTATCTGAATTGAAAGCAAAATAGTTCTTTCATTCTAGTTCCTCTCCTTGGGGAGCTTCAGCTATCTTTGTGAAGAAATCCGATGGTACACTAAGACTTTGCATTGACTACCGCAAGCTTAATGACCTTACCATTAAGAATAAATATCCCCTTCCTCGGATTGATGATCTATTTGATCAACATTGCAGTGCTAGAGTCTTTTCACAGTTAGATTTAGCAACCGATTTCCATCAGCTTTAAATTATAGAGGAAAGTATTCCTTTGACATCATTCCATACTCGTTATGGATCTTATGAATGGCATGTTATTCCATTTGGTTTAACAAATGCTCCAGCTTATTTTGTTGACCTTATGAATCTAGTTTTCAAAGACTTCCTCAATCGATTTGTTCTTATCTTTGTTGATGATATTCTTGTTTATCCTAAAACCGAGGAAGGGCATGAAAAACATCTTCGAATTATGTTGGAAACTCTTAGAAGCAATCAATTAAACGAAAAAATTTCTAAGAGCTATTTTTGGCAATCTCATGTGAAATTTTAGGACATATTATTTCCGAATGCATAATTTCCATGGATCCTTCAAAGATTGAGGTGATTCAAAACTGAAAGAGACCAAAGAGTGTAATGGAAATTCGTAGTTTTCTTGGATTGGCGGGCTACTACTGTCGCTTCATAAAAGACTTTTCTAAAATTTTCTTACCTCCTACTAATTTGGCAAAGAAGGGAGTCAAGTACATTTGGTCAGATAAATGTGAAGCTGCTTTTTAGAAATTAAAAGAACTCCTTTCCAATGCTCCTATTCTTGTGATTCTCGAAAGGAACTAGGTCTTGATTGTTTATACCGATGCAAGTCGTGCTGGTTTGGGAGCCTTCTCATGCAAATGGAGCGTGTTATCGCTTATGCTTCTAGGCAGTTAAAGCCTACCAAGACTATATATGCCACTCATGATTTATAGCTCGCAGCTATTATTTTCACTCTTAGAATTGGGCGTCATTATCTTTTGGGAGAGAAATTTGTTCTTTACACCGATCATAAATCTTTAAAGTATTTATTCTCTCAAAAGGAACTTAATTTGCATCAACAACGCTGGCTCGAATTCCTTGCATCTTATGACCTTGATATTCTTTATACTCCCAGAAAGGGAAATCGTGTTGCCAATTCCCTTAATCGTAAGAAACAAGTAGTTGTTTCCTTGATGATATCTGAATGGAATGATCTCAAGACATTATACACTTGTAAGATTCGAGATCGTTAATCCTATTAATGTTCGTCTCTTATTTTATGTAGCCTTGAGGCTTTTCTTTCTCTTTTAGACTACATCCTTGAAGCTCAAAAGAACGACTTCGAATTGGCTCATCTTAGCCAAAGTTGTAGAGATAAAAAATATTGATGGTTTGAAAGACTTTGAAATCAATGCTCGTGGAGGCGTTCGAAGATTTGGTAGACTTATTGTGCCAAATATTAGTGGTCTCCATAAAGACACTTTAAAAGATTATCATCGTTCTGAGTTTACCATTCATCCTTGTAGTAGTAAGATGTATGTGAACATGAAGCGACTTTATTATTGGGATGGAATGAAATCTGATATTGCTTACTTTATTAAGTGTTGCATGACTTTCCAACTAGTAGAAGCCAAGCATCAGAGGCCTGGTGGGTTATTGCAACTTCTAGACATTCCCGTTTGGAAGTAGGATCAAATTTCCATGGACTTTATTGATGGTCTTCCCCTTTCTCGTTCAAGCCATGATAGTTTATTGGTAATTGTAGATAGACTTACAAAATTTGTCCATTTTCTTCCCATTTGGTCCAACCGAACCATACATCTTTTGGCTAAACTTTATGTTAAAGAAATATTTAAATTACATGAAGTTCCTACTTCTATTGTTAGCAATCATGACCCGTTATTTACTAGAGGATTTTGGAAAGGTCTATAAAAAGCTTTGGGAACGAAGCTTAATTTTAGCATCGCTTATCATCCTCAGTCCGATGGAAAAACGGAGTGTGTGAATCAAACTCTTGAAGATCTCCTTCATGCAAATGTTCTTGATTCTGGTGGAAGTTAGGATGATTATAATACCCTTGTTGAGTTTTCTTATAATAACATCTTCCAGTCTAGTATTGGTATGGAATCTATTGAGGCACTCTATGGACGGCCATGCCAAACTCCTTCTTGTTGGCTTGGAACCGGTGAGAAGCTGGTTTTAGGTCCAGATTTTATTCATGATGCCATAGAAAAGATTGATCTTATTTTTCATAGGAAGAAAGAAGCTCAAAGTAAACAAAAATCCTATGCCAATAACCGAAGAAGGAACTAGGAATTTTCTGTGAGAGATCTGGTATTCATTCGTGTTTCACCTATGAAGGGTATAGTGCTTTCAGTCGATCGGGAAAACTAGCACCTTGATATGTTAACCCGTTTCCCATCACCGAACGCATTAGTCCCGTGGCTTATCGCATTTCGTTACCGGCTCAAATTTTTGCTATTCGTGATGTACTTCACGTTTCTCGGCTACAAAAGTGCCTTAGAGATTCTTATTATATTATTGAGCCAAGTGTTATTGAAGAAATTGCGGTTTTACCTAATTTGACTTATAAGCAAAATCATATTCGCATCATTGCTATGGAGGTTAAACGCCTTCTTAACAAAGACGTTTCGCTTGTGAAATTTTAATGGTCCACAAATCCTAAGGATTTTTTTTGGGAATCTAGAGAATTCATCGAGCGAACATATCCTTGTTTACTCTCTTGTGCTCCTTAAGTTGAACTTCTCATTTCAATCTTCCTTTTTGTGTTGTTATGTCAAAGAATGGTTGTTACTCCTTATTACCTTCTTAAATATTGCGATTATGCAATTTTTTAAAGGAGGGGAGTCTATAACAACCCGCATATTTTACGATTATATATTTAAGTATTTTATTTAAATATAGCATCGTTAGTTGGATTAAAGTCCAAAATGTGATTTTTGTAAACAGTCGAATCCGGACTCAAGGCTACTTTCATTGAGTTCAAGTCGATGTTTGCAACTTGTTTGAGTATAAACATTGTTGTGTTTGAGTTGACTAGGATTTTTGTATTTTTATTTGGGCTTTGGGTTGTGTTCTAGCTCATTAACCCAACAAGATACCTAAAATCTTCTACAAATACTCTAATTCCTCTACTCTTCATTCATTCCACTCATAATCCCTAACACTTAAGCAAAAAACGGTGGGAAGAGGAAATTAAAATTCCTATGCCCTAGCATTTCTTAGGAATTCAAATTCAAGTTATAAATCAAGGAGAAGCTTAGGTAAGCATCCTCTTCATCTTCTCCATCTCAATCTCTCTTCAGTTTTAAGAAATTCCTATAACATAACTTAGAAAAATCCTTGTATGTAACAATAGATTAGAGTTCAAGAGGTGAAACAGAAGAGAAATTGATCTTAGCTTGTTTTAGAGCATATCTTTGCTATTTTTAGGTTTAAAGGTGAGTTCTTAAAGTCACATCTATGTCTATATCTTTGATGGTTGTTAGGTATGAATTCCTAACATCTATTTCTCATTCAATATCTTTTGAACCGAATTACTTTGGTGAATTTTCCTAATTTTGGAATTTTGAGGTCAAAATTTATGAAAACCCTAAAATAGGTATTTAGACTTATCGTTTTAGGTGCACTGAAGAGCATTTAGGGCTGGGTTCTCGCTTGGCATAAATCCCTAGTCATCGTAGATCATTCAATCGCTTCGAATTCGAGAAGTTGTGTAGATTTTCCCATTTATGGGCTTTGCAAAGTTCTGTCACGCTACAGGCGAGAGACATTTGTGGATTATCCATAGAAGTCTATGGCTTCAGGGTTATAATTTCCCGAAATAGGGGACGGACGTCTATGGATTCCCCATAGACATCTGTGGCTATTGAATTCTAAAAATTGGGTTATTTTTATGTGGATTTCCGATATATTGATTTTTGATTATCCAAATAGTTATTGTCATTCAATATTAACTTTGATGATCTCTTTTCTAGATTTTTAATGTTTCCATTTGATGGATTTGATATCGATTTCCATGGTTTGATTCACGTTATTGAAATGTGGATTTTCGTGATAGATTGTTTTTACAATCATTTATGTGACTTGTCACTTTTAAATAGAAAGGGTTTTGTACTAGTAGTAAATACTAAAACTCTTTCACAAAAATGATTCCAACTCTACTTTTAATACAAAGCTTGATTTTAAAACTATTTTCTAATCTACTAGTATACACAACCTTTACCTCATTCGTATGAGAAATCCAATTAAACGACTTAGCAAAACAAGTAGTATGAAACGCTTGCATTTACTTTGTGGGTTAATTCTTAGACTTGTTCGACTGAAATCTTGTGACAATTTTCGAGTGGGAATCTACAATTTGTTCATAAATATTTAAGTTAAGCCAGTGGTTATGGGACATGAATATTAACTCATTTATTTACTACCTTAGTGTAATTTACACTTATAGATCAATGATGACCGTTTTGTGATTTAGAGTTGCGATGGCAATGTCTCCTTGTCCGCGTCGGGGACGGTTCCCTGTTTATGGAGCTTCGGCTCATTTGTCCACATGGGGCACTCAACCCCATTTGTGGAGCTTCGGCTCAATTTGGTGGGGTAGCGACCCATGGTCTATATGCCGTTTGTGGAGCTTCGGCCAAATTTTATAGATCAGTGACCTATAGGATATCGTCTCGTTTGTGATACACGCGCTGGTGAGTTTTCATGCTCCCGTTTGTGATTGGCATCCCCCTTTTTGTGTTTTCTAGATTTCTAAATATTGATTTTTGGAATTTTTGTTATTTACATTGATAAGCTTTATCAATATTTGTGGATCGGTAAATAAATGTAAAGAATATGATATTTTTTTGGGTGTTTGATAAAACCTTAGATATTGAATGATTTTTATTGTTATCATATACTTTTTCCATATCTCTTATCATATCTCATCTTACATGATTATTATAGCTAGACTGATCTGTTTATTATTTTTCTTCTTAAATACTACTCGGGTCAGAATGAGGTGTTTCAGGTGCTTCCTCTTGACTACTTAGCAGGGATTAGCTTCCGACTTTTGGCTAACTACTTTAGCTTAGTAATTTTTGTTTTTCATGTATACGAGATAGAGACTCTTTGATGTATTCATATTCTTTTGTGTAGTACATGTATCTATTCTTTTGTGATCTAGTGGATCTTATATGACCACTGCTATGATGTTCACATCTATGTGTTATACATATTTGTTTCCGCCTTTGTGATATGAATATCTGTGCCTGATTTTATGTTACGATTATTTTATATTATTTTCGAAGGGCATTTAGCCATATGTAGTAGCTTTGAGTTTGTATTGAATATGCCAGCTTTCCTCTTGAAATGAAATGCATGTTGTACTATCTGACACATCGGTACTTGCTCAAAGCAATTATATAGTTGGTCGCTTCTCAATAGTCTTATTCTTCCCGCTAATCGGCGGCATTACCCAGTAGTACCCTTAGTTGGTGAGAGTATAGAGGTGGGGCGTCACAGCCTCGGCCTATTTTTTGAAGTGATAAACTATGAAAATAGCGTACTTTACACCACCTTTAAAGATCGGTAAGGAACCGATAATATCTATACCTGTCATAGAAAATGACCATGGGCTGACCACTTGTGTAATTTTTGTTGGCAGACCTCTTGGAACGTTCACGTATATCTGGCACTTGTCACATCGCCTTACATAATCAGTATCATCTTGTTTCAAGGGCCAATAATATCTATAATGGAGTAATTTCTTTACTAGGGTTTGCCCCCTAGTGTGTTCACCATTTTCCCCTTCATTGACTTCCATTAGGACTCATTTTATTTCATCCTTGGTGATACACTGAAGAAGGGGAATGGAGAAACCTTTTTGTACATAACTTCTTCCTGTATGATGTACCATGACGCTTTGCAAAGAACTTGTCGCTTTTCATTCCTTCTTTCGGGAAGAACCCCCTATAGCAAATAGTCTTTAATTGGAGTCATCCATGATTCCTTCTCAGGCTCTCTCTCTAATACCTGGTAATTTTCCATCAGGCTTATGCTTGGATCATTTAATACCTTGACTGGAACTAAGCCCCATCTGTTGTGCATCCCCAATGCTAGCAAACTAAGCTAATGAAATCAGTTTCCCTATTTTGATCATGAGGAATATGCGTAATGTCATAATACTCAAAGTTAGTCAACAACTCTTGGATATGGGTAAGGTATGCAGCAAATCATCGCCCTTTAGCTTAATAGTCTCCCCTGACTTGGTATACTACCAATTGTGAGTCACCAGAGATTTCAAGAGACTTTACTCCCAGTTCTCTGGCAAGTTTAAATCCAGCAATCAGAGCCTCATACTCGGCTTTGTTTTTTGTTGTAGGGAAATCAATCTTTAAAGAATAACAAACTAACCGATCTTCGGGAGTTACAAGCACAATCCCAGCTCTAGAAGAGCAATCTTTGGATGCTCCATTTAATATAAATTCCATCATACGGTGGGATTTCAACGCTCTTCGAGAAATCATCCTGCGCAGTAAATTCTGCTCTAAAATCTACCAAACGCCTGACCTTATATAGTCCTCTAAGGAAGATAAGTGAAGTAGAATTGGCTAAGTTCGATATTCCACTTGAGTAACCTTCCAAATGTCTTAGGTCGTGCAAGATGTAGCACCCCAGATTTTTTGTAACATTCTTTAGGATATTTATTAGATGAATTAAATAAAATAATGTGTTGATTAGGGGATTGAAATTTGATTTTAATTAAGGTGTAGCCATGCCATTTAACCATGAATTAAAATACGGGTTAACTTGAAATAAAGGAGGGGTAAAATAGGAAAGAGGCCATTCTTATATCCTCCAAACCTTAGTCATGTAAAATTTTACATGTTTATTTTCATTTTTAAAACTTTAAAATAGACCGGCCACCATTTACAAGGAAGAGAAGAAAAAAAGCTTGGAAGAAGCTAATTCAAATCAAATTTATTCACATCTCAATCTCGATAATCTCTAAAGCTAAGGTGAATAATGTTTACATCTCAATTTTGATTGTGTTATTGGTTTTAGTATGAATTACGAATATTTTGAAATGAATTGCCATTTTTTTGAATGATGGAATGAATATATATATATATATATATATATATATATATATATATATATATATATATTGATGAATTATGGTCATTCATACTGAATTATGATATGTTCTAAATGAAAACCCTATAAAATGGCATCCAATTGCCTAGCAAATTTTTATGAACATCATAATTATTTTGGAGATGTGTTTCAATTTTCATATTTTTTTTTGAATTTTCGTGGAATTAATATGAATATTCTAGTAAAGAACGTGTTATTTTAGGTTATAAGTTAGTTACGGATAAATAATTAATTATTTAGGTCTGAAATTTTTGTATGTTAGAAAACATATATAATATTATATTTTCGAATTTTTCTAGATTTTCCTAAGTGTTTTATTGTTTATATAAATTTATTTAACATATGGGACTTAAGTATTTTATATAATTAAAAGAGGAGAAGGGTCTTTTTGTAAAATGATTTAAATTATAAAATCTGGACAGACGATAGTACTTTTGACAAACTGCGATACTTTTTATTGGCAAAGAAAGAGGCAACCAATCACAATTAGACACGTAAGGCAGGTTGGGTAAAAAGAACTATTTGCAACATGTTTTTCGCTATTTCGACACCGTCAATACCAGGTACTGCCTACTCATCTTTGCTTTTGACATAGTTGAAACCAATACACATGGTATCAGTTTATTGGTACGTAGTGAATTGGATGATGGCAGAAGGTAGGGAGTCCAAACCAGGGGTTTCGAAGGGGTTGAGGCAATCCTTTTCTTGAAATTAAAGAAGTGCGCCTGCTTGCTTTCGACAAAGTAGCTTTCGGCAATGTTAATGATTTAAAGGAAATGGCTTCGATTGGGTTGCAACTTTGTTTTTAAATAATTGCATTCGACTAAGTCAAAACCTTCTTGCTACCGCCTTTTCCCCTTTCAACTCAGATGGTTTCGAAAGGGTTGTTTTATTATCTAAAACCTGGTCACCTCTCTAATGCTTTCAAAGGGGTGGTTTCGACACCATCACTTCATTACTTGGGAAATTGTTACGAAGTAGTAGCTTTTGACAAAAATGTTTTAAGGACCCTTTTTCTATTTGTAAAGTAAAACCCAAATTGGTTTCGAAAGAGACAGTCTTAAATAGTTTAGAAACATATGCTTTCGACTTTAATGGGTTTTTGATCCTTTTGCTCTACTTGAAGGCAGAATCCAAATGGTTTCGACCGAGATGTTTTGAATGGTTTCAAAAGGTTTCCACATGTTTTAAATTGAACCCAAGTGCTTTCTAAAGGATTGAGTTTTGATTGTTTTGAAAAATTTTAATGAATGGTATCGAAAAGGGTGGTTCCCTTAGATTTAAAATGGTTGAAAGGAAGGTTTTTCATATGTTTTTAGAAAGGCAATCTTTAAAAGTTTAAAAAGGTGATGTCTGATATTTTGATGCTTTCAAAGAAAAGAAAGGAAAGGTATTTCCAATGTTTTCGAAAGGCTATATTTAATGGTTTCGAAAGGGTCTTTCCAAGATTTTGAAGGTGTTCCTTCAATGGTTTCGAAGCGATTGTTTAAAGGTTTTAAACATAGGTTTCGAATGTAATAAATTGGCAATGTAGCCTAAGTATTTCCAAGTTCAAAAGTGTTTTGACTTGTTTTGGAAGGATAGTTAATCCTAATCATATCCCATCAACATTATTTTGAGTAAAGTATATATAACATGGAAAAATGGCTTAGAGTAAAGCTAAAGATATATTTTCCACACACACACACACAAAAATATATATATATATATATATATATATATATGATTAGAAGGACTAAATCATTTTGGAAAGGTTTTCAAGGAAAATTTAATAGGTAGTTAACTCTAAGAAAATGATTTGGACAATTAGTCCATTTTGTAGGCAGTCTGCCTAGATTTCGGACAGTTAGTCCAGTTTGTGGGCGGTGAGCCTAGTTGTATGGACAGATAGTCCATTTGTAGCATAACGGAGTTTGTTGTTATGTGTGGACAGATAGTTCACATATTACCTATTTTACGGACAGATAGTCCATTTTTAGCATAAAGGATGTTGTTATTTTGATATAATCAGTTTGATTAACCAGTTTGGTTGCTGCAAAGGATTCACAAAATATATGTTTTAAAGAGAATATTAGCGAGGGGAAACCCATTCCGCTGAGTGGCATGGTCTCACTTAATATCAGTAAAGTGAGATGTAACTGAATCATTCACACCACGCTTTATGTATGACTCGAAGTTTTTGTTTCCTCTTATACTCTCGGCTGCTCAAAATTGATTTGAGTAGGCTGAGGCTTGAGGTTTTTAGGTTTTAGTCTTTTGACGAATAAAGCATCTAAAGACGAGCAGGTGGCTGATGGATAGCTAACTTGGATTTGCAGTTTCATTTTGTTTTGATTACGCTGTGTATATAAGTCAGATATGACTATATTGCTTTGATCAACCAATAGGGTATTGTCATATATCGCTCTTGGAGTAATTTTTTAATGATAAATTTAATCACTGGCTGGGAAACATTAGGGGATTATTTAAAATGGGTATGGATTATTGTGTTGAAATGTAATCAACAAAGAGTGTTTTTTTGAAATATGTGATTCTGTTCATATTCATGTGCTTCTAATATTATGGATACCATTATCATTACCATATTTAGTCACCAAAAGCTAACACTATGGATGACTGTAGCATCTGTAGCGCATAGCTTTTGGCGTCCAGATACAGGATGTTATAACTTGGTATTAGAGCATGGTTTATGAAAAACTTTAAACTAAAAAAACGGTTTTTAAAACATAATCATAAGGAACTAGAGCAAGATTGGGGTATGCGACAATGCTATAGTAAAGTACTTATATTTGATATATATATATATATAAGTATACGCTTTATCTCTAATCCCTAACCTTGTTAGGTTATTTTTCTATATCTCATAAGGTTTGAACATAGATATGGAAGGAAGAAGAGGAAGAGTTAACCAAGGAGGAGAGTGCACCAAAAGAAATGCCAGGCCTAATGTGAGAAGAGGTCAAGGTCAGACACAAGTAGCGAATATAGGCGCTGGAGTCCCACGAGTGGAAATAGGGGCTATGTAGCAGTTTTTTATGAATATAATGCAAGCTGGATTTGCAGCTGGAATGGTAGGAGGAAATGCTGCAAGAGCAGGAGTTCCAGAAGTTCGAGTAGTTTATCATTATGCTAAGCTGAGTGGAGATTACACCCAGCTTGGAGGAAAGCCATTTGTTTGGACGAAGGACGCCATTGAGGTAAAGAATTGGCTTTTGCACTACAAAAGGATTTTTGCAAATTTAGGGATTAATGATGAGCAGAAGAGAAGGATGACATCTAGATAGCTTCAGGGAATAGCTCTATTCTAGTGGAATAGTGTGACTGCGGTAGTGGATGAGGAAACTATTACCTGGGAAGATTTTAAAGGAAGGTACCAGAAGAGGTTCATTTCAGCAGCGGCACAGTCAACTCTGATCAGGAATTTTTCCGAATTAGAGTAGGGGGAAATGTTAGTTCTGGAGTATGCAAGGAAGTTCAACGAGTTGGCCCGATATGGGTATGCCTCAGTGGATACAGTCATGAAGGGAAATGAGAATTTTATTAGGGGGTTGAAGCCTGAGTTGGCCAGGGCTACATTACCTCATATTAGAGATCCTTCTGACTTTGTTGTGGAGATGGCCTTAAGGCATGAGGAGTTGCTTGATTACCTAGAGAAGAGTAAGGCTAAATAAGTCCAGGTCAGGCAGAATCAAAAGAGGAAGTTCTTTCTAAAGAAAGGTGCTCAGAAGGGTAGAGCGACTAAGAAGGGGAAGTCTGAGATTGTCTGTTTCAAGTGCGATTAGAAGGGTACTATTCTAATGAGTGTCATGTCGGGAAGGCTAAGGAATTGGCTATGAGGAAGAAAGTCAGGTGCTACAACTATGACCAGATTGGCCATTATAAGAGCTAGTGCAAGGAGCTCGTAAAGTATGGAAAGGGCAAGGTGTATGCATTGGAGCCTGCTGCTTCTAAGCCAACAGCTCAGGAAAAAGGAAAGGTGGTCTTGGGAGATACGCTTCAGATTCATGGTATGACTATTAGCGTTCTATTTGATACTGGTGCATCACATTCATTTATATCTAGATGTTTGATAGATAGGCTTAACCTAGAACCCACTTATTAGTTACTTCCTTACAGATTGCGAATCTAATAGGAAGGTATGAAACTCTAGGGATGAGATGTGATCAGTTAAAGTTTGACCTGTTAGGTCATACTTTTGTTTTCAGTTTGCATGCGTTTGATTTTGTGGGGTTCGGGATTATTCTCGATATGGATTGGTTAAGTGAGTACGATGCTAAAATATTTTTCCAAAATAGGAAAATATCGCTTAGACATCCAGATTGTAGTGATCGGATAGTTTATACCACAGAAGGTTCTTGCGGTGAGATGTATGCTTTATTGTGTGATATGGAGTTGGATGATGAGCTGAGTCAAGTTTTCATGGTTAGAGAATTCGTAGATATTTTTAAGCCTGTAGTTGATTGCCGCCGAAACGAGCCATTGAGTTTCGGATAGATTTGGTTTCAGGAGCTGAACCAGTGAGTAGACTGCCAAGTAGGATGACCCCTTTAGAGATGAGGGAGTTGAAGGTGTAGTTTGCGGATTTGGAAGGAAAGAATTTTATCAGGCCGGGTAGTTTTCCATGGGGAGCAGCTATAGTGTTTGCTAAGAAGCCAGATGGATCGTTAAGGCTATGTATCGATTATCGTAAGTTGAATGAGAGAATGATAAAGAATCTATATCGATTGCCAAGTATTGAGGATTTGTTCGACCAGTTGAGTGGAGTCAAGGTATTATCGTAGTTGGATTTAGCTTTAGTTGGATTTAGCTTCAGGTTCCATCAGCTCAGGGTAGTAGAGGATAGTATGCCTTTGATGGCATTTAGGACTAGGTATAGGTCGTACGAATGGTTAGTCATGCCATTCAAACTGACTAATGCGCCCGCTTTCTTTGTGGATTTGATGAACTGGGTTTTTCGAGAGCACTTGGATAGGTTCATATTGGTTTTCATATATGATATCTTGATTTACTCTGAGGATAAAAGAGAGCATGAGGTTCATCTTAGAGTGGTGCTTGAGACGCTGAGGTAGCATTAGTTGAAGGCTAAATTCTCAAAGTTTCATTTCTGGAAGAAAGAAGTGAATTTTTTTTGTTCATGTAGTCTCCAAAGCTGTGTAGTTAATGCCCCGCTATTACCTCGTTACAACCCCGCTATATCTCATAGCGGATTTTTACCGCTATGATTTTTCCATATAGCCCCAGAATATAGCCTTTCCGCTTTAATCCCCGCTGTTTCCGCTATATTTTGTTATTTCCGCTATTCCCGCTATATCTTTTTTAATAAAATGAATTGAAAATTTGCATTTATACATTATAAAATTATGAAACTAATTTATTTGATTTAATTTTTAATATATTTTCAGAAATGAAAATACTCTGATATTCTACCAAATTCAATTATGTTACATAACAGTTTTTCATTTATTTAAAGTATATTCACACATGTTTTTATTTAAAATTATTTATGTATTATTTATAATTCAACTGAATGATAATTTTTCATTTAATTACCATTTATATACTTGTAAAAACATTAAGTACGAGTTTTATATGCTATTTTAGAGCCATCCGCTATATCCCACTATGTCCTCGCTGTATCCCCGCTATGACTTTTTGCACCTCCACCGCTTTGAATCTACCGAGCGCATTAACTGCACAGCTCAGAAGAAGGTTAATCAGTGGATCCGACTAAGACTGAAGTAGTGAATAGTTGGAAGAGACCCGAGGCAGTGACCGAGATAAAGAGTTTCCTTGGGTTGGATGGTAATTATCGGAGGTTCATTAAGGATTTTTTGCGGATAGCGACGCCGATGACCAAGCTGACAAGAAAGGATATAAAGTTGGTATGGAATGATAAATGTGAGGAAACATTCTAGAGTTTGAAACACTTATCGACCCATGCACCGGTATTAACTTTTTCGAAAGGGAATCAAGGTTCTGTAACGACCTAGTATTTTCAACCATTCGCATCCGCTCATGTCGGACTTGAATTGTTCAAACTACCGCGTTGTAATTTAAAATTTGGCAAATCTCAAAATATACAGTAAATAATTAATCACAGAATCAGAATACTCTCAGCGGAATTTAAAAATACTTAGTGGTTCATGAAGCCACTATAAATAGTCTCAACAAATACAATTTACAAAGTCTTCCATCCCAAATATAGTTTAAATCATCAAATAGAAAATCCAAAAAAATCCCAAAGTCTTGATTTCATAAATAAGATAACAGACAGAAAGAAGCCAGCAACTTGAAAGGATCTACAGAAGTCCTAGCTCCGGGATGATGGCTGAACTGCAAATCAGGCTGACCCGAGCGTAAAATAAAACATAAACACTCGAGTCAGGACATACATACTTACATAGTGTAAGCTAATTCAAGTGTACTGTAATATAAGGCAGGTAACTTAAAGGATGCTTGGGACCGCCCATCCTCTAAGGATCCGTTAAACTATTTACTATGTAGTAATATTTTCGCTATTATAATAGTGTCTATATTAAAATAAACTTACTTTTAAATAGCGTTAAGGAGTGACCCAATATTCCCCTTAACACGTAATAGTCCCAGTAGTCCATCCAATATCATGGTCCCTCCTGATCGGGAAGCCACCAGAGGATACCACACGGGCTACGGGAGAAAAACAAAATCGTACAAGGCTCGCTATGGTAGGTGACACGGCACAACTTGGCAATGCCAGGGTAGATATACCAATTACGCTTCCGGACCGATGGTAACGCGTAGCGTGCAGCTACCGCCCACCTCGGACAACACTCCCAAATCAAAGGTGCACTAATACAATCACATAAGTAATAGAATGGCATACGAAGAAGTGCGTCCGATCAGAGGTGCTACCTCATTAATCTGTCAATCGGTCCTGTTTTAGCCACCTTATGCCAACTCACGGGAGTCGGGTCCACGTATTTACCTTAAAGAAAATGTTACCACCATCCTACTTCATTCTGGAATCTCCACCGCGTACACGGTTGTCAAAATGGTTTTCGGTATCGACAGAGAGTATGCCAGATATCCGATCCCGGTCTCTTTAACAACCAAACGTTATTATAACCCGTGGTTACAACTTTTTAAAAATGGTATTTATATTTTGAAATCAAAATAAATTTCAAATACCTTCAATATCAAAATATTGTTTTTAAACATTAGTCATTTTATAAAATGGTCCATTTAAATCCATTCAAATTATTTTAGGAATTGATTGCCTTTTTCTCACCCTTTTTTTTAAATTAAATTCTTCCATTTAAAACCATTCAAAGTCAATTACTTATTTTTATTAATTACATATTAAATTCCAAAATTTAAACCCATTTCCCCAAAGATTATTTCCATAAATTTATTTTTAAATAATCAAAATCCCAGTTTCTGTAGCACTTATGAAATGCTACCTAAAGTCTATAGGTTAAAACAGTTCGTTTATAAAAGACAGCATTTAAGTGCTGTAATAGACTATTAACTTAACCATCAAGTTTTAAATTCCCAAATATACTTATTATCAATTATTTTCTTAACTAAAACTCACCTTTTACAAAATTTCAGAATTTCCCAAAATAAGTTATATTCCAAAAATTTTACTTAAACATTTATTTATTTAACATTTTGACTTATTCAAAATCATTATAAATTTTATAAATATCCTTTAAATACATTTAAACCAGAATATTATAAATTTCCATTTAAAATACTTTTAAATATTTCAGAAAAATATTATATAAACCACGGGTCTGTATATAGTTTTCTAGCCTAGGTCAAGTGATACAGATTTATATCATTTCAATCCGCAATTTACAAAATCCCAGGTTCTATCATTTCAAACCCGCAATCCCAAGTTAACAAATAAATAATTAAACAATTAAATAAATGAACAAATGATTATCGTTCAGGCCTATCATTTCAGCCTATAACGATCTCAAATTTACAAGGAACTTACAGTGATGATTTAATCAGTAAATAAGCATTACATAGTATAACTGCAATAATATTACAATAGATAAACAACTGATGAGGTGTCAATTTAAAATGGGGTTTAACATCATACGTTATATCACAGGCAGATAAAATTTAATAAATAATTTACAAATACACTTGTGATAAATCACGGATATATAGGTACGTTTGTCTGGTGAGAAATACTCACCTTAAACTGCAGATAATCAGATTCAAACGATTTTACCACTTGATAAAGGATCGTACAAATGGCACGATTAGGTTTCCGCGGATGCCATGCCTTGATTCAAATCTAAAATAAGATCCAAATACCAAATACGCGACTTTTAAAATTACGGTCAAAGCAAAATTTTCGAAACAACTGGAACGAATAGAATTTGACTTGACTCGACCACTCCCACTACTCGACTTGCCCAAGTTCTCAAGGCCAGGCAGTGAAATCTTAACTATTTACGTACCCATGAAAATTATAGTGGAAAGTTTTAGGCAAAAGATGGAAAGAAAAAGGTGGACACAATACGTTATTCCCTTTCTACAAACAGGTGTCGTACACTAAAATTCTTCAAAAATTGAAAACAGTGAAATTTGCAACTAATATATATATATATATATATATATATATATATATATATTTGTTTCTTTTTTTCTTTCTCTGTATAAAAAATCACGTTAAATAAAAGTGAAGCATGTTGGTTCCCAAAACTTGAACACGCAACATAGCACAGCCACTCCTACCTCATCTTTTAAAACATGCTTTTTTTTTCCGGAGATGCAAATGAAAATAATTTTTTGTTTTAATATTTTATTAAAATGACTCTTGCATGAATTCACAAAACAAGGTGATGCAAACTAAATAAATGTCACGGTCTGCTTGCCTATTTTAAACCCCGTAAGCATGCACTCAAAATATACAAGTCAGTGCATATTTTGGAAATAATTTAGGTAATAAAAAGTTCTACCTATCTGCTGAAACAACGTGATTTTGCACGTGTAAGTGTATGCAAATGAAGGATATTAGTTTTGTTTGTTACCAATTTTTTTTCAAAGATGACACACTTTAGCAATTCATATATAAAAAAAAAGACTCACGCAAGAAGTTCAAGTGGCCACAACTACAGGAATGCATGCATTTTCTATAGAATTCAAAAGAAGGATACTAAGCTTGTCTTCCTATAACAATCTGACATGTATGTCAAAATAGATCAGAGAGGGAAAATGGAGATGTGGCAAGGACAGGTGGTGGAGCAGCCGAGTAGTGTGGACATTGGACCAAATGAAACAAGAAGAAGAACAAAATAAATAAAAGCAAGGCGTGGCCATACCTGTGAAATTTCTCAAGAAGAACGAAGGCAAATTTTAGATGCAATATAAAGTTTTTGTGTGAGGCTTTATATATATATAAGAAAATAAGTTGAGAGTTATGAAGGCACGTGAGATCTTCTGAGATGCGAGTTGCACAATAATATATATGGGAGGCTTGCGTGATTATAGGAAAACAGTAATCAAATATAATTTGCTTTGAACTGAATAGACAAATTCGAATGAAATTTGAAATTCTCCCAGCTATACAAAATTTTGATTTAATGAATTCCTAGAATGATGCGTGAATTTAGGCAAGAGATTGATTCTTAATTTATAAAATTCTTTCTTATGTATTCATGGATAAGGCTTGCGAAATATAGGGGACCAAACAAGCAGGCAAGAATGGCAAGTGATAATAAACATTTAGGCCGACCAGAAAGTTGCGTGATTTATTATTGCCAGTTATACGAAAATTGATTGTAACGTTATATATATTTTTCCTATTAAAAGTTGCGTGCTATTTTTATAGTCTGAGAGATTTATATACAAAGAATCAGCAAGTATTAATTTGCTTTGGATGCTACTTCAAGGACAGATTTGAATGCATGCGTTGATTACTTTCCAGTTTCTTTAGTTTAAACGTTATTTTATATGCGTGATTTATGCTGCCAATTTATGAAAATTTGATTTCAACATTTTACACCATTTAATAGTTGCGTGATCAGCTATATGAAATTTTGATCTTTATTAAATGAAACGGCAAGAATTGGCAAAGATTTTGTAATGAAAAAGTCATATACAAAAATTAAAACCCAATTGAAAGCTATGGAAAAGGTAACGTTTACTATAAAACTACAGGCTGATATTTTAATCCATAGATATAAATATGATTTTCAAAATACGCCAAACTGACGCATTACTATACGCCCAAAAATTTATACAAAAGTAACGTTTTTAATTTATACGTTTTTACGTTACTTATATCATTACAATGCATGCCCTTTTTAAATGCGAAATTTAACAGTCTGTAAAACACTGAATTTTACAAAGTTATTACTTAAATTAAATTCGCTTACAATTTTTGTATTTTAAATATACAAAATTCATTTTTTATTAACATTGCGAATTTGAGTTATCTTTTAACAAAATTTAAAACTTCAAAACTTTCAGTTTATGTTTAGACTTTAAGGAAATGATTTAATCAAATTAATATATAAATAAATTGGGAAGTAAATTTTACTGGAAAGAGAAAAATAACGTAAGAGATATGAGTAAAGAGAAAAACGCATATGAAATAGGCAAGCAGATAGGAGAATGGATACTGCGCATGACTGAGATTTAGGAGAAAATTGTGTTTTGAAAAATGCAAGAAATAAATTTTGTTGAATGGAAAAAAAAATCTATGAAATCAAATTTTTAAAGTAATGCGTTGAATTTAGAGGCAACATATTTGATTTGAATGCTAGAATATTCCTTCCCTCTAAAACACATGCCAATGATAAATTTACTCATTTACACTAAGGTCATATTTTTAAGAATGTGTACCATAGCCATAATATTTTATGCCCAAAATATACCGAAATAACGGATTAAAATTCTATACCTTTTCTTATATATATATATATATATATATATATATATATATATACGGTATTTATTCCCTAAATTTACGCGCCCTTTTTACGCATAATTACCCAGTTCATTTATACACTAAAAAAATTCGAAATTCTGACCATGCTAAGACTCGAACTCGTGACCTGCCGTGAATAGCCCAAATGTCTTAACCACCTAAGCTATTAATGTTTTCTTAATTAAAACTTGATTTTGCTAGAAATTAAGTTATTTACCATCTTCGACAAAACCCCAAATTTCCAAATTAAAGTTAATTCTTAACCATGTCAAAATTTCAGAGATCTTATTATTTAATTAAAAATTTGGTCAATTGTTTTTATTTTTATTTTTAATCACTTTAAAATAAAACCCAAAGTTTTTAAAATACAAGTGAAAAATACTTGTTAAAAATTTAGGCTGTTACACTCTCCCCCACTCAGAACTTTTCGTCCTCGAAAAGGAAGAAGGTAGGGGAATAGAAACAACCTGAAAGAAAACTAAATTGAAACTTAAATTAGAATCATTAATCTAAACAATAAAAATTCAATTTTAAATTAATCATTGATTTCATCTATTTATACTTAAAATTTTAACATTTATTTATTTACATATTTACTTGTATAATATCCCTACACTTAAAAAAAACATTCATTTTTTTTTAATCCAAATTTTACACAAGGTATTATAGCATTCTAATTTAAAATGTTTAATTTTAGTCCAAATTTGAAATGATAATTTAACTTAATTTTTAAAGTATATTTACCATTTCCCAAAATAAACTAAATTCCCCATTTAGTTTCTTCTTTATTCCAAACTATAATTAAATTTATTTCTCTCAATATTTTTCTCATCTATGTCAAATATGTTTACACTTATTACAACTGTTTAAATTTATTTTTAGTTCCTTAACATCATTTTATATTAAAAATTATTCCATTACCCTTTAATTTTATTTTCCTCTGTTAATCTTTTTATATCTAGACTTTTAAGTGTATAACATTTATTATAACCACTCAAATTTTATTTATAAATCTTTTTATATTGTATATTATCCAATTACATAGTTAATTTCTGAATGATTTAGGTAAGTTATATTGGCACACAATTATACAAGTAAAAAAAATTTCCAATTCTATTATTCAAGTTTAAATATTCATTCAAAATTTGACTTTATTTTATCATTAGAATCACCTTTTAACATAAATTTATGAATTAAATTTCCAATTAACTTCAAACCCTTTAGAGATAAATAAATACATACATATTGCATATGTCAAATCAAATTTAAATCATATATCTATATATATTATAATTTAAGTCATATTTTAGAAATTCAAATCAATTAAATTTTTGAAGCAAAACTACAACGTGGTCTCTTTACTTCGATACTCGAAAATGAATGTTGATGATGTTGTAGTCATCACCGAAATTATTTTCCAGCGACAAAGAGAAGAGCACTAATTTTTAAAACTTTAAAAATTCTTTGGAAACAAATTTATATTCGAAAATAATTTAAATAATAATATATCCTTTTAAGACTTTAAACACAAGGTTTGAAACTATCAGATATTAAATTCTTAAATTCTTGTTTTAAATCCATTTTTGTTTCCAAATAAATTTATAACCATGTTTTATAGTTCAATTATTTATATAAGACAAAACCAATGGTTTACAGAACCATAAATAAAATCAAACACTTCTATCTCTAAACAACTAGTTAAATTCTGAAAATTATACTTATATAAATAATATTAGTTTTTTCCCAAATATAGGAATAAATTTTTCAAAACAAGTATAGAGATTCAAATTTGAAGGACTCAAATTAAAGAGAATTTTGATTTAAAGATAAGTTGGAATCAGAAGATCCGATGGTTAAATAACAGAATAAGGAACCAGATAAGTTTATATAAATCGCGGGCAACCTTAACCTGGTCAATCGTGACTTAAAGAGTCAGATCGAATGTAGATTTACCAATCGATCCGAAGAGATAGAGTTCGGAATAACCAAAGATACTAGCATCTAAACCGAGGTTAAATATAAATCCCTGGTGAATCCATGCTAATTGTAAAGGAGTTTCACCCCTTTATTAGAATATTGGCGAGACCGCCAATTCACTATAAAGACCATCCGAAATGGAGTTATGGGATACTCCAGAAATCGAAAGAAAATGAATAGTGAGGGACACGAATGAACTTCGGAACCGCAGTGAACGTTCCAAAATTCAAAGGAAATCGAATCAAAAGGAAGAGATTCAAGCTCGAATGAAAGTGATTCTATAAATCAAATTTACCATACATTCTAAGTTTTGCCTAGAGCCAAAGCTCTGATACCAAATGTAACGACCCAGTATTTTCAACCATTCGCATCCACTCATGTCGGACTTGAATTGTTCAAACTACCGCGTTGTAATTTAAAATTTGGCAAATCTCAAAATATACAGTAAATAATTAATCACAGAATCACAGACACAGAATCAGAATACTCGCAGCGGAATTTAAAAATACTTAGTGGTTCATGAAGCCACTATAAATAGTCTCAACAAATACAATTTACAAAGTCTTCCATCCCAAATATAGTTTAAATCATCAAATAGAAAATGCAAAAAAATCCCAAAGTCTTGATTTCATAAATAAGATAACGGACAGAAAGAAGCCAGCAACTTGAAAGGATCTACAAAAGTCCTAGCTCCGGGATGATGACTGAACTGCAACTCAGGCTGACCCGAGCGTAAAATAAAACATAAACACTCGAGTCAGGACATACATACTTACATAGTGTAAGCTAATTCAAGTGTACTGTAATATAAGGCAAGTAACTTAAAGGATGCTTGGGACCGCCCATCCTCTAAGGATCCGTTAAACTATTTACTATGTAGTAATATTTTCGCTATTATAATAGTGTCTATATTAAAATAAACTTACTTTTAAATAGCGTTAAGGAGTGACCCAATATTCCCCTTAACACGTAATAGTCCCAGTAGTCCATCCAATATCATGGTCCCTCCTGATCGGGAAGCCACCAGAGGATACCACACGGGCTACGGGAGAAAAACAAAATCGTACAAGGCTCGCTATGGTAGGTGACACGGCACAACTAGCCAATGCCAGGGTAGATATACCAATTACGCTTCCGGACCGATGGTAACGCGTAGCGCGCAGCTACCGCCCACCTCGAATAACACTCCCAAATCAAAGGTGCACCAATACAATCACATAAGTAATAGAATGGCATACGAAGAAGTGCGTCCGATCAGAGGTGCTACCTCATTAATCCGTCAATCGCTCCTGTTTTAGCCACCTTATGCCAACTCACGGGAGTCGGGTCCACGTATTTACCTTAAAGAAAATGTCACCGCCATTCTACTTCATTCTGGAATCTCCACCGCGTACACGGTTGTCAAAGTGGTTTTCGGTATCGACAGAGAGTATGCCAGATATCCGATCCCGGTCTCTTTAACAACCAAACGTTATTATAACCCGTGGTTACAACTTTTTAAAAATGGTATTTATATTTTGAAATCAAAATAAATTTCAAATACCTTCAATATCAAAATATTGTTTTTAAACATTAGTCATTTTATAAAATGGTCTATTTAAATCCATTCAAATTATTTTAGGAATTGATTGCCTTTTTCTCACCCTTTTTTTTAAATTAAATTCTTCCATTTAAAACCATTCAAAGTCAATTCCTTATTTTTATTAATCACATATTAACTTCCAAAATTTAAACCCATTTCCCCAAAGATTATTTCCATAAATTTATTTTTAAATAATCAAAATCCCAGTTTCTGTAGCACTTATGAAATGCTACCTAAAGTCTATAGGTTAAAACAGTTCGTTTATAAAAGACAGCATTTAAGTGCTGTAATAGACTATTAACTTAACCATCAAGTTTTAAATTCCCAAATATACTTATTATCAATTATTTTCTTAACTAAAACTCACCTTTTACAAAATTTCAGAATTTCCCAAAATAAGTTATATTCCAAAATTTTTACTTAAACATTTATTTATTTAACATTTTGACTTATTTAAAATCATTATAAATTTTATAAAAATCCTTTAAATACATTTGAACCAGAATATTATAAATTTCCATTTAAAATACTTTTAAACATTTCAGAAAAATATTATATAAACCACGGGTCTGTATATAGTTTTCTAGCCTAGGTCAAGTGATACGGATTTATATCATTTCAATCCGCAATTTACAAAATCCCGGGTTCTATCATTTCAAACCCGCAATCCCAAGTTAACAAATAAATAATTAAACAATTAAATAAATGAACAAATGATTATCGTTCAGGCCTATCATTTCAGCCTATAACGATCTCAAATTTACAAGGAACTTACAGTGATGATTTAATCAGTAAATAAGCATTACATAGTATAACTGCAATAATATTACAATAGATAAACAACTGATGAGGTGTCAATTTAAAATGGGGTTTAACATCATACGTTATATCACAGGCAGATAAAATTTAATAAATAATTTACAAATACACTTGTGATAAATCACGGATATATAGGTATGTTTGTCTGGTGAGAAATACTCACCTTAAACTGCAGATAATCAGATTCAAACGATTTTACCACTTGATAAAGGATCGTACAAATGGCACGATTAGGTTTCCGCGGATGCCACGCCTTGATTCAAATCTAAAATAAGATCCAAATACCAAATACGCGACTTTTAAAATTACGGTCAAAGCAAAATTTTCGAAACAACTGGAACGAATAGAATTTGACTTGACTCGACCACTCCCACGACTCGACTTGCCCACGTTCTCAAGGCCAGGCAGTGAAATCTTAACTATTTACGTACCCATGAAAATTATAGTGAAAAGTTTTAGGCAAAAGCTGGAAAGAAAAAGGTGGACACAATACGTTATTCCCTTTCTACAAACAGGTGGCGTACACTAAAATTCTTCAGAAATTGAAAACAGTGAAATTTGCAACTAATATATATATATATATATTTGTTTCTTTTTTTCTTCTTTTTTTTTCTTTTTTTCTTTCTCTGTATAAAAATCACGTTAAATAAAAGTGAAGCATGTTGGTTCCCAAAACTTGAACACGCAACATAGCACAGCCAATCCTACCTCATCTTTTAAAACATGCAATTTTTTTTTTCTGGAGATGCAAATGAAAATATACTTTTTTTTTTGTAACATTTTATTAAAATGACTCATGCATGAATGCACAAAACAAGGTGATACAAACTAAATAAATGTCACGGTCTGCTTGCCTATTTTAAACCCCGTAAGCATGCACTCAAAATATACAAGTCACTTCATATTTTGGAAATAATTTAAGTAATAAAAAGTTCTACCTATCTGCTGAAACAACGTGATTTTGCACGTGTAAGTGTATGCAAATGAAGGATATTAGTTTTGTTTGTTACCATTTTTTTTCAAAGATGACACACTTTAGCAATTCATATATAAAAAAAAAGACTCACGCAAGAAGTTCAAGTGGCCACAACTACAGGAATGCATGCATTTTCTATAGAATTCAAAAGAAGGATACTAAGCTTGTCTTCCTACAACAATCTGACATGTATGTCAAAATAGATCAGAGAGGGAAAAAGGAGATGTGGCAAGGACAGGTGGTGGAGCAGCCGAGTAGTGTGGACATTGGACCAAATGAAACAAGAAGAAGAACAAAATAAGTAAAAGCAAGGTGTGGCCATAACTGTGCAATTTCTCAAGAAAAACGAAGGCAAATTTTAGATGCAATATAAACTTTTTGTGTGAGGCTTTATATATATAAGAAAACAAGTTGAGAGTTATGAAGGCACGTGAGATCTTCTGAGATGCGAGTTGCACAATAATATATATGGGAGGCTTGCGTGATTATAGGAAAACAGTAATCAAATATAATTTGCTTTGAACTGAATAGACAAATTCGAATGAAATTTGAAATTCTCCCAGCTATACAAAATTTTGATTTAATGAATTCCTAGAATGATGCGTGAATTTAGGCAAGAGATTGATTCTTAATTTATAAAATTCTTTCTTATGTATTCACGGATAAGGCTTGCGAAATATAGGGACCAAATAAGCAGGCAAGAATGGCAAGTGATAATAAACATTTAGGCAGACCAGAAAGTTGCGTGATTTATTATTGCCAGTTATACGAAAATTGATTGTAACGATATGTATTTTTCCAATTAAAAGTTGCCTGCTATTTTTATAGTCTGAGAGATTTATATACAAAGACTCAGCAAGTATTAATTTGCTTTGGATGCTACTTCAAGGACAGATTTGAATGCATGCGTTGATTACTTTCTAGTTTCTTTAGTTTGAACGTTATTTTATATGCGTGATTTATGCTGCCAATTTATTAAAATTTGATTTCAACATTTTATACCATTTAATAGTTGCGTGATCAGCTATATGAAATTTTGATCTTTATTAAATGAAACGGCAAGAATTGGCAAAGATTTTGGAATGAAAAAGTCATATACAAAAATTAAAACCCAATTGAAAGCTATGGAAAAGGTAACGTTTACTATAAAACTACAGGCTGATATTTTAATCCATAGATATAAATATGATTTTTAAAATACGCCAAACTGACGCATTACTATACGCCCAAAAATTTATACAAAGGTAACGTTTTTAATTTATACGTTTTTACGTTACTTATATCATTACAATGCATGCCCTTTTTAAATGTGAAATTTAACAGTTTGTAAAACACTGAATTTTACAAAGTTATTACTTAAATTAAATTCGCTTACAATTTTTGTATTTTAAATATACAAAATTCATTTTTTATTAACATTGCGAATTTGAGTTGTCTTTTAACAAAGTTTAAAACCTCAAAACTTTCAGTTTATGTTTAGACTTTTAGGAAATGATTTAATCAAATTAACATGTATATAAATTGGGAAGTAAATTTTACTGGAAAGAGAAAAATAACGTAAGGGATATGAGTAAAGAGAAAAACGCATATGAAATAGGCAAGCAGATAGGAGAATGGATACTGCGCATGACTGAGATTTAGGAGAAAATTGTGTTTTGAAAAATGCAAGAAATAAATTTTGTTGAATGGAAAAAAAATCTATGAAATCAAATTTTTAAAGTAATGCGTTGAATTTAGAGGCAACATATTTGATTTGAATGCTAGAATATTCCTTCCCTCTAAAACACATGCCACTGATAAATTTACTCATTTACACTAAGGTCATATTTTTAAGAATGTGTACCATAGCCATCATATTTTATGCCCAAAATATACCGAAATAACGGATTAAAATTCTATACGTTTTCTTATATATATATATATATATATATATATATATATGCGGTATTTATTCCCTAAATTTTCGTGCCCTTTTTAAGCGTAATTACCCAGTTCATTTATACACTAAAAAAATTCGAAATTCTGACCATGTTGAGACTCGAACTCGTGACCTATCGTGAATAGCCCAGATGTCTTAACCACCTAAACTATTAATATTTTCTTAATTAAAACTTGATTTTGCTAGAAATTAAGTTATTTATCATCTTCGACAAAACCCCAAATTTCCAAATTAAAGTTAATTCTTAACCATGTCAAAATTTCAGAGATCTTATTATTTAATTAAAAATTTGGTCAATTGTTTTTATTTTTATTTTTAATCACTTTAAAATAAAACCCAAAGTTTTTAAAATACAAGTGAAAAATACTTGTTAAAAATTTGGGCTGTTACAGATTCAGTGGTTTACACTAATGTGTGTGGAATAAAATTAGGAGCTATGCTGATGTAGAGGGTTAAAGTCATTGCCTATGCTTCTAGACAGTTTAGACCGCATGAGGTCAAATATCCGACGCATGATTTAGAGTTGGTTGTAGTTATTTTTGCTTTGAAGCTATGGAGACATTATCTTTGGGGAGAAAGGTTTGAGCTATATACAGATCATAAGTCGTTGAAGTATTTATTCTCGTAGAAGGAGTTGAACATGAGACATCGAAGGTGGTTAGAGTTTATCGCTGCTTATGATTTTGGAATTGAGTACACACCAGGGAAATGCAATAAGATTGCAGATGCACTTAGTAGGAAACATTAGAATGCAGTTTTGGCGATGATTGCTAAGTTAAAGGTTTGGAAGCATTAGAAGATTACAGAGTGCAGTGGAGATCCGAGGCTAGGTCTAGTGGAGACACGGTCGTATTATCTTGTTTGGAAGTTCGACCAGTGTTTATCGAAAAGATTACTTCTAAACAGATAGAGGATCCAATATTAGCCGAGTGCATGAGGAAGCTAAGAGACGGAACAGAAATGGATGACTTGAAAGATTTCAGTCTTGACCAGAATGGGAGGTTAAAGAAGAAAGGAAGATTATGTGTTTCAAGTGTAAGAAACATAAGGAAAGAAGTCCTAAAGGAATGCCATCGTTCAAAGTTCTCTATTCACCCAGGAGGTACTAAGATGTATCAAGACATGAAAAGAAGTTTCATTTGGGTAGGTATGAAACGGGGTATTGCATTGTGAGTGAAGCAGTGCATGATTTGCCGGTAAACAAAGGCCGAACATCAGAAACATAGTAGGTTGCTTCAGCCACTAGATATTCCAGTATGAAAGTAGGATCCTATCTCCATGGATTTTATTGATGGGTTACCAAGGTTAAATAGAGGAAATGATAGTATATGGGTCATAGTAGACTGATTGATCAAGAGTTCCCATTTCATTCCAGTTAGGTCAATCAGAATAGCACCCGTTTTGGCTAGGTTAGTCTTGAAGAATGTGGTTAGACAACATGGAATTCCTAATAACATAGTTAGTGATAGAGATCCTTTATTCACAAGCGAGTTCTAGAAGAGTTTTTAGGAAATTTTGGGAACCAAGCTTAAGATGAGCACCGCTTACCATTCACAGACAGATGTGAAAAAGAAAAGAGTTAACATGATCTTAGAAGACTTGTTAAGGGCTTGTGTTCTTGATTTCGGGGGATCAGAAAGAGCATCAACATTTAGTCGAGTTTTCATATAACAACAGTTATCAAACTAGTATTGGGATGACACCATTTGAAGCTTTGTATGAAAGGCCATGCAAATCTCCCGTTTTTTGGCTAGAGAATGGAGATAGGTTGGTTCTTGGTCCAAATTTAGTTAGAGTAGATGCAGAGAAGACAGAGGTCATTCGGGCTAGAATGAAGGAGGCTCAGTCTAGGCAGAAAAGTTATGCAGATAAGAGAAGAAAAGATCTAGAGTTCTCAGTTGGAGATCAGGTTTTTGTCAAAGCGTCACCGATGAAGGTTGTGATTAGGTTTGGAAAATCGAGGAAGTTAGCACCGAGATTTGGTTAGACCTTTTCATATTATTGATAGGATCAGGAAACTCGCATATAGAACTGAGTTACCGAACAGTTTGGAAGGACTCCACAATGATTTTCATGTTTCTCATCTCAGAAATTACGTTAGGGTCCTGGAGACGGCTATTGCATCAACTATGCTAGATGATTTAGTGGTAGAGCCAGATTTCACCATAGTGAGGAAGCCAGTTCGCATAGTTGCGAGAGATGAGAAGAGGCTTAGAACCAAGATGGTCAGGTTAGTCAAAGTCCAGTGGAGCGACGATGATAGGGACTGTACTTGGGAGATTGAGAGCAGGATTAGAGATGCTTATCCCAACTTGTTTGATGGTATGTTTTACCTTCTTGTTTGATTTGTCGTGTACCTTATCGTAATTTCGAGGATGAAATTCTTTAAGGATGGGAGTCTGTAACACCCCCAATTTTGAGTAACATTATTTAGGATATTTAATTAGTTGAATTAAATAAAATAATGTATTCATTAGGGGATTAAGATTTGATTTTAATTAAGGTGTATCCGTGTCATTTAACCATGAACTAAAATAAGGGTTGACTTGAAATATAGGAGGGGTAAAATAGGAAAGATGTCATTCCTATATCCTCCAAACCTTGGCCGTGTAAAATTTTACACGTTCATTTTCATTTTCAAAAGTTTAAAAGTGGTCGGTTGCCATTAACAAGTAAGAGAAGAAGAAAAGCTAGGAAGAAGCTAATTCAAATCAAATCTATTCATAACTCAATTTCTATAATCTGTAAAGCTAAGGCGAATAATGATTACATCTCAATTTTGATTGTGTTTTCAGTTTTAATATGAATTATAAATATTTTGCAATGATTTGCCATGTTTTTGTATGATAGAATGAATATATATACTTGTTGATGAATTATGGTTATTCATATTGATTTTATGAAATGTTTAAGATGAAAACTCTATAAAATGACATCCAATTGCCTTGAGAATTTTTATGAAGATCATAAATATTATTTTTGAGATGATTTTCAATTTTTAGATTTTGTTGAATTTTCATGGAATTAATATTAATTTTCTAGTAAAGAAAATGGTATTTTGGGTTATAAATTAATTACGGATAAATAATTAATTATTTGGGTCTGAAATTTTTACATGTTAGGAAACATATATAATGTGATTTTGTGGAATTTTTCTAGATTTTTCCTAAGTGTTATGTAAAATTATTTAAGGTATGAGACTTAAATGTTTTATATAATTAAAAGAGGAGAATGGCTTCTTTGTAAAATGATTTAAACTATAAAATCTAGAAAGTCAGTAGAAATTTTGACAAAGTGCGGTGCTTTTTATTGGTAAAGAAAGAGGTAACCAATCACAATTATACACGTAAGGCAGGTTAGGTGAAAAGAACTATTTGCTACATGTTTTTCACTATTTCGACACCGTAGATACCAATTCCCACCTCCTCATCTTCGCTTCCGACATAGTCGAAACCATTGTACATGGTATCATTTTACTGGTACATAGTGAATTGGATGATGGAGGAAGGTAGGGAATTGAAACCAGGGGTTTCGAAGGGGTTGAGGCAATCCTTTGTTTTAAATAAAAGAATTACGTCTGCTTGCTTTCGACTAAATGGCTTTCGACAAAGTAGCTTTCAATCAAGTTGATGATTTAAAGAAAATGGTTTCGATTGGGTTGGTCCTCTGTTTTTAAATAATTGCTTTCGACTAAGTTGAAACCTTCTTATTGCCTCCATTTTACCTTTTGACTCAGATGGTTTCGAAGGGGTTGTTTTATTTTCTAAAACCTAGCCATCTCTCTAATGCTTTCAAAGGGATGGTTTTGACACCATCACTTCATTACTTAGAAAATGGTTTTGAAGCAGTAGCTTTTGACAAAAATGTTTTAAGCAGCCTTTTTCTAGTAGGAAAGTAAAACCCAAATTGATTTTGAAAGTGATGGTTTTAAATTATTTCGAAACAAATGCTTTTCGACTTTAATGGATTTCTGATCCTTTTTCTCTATTTGAAGGCAGAATCCAAATGGTTTCGACCGAGATGTTTTGAATGGTTTCAAAAAGGTTTCCACATGTTTTAAATTGAACCCAAATGCTTTCAAAGGGTTGAGTTTTGATTGTTTTGAAAGGTTTTAATGAATGGTTCCAAAAGGGATGGTTCCCTAGGGTTTTAAAAGGATTGAAAGGAAGGTTTTTCATATGTTTTTCAAAAGGCAATATTTAAAAGGTTTTAAAAAGGGGATGTCTGATAATTTGATGCTTTGGTAGAAAAGAATGGAAAGGTTTCTTCCAACATTTTCGAAAGGTTATATTTAATGGTTTCAAAAGGGTCTTTCAATGGTTTCGAATTGGTTACCTTCAAGGGATTCGAAAGGGTTTTTTAAAGGTTCTAAACAAAGGTTTCGAATGTAATAAATAGGAAATGTAGCCTAAGTACATTCAAGTTAAAAAGGGTTTTGACTTGTTTCAGAAGGATAGTTAATCCTAGTTAAATCTCATCAACATTATTTGGAGTAAAGTATATACGACATAACAAAATAGCTTAGAGTAACGGTAAAGATAAATTTTCCTTGTATATATATATGATTTGAAGGACTAAATAATTTTGAAAAGGTTTTCAAGGTAAATTTAATGGGCAGTTAACCCTTAGAAAATGATTCGGATAGTTAGTCCATTTTGCAGGCAGTTAGCCTAGATTTCAGACAGTTAGTCCAGTTTGCAGGCAATCAGCCCAGTTGTATGGACAGATAGTCCATTTGTAGCATAACGGACCTTGCTATTATGTTTGGATAGATAGTTCACATATTACCTGTTTTACGGACGTATAGTCTATTTATTAGCATAAAGGATATTGCTATTTTGGTATAGTCAGTTTGAGTTTGGTTGCAGGAAAGGTTTTGCAAAATATATGTTTTAAAGAGAATATTAGTGAGGGTAAACCTGTAACGACCCGCCTTTTTGGACAGTTTGAAATCAACGATCAAATACACATGCCGATTCCAAACCATTCAAAAGGGAAGATGGTTATTGGGGTAAATAAGAAAAGAAAAGAAATAAAGGAAATGAAACAACACGGAATCTCGCAGCGGAACGATAAAATATAATAGTCAAATAAACAGTTCATGAAGCTGTTTACTATATTTGACAATTATTTATACAACATTTATCAGAGTTATACATATACAACAGAACAATTAAATAATGCAGCAGATAGTATAATGCAGGGGTAATAATAGTAATAGTATACCAAATCTTCGTCTTCATCCTCCAGAATATATCTTCAAAAATCTGAAAACTCAGGACTGACCCGAGCGTAATGAAAAGACAAAACACTCGAGTCGGGACTAAAATATCCTCATGAAAGTTAAATCAATCGTAAATAAATATGAGTGTAACGGCGTCAGAGATGTTTACGGGGTTTGACATCTCATATCCAGTGTCAACGTGCGTGCAATAACTCAAGAGATGTTACGGGATTTTCCATCTCCTAAGGATCCGTTAAACTATCTACTATGTAGTAATATACGCTGTAGATAATGTCTATCAGTAATATAAAGTATCAAAATAGAGTTAAGGCGTTACCATAATCCCCCTTAACACGTTTTAATAATGCCATAGTCTATACAGCACCGTAAGCCCCACCGTAAACTGGTGGTTATCAGAGGGTACCCCATAGGTATAACCCAAAACAAAACGTAGTGGTCGCGAATAGGATAATCAGTATGACAAGGTACATGAGGCGATACCAACTAGGATACTAGTAGTTGCGTGATCCGGACTGATGTTGAGCATAGCCAGCAGCTACCCCAACACCGCGAAACAACACTCCTAAATCAAAGGGTGCACCCAAATCGCATCACAAATGTAATAGATATGGTATCGAAGAAGTGTGTCCGCTAGAGGTGGCGAACCTCAATGGCCCGACGCGGCTCCTGTTTTAGTCATGTCAGGGGTCATCCAATAATCGTTCTCTTTCTTCAGTCAACGCATTCACCAAATCATCCACTTTATTCTGGATCAACACTCCGCGTAGAATAGTTATTAAAGTGGTTTTCGGTATCGACAGAGAGTATGTCCATATCCGATCCCGGTCTCTTTAATAACTACGTATTATTACACCGTTTGCTCTTTTACATTTCAAATCGATTCATAATTGATATCAAAATATCATATTTGCTTCAAAATCAAATTCGTTTCAAATATCATCGTGTCTATTCAAATGTAAGATTTCGTTTCAAAAATAAATTTTCGCATCAATATCTCATTTCGATTTCAAAATCATTTCGAATTTCAATTTAGTTTGCAGCTTCATTTAACCCAATTCGTATTTAAATTCAAGATTTAAACATAAACATTTCACCTTATTAACCAGCTTGAAATTTTTTAGAAAATAGTTTTAAGTAGTTTAAAAGTAGTTTAAATAATTAAAATAGTTAAAATACTTAAAATCTTTAAAATGGATTTAAAATAGATAAATTAGTTTAAAATAATTTAAATTGGGTTAAGTAGATTAAAAATAGATTAAAATAGTTTAGGTATTCAAAATGGTTTATATAACAGAGTAATCTGGAAAACAAATTAAAACGGCTTCAAAACCAATCCATTTCAATTATAACCTCCCAATTCAAATAAATTTCAAATTCCAATTCACCGATTAAATTTCGATTTCCATTCAAATCAATGTCAACTTTGACTTCAAATTTATTCAATTTTTACATTCACCTTCAACTTATTCAACTCCAATGTATATCAATTTTTAGCTTGATTTTTCAAAATATCAATTTTTAACACTTAACAAAAATTTTCTTCAATATTCAAATTTAAATCCCACTTACAAATATGATTCAATTTCAAGCTCAATTTCAAATATCATTTTATATCGCTTTTACTTAGTAATATTCAAAGCTGGAATTAAGGTTCAATCCTTTAAAACGAATAAATTTTCGAACTTCAATCATAACCTAATTTTAAATTTCAAAGTCTCAACTTAAATCATTTAACAATTTCTTTTAACCAAAATCAATTTCAACATTCCAACTCAAATTTTCGATAAGTTCGATTTCTATAAATTGATTTCTATTTATAACTTTTAAATCAAAACATTTAAACAAATTTCAAATCGACGATTTTTAAAATTATTAATTTAGCCAATTCGGTGTCCGTATATAATTTTCTATCCTATGGCCAAGTAATTATTTATTTCAATTAAATGTCAGGGATGAGTATATATTACTCAAATTAAATCACAGTATCATATGTATGCATAAACAGGTTATATATAAGCAAATAAACATCCAAACATTTAAATATCAACCAATAGCATCCATCGAAATAAATCATCCAATAGACAATATAATTCATGGCAATTTCATAGTTATCAATGTCAGGTAATTTAATCGCAATTCAATTTCAATTTCAATTTAACTGTCAATTTAATTTTCCACGGTTAATTCAAATGACAATCTATATGACAATTAAATTCTATCAAACAACGACAAATAAAATTCATATCACTTCATAATATCAAATTTAACTAGCATAAAGATATTTAGTACGTTGTGAGCGTTATAAAACACTCACCTTGATTTCAATGCAGTTCCAGCGTTTTATTCCGAATAAAATTAAACGAGCGTTTAATTTTACCCGAAATTTTCACTAGCTCCAAACGATTTCAATCCAACTCCATAGTGTAGTGCTCGTCAATATGGATCCAACGCACTTCGTTTCGTCCAAAACGGGCCTCGCATCAACAAGTTATGATATCTAGAAGTTAATACGAATTTAATAAAATTTAAATTAATATTTTCCTTATTATCTTTACAACCTTTAATCACGGCCATCATTCTGCAGATCACGGTCGTTCACTTTCTTCTTCCCTTCCCCTTCAATATTCCCAGGCACGAACGAAATTTCGAAACCCATAGCCACCGTTCCTTTGTGAATTAACGCAACCTCATCATCCACTTCGGCGACGATCCAACGACTCCCCATCGAAGCTCGCCCTGCCGAGCACTACCACCCTCGTCCAAGTGAAGCTCGGCCCCCTATTGCCTTCGAAAAATGCACCCCATTGCCGTATGAACGCGCCGCTCCTCTGGCCGATAGGGTTCACCAACGACGATCTTGACGTTGGATCTCGAGATCTCGGAGTGCTCTACCATTCGTTAGTTGAAAGTTTCGCGAATAGTTGCATGGATTCGAAGAAATTGAGGGAGGATGGAAATTGATTTTCGGCCATTGCTTTCGTATATGGCGGCTGGCTTTAGAAAACCCTAGGTTTAGTTTATTTTGGAAAAAAAAAGAAATTAATGAAGTGCTTAAATAGAAAACGACAAACACTATTTATCCGGCTTTTCCGAACTCCGATTTACGCGCGGTGACCGGCGTTTCTAGGGGTTATCCCGTGTTCCGGACACAATGGAACAGGTTTCGGAGGCTAATTCGATCATATGTGCGAGTTATGGAAATAAACGATCAAATTTAAATTAAACCGATTAAACGAATTTCTATGCGTTTTGGCTCGCCCCGGACAAACGGTAAATTCGATTGACATGAAATTTGAAATCTTACAATAATATCACATTACTGATCCGATGAAACTAGTTTCGTTGAAATCCGAGACCGTTTGAAAAATGACTATTTTAACTCGCCAAATTAATATTAAAATAATTTCAACGTGTTTCGAGCTGCCACGGTCAAACGACAACTCCGATTGCTACGAAAATTGAAATCCGATAATAACTAACTATTACGGATCCAATGGAACTAGTTTCGTCCAATTCTGAGACTGTTCAAAAATTGGCTATTTTCCAATCGATAATTAAATATTAAAATATTCAATTTTCACAAATTTACTTTTAATTCGATTTTAAAAGATCTACAACATCATTCTTACTTTAATATGATAAAATAAAATTTTACAAATCATTTTTTTAATCATATTAAACCCGTTATTTAATTATCCAATAATTTCCAATTTTAAAATCTTATTAACTCTATTATAATCCCAATATAACTTACATTCACTTTGGAAACCAATTTGAATCATATTAAATCAAATTTCAATTATTAACTCTATTTCCATATATTAAATTTCAATATCAAATTAATCATATCAAATTCGAAATCTAATTATTCAAGCATTTGTAATATTAAATTTAGTTAGATTTGATTATTCTTAAATCACTATCTTTTGAAATATTCAAAACGAACTTATAAAATTTAACAAATTCAAATTATAGAACAACCATTTTAATTAAAACAGTTATTCAATTCCCATTATTAAATTATTCAATAAATTCCAAATATTAAATTTAAACAATTTCGCTTATCCAATAATTCATTATCTTTTGAAATATCGGAATTGAACTTATAAGATTCAACTTTTAAAACCAATTCACAAATTTAGAACACTATTTTTATTTTACAGTTATTCAATTATTCAATAAGTTTTAAATATTTAATTTAAACAATTTACCTGTTCAATATTCAATATTTGATTTTAAATAGATTTTACTTAACAATCAATTACTCTATTATACCCAATGAATTCAACATTTATTATCCTATTCAACTATTGATTGCAAAGGCATTCACTAAGTAGCATTTATTTTTCATTACTTGGATAATTATTGTTGCAATTCATTCCAGTTATTATTATTCCAACGAATTACAAAAAAATTTCTAACATTAAATCGCAAAATCTTATTAAATTTGCTATTTTAATTATCGAAAATTTACGGGTCGTTACACTCTCCCCCACTCAAAACTTTTTGTCCCCGAAAAGGAAAAAGAAGGGAAAAGAAATTAAGTATAGAATTCAACATTAGATATATTTTATTCAAAGTTACCTACTTATAAAACAATGAAATTCCATCTATAAAGTCATTACTACACTTTTACTAAGTTATTCCAAACGCCTTTCTAACTTTAAAAGTTAGTTATCAAAACAAGTTATAAAAATTTTAAAACTTGAAAAATTTTCTAACACCCGGATTTTGCGGAAAATTTCGGCAGAGTCTCCTTTGCGCGGATCGATCGGAAAAAAAAAATGACAGTATATATATCACAAATATACATCTCATCAAGTGATGAGGCATCCCGAAGGGAAAAAGGTGTAAAAGTACGGTATGTAATCCGAGATATGTACCTTATATATTGTTAGCGAGCATATACGGCTAATATAGCGCGAAAGCGAGCTCCAAATGCGAAGCAAGCGCAATCTGCACCTACTAAACACTCAACAAACCATGAGAAACATGCATATTATGAAAATAATATCAATATACATCATATAGAAACATAACAACTACATGTGCCAACATAGCACATGTAACAAAACAACAAATGCAACCATCAATCAATTATCATCCAACTATCATCCAACAAATCCATATCAATCAATATAAATTCACTTCTCATTAATATTTATTCACTTGGTTTTCAATTTTAATCACAGTTGATTCATTAACGTTGGATTTTACTAACATTCATTCATAATTCAATTAGTTAGCATTCACTAATTTATATTTACATTAGTTCACTTCCAATTTGAATCAAATTAAATTCTATTTAAATTCATTTAACTTCCAATTTGATTTCAATGATTTATAGCTTTCAATCTCATTAACACTTAATGAATTATATACAATCAACTAACAATCATATAACAACCAAATCATACCCAACATAACCAAATTATTAATTTTACATTCAATTTGGTTTATCTCTTATATATATATATATATATATATATATATATATCATGTTATATAATTTTAAAAGTATCATTTTATATTTGGCATCTTAAATTTCCAATATTAACTTTAATTAAGTCCGTAAGCTGTACATATATCATCCGTGAGCAATATCAACCTAATCGCTTATTCGATCACACAATTTCGCTTCCAAACTAGTATCGTTCACACGACTCTCTAGTGCGGACTATGATTTGGTTCCTTGATTGGAAAATGTTACTCTCCTTGCATAGCCATATACTATGATAGAGAATCCAGAATCAAATTAAAAATCCGTATCCAGGGTTCGCCATCGAAAATCGAGTGAAAAATCCTAACTTGGATCGATATAAATCATCTCGAAATTTTATGCTCGAATTTGGATCAAATCATTATGTGAATAAAATAATATACATACAATCTCACGTATTACCTTCCAATGGATTTCTATCCAATTTATCTATACTAAATTATTTTATTGACTTCTTTTTTTTTCAATTAATTATTCACAATCCATTATTCAGTTAGTATATTCATTTTTTTACATAGCATATTCTTTAACATTATCTTTCCTTAAACATCATATCATAGAATTTTGCCTACTCAAGTTCATTTTAAACATTCTATATAATTTAATTAAATTCAATTTCATTTTCCAATTAATTCTTAGCTATAAGAAATTCCTTTGTTTACATTTGTTGCATTTTCATAATTTCAGTTAATAACGAATTTATTTGTGAAACATTTTATTAACCGGCACTTTAGTTTATTAATCATCCTATAGAAGTCTAACCTCTCCTAAATGACTTTTCTTAGTTTACAGTTATCTTAAAGGTTACAAATTCAAAAAAAATTCAATCCCTTTGCAATTTATATTTATTTTCTATAACCAAATTACAAAGATATAGTACAATTCATTTATCTTCTTTCTTAAGTTCACTTACTTGTTCCATTTATCCATTCATCATTTCATGCTATATTTAAGTATATAACATTTTTATCACAACCAAAATTTAATTTGTATACATTTTAATTCCTTTTAAGTTCCTTACTTGTATACTTCAATTATTTTCAGGTTCTGTTTATTTGTACAACATCTCATTACATATCCAAAACATCATTTTAACTTTTAATATTTGGTAAGTTTTGTTATATGTTATCAGAATGCAAATTTTGTATTACACAAATTTATAGAATTTCATTTTTACTTAATTAGAATGTTCGCAAATTTAATTTATTTAAATCCTCTTTACCTTTCAACTTTAAAGTTTTCCCAAAAAATAGCTTAGATATCTTCACCCTCTTATTTTATAAATTCTGGTTATTCATATTTCATTCAAATAATTTGAAAATTATTAATTAACAGAACCTAGAAATTTAGATGCCCGGTTCTTTTCAAATCATTTGAAATAAACATATATATTTATATCTTTAATATATTAAATCATACCTTTGGAGTTTAAACCAAAACCCATTTACCCAAAATAATTTCGAAGAAAAGCAAAGCGTCTTAGAAGTCTTCCCCACTTTGAGACTCGAAAATGAACGTCGATGATGCTGCGCAGTCATCACCAAAATTATTTTCCAGCGACATAAGAGAGGAATACTAAATTCATTCTTTCCTTTAAAATCCTTTCAAAATATTTCCATAAACAATTTCCAACTAATATTACTATAAATTTCTTCAAAACTTTGAAAACCATTGACAAAACCTCCAGGTCTTAAATTCAATATTTTCCAGTTTAGATCTACTTTAACTTATAAGTCACCTTTATAAAATATTCTTATAGGATTTCTTTCTTAAAACATTCCACAAGTTGTTTTATTACTGTTCATTTTGTAATTCATCTTATTTATTAAATTACAATATCTAATTTATGATAATAACTAATATTTTAATTCCTAACAACCAGGTAAGCTAGATAAGTCACAATAAATTTTGAAAATAAATTCTTTACACACAAAATATAATTAGGGCAAAATTATTTCATTCACCCGATTTCAAAACAATACTATGTCGAATTGTTCTGTTTAAGTGTTTAGAGATCCCTATCAATGACGTTAATTACTCGTATTGACCAGAATCCATAAGCCACTCTACAAATCAACCGACACAATATAAAACATTTTATATCACTAACAAATACGCTCTCTCATATATATACAATCAACGACTCATCATAGGGTATTACTACCATATTTATAAAGAGTCAAACCCCACAAAGCTAAGGTTATCGCTAAACCAAAGCTCTGATACCAACTATAACGACCCGCCTTTTTGGACAGTTTGAAACCGACGATCAAATACACATGCCGATTCCAAACCATTCAAAAGCGCAGATGGTTATTGGGGTGAATAAGAAAAGAAAAGAAAGAGAAATAAAGGAAATGAAACAATACAGAATCTCGCAGAGGAACGATAAAATATAATAGTCAAATAAACAGTTCATGAAGCTGTTTACTATACTTTGACAATTATTTATACAACATTTATCAGAGTTATACATATAAAAAGAACAATTAAATAATGCAGCAGATAGCGTGATGCAAGGGTAATAATAGTAATAGTATACCAAATCTTCGTCTTCATCCTCCAGAATATATCTTCAAAAATCTGAAAACTCAGGACTGACCCGAGCGTAATGAAAAGACAAAACACTCGAGTCAGGACTAAAATATCCTTATGAAAGTTAAATCAATCGTAAATAAATATGAGTGTAACGGCGTCAGAGATGTTTACGGGGTTTGACATCTCATATCCAGTGTCAACGTGCGTGCAATAACTCAAGAGATGTTACAGAATTTTCCATCTCCTAAGGATCCGTTAAACTATCTACTATGTAGTAATATACGCTAAGTAGATAATGTCTATCAGTAGTATAAAATATCAAAATAGCGTTAAGGCGTTACCATAATCCCCCTTAACACGTTTTAATAATGCCATAGTCTATACAGCACCGTAAGCCCCACCGTAAACTGGTGGTTATCAGAGGGTACCCCATAGGTATAACCCAAAACAAAACGTAGTGGTCGCGAATAGGATAATCAGTATGACAAGGTACATGAGGCGATACCAACTAGGATACTAGTAGTTGCGTGATCCGGACTGATGTTGAGCATAGCCAGCAGCTACCCCAACACCGCGAAACAACACTCCCAAATCAAGGGGTGCACCCAAATCGCATCACAAATGTAATAGATATGGTATCGAAGAAGTGTGTCCGCTAGAGGTGGCGAACCTTAATGGCCCGGCGCGGCTCATGTTTTAGTCATGTCAGGGGTCATCCAATAATCGTTCTCTTTCTTCAGTCAACGCGTTCACCAAACCATCCACTTCATTCTGGATCAACACTCCGCGTATAATAGTTATTAAAGTGGTTTTCGGTATCAATAGAGAGTATGTCCATATCCGATCCCAATCTCTTTAATAACTACGTATTATTACACCGTTTGCTCTTTTACATTTCAAATCGATTCATAATTGATATCAAAATATCATATTTGCTTCAAAATCAAATCCGTTTCAAATATCATCGTATCTATTCAAATGTAAGATTTCGTTTCAAAAATAAATTTTCGCATCAATATCTCATTTCGATTTCAAAATCATTTCGAATTTCAATTTAGGTTGCAGCTTCATTTAACCCAATTCATATTCAAATTCAAGATTTAAACATAAACATTTCACCTTATTAACGAGCTTGAAATTTTTTTAGAAAATAGTTTTAAGTAGTTTAAAAGTAGTTTAAATAATTAAAATAGTTAAAATACTTAAAATCTTTAAAATGGATTTAAAATAGATAAATTAGTTTAAAATAATTTAAATTTGGTTAAGTAGATTAAAAATAGATTAAAATAGTTTAGGTATTCAAAATGGTTTATATAACAGAGTAATCTGGAAAACAAATTAAAACGGCTTCAAAACCAATCCATTTCAATTATAACTTCCCAATTCAAATAAATTTCAAATTCTAATTTAACGATTAAATTTCGATTTCCATTCAAATCAATGTCAACTTTGACTTCAAATTTATTCAATTTTTACATTCACCTTCAACTTATTCAACTCCAATGTATATCGATTTTTAGCTTGATTTTTCAAAATATCAATTTTTAACATTTAACAAAATTTTCCTTCAATATTCAAATTTAAATCCCACTTACAAATATGATTCAATTTCAAGCTCAATTTCAAATATCATTTTATATCGCTTTTACTTAGTAATATTCAAAGCTGGAATTAAGGTTCAATCCTTTAAAACGAATAAATTTTCGAACTTCAATCATAACCCAATTTTAAATTTCAAAGTCTCAACTTAAACCATTTAACAATTTCTTTTAACCAAAATCAATTTCAACATTCCAACTCAAATTTTCGATAAATTCGATTTCTATAAATTGATTTCTATTTGTAACTTTTAAATCAAAACATTTAAACAAATTTCAAATCGACGATTTTTAAAATTATTAATTTAGCCAATTCGGTGTCCGTATATAATTTTCTATCCTATGGCCAAATAAAATCACAGTATCATATGTATGCATAACAGGTTATATATAAGCAAATAAACATCCAAACATTTAAATATCAACCAATAGCATCCATCGAAATAAATCATCCAATAGACAATATAATTCATGACAATTTCATAGTTATCAATATCAGGTAATTTAATCGCAATTCAATTTCAATTTCAATTTAACTGTCAATTTAATTTTCAACGGTTAATTCAAATGAAAATCTATATGACAATTAAATTCTATCAAACAACGACAAATAAAATTCATATCACTTAATAATATCAAATTTAACTAGCATAAAGATATTTAGTACGTTGTGAGTGTTATAAAACACTCACCTTGATTTCAATGCAGTTCCAGCGTTTTATTCCGAATAAAATTAAACGAGCGTTTAATTTTATCCGAAATTTTCACTAGCTCCAAACGATTCCAATCCAACTCCATAGTGTAGTGCTCGTCAATACGGATCCAACGCACTTCGTTTCGTCCAAAACGGACCTTGCATCAACAAGTTATGATATCTAGAAGTTAATACGAATTTAATAAAATTTAAATTAATATTTTCCTTATTATCTTTACAACCTTTAATCACGGCCATTCATTCTGCAGATCACGGCCGTTCACTTTCTTCTTCCCTTTCCCTTCGATATTCCCAGTCACGAATGAAATTTCGAAACCCACACCCGCCGTTCCTTTGTAAATTAACGCAACCTCATCATCCACTTCGGCGACGATCCAACGACTCCCCATCGAAGCTCGCCCTGCCGAGCACCACCACCCTCGTCCAAGTGAAGCTTGGCCCCCTGTTGCCTTCGAAAAACGCACCCCATTGTCGTACGAACGCGCCGCTCCTCTGGCCGATAGGGTTCACCAACGAAGATCTTGACCGTTGGATCTCGAGATCTCGGAGTGCTCTACCATTCGTTAGTTGAAAGTTTCGCGAATCGTTGCGTGGATTCGAAGAAATTGAGGGAGGATGGAGATTGATTTTTGGCCATTGCTTTCGTATATGGCAGCTGGCTTTAGAAAACCCTAGGTTTAGTTTATTTTGAAAAAAAAAGAAATTAATGAAGTGCTTAAATAGAAAACGACGAACACTATTTATCCGGCTTTTCCGAATTCCGATTTACGCACGGTGACCGGCGTTTTTAGGGTTTATCCCATGTTCCGGACACAATGGAACAGGTTTTGGAGGCTAATTCGATCATATGTGCGAGTTACGGAAATAAACGATCAAATTTAAATTAAACATATTAAACGAATTTCTATGCGTTTTGGCTCGCCCCGGACAAACGGTAAATCCGATTGACATGAAATTTGAAATCTTACAATAATATCACATTACGGATCCGATGAAACTAGTTTCGTCGAAATACAAGACCGTTTGAAAAATGACTATTTTAACTCGCCAAATTAATATTAAAACAATTTCAACGCATTTCGAGCTGGCACGGTCAAACGACAACTCCGATTACTACGAAAATTGAAATCCTATAATAACTAACTATTACGGATCCAATGAAAGTAGTTTCGTCTAATTCTGAGACTGTTCAAAAATTGGCTATTTTCCAGTCGATAGTTAAATATTAAAATATTCAATTTTCACAAATTTACTTTTAATTCGATTTTAAAAGTTCTACAACATCATTCTTACTTTAATATGATAAAACAAAATTTTACAAATCATTTTTTTTAATCATATTAAACCCGTTATTCAATTATCCAATAATTTCCAATTTTAAAATCTTATTAACTCTATTATAATCCCAATATAACTTACATTCACTTTGGAAACCAATTTGAATCATATTAAATCAAATTTCAATTATTCACTCTATTTCCATATATTAAATTTCAATATCAAATTAATCATATCAAATTCGAAATCTAATTATTCAAGCATTTGTAATATTAAATTTAGTTAGATTTGATTATTCTTAAATCACTATCTTTCGAAATATTCAAAACGAACTTATAAAATTTAACAAATTCAAATTATAGAACAACCATTTTCATAAAAACAGTTATTCAATTCCCATTATTAAATTATTCAATAAATTCCAAATATTAAATTTAAACAATTTCGCTTATCCAATAGTTCATTATCTTTTGAAATATTGGAATTGAACTTATACGATTCAACTTTTAAAACCAATTCACAAATTTAGAACACTATTTTTATTTTACAGTTATTCAATTATTCAATAAGTTTTAAATATTTAATTTAAACAATTTACCTGTTCAATATTCAATATTTGATTTTAAATAGATTTTACTTAACAATCAATTACTCTATTATACCCAATGAATTCAACATTTATTATCCTATTTAACTATTGATTGCAAAGGCATTCACTAAGTAGCATTTATTTTTCATTAATTGGATAATTATTGTTGCAATTCATTCCAGTTATTATTATTCCAACGAATTACAAAAAAAATTCTAACATTAAATCGCGAAATCTTATTAAATTTGCTATTTTAATTATCGAAAATTTACGGGTCGTTACAAAACCTGTTCTGCTAAGCAGAGATGTAACAGAATCATTCACACCAGGCTTTATGTCTGACTCGAATTTTTTGTTTCCCCTTAAACTCTCAGGTACTCATAATTGATTTGAGTAGGCTGTAGGTTGAGCTTTACAGGTTTTATTCTTTCGGCAAATAAAGCATCCGAAGACGAGCAAGTCACTGACGGATAGCTAACTAGGATTTGTAGTTTCATTTTGTTTTGATTTTGCTTTATATATAAATCAGATATACTATATTGCTTTGATCAACCAAGATTGCGTTGTCATATATCGCTCTTGGTGTAATTTTATAATGATATATTTAATCACTGCCTGGGAAATGTTAAGCGATTATGTAAAATGGATATAAATTATTGTTTTGAAATGTAATCAGCAAAGTGTGTTTTTTTGAAATCTGTGACTTTGTTCATATTCATGTGCTTATGATATCATGGATACCATTATCATTATCGTATTTAGTCACCAGAAGTAATACTATGGATGACTGCATCATCTGTAGCACTTAGCTTTTGGCCTCTAGATACGGGATGTTATACAAGACCTGTCATAACGGTTGGTAGGCGTAAACTTTAATAGGGTATGCCTAAAAGTATGGATGGAGCTTTCGTGATACAATTAGTAAACAATAGACCAGTTTCTCTATCTTCGAATAGTTCTTTTTTAACCCTTGTCAATCACTTACTAATATAATAGTCCGTTCTCCGGATTTGATTTTCTTTGCAAAGCAATGCGGCACTTAGAGCGTGTACTGATAGCCAAACAGATATATAAATCTTCCTGATCCACTAGCTTGGACAGCATGAGAAGTTTCTCCAAGTAATTCACCAAAGCTTGAAATTCGTCTTTGCAGTCTTATGTCCATTCAAAATTCCTTTTTCCTTTCCTGATCAAGTCAAAGAAAGGAATGTATTTGTCGATAGATATGGAAATAAATAGGCTTAGGGTAGCAACCTTCCTATTTAGGCTTTGTACTTGTTTGATAGTCATTGGCGCTTGAATATTAGGAATAACTTGGATCTTTTCAGGATTAGCTTCGATTTCATTGGCATTAACGATAACACCCAAGAACTTCCCTGATGCAATGCCTAAAGAACGCTATAAAGAATTAATCTTCATTTTGTAATGTCAGAGGATGTCGAATATTTTTTCCAAGTCTCTAATGTGGTCGCTGGATTGTCATGATTTTATGAGCAATCATCCACATATACCTCCATCATTATTCCGATATAATCTTTAACCATTCTGTTAACTAGGCATTGTAGGTCACTTTTACATTTTTTTTGTCCAAAAGGCATCACCACATAACAATATATCCCAACATTGGTAACGAAACTGGTGTGATCTTGATCAGGAATGTGCATCGAGATTTGGTAATATCCTAAGTACGCATCCATGAAAGATAGCAATTCGTATCCTGCGATCAAGTCTACCAGCTGGTCGATCCTTGGAAGGGGACAACTGCCATTTGGGCATGCCTTTTTCAATTTCAAGTAATCAACGCACGTTCACCATTTCCCATTCGCCTTTCTCACAAGTATAGTATTAGATACTCATTAGGACAGAGGGCATTGCGAATAAACCCATTGTCTTTTAACCTATCCACCTCCTCTTTAAGAGCGGTAGATCTCTCCGGATCCATGCCACGTTTTTTCTTCACCTGGACATGCCTTAGGTCGATAATCAATGCATGGCTCGCAATGGCAGACAAGATCCCACATATGGTAGAATAAGTCCAAGCGAACACGTCAAAATTGACTCGGAAAAATCTAGCGACTTCTTTTATCATCAAGGGCCTGAGCTATGAGCCAATCATTAAGACCCGTGATGATTCATCGTGGCTAATTGTTATGTCAATCGTCAGCTTAGCCGATGCATCCTTGGTCTGTTTAGGCTCCTTTTCGTCATCTTGGATCTATATCTCTATAGAACTGACTATAGTGCTCGAGCCAAGGCTTAGGCACTAGTTGTCAATCTTCGGTGATTTGGATGGAGACTGACTTGTCCACGCCTTCCCTTTCTCCCTACGTTTAGCATCACTCAACTCATCGACATAACAGACACGTCCAGTTGCTTGATCACCATAAACAATTCCAACAACATTATCCGTCGGGAATTTCAAAGTAAAGAGCAAGAGCTGCCCGAAACTCAGCTAGGGCCGGTCGGTCCAAAAAAACATTCTATGGAGAGTCGACATCCAAAACAACAAAAGACAGAATGCGCAATCTCCTATGGTCACCTTCTCCCAACTCTATAGGTAATTCAGTGTAACTGACAGCTTCAGTTGCAACACCATTAAAGCCAAGAATGCGAGCTTTAGACAATTTCAAATCCTTAGCTTCCATCATCATCTAATCATATGCTTTTTTGAAAATTATGTTTACAAAACTTCCACAGTCGGCCAATATCCTTCTCATAAAAGTGGGGTCGATCATGGCAGAAATGACCATTGGGTCGATCAGTGGAGCCTCCACCTTGTTTGCATCTCTGTTTCTAAACAGGATATCATCTTTCATTGCACCTTGCAGTTTTGTCGGAGCTCCATCCTTTGTATTTGAATAGAATTTAGGATCCACATGCTTAATAGTGCTAACATAGCATTCCATCTCATGCCAAATTTTATAAACCGGTTGTGGTCCTCCGATTATTGTATTGATCACCAATCTTCCACCAGTTAGCGCAGGCACTTCAGCCCTATGCTGCGATTGTCCTTGGTTGAGGTCAGATGTTACCACTACAAGAAATCATCTTTTGGTTGCAAAAATTTATATTGTTTGAACGTAGATGCAACTTATAATATTTCACCTTATTATGTAAATGTAAAAAAAAATTCACTTCCCGCCTTTATTAAAAAAAATCCACGTTTACCCAAATCATCGTAACCCAAAAAATTACTGCCTTGTTCCTCTTCTACGTAGAAAAATTCAACTATTGTCCATAAAATAAGCAACCCTAAATCAAATACGTTCCTCTCTAAATTCGTAATACTCAGCTGTTCCAATCCATGATAAGAAGGCGACTTCTAGGAGCAATAAAGCTAGCCTCTAATTCCCATACGAAAGAATCACTCAAATGATCTGTATTTACTATGTTAATCTCTACTCGAGCTTCCTTCTCCTTTATTTTCTTCTAATCTCTACTCGAATGATCCATATTGTTGAATTCGTTTTTGAATGCATTGTGTGTATTAGGAAATGTATCATGAACTTGGATTTTAACAAGTCATGAATCTTCTATTGTTGAACCTGTTGTGTGTATTAGAAAATGAAAAGACATAAAGCAAAAGTTTTGAAACGAAATATATAACGACAATTGGCGCAATAGACTAAAATTCAAATGGAATTTATTTAGTTCTACAATGCCTTGTAATCCTAATGGACAAAGTAGGTGCAATCTCTGTTGATTTCTCACTTTCCATTGAGTTTTGAACCTTTTATGTCAGTGTTGATGCTAATGGTAAATATGTTCTCATTCATCTAAATACCACCCTTAACTGGGTCTGAATTTCAAAAGTTGTGACTTTGTGATATCTTTATTTTCTGTACTTATAGCTTACAAATTTGAGTATGTTGCTGCTGTAGTGCTCTCTCTCTAAGCATCATTGTTACATGCCTTATCTATAGAATTGTATTTTTCTTTATTGTAGACTGAACTTATATACTGTTTACTCTATAATTTATGCACTGGTGAACTATCTTTTTCTACTTCATATTGTATTATATCGGACATTGCCGACTGTGCTTGCTTATCGTTTGTATAACAGTACTGGTACCATTTTTATATCTTCTCTAACTATGCAGATTCATATTACATTGAGTTACCATATGACATTTCATATTCTCATTGTTATCCACTTGCATTTATGTAACACCTGCCCCTGCATTTGATTTACTTTTAGGTACCCATTGCATAGTGATGTTCCAAAAAATTCTACATGCCAAAAACATTTGCATGTAGAGATTGTGGCTTCCCCTCATAATTAACAACATACCAAACAATATTATCGTTTGCATCAAGTATAGGAACTTCTTTCATAAAACATATGTATAGAGATTCATATGGTTCTTCTAAATATGCTATTTATAAAAAAAAATCAAACGTCAGCATACATAATCATTATAAAGCACTCATTCAACAACTTTGGATATAGCTAAGATCCAAGACTTTGTGCTTCATGAGTTTTTCCTTTGATCTTCGCAGCTTCTTTTCTTTATGTGTTCATCTTTATTTGTAATTTTTTGGGCTTTTAACCTGGTTTGGGAATATTGACTTTTGTTTTTGGCATAATTAAGCGTGGGTGTTACGTTTGTATTGTCTCATTGTGTGTCCGTCGTTGCTCCTTGCTTGTCATCCCTTACTAGAGGTTTTGAATAAGTTTGTAAATCTCTTCTACCAGTCTCAACTTATGTAATTTCTTTTTGTTAATAAAGTAATTTTTCTCAGAATTAAAAAAACGTTAATAGACGAAAATTTAATTATGGTGACTAAAATTACAAACGTAAATGTAATTATTGATGTCTGTATTATCTCACAAAATGGATCATTTCTACCATGGAAAATTTACAGTAATTGTTGGAGCCTTCGCCCTCCCCAAGCATTGCTCGAAATGCTTCAGTATTTCAGGTACCATACGTTTAAATAAAACAAATTTCAATTCAGGCAGTCATCCTGTTTCATAGAAGAGAAAACTAGAAAATTGTCAAGCAAAGTGTACCAAAGTATTCATAAACTATGTTTATAATTATTCAAAGCATATCTGTAATTTACAATACACGATGCCAATACTTAATGCGCTTCTTTATACATGATTGCAGTAAATTTACAACTTTAATGAGATATATTGCATCTTGGAACCTACCAGGAAAGATTACCATCCTTATATATTGGACTCTCTGATGAAAGAATATGATTGTAATCCTAGATTTATGAACAACATAAAACATAATATCATTTTAAGGACTTTATTATACTATTTGATATAATTTGAATCTTGGATCAATGTATGCTTAAAAACTATTTTAACCATGTACAAATATTGAAAACGATTATTAATGGTGATTGGTAATATTATGTAACGTTTCGACTTTTCGCACGCTTTAAATCGACACATGTGCCAATTCAAACCATACAGAAGGCGGATTGTTATGGGGTGAATAAGAAAAGCAGAGAAACGAAAAAAACAAAATAGAATCTTGCAGCGGAACGATAAAATATAATAATCAAATATACAGTTCATGAAGCTGTTTATAAAATATTCGAGTATTCTTATACAATACATAAAAGAGTACACATACCAGAGAATAATAATTAATGTAGCAGAATCAAATGGTGTAGTGGAATAATATAGTAGATAATAGTACTACAAATCTTCGTCTTCATCCTGCAGAATAAAATCTTCAAATCCTGAAATGCTCGGACTGACCCGAGCGAATTGAAAGGACAAAACACTCGAGTCAGAACTAAAATATCTTATGTAAGTTAAATCAGCAATAAACAATATGAGTGGAACGACGTCATAGATGTTTACGGGATTTGACATCTCCTATCTAGTGTCTAACGTGAGTGCAGTAACTCAAGAGATGCTCGGGATTCACATCTCATAAGGATCCGTTAAACTATTTACTATGTAGTAATATTTCGCTATTATAATAGTGTCTATTAGTAAAATAAACTTACTTTTAAATAGCGTTAAGGCTTTACATTTTCCACCTTAACACGTAATAATGCCAATAGTCTATACAATACCGTAATACCTCCTGATCGAAAGGCTACCAGAGGATACTCCATAAGTACGACACAAATAGAAACTCGTAGTAAAGGCTCGGTATGATAGGTGACACGACACAACTAGGCAATGCTAGGGTAGATATACCAATTGCTATCCGGGCTGGTGGTAACGCGTAGCGCGATGCTACCGCCCACCTCGAGCCACACCTTCAAATAAAAAAATCAAAAGTGACCACCGAATCAATCCAAAAGTCAAAGTATAATATCGAAGGGATGTGTCCAATCAAAGGTGCTATCTCATTGGCCCAAGAATCGCTCATGTTTTAGCCACCTTATGCCAACTCACGGGAGTCGGGTCCATGTATTTACCTTAATAGAATGTCGCCACCATCCTACTTCATTCTGTAATCTCCACCGCGTACACGGTTGTCAAAGTGGTTTTCGGAGTTGGCAGAGAGTATGACCACTTTCGATCCCGGTCTCTTTAACAACTAAACGTTATTATAACACTGCGGTCTTATCAAAATAGTTTATACTTTTAAAACCAGAATATAATATCCATTTCAAATCTATATAAATACGATGTCATTTTCTCTTTTCAAAAACCAAATCAAATTTGATATCATTTTCAAATATATCCTTTTCTAAAACTATAACATTTCAAAGCTATAATATTTCGGAACCAAAACTTGAAATATGGCCTTTCAAAACATAAAACTTTGAATTTCATAACTTTGAAACATACTACACCACTTAAATGGTTTAAATATTTAATTACTTTATATAGTAAAATAGCTTCTTCACCTTCACAAATCAATTCCAATATGGATTTTTAATTCCCAAATAAACCAATATAATTTTCATATATTCCAAGCTTTAATTATTCCACCATTTCAAAACTTATTCTTTGACATATATATCAATTTCAGCCACTATTATTTAGATTTGAAATGTTTACTTAATAACTCAAATATTATTTTAGTAAAACCTTTAGGTTTCAAATAACTAGATATTCTTTCAATTTCATTAACCTGATAATATTCATTTAAATCAATTTGATATCCATTTAAATCCTTTAAACAAAAAAAAGTTATAAAATCATACCTTTAAAACCTCAAATTTATTTACATTTCAAATCAAATTTTCCCGAAGATAATTCTTAAATATTTCAATTCAAATCAAATTCCCATTTATCTTCCAACCTTCATTTTATTTGAGTCATTATAAACTCTATATACCCTAAATTTTTGATAGACACTTAACCATATTATATAAAAGAAATCAAACTTTATTATTTAGCTTATTTTATAATTCAAACAAATTTATATATAGCTAAATCAATAATAAAATAGAATTTATATAACATCTAAAAATCAATATCTGCATAGCCCATATATTTCTTTACAAACCATAAAAATCATTCCAAAAATAATTTTATATATATACCGTGGTGCCTGTATATAATTTTCTATCTTATGGTCAAGTGATACAGATATTTATCATTTCAATCCGCAATTTAAAAATAAAAAAGGCGGTTGTATATCATTTCAAACCGCAATCCCGAATCAAAATAAATGCATAACAACTTGCAGATTTGGATGATATAAATAAAACATCCATTCATCCATCATAAAATCATACATCCATTACAATCATCATACAAAACAATCAATCGATATCAATATATAACTGATAACATATAACAGGTAATTTAACTGGCAGTTATATTCCATAATAAATTAAATAACAATTTAATTTAAATAATGCAATTTACTGATATTATGATTAAAAATATACAAACAGTCATAAATAAATTCATAATCACAACATAAATTAATTTAACAAACATAAGAAATTTTAGAAGTTGTGAGCGGGTTAAAACACTAACCTTTTGAATTTAAATTGAATTTGAATCCAATTTAAACCCAAAATTTGAACAGTCTCCAAATCCATCCAAACTAACGTCAAAATGTCCGGAATTCCAATACGAACCTAGTGGAGAAAACCGCGCGTGAAATGGAGTTCGTATGTGAAAGTTATACGCATTTGATTATCTAAAACAAAATTAAAAAAAAAGGACCATGCCACGCCACTGCACAGTACCCATCACGCACGCGCCCTTCTTCCCAGTACGCATGCAATTTTCCTGTGCACGAACAAATGCTCTCGTCATAGAAGCCACCGTGACTCGATCGCGTCACCCCCCGCCTACGCGCCGCCATCGGCCTCAACGCCGCCGCCCAGAGCACGACCTCGCGACTTCTCCCCCACGCTCGATCGGACAAACGTACCAATCAGCCGCCCAAAAAATCGAAACCCTAATGCAATTTTCCGCAGATCCAGCCGTTGATTCGCCAAATAAACCGCATGGATGAAGTCCTCTCAGTCCTCTCTTCAAAACCCAGAAACGATTTCCTGGTCAGACGAAGTTCATCGTCGAGCGATGAACGGCCGAAAATTGTTCTTCGATTTCTGCACAAACAATATGTCGAATCGAAAAACGAGTTGCAGATCTGAGTCACACTCTTCGAGAGCTTCGAATTGATATAAAATTTGGCATATGTTGTGGAGTTTGAAATTTCAGCTTTGGATTTGATTTGGGATTGCAATTGGAATTAGGGTTTGTCTGCCATTGAAGTGAGGAGGTAAATAAAACGTATAGAAATGAGGAAAAGAGGCTGCTAGGGTTTATAGCAAGATATATATATATGGGCAGGGTTGACATTTAAATGGATGGATAAAATAGATTTATGTGCTAACGACAAAGTGGCACAAAAAGCCCGTTCCGACTTCGGAACGAAATTGGATCAACCCATATATCAAAATAGATGTTTTAAAATATTTTAAACGCAATGGAAAGGGTTTCACGTCCAAATTCCATCATATGAATAAGTTATGCTAAAAACAATATTTTTCAAATTGATTTCAAGTGATTCCAATTTCATTGATTTCAAGGCGTTTCGAGTCCGTACAATCAAACGACAAGTCCGATCGTTACGAAAATTGAAATCCTATCCGAGTCAATGGCTAAAATGGCTATTTTTATATTAATTAAATAAATTAAAAATTAATTAATTAAATCAAATTTTCAATTTCAATTCGAAAATTGACAAATTTCATCCCTTATGATTCCTCAATCATTTACAATGATTTAAATAAATTTAAATGTCAATTTAGAGATGATTAATTTAAAATTTCAATATTAACCCCAATTTCATTAAATTCGCAAATTATAAATAAAATTCCCAAAATCCCATTTAATTAAATAAATTAAATATTATTCCATTCATTCCTGTCAAATAGATGGATTAAACCTTGGATTCAAAACTATTACATAAATATTCTCACTATCATCTAAATTCCCCTTTTAAATATTTAATTCATTTAATTGCAGTTAATCCTTTTATTATAAACTGAATCCAATTAATTTTTATAAGTTCCAATTAAACTGATTAGATTCAATTCCAACCCTTTAATTGAGTCTATTATTACTCTATAACACAGTTAACACTTGTCTCACATTTCATTCCATTAATATATTCAAATTTCATTTTCATTTCAGTTAGTGTAATATTTAATACTTAATTCTACTTATTTGCAATAAATCCAATTATTTAACTGTAAATTCAAATAAATAAATAAATCCTGACTCCTATTCTTTTAATTCAATTAATTATCATATTTTCATCCTAGGTACCATTTACATTGGTATATATCCTGATAAATTAACATTTTCCCAATTTATCTTTATTTCAAATTGCATAACATTTAATTCCAATTGCTACAAAATTTACAATTTTTATAAATTGGATTTCAATGGATTGATTTGTTTTAATTCAAATCTTTTTATTAAGTTCAGTACTACTTTATAAACTTAGTTGCCTTGTTTTTCCCATTCATTACTTTAATATACCCAATTTAACAACTCCTAACCATTGTATTAAATTTCACACCAATGTAACATTTATTTCCATTTATTACAATTTATCTCCAATTCCAATTAACAATATAAATAAATAGGTAACCTAAAATAAACATTATCGTTACTCTTTAGTCACATAAATAAGCCTTTATTACTTACAAATCAATGTTGGCATTCATTTTCACAATGCTAATTTCATTCACTCTATCCGTTACTACATTTATATCCATTAAAGTAACATTTAATTACCTTTATTCGAAATAACCGGTTATCACCAATATACTCTTTATAAGACTTGTATGGTTATTCTGCATAAACAATTACCATATATCCTATTATTTCACCCATTATTTATAATTAAAGTCTCAATTAAATTTATTTATTTGGATTTCATTCTTTTATTACATCATTTATTACTTTACAAATTAACCAACATTTCTATGCATCTTATTACATTTATATCTTGTAATTATTTTCTTAAACTCATAATTGTAATACCAAGGTTCATTTTAAATTTCAATTGATTCCCACTCACAGTTTAATAGCCTAGGTAAACTGGTAACAAATAATAACGGTCACTATTTGCCCTAAATCACATTTATAGGTTTATAGTTTACAACAAATGTTGCAATGACTCATATGATATTGATTTTATCCAATTACCAGTAAATTTATACTAATTCATCAATTCGTACAATATATCTCTTGTTTCCTTAAAATAAATTTATGTTTCTATTAAGTTTTCATTCACACTTCCGTTACTATATTAATAATCATTAAAGTAACGTTAATGATCAATAACAACATTATAATTACTTAACATTTAAATGAACTTGATTTCCAATAAATTCATTGACCAATTAATTAGGTAATTTATAATAATTGTTATCATACCCTTAAATTTACTTAAGTTATGTTATATTCAATTTATTACGTATTACTTTCTTAGTTAATAACTTTTGAATTTATTCCCCGATTACCTAATTTAAATCAGTTATAACTCTACAATCTGTTTCAATTAATTGCAATTTCATTTTTAACATTTACTTCAGTATAAATTATAAATTTTTTATTTCTTCCTAAATTTAATTACAAAATTTAATTAAATTGACCAAATTTATTCATCAAAATTTATGGGTCGTTACATACTATGAAACAATTGGTTGTACAGCCAAAGATATCCGATTACATTTCTATAGGAATGCATCATAACCGAGGTAAACATTTACTATATATCATGTGCCATATCTTTAACAGGTTAAATGGACTTATGGCAAGAGATATTTGGGGACTGAGAGAATTTCACATTGGTATTTGTTTCCATTGCCATCTAATCATGTGATGTGGTAGGAAGTGCATAGTGCTTGAAAAATTAAAGTTTTTCGTTATGATCATGTTGGAGGTGCAAGCTATTTCAATAACATTATGTATGATTTTGCATCCACGGCTTCAACTGGTAATATATCAACATCTATATCTTCAAAATGTATTGTTGCATGGTCAAGCTTGATATGCCCTATCGTCTATGCTTGTCGATTCATCAAGGTAAAATCCTCATATTCAGGGACTAAGAAGTTCGATGCATTAAAATTTGTGCATGAAGTTGAAGTGGAAGCTGCATATAAGTCAATTTAGATACCGATCATACCAAATCCTGAAGCCATAACTGCTTCTATAGACCGACTTAAGTATTATTTAGGTGTATATATAGAATGTGTTAAGACATAAAATGATATTATTAGTTAGCTTGTCATCCATATATTTTGTAAATAGTGATTAAAAATGTATGATTTGTTTTTGTCCAATAATGTTTTGCTTTCCTTTCTAATTCGATATCTTATTCTATAGTGAGTTTATATTCGATTGTGTATGCTGATATTTGTTTTTTTGTAAATGCTTACATTAAATCGATACTTAGTTCTTTATACATAGCACTATAATATCAATGAAATACTTTCTTTGATATTACAGTAACAATGTATGATTTGTTTTTCATAAATTCTTACATTAAACCAATACTTTCTTTCACAAATTTAATCACTCGATTCACTCATGACCAGTCAAGTAGTTAATGCAGAATCTGACTTCTTGTCGGGTGGTGCTGGATGGGTAGTAGTAAGTGTCCATATTACTAAATTAAAACTATTAACATTTGCCAATTAAGTGGCTATGTTATTACATAAAGAAATCATATTCATTTAAAGATGCGAATAGGTATGCTTAATGTTAAATTCTAATTCATGCATGCAGCTATGCTCTTTTTGGTATCGATGGCTACCAAATTCCTCAAGAACTTGTAACTAAGGCTAGTGAAGTATTCGACATTATATTGAAAGAGGTATGTATCAATACCATACATTATATTTCACTCATATTTTTTTCTCTTCAGATGTTAAGCTATTTTAATTTCGTAGGCAGATAAGTTAAGGCAAGAAATTAGTAAAGACATTTCCATAGCTAAGGCATTGGCCTTAGTTAATGAGAGACACCCCAATCTAAGGTCTGATACATACTATGTTGCATCTCTTTAAATGATATTTGTGTCATTATTTGGGTCATATCTAGAGTGCTTATAGTTATTTAATGCTTGAGAGTTATCAATTGAATTTGGCAGGTTTAACTTGTGTAAATCCTACTACGCATGATTCAAAAACATTGAAATTTTGAGATTATTATTTGCAAACAACATTACACATTCACTGATGAGGAACTCAATCAAGCTGGCTGGTTTCCTGTGTTTCTAGATCTGATGATGCTCACGCCTTGATGGTAAGTTCAGTTTGTTTAAATTTGTTATGAATGATGTACAGGTTTTTTGATAGATTGAGATATTTAGCTTTGAATAATCTTTACTTTTCCTGTAAAAATGAAGACGGTTACTCTATGAAACTTCCGCATTTGAGATCGCGTTTTTGTAGACAGAATTCTAGCTTCAAGACCTTTTTCTATAGTTTTGTTCAGCCCTATGATGTTACTCTAGTTGTATTTATTAACATATTATCCTTGGCCGGGATGTTTTTGCAGACTTCTTACATGACAATAAAGGGCAGGAAATGTAATATGAAACCAAACTGCTTAACAGCAAAAAAACTCAATTCTGAGTTGCTTCAGCAAAGCAACCCATGGCTTCCGAAACAACTCAGGTTAAATGGTCAAGAAATTGTTTGGCTCAGGTAGGTGTTACATTGTCCAGGGAAATTGTCAATAGTTGATGCTCATGTAGTGTTGATAATCATCAGATTTTGACAACTACTTTCATTTATTCCTTACTAGCTTTTCTTTTTACATCAAATTTGGCTCATTAAACCTATTGTGTGTAAGTGAGAAATAGTAATAATTAATAATAATAAATTAACCAAGCTAATAAAAATTAACTAAGTTATGTTAAAATTAAATAACTTTTATAAAATTAACTAAGTTTAAGTTAACTAAAATTTATAAATAACAATAATATAACAAATTTAACGTAGTTTTATAAATGGTGATGATGATGAATTAACTAAGTTTATGAAAATCAATTAAGTTTATAATAATAATAATAAAACTACGTTTATGTTAACTAAATTTTATAAATAATAATACAATAAATAATTTAACAAAGTTTTAGAAATAATAATGATGACAACGATGATGAATTAACTAATTTTATAAAGTTAACCAAGTTTATATTAATAATAATAATACTAATAATAATACAATTAAATTAACCTCGTTTTTTAATAATAATAATAATAATAATAATAATAATAAATTAACTAAGTTAACTAAGTTAATAAAATTAACTATGTTCTTTTAAAATTAAACAAGTTTTATAAAATAAGTTAAGTTTAAGCTAACTAAATTTTATAAATAATAATATATCTAATTTAACAAAGTTTTATAAATAATAACATTGATTATAATGATGATGAATTAACTATGTTTATAAAAATTAACTAAGTTTATAATAATAATAATAATATAATTAAATTAATTGAGTTTTAGTAATAATAATAATAAATTAACTAAGTTAACCAAGTTAATAAAAATTAACTAAGTTTTGTTAAAATTCACTAAGTTTTGTTAAAATTAACTAAGTTTAAGTTAACCAAATTTTATAAATAATAATATTATAACTAATTTAATAAGGATTTATAAATAATGACGACGACGATGATAAATTATCTTAGTTTATAAAATTTAACTAAGTTCATAATAATACTAGTAATATAATTAAGTTAACTGAGTTTGAATAACAATAATAATAATAATAATAAATTAAGTTAACCAAGTTAATAAAAATTAACTAGGCTTTGTTAAAATTAAACAAGTTTTATAAAATTAACTAAGTTTAAGTTAACTAAATTTTATAAATAGTAATAATATAACTAATTTAACAACATTTTAATTATAACTATAAGATTGGACTTTATTTATTTCATTTCGTTTACAACTTTGATTATTTATATAACATTATTTATAATATGATTTACTCGTACAATGTTGTAGATGTTTGATACTAGATTTGAAGTCCTATGAATTAACATAATTGTTTGACTATATGTTTTGCTTTCACTTGTGCAAGCATTGAATTTTTGAAGAGAGCAAAGTTGGACTTTTATGGTGCTAGCTTTCACTTGTGCATGTAACAAAGAATTATGGGTAATCAATTGTTTTGTTAGCATCAGTTTGGTATAGCATTTTATTAGTACTAGGTGTGTAAATTTATGTACGAATGGTTATTGTATGTGAGTTTGGTCATCAAAAAACTATTGTATTAGAAAGGTTATCGATATCTTATTTGATTATATGATTAATATGTTTTTTCAATTGTTTAAATATGATGATTATGTGAGTGATTGTTGATTGATATAGTAGAAACATAATAAACCATCAATAAGAAATAATAACATCAAAAAATGGTGCAAAAATGATCAACAACTTTTAGTAGCATTTCAAAAACCCTACAGAAATACATATAATAGCCTTGAGTAAACGCAATGTAAAATAAAGGTAAAGTTGGAAACTCTATTGGTAGCGCTAAAAACCCTTTTGGTGGCATTTTTAAAACACTACAAAAAGTTTTACGGTGGCATTTGAGAAATGCTGCAATAAAAGGATTTATAGTGGCGTTGAAATAAATGCAACTAAAAATCATAAGTTTTGGTAGTGTTTTTTGTGCGCTACCAAAAATAAAATTCCTTGTAGTGCGCCTTCTCGCCATCCTGAGGGGTTTTTACAAACTGGTGTAACTTCCTTTCTCGGATCAAATTTTCGATAATATCCTGGATATGCCAACATTCATTTGTGTTATTCCTATAGCATTCATGAAACTGATAATATTTCCTGCTTTGTTTCTCCTCCTCTGTTGATTCTTTTGGATGCGGCTTTTTGTACTGCATGGTATTGCAAATTGACAAATAGACATTCTCTAAGGACTTATTCATTGACATGTAAGTATTGTACAACGGAATCCTAGGCTTCCCTCTTCTAGAATCCCTCTTTCGTTCTTGGTCCTATCTCCGCCTTTCATTTGTTGATTCGGTTTGTTCTGGACATTAACTTGAACTTTTCCAGAGCTTTTATCAGGCTGCTTTGCAACAATATTGCTCTGTACTCGCTCTTCGTTCGATCCTACAACATTCGTTTTTTTGGAGGATCTAACTTCCTGTTTACTCAAATATTGAGTCGATTTTGCGTAAAAATATTCCAATGTTGCGGGTGGTTTGCCAGCTAACTAATCGCCAAAATCAGATTCTGGATCAATCCCTCTTGTCGCGGCCATCAATATTGCATGGTCATTCAGAATATTGATTTCTATAATAGTTGTATGAAATCTCTCTAAATAATCTTTCAACGACTCTCCTGGAGCCGTAATCGCACTGGGCAAAGACATTACATCCTTGGGATGAGTTGCGCACATTCAGAATTCGCTCCATAAATCTTGTTTCCAAATAATCAAATCTAGAGATTGACCGTGGATATAGCCTTGTAAAGCACATTGTTGGTATTCTAGAGAGAGTTATGGAAAAACATCTACAAATGGTTGCATCATCCGCTTGTGCAGAATCCATCAACTATTCATTTATCATGATGTGCTGCCCGGGATTGGTTTTTCACTCATACGCAGGCATCGATGGCATGTTGAACCTCCTTGGATATTCTGCGTGTAGGACATTATCAGTGAACGGGGTATAGTGTCTCGAGATTCCTCGGTCATCATTGGTCAAACCTTGGCTTTCTCTCACTAACTGTCTGACCATAGCCGACAAGTCTGGCGCTTGGATAGTTGGTACAAAGCGGCGATCGTTTTCCACCTTACATGAATGGTCCGGTCGATGTCTGCAGGCTGTTCCATGCCTTCTTGGTTCATTATCTTCCCAATGTATATCTCGTAAATTCGCATCATCATCATTTCGAGGAGGCATTTAGTCAACATTTAACTAAACTCCATCATTTAAATCGACAGCAGTAGCTCCAATTCGAATCACAGTATTCATAAGTAAGTTCCCTTCTCTAGAGGATGGATTGGTACATATCGTTCCTGGCAGACGACGATTGTCTGCCTATTGACGCCTCGAAGTTTCTGCATGATATCTGTCAGTTCTGCGACGCCTATGCTTGCGATACTCACTCAATGAACTAGAACTCTCCGTTGCCGAGTAAGGGGTTGGGCCCCTTCTAGATTTTCCTTGCTGTTGCTGATTGAGTTGGTTCATTAGGTTGATATTGGCTTGAATCTGCTGGTTTACTTGTCGACAGCTATCCATTAGCTCTTTCATCTGATTTTGAAATTTAACTCTGGAATAGAATCAGTTGGATTGTGGACTTCAACTGGTTATCATTTACATCCATTGGTTGACTGCTCTAGCCTCCTTGTTGGATACTAACATTCTCATTTCCTTCCACGTTCTGAGAAGTAGATCTAGTGTTCCTAACCATTGTTAATGGTTTTTCTTAGATATTTGCAAATTTGAGTAGAACGAGCAAACTTCCTAAAGGTAGCTGTGGATCTACTATGGGGGATTTATGCAATGAGGTAGCAACAAAAGGATCCTAATAAGCTGAAAATCAAAGTTCTCTGTGAAAGCACCAAAATATTAGCACCAAAAATGGTCACAAATACCCAAGAATAGTTTTTGTAGTGAAGTAAATGAGGAAAAGTAAAATTAAACTGATTAAATGAAAAAGTAATCAAAGACTTAGAGATTTATAGTGGTTCGGCATTGTATGCCTACATCCACATTGAAGTATACTTTATTATTCTTTTTTGAATCTGATTACAAAAGTAGAACAAAACTAGACTTGATTACAATGTAGGGTGGAGTAACAAGTAGTGCCAAGATCGTGGAAATGAACCAATAGGCATACATTTATAGAGTGAGATGAAGAGATATTCCACTAAGATTTTGGTAGAAGGATCTCCAATCCACAGGGTCCAACATAACAATCGATGGTCATAATTTGTTGTTTTGGAACGATTGATATAAATCATACAGATCGTTATTTTTTATTCTGATTTCCATATGATCATTTTTGGGGGGTCCTACATGCCTTTAGACTTTGCTCCTAAATTCTGAGTTGTTGTTTAAGAGACATGGATCAATCCTTGTCATATTTAGGTTGCTTGCTGAGTTACACCGATCGTTGGGAACGATCGGTATTTCTTGAATCTAAGAGTTTTGACCTACGATCATTTTTATGGGCTCCAACCTTTAATATATTTATGTCGTGAAAGTTTCAAGTGAATTGGCCTTGTGGATTTTGAGATATCGATCGATCTTCACTGATTCGAGCTATTTTATGGATCATTCTCAATTGATACTTATAATTCCTTCTTTCTCAGTAACTCGAGCATATGAACTTCGATACACTTGAAATTTGAAATTTAGCTTCACGGGGCTATGCTCGTCACTCCATATTGATTGCATCTTAATTAGGTCCTAGTCTGAATTTACTCGACCATTGTCCATAGTATCGTATATAACTGATTTTCAAGGCTGGTAACCATCCGTTTCTAGCCAAGTTGGTGATATCGTAGCCTTGCCAAAAACCGGGACAACAATAGGTTAAGTGATTATTTGATTATTCTTTCTTTCCTTTTTCTTTTCTTCTATTTCACTTCTTTACTTCTTTTTTTCCCTTGAGAATCATCCTACACCGATCAAATGCTACAACAGCGCACCATTCGGTTATATGAGCAAAGGGGGTGTATGGCGATCGTCACACAAGCAATACTTCTTCACCTAAACTTTTGAAGCTCCATCTCTATATAATTTTCAATGAGAAAGCGTGACCATTTCATCCTCTACTTCGCTATCTCACATGGTAAACTCAGTGGGGAAATCTACCAATGTCTACCCGTTTATCGCTCTCCTCATATGATAAGTGATATAAAAATGACTCAACTTTATGTTCCAGTTCAGCAACCTTCACGACATCTCAGGCCAGTCTAACACCTACTTCAAGGGTTGATCTGTCAATACTTTATTCGAATGAGCCTAAAAGTATGGTCGTAGCTTTCTCGATGCAATCAACCAGCAATGTGAAAGGTTTTCCAACTTCAGGTAGTTATTTTTTGCTCCAGTAAACCACTTATTGATATAGTAAATGGGTCTTTGAATGCATTCCTCCTAATATACAATTGCTGTGCTTAGTGCATGAGTAAACTATACCAAATAAACAAACAAATCTTCCCATCCAAAAGTTTGGATAGAACTGATTGTGTCTCCATGTGCCTCAACAATTCCTCGTAAGCATTCTGACAGCCTTATCCATTCAAAATTCTTCTTCCCCCTTTAAAGAGCATCAAGGAATGCTCTTTACTTATTCATTGCCCTTGTGATGAACTGATTCAAGGTAGCAATCTTCTCATTTAAGCTTTGGGACTGTCTTTTTGTAGTTGGGGCCCTTACATTTCTTAAGGCATCAATCTAATCTAGATTGGCTTCAGTGCCCTTTGCATTCATAACAAATCCCAGATATATTGTTGATGCAACTCCAAAATAACATTTCAACTGATTTAACTCATCCCATACTTCCATTAAACTTCAAACATCTCCAGAAGATCATTTAAGTGGTTCCACAATAGCCGTGACTTCACAAGCATGTCATACGTACATACTTCCATCATCCGCTTGATCTGATTCCTAATTAATCTTTGATCCTTGGCTTCAGCATTCTTCAAACCAAATGGCATTACTCGATAATAGTATAATTCCAAATCCATTACAAAGTTAGTATGCTCATGATCCAATATATGCATCGTTATCTGATTATAGGCCAAATAAGCATCCCTAAATGAGAGTAACTCATGTCATGCAGTTTTTTTACTAGTTGGTCATCCTGGGCAAAGAAAAGCTATCCTTCATGCATGCTTTATTCAAATCTGAAAAGACAATACATGTCTGCCACTTTACATTCGATTTCTTGAACAATACGGGGTTCAAAACCCATTTTCAGTATAAAGCATCACGGATGATGCCATTCGTCATCAGCTTATCCACTTCCTCCTTTATCGTAGCAGATCACTCTAGACCAAAACTATGCCTTCTCTGCTTTCCTGGTGGAAACCTTGGATCCACATTCAGTGCATGACAAGTTATCTCCGACCCAACACATATTCAAATGGGTCAAAGTAATCACTTCCAAATTCCCTTGAAGGAAATTAACCGCTTCCTTCCTTAATCCAGCATCGAGCTAAGATCCATTCTTAAGAGTCTGCGAGGATCATCCACATCGACTGGAATGTGAACCATCAGTTTGGCTAGTGCTGCCCGCGCTCCCTCTGACTTCTTGTTGGAATTCATAGACTTATCAAACCTATTATGGTTCCCGAGCTACGGATAGGGCTTTAATTGCCATGCTTTTAAGTTCTTAATGCAGAGAGCCTTCTCTACATTCTTGCCATTATCTCATTGCTTTGCTTTTCTTAGCTTACAATATAATGTTCCCCACCTGTGCTCTGTTCGACTCTTACTGATCCAACCCCATTCTCCATAGGGAGCTTCATCATTAGACACTAAGGAGCCGGTGTTATCCTGAAATCTGCTAAGGGCAACCCGCCTAGAAAAGCACTATAATTGAATACTCATCTACTATATCAAACATTTGGATCCCCACCACTTTTTTATCTTTGTCACCAACTCAACCGATAAATTAATCATCTAAACTAGTTATTTTGACTTGCCAGTAGGTCCATGAATCGAAGCTTTTAAAAGGCTTAACATCCTTTATACTGATTTGCATTTGGTCCAATGTTCTTTTAAACGAGACATTCACCAAGCCTCTATTATCCATCAGAACTCGACGCAGTATAGCGGGTCAAACATTAGTCGAAATCAGCATGGTTTCGAAGATTGGCACTTTAACTCCATCAAAATCCCTACTACTGAATCCAACGTCATGTATTACCATCCTTTACTACTTAGCCAAACCTCCATAGTCTATGGTGAAGCAACTCTCCTGTGTGCGTGCTTTAATGGGAACGCGTATCGTTCCATCTCATTCCAATTTTTCCCCACTAGATGAGGTCCTAATGTTATGGCATTTATGACTAGCCTTCCATTAATGCACTTGGGCCCTTCTCTGCTGGGTCTAGGTTGATATCCTTGGGCATTTATTGCTTGGGGTTTGGTATTTTATTCGCCGTCCTACGGATCTCTGACATCCTATTGTAACCTTTTCTTCCTTATTAACTCCTCGATAAAATCCCTCAAATGTTGGCACTCATCAGTGTTTTGTCCATGAGTTTCATGAAAATGACAGTATATTCTTGAGCGGCTTTCCTCCTCAATCGCATCCTTTCTAAGCACCCTTTTATATCGTTCCATCCCTTGCATGATAAGATATATATTCTGCAATGTGTCATTTAGAGGCGTGTACTCATTGGGCCTTATATTTCTTAGGTGATTTTTTGCTTTATTCAACCTACCACACTAGGGCCCTAATTCCTTTTCTTTTGATTACTAGAATTTCCAACATTTATAGCCATATTACTGGAACTATCCCCGGTTTGTTTAACCGATACATTGCTTTGGATCACTTCTTTAGACTGGTTACCATTAGGCTTTCCAACAACCGGACTTGCTTCTTCCATCGCAAGAACCGATTGGCCTTTTGATGGAATTTCTTTATAATTTTGGTTTTTTTTATCTTCAACACTGACCAAAATCAGTGTTTGGATGTATGCCCCGAACGAAGCCATAAAACTGAATCTTCCTTCGGATTACTCACCTTTGTAATAGTAATGTTGAACCTATTCAAGAACCCCTTCAACGACTCCTTAGGTCCTTAAGAAAGTCTCAATAAGGACATCACATCCTTAGGCCGAGCAGTATAGAGGCGGAATTGCTTAAGAATTTGTTTGTCAAATCGTCAAAAGTCAATATGGATCTCAGTGCGAACCGAGTGAACCACATTGATGCAACAACTTCCAAGAAAATAGGAAAACAACTACACCAAACCACGACCATTACCTTGTCACCATCCGTGTCCATTTAGGATCGACGGCCCCAATTTACAAAGGCATTGTCAGCATCGTAAACCTCCTGGGATACTCTTCCCTTAAAATTTTCTCCATGAATGGAGTTCAGCTTGACGTGGAACCCTAATCCTCATTTTTTCTACATTTGCATTCCTCTACCGACCGTTTAATCATATCTGCTATATATTGCCCGCTAGCATGGTATGCCAAAGTTCGACTATTAGGGGTTGCACTAAGTGTTTGGCTCTGGAAACGATCTTGGTTTTCTGCTGACATTTAGATTCTTTAGTTTCTAGGAGACCTCTAATCTTCCATTGACGCATGGTTGGCTCCATTGTGATTGTTTGAACTCTTATATCACAAATAACAACATCAAGCTCATAATCCTCACCATCATGTTGCAGATCATCCTCCGAATCAGAAAAAATCCATAGTCTTAACTCCTTGTCCCCTCGAAGTACCCAAATTCTTCTCGGTACCGACTGGGTCCTAGAAGGTACCGATTTGAATTCTTTTAGAGAGTGCTCCTCGAGTTCCTCCAGAACTCCTTCTACTTTTCCAGTGGCGCTTTCCTTTTGTTTTTATCTTCCATCTCACTTGTTCTGACTAAAAACAGGCGAATTCTCTTCTTAAGATTCGATGGGTGAAACTTCCATCTTGCTCCTCCTAGTCTTTTGTAGCTGGTGGGTCAGTAGAGCTATGCTAGCATCCATTTTTCTGTTAGAGTGTCCTCACTGTCGGCCATCTTCTGATATAGTTCCTACATCATTTTGTCAAACTCCACCCTAGTAACCATCTCCACGGGAGCAGATGGTCCTTACAACACCTGCTGGTTGTTAACTTCCATGAGATGAGAATTTCCTTCATCTCCGTCCACTCCTCCTGATGATCTTCATGATCTCTTAGGAACCATTAATTCTTTAAATCCTTGATGAAAATCTTCTGTGTCTAACCTCTAGATGTTCCAACCCAAAATAAAAGGCTAGATCCACGCTTAAGAATCTCAATTTAAAGCAAAACCACCAAAATGCTAGGCCGAAAAATGTTAAAAACCCAAAGTCCTGTAGAAATATAGAAATCTAACTGGAAATATGTGAAAAACAAAGAGAACGCCAAGTTTTTAATATGGTTCGATAATCTTTGGCTTACGTCCACTGTAGTATTTGTTGATTATAAATTCAAGAGTCATTAGTACAAGTGTTTTATTGATCTAAAGGCATAAAACAGATAGTAGCTTCCTTTTGAGTATAATAGAGGAGAGATAGAAGATGAAGAAGATAATAAGCCAAAATGTCCTTTTCAAGATGCTATAGAAGCTATATTTATAGAGAAATCATCTAGCAAAACAGGAGGGCCACAAAATACCAAGTCTAGATTCAGATTCGAGAGTACAGGAAGGGAAGACTGGGCCCATCAAGCTGTAAAATATATTCGATGCTGACTAGAAGTGGTCAGTAGTGAGTTGATTTTTGGTGGGGGAACCATGCCATCTCCTCTCCTTTGATCTACTTTCCCAATCTGCTGTGTTCTCAACACTTTTGCTTTGAGATTAAGTTATTTTCGAGTGGTTCTGATATCACCTATACTTATCTATTTTCATATAGAATATCTTTGAAGCTGTTTGCCTATTACTTATGAAATGCACATTTCAAGACAATCATAAATGCCATATATCCGTAAAACATAGCTTTGGTAGCCTACTGGAGGCATCAATACCGAGCAGTAATGGTCGGTGCTCTCAACTTCGATTCCTTTGCAACTCCTTGAGTCCACTTCTATAGTCCTTCCATGCACATTTCCATATCAATGAATCGTCTCGTCTTCATCTCGATGTTCAGATTCTAGTAAAATCCTGCTTGGTTAAAAAGCTGGATAATAGTTACCGAGTTGTTTCCTAACCAACAATTTTCTAAGTACCAAAAATCTCTCATCTATGGCTTCCCCCAAAGTTTTCCCCTAAAAATTCCTCAGCAGTAGTGCATTTGCCACTAATCAATCAATTCGGTACTATGTCATTTCCTTGGGCTAAAATTTTTCTAGGTAATGAAACTCATAAATTTCTTCCACCGGGCTGACTGAAATTTTTCATGCAGAAGTCCCAAAGTCAACCCCAAAATCCACTATGTTCACCTACCGCCGACATGTTTTGTGCATCACCAACAAGTTGTTTTCAGCTTCACCAAAACAACATCATTTCTCACCCCATCTTCACACAATTAAAACCATATCTTTCCTAAGCCTTAATGAACACTTCATATCGACTTTGTCACATTTCGAAAAACTCTACTCATTGATTTGCAGTAATGATGACCATTCTTAAATCACTCTAGATGAAAACCTACAAATAGCTATATACAAGTAATGTACAATATCCATTTATTATATGCAAGTAATCCAAACAAATTTCAAATAATTATATTATTCTATATTTAACAAAGTAGAAAATTATAACATGTTCGATCTACCGTCCAAAAACAAATAAAAATTAACTCTTTAAAACTAGTTTAAAGGTGTTATTAAGGTTAGATCTATATTTGACATTTTAACATTCAAAATTGCCTCAAAAATGTAATCATTAATTATGTAAACTAGCATAGTATACTGAAAAGAATAAACCACTCATTAGATCAAAAATAGCATGAATACCAGGGCAAATCAGATGTGAACAACATTTCATGGATCCTAATGCACCTAAATCAGCAAATCCTAAAATATCCTTCACCTTCTCTATTATTTACCCACTAATCACAAAATTTCGCTAATTAAAAGCGGAGAAAATGATGGATTTTGGTCTAATTAAGATAGATGGAGATTTGAGATGAATATGACTATTGGAAGAAGGTAGTGTTAATCCTAATCCTGAAATGAGTTAATGTGCCATACTAATCACCTCTTAATTACCCGCTAATCAGCCTAAGGACCACGTAAACTTAAAATAGCCATGAATTCTAAATGGTAAGTCCAAAATCCTATTATGACCATTATACGAAAAGAGAAACCTTCATATTTGTCATCTAGAAGTGATTTTAGACCTTAATTCGACTCATATCAAAAGTTATTTTTCTTACAAGATTTTTCAAGGTTAAAATTGTCTAATAAAAATTCTAAGAGTCAAAAATACCTCTACTTAATAGTACCTAAAGTTATATCCTAATTCGACCCAATATGAATTTAAAATTACTATTTTACGATCCTTGGAAGTCTAAAATACGAGTCATTACACTTTCTCCCCCTTTAGGAATTTATCCCTTGATAGCCTATCCAATAAGGTAAGGTCAAGCAAGTTACCTTGTATGTGTAATAAAAATATGCAAAGATATCATCCAATATATATGCACATGCAAGCAAGGAAGTAAACTACTCTCTATCCTGGCATGCAAGGTGCTAAACTACCCTGTATGTTATCACAAATGAAAGTGAGTGCGATAAACTAAAGTTCTTATAAAGAGCTCCGTATAAGCGATCCTCACACCATCCTTGGTCTCCTCTGTACCATCACCCTCCTTTCGCTCTAAAGAACTCGTATTAACTTCCACTTCTTTCTATTAAGCCGCTCTTTTTTATATCATACTATGCGAATAGGCCAACGAGGTCTTGAAGCTATTGGTTCTATCTTGATGTCATTAGTTGATCCCTTTCATCATACAATGCATCTTTTAAAACTTTGCAATATCCATGGATAATGGATCTCTAACGCTTACAATGTTCACTAGCACACCCTAGGATCACACAATCCATTGCATAGGCAACTCAATCAGTTTAGCTTCCGTTCTGTTTGACATTATAAGCACTCTTCATTAGTCTATCGACTATGACTAAATGGCCACCATATTCTTCCCTAGTTTTAGGCAGTCCATTATTATCAATATCCATTTCCATTTGGGAACTGCTAATCGTTCCAACAACTCACTAGACTTCATCCACCCATCTTTCATGAATTGGTAATCCACATACCTCAGCTCGGACATCCTCCTTCATCCCCTCCTAATAAAATGTCATTTCAATAAATTTTAATACCTAGTGAATGTAATCAATCTCGAATGTGCACACTTTTAGTACCTCATCTCTAATCCATCAATGTCATGTATTACCGGTAACAAGCATAAATCATATCTTCATTAGGAACGATACCCCTAAGTTGGTATGTCTCTTCAATAAATTCTTTACAATCCTCAAGTGCATCTTATACTTTCTTTGCACTAAAAGATAATAATTGTAATAATCCTCTTTGGAACGGGCCAAATTTTCGACCTAATAAAAGGCCATTGAACCTTAGGCCCACTCCATAGCTGGCTGTTGTAACAATATGTAGAGCCATATATCCATGCTCTTAGAATCTCATAGCAGAAGGGATAAAACAGAATTACAAAAATAAGTACTCATTTCATATATGCCATATCTTAGAAATACATGATCAAAAATATCTATAATACAATGTCTCAAAATGGATCACCAACATGCCTAAAAATTTATGTACATCAAAACATTTATAAAACATAGATAAATAACTAAATGGCCATAAGTCTTCACCGTCTCCTTAATCATCTTTATCAGCATCATATCCCCCTAACCTGTTGGTTATAATGAGAAGCGAGTCAGAACAACAATGTTTGGTGAATGAAAATCTCAAGTTTTACCATAATAGTATTTGGGCAGTATCATTTAGATAAGCATTATGTCTTAAGCACTCCATGCCATGTGCTACCGAGTATACCTTTAACTATAAGCCAGAGGCTCTTCTAGTCCAGCTCCAAAATGTATCTCAAATTGTTGGCCAAAGGCCCTTTCCAATCTAACTTCATAACGACAATGCGGGTGCAATGCGAGTATGGAATATATTAGGACCAACAACCCATCTCAGTCACACATTTCCTAACGTTACAAGAGTAAGTACCTGAAACACTTACTGCCTCTTTAATGGAAAATAGGAAGACTCTTACTATTTAATACTCATACTACCTATACACTAGGAAAATCCCTGTCGTTTAATACCTAGACCTAAAGTGGACCCCTCTTTGATACATTCTAGTTGACATCATAAGACATCCGATAGGACCAATTAATAATTGTTTAATACGAAAGAGGCAGATCTTCCAATAGCCATCTATTACGTAAATCTCGAAGCGGACCCCCTCCAAAGATTTCTCACTAGTACACCTAAAATATAATCTGGACAATTTAATACATCTTGAAAAGGAAGGAGGCAGAACCTACAATGGCCATTTAATACCACCACACCCGTAAAAGATCTAATTAGGATATCCATTCTGTGATCCATAACCTAAACCATGACATCTCACATTATTTCAACCATTCATGAGAGTTGGAACCCAAATTAGCCGGGCAGACTTACCCTACAGAATTGGAACTGACTTTGCATCCATTGTGGGTATTTATTGTTGGCGTTGTCTCACATCAGTTCCAAAAGTCACACTACTGGTAGCCTGATTACATATGCAGGCTTCTTTGTGCTTCTAACTAACCTCACATCCCTTTAACTTAGTCATACTTTCACTCTTTGACATTACAAAATATATTAAGACATATAGACACAGATGCACGCGCACTATATATAATATACCTCAGACTACATTTACGCATGCCATAAGGGGAACCCCTAATTTCACCTTTAACTATGGATTAATTACCATAATTATCCTTATCTTCCTTTCTATTGGGATTAGCGTTATTTATTTCCTATTTATTTTATACATCATGACTTATATGTTACTAATATATTCATTCATATTCAACATAAATACTAAACTAACTAGTTTTTTTTAATTACCCTAAATATATGCAAAATGTAACGACCCGCTATTTTGAACCATTCGCATCCGCACATGTCGGACTTGAATAATTCAAAATACCGAACTGTTAATTTAAAATTTGGCAAACTCAGATATACAGTAAATAAATAATCATGGAATCATAGACACAGAGTAATAATATGCAGCGGAAGCAAAAGATAGTAGTTCATGAAGCTACTATAAATATAACAGAGTTAAATAAGGTACAACGGATGTCTCGAATACAATAGTCAAATACAATATCAGAATACGTCACTGGAATCAGCCGGATATCTGAAAGCTGGATAGATAGCTGGATCTCCAAGCGAAGCTCTAACTCCAAAGGTGAGTCTCGTAAACTGGTACACTCAGTCTGACCCGAGCGTAAAGCAAAACACAAAACACTCGAGTCAGGATTAACATTCTTATATCGATAAATCTAACTCAAGTGAAATAACAACTGAAATACAAATAACTCAAAGGATGTTGGAATAACCATCCTCTAAGGATCCGTTAAACTATCTACTATGTAGTAGTGTACGCTAAATAGATAATGCCTATCAGTAATATAAAATATCAAAATAGTGTTAAGGCGTTACCATTATCCCCCTTAACACATTTTACGCAAATGTCATAGTCTATACAGCACTGTAAACTCCACCGTAAACTAGTGGGATATCAGGGAGCACTCCATAGGTATAGCACAAAACAAATTCGTAGTGGTCGCGTATATTGGGATACAAGTATGACAAGGAACATGAGGCAATACCCGAGGTAGTGAAACTACCGTTTGCCTGATCCGGACGGGTGAAAACGCATCGCCGCAACGATCGCAACACCGCGAAACAACACTCCTAAAAGTACGAGGGGTGCACTAATCAATAACAAATAATGAGTAGTATTCGAAGAAGTGTGTTCGCTCGAGGTGGCTAACCCCATTTGGCCCGGCACGGCTCCTGTTTTAGTCATTTCCAATTTGACACAAGTGCCAAGGCTATCCATTATCGTTCTCTTTCTTCAGTCATGGCGTACGTCATTCCAACCACTTCATTCTGGATTACACTCCGCGTACAGTTATTAAAGTGGTTTTCAGTTTAGACAGAGAGTATGTCCATAACCAATTTCGGTTTCTTCAATAACTTTCGTAATTATTACACTGATTGGTCGTTTAATATATTTCAAAACAAAATCAAATTCAATTTCAATTAGAATTTGTAAATCAACATCTCATTTGTCTTTCTACATCAATTTCCATAATTTACGTTTCAAAACTTCCAAATTACCATTTCAAAATCTCATAATTCAATCTAAATTTTTATTTAATCAATTCAAATATTGATTCAAGTTCATATATAAGTTTCATTTCGTAATCATTTGAAATAAGTTTGATTTAACGTTCAAATCAATTTATACTCATATATCGATTTCATTCAATATTCGTTAAGTAAAATTTGTCATTCAAAACAATTTCTATTTAATTTGCAATTCATTAAATCAATTACTTAAGTTCAACTTTATTATATCAAGGCTTTAAACTGGATTAAATTAGATTCGTCAATCAATTTCTTTAACTTACAAGTCTTATATTTATTCCAATAAATCACGTTTTATTTCTTGTTAAAGGAATTCAATTTCACTTATTTATTTACTTGGTTACAAATTTAAAAACTCAATTAAAACTGAAACTAAATTTCACATATTCTAGAAGTTCAATTTCACCTATTAACCTATTTAAATAATTTTCCAAGATTTAATAAATAAAGAAACCCAATTTCATTTATTAACGAAGTTCAAATTCACTTATTTAAAAGTTCAATTTCTCTTATCAAAGAATTCAAAATTTTATTTAATTATCAAATAATTCAATCTTATTCAATTATTAAATAATTTCAAAACTTAATTATTAACTAATTTCAAAACTTAATTATTAATAATTCCAAATTTAATTATTAAATAATTAATTTCAAAACAACGTTCTTTCAATAAATACTATGATAATATGTGATTCAGATTTTTTAAATATTAACATTTTCCTTTCATTAAATTTCAAATTCCAACTTCATTTCAAATCTTATCATTTATTCAAATGAAAAAGTCTTCATTCTATTTTTAAATCAAATTATTGACCAATCGGGTTTATTTAAATTCTCTATCCAAGTCAAAGTTTAATTTGGGTATTTATCATTTCAACCCGATTCCATTTCAATTCAAAGATCAAAGCATAGCAAAGGGAACTTGCTGTGTGATGACTGGGATGGTGTCAAAATAAATAAACAAGCAATAACAAAAATCAGTAACAATCCAATAATTAATTCAAATAATCTCAAAATAATCGTATTAATTCGCATTATTATTTGTGCAAATTAATATAATTATTTCTAGAATCTACACTATCCTTTCATGTAGATTAAAGATTATTACACTAATTATTCTATGCAATTCTACGCTTGTCATCAATTATCCAATTTCATACTTCGTCAATTGATACAACATAAATTCAAATTGTTCAAGGGTAATTAACTATTTCTCTACATGTCAAATAATTATACATTTAAGGGGTCATATTATACAAATTTAACTAATCAAATCCAATACATATGTCGATTCCAAATTTTAACTATCCAACGTCAGATTCAATTGCATCATATTTATCCCTTTATACATTACAATTTAACATCCAATATAAACAACAATCATTTAATCAATTATCAACCAAACGGGATTATCATCGTATAATTAACAAATAATGGTGTCAGATATCACAGATCAACTGATACGGGTAATAATATAAAAACAGTGTAAATAACTACAACAGCATATTTCAATTGTCGTTTCAATTGAAATCAAATTTAATAAATAAAAGAATATTAATCGTGAGTGATTTCTCACCTTTCGAGGCTAGAGAGAACAGTCGATGACACAGATACGCACACTGATACGGACACTGAAATATCCAAGTACGAATTCCAAACAAAGCTAGATTGGCATGAATTTGACGATCAAAGCTGATAGATTGGAAATCGATGAGAACAAAATATTTTCACAAATCAAAATAAAACCTATATTAATATGTATAATTTAAAATAAAACCTATATTAATACGTATCATTTAAAGTAATATACAAAAAAATCTTCATATTTATTTTAAAATAAAAAATAATCTTTGTTTATTATAAAAATCAATATACGCAAATTATTATAATGTATAAAAACATAGCTTCTTTGAACACATTAGTCTTTCAGTAAACTATTATAACTTATGAATGCTATAAATATCAATTTAAAAATCAATATTTAGTAAAACCAATATATTACCAAATCAAAGTAAATATAGTTTTCACAAAATATGCAAATAACTTCTCAATCAGAAGCGGCCTCAATATGTACATATATACTGACATCTAATCAATACTTTATCAGTAAATGAAAACTTAAAAATATAAATATACTATGATTTATACTAAAGGTAATAGATAATACTGATATAAGCTAACATGCATAACACTATCATAGATAAGTATATAATGTAGACCGGCACATATAAGTGTAAACAATGTAGGAAAGCAAATCTAAATACATATATATAAGTTACTCAAATCATATGCAGCAGCTTGTACATTTCCAATATGACTTATACTTAAAATAAAATAATGTTAATAAAACTAATACTCTTACCAAACCAGTCAATTGAACGTACAGCTACATATCTCTTTATGAAACCAAATATACTATATGAACAATAGCTTATCCATATACAAAATAGCCTATCTATCTTTCATATATACAATACTACAAAAATATACATTAACGTACAACTTTAAAAATATAAGCACGCCACTGATTTATTATATAAACAATTCCATATAACAGGTTTTATAAAATTTATATAATCATTAAAAGTATATTTTGTAACATTATACATATATACAACAACCTATATCAGCAAATTATATAAATTTATGCATATAATGAAATAGATCTTATGTACTACAACTATAAATCCACTGAAAAGAAGAGATATGAAACAACATTATAGCCTACATATAAAAGTGTATATATACATATGAACTAATCGGCAAATAGAAATACCTATATATATTTCAAAGCAAGAAGAGGAATGCTGAGCATAGGATGAGGAATAAGGTGATGGAGTTGCTTTCGGTTGCAGAAGTATGGGGAAGCAAGGTCGGAGACTGTTGCGGCCAGGGAAGGGTGTCGACTTCGGAGGTGAAAGCAAGGTAGCATGTCCGAGCTAGAAAGCGGAGGCGGGTCTATGGCATCAAAACATGGCATGTTGCCAAAGCTTCTCATGCATGTTATGTGGGTTTGCGTGCTCACTGGGAAGGGAAGGCGAAGGCGGGAGGTGCAGTCCAAGCCCGGACTGTTGCGTGTGTGCTCGGTATGGTGGATGGGGTCTTCGGTCACGGTGGTGGTGGACGGAGAGGAGGAGTCAGAGGGTGGCCGAAGTGGTGGTTGAGTGATTTTGTGGCGGCTTGGCTTTAAGTCATCGGCCAGTAGAGGATGATGGAGGCGGATCTTTGGAGATGGGCGGTGCATGGTCAAAATGAAGTGGAGGAGTAGAGGATGGCAGTTAAATTTAGAAGCAAAAGAGAATAAAAGAGGAAGGAAACAATCAATAAGAGAAAGAAAATTTCACTGTACAAGATGGGTTTCATAGGTAAGGAAAACAAAGAATGTGACGAATAGGCTTCATTTTCCAATTTAATGAACCATGCAAAAAGCACAGTAAGAAAAGGCGCCATAATAAATTAAAATTTAAAGAAATGTGAAGGGTCAGATTATCAAGTATCTTGGAAATGCTAGAAGTCATGACTATTCAAGTTTATCACGTAAATAAAAGAAAGGTAAGAGGGTCACAGGTATTTTAGAAACGTCCGATACCGTTATCCGCTTCATAGATATCGCCGGATAGTAGAAATCTGAATCACAGGATTGAATATTCCACAAGATCGGCACGGCGAGACGATCAAAATGGCATACGGAGATCAGAGTATGATTGAATTTTAAAAATTTGAATTTTCCTACTAGCGGAAAATGCATGAAAATACAGAAAAATAAGATCGACGGAGCTAAAGTTGTCCGAATTTGGAAAAATGAAAAATGACGTCTTGCTTAGAAGATGATTTAGAATTTTTCTATGTAAAAGTATTTAGGTTTCGAAAACATTTTATTTTCATCGATTTCTAACTGATTAAATTGAAGTAAATTTACGCGCGAAATAAACTTTCATATTTCCGGACGAAAATTTACCAGTTGCTATACTTAACTAGACGCATTTCAAATATCAAATTTATATTTTAAAATTTTATTTTTTAAAATTCCATAAAATTTCAATTAATAACGTTATTAAAACTAGTTAAATTTATGGTTTGTTAAACTCTCCCCCCCCCCTCCCCTCAAAACTTTTCATCCCCGAAAAGGAAGGAGGTAGGAGAGTAGAAACAATCAAAAGAAAATAGACTTGAATTACATTATAAAAAATTAATTTAAACTATATAAATTTCAATTTAAATAAATTTATATTCAACAATTTGTTTTTTAATTCAAGGTTTTCATTAAATTGATTTGATTTCACATTTATTAATGTTAGGTACAAAAGGTTTCTTTCAAATGAAATTCAATTTAAATTCAATTAATTCAAGATACACCCTAAAGTTGATTTAATTCAATTTATTAACTTTCAAAACAAAATTTTCTTCTATTAATATCACCTATTATTTATTTAACTTATTATACTATTTATCCCCCTAAACATTTGTATTTAAAATTTAAGTGAATAAAATTTATTATACGCACTCACATTTTATTTATAAAGACAATTTATATTATATATTATCCGATTTTCTTAAATTAACAATTTCAAAGATCATAAATTTGAATAGTCATTTATTATAATCATACTTTATTCGACAAATTTAATTCTTCTTTATTCCAAATTATTGTTAAATTTATTCTACTTAATATATCATATCACATATATATTAAGTATATTTACATTTATTATAACTACTCAAATTTATTTAAAAATTCCTTTGATATCATTTATATTGTATAATATTCAATTTCATAATTAACTTTTGAAAATTTAGATAAGTATTATTGTAATGCAATTGAGCATTATACAAGTAAAATTTTCAGATTTAATTATTCAGGCTTAAATATTTATTCAAAAATTTGGTTTCATTTATAATTGAAATCATCTTTTTACCCAAATTTTAAGAATAAAATTTTCGATTAACTTCAAACAAGTTACAGATAAATATATATTGTATATATCAAATAAAATTAAATTTAAAATAATATACATATATATAAATCAAATCATACTTAAGAAATTTAAATCGATTTAATTTCCAAAACAAAACTGTAGCAAGACTACGAATTGGTCTCTTCACTTCAAAACTCGAAAATGAATGTCGATGATGCGGCCGTCATCACCGAAATTATTTTCCAGCGACAAAGAGAAGAGCTCTAATTTAATTATTTAAAATTCTTTAAAAACCATTTCTATTCAAAAATATTTTTGAATAATATACATTTTAAACTTTAAGACCATAGTTCGAATTTATCGGAATTTAAAATTTCAAATTCTAATTTAAATTCACTTCATATTCCAAATCAAATTATATCTAAGTTTTATACATTGATTTATTTATATTGCAATAATCAATGGTTTGCAAAATAATAAATGATAATCAAATATTATCATTTCAACAATCAATTTATTAACAGTTTAGTTAAAGAAAATTCATACTGATATACCTCATACAAACTTTATTTTATTTACCAAATTTGAAAACAATATTGTGTCAGTTTGGTCTGTTAAAGTATTTTGGAAATCCTATCGATAGCGTTGATCAGACGAATCGATCGAAAACCCAAATCAACATCACAACTCAAACAACACAATGTAAATTAAAACATTTAAATATTAATTTACAAATGCACTTCCTCGCTTGGCGATACAAGGATGGGTTTCAAAATAAGTATAGAGATTTAAATTTGATGGAAATCAAATCAAAGAGAATTTTGATTCGATCATAAGTTCGAAACATTAGAAAGATAATTCAATTAATAGAATCGGGAGATGGATAAGTTTATTTAATTCACGGGCAACCTTAATCGGGTCGACCATAACTTCAAGAATAAGATCGATGCTGAATTTCGAAGTAAATCAACATTCGTCCTCAAGAGATAGAATTCAGGTATAGTAGGGAATAGATAGCATCGTAAACAGATGATACAGAAATCTGCAGTAAATTGATGTCTATTGTAAAGGAGTTTCACCCATTTACAAATAATTCGAAGAATGGCGAGACTTCCCACTCATTATAAAGATCATTCGAAGTGGAGTTATGGGATGCTCCAGAATTGAAAGAAGACGAATAGTGAGGGACAAGAATGAATTCCGAAACCGAGGGACGTTCCGAAAATCCAAAGGAATCGAGTCAAAAGGAAGAGACTGAAACTCGAATGAGAGTGATTCTGTAAATACATTTACCCTATGAAATAGTCCTATGATTATTGTGGTTGCAAGAAAGTTAAAGCTCAGTCAGAGGAAAAACAATGCAAGTAAACAAGTACTAACTTATTCTAGCCTACCAAGTAAAATTTTGCACATACATGTAAACATCATGTTCCAGGCAATTTATTTAAGGAACCAAACTCAAATGAGACTGTGGTGCAGACCTCTAATGGTTATTGAATGATGGCTATTGACATAAACCAAGTTGCAGTGAGGTAGCGGTCATGCTTAACATTTAACCAAATTCTTTGATATTGCAGATTCTTAAAGTTTAAACAAGACCAAATCCAAACAAACTTTAAACTGTATTTGATGCAACTGAATATTGTTTAATATGGTTGTAGTGAATGCTACTAGTACTTCACACACATCATTTTATAACACATTTCAACACTGAAAAATCAGACATGCAAGAAAGGTTTGTAGACTAAAACTTCAAGCTTCTCATGGTCTTATATCAATTTATAAGTCATGATCAAGCCTCACTGGCTAAACCAGATTAGGTTCAACCATCACCTAACAGTTCAACTACATGCATTATCAAAAGAAAACCCTTGCAGTTTCACTATTTAAAACTTATCAGATATGTAAAAGAAAGTATGTCCACATATAAAATTACGTGGCATCACTTCCTTCATTCCAGTCTACCATAAAACATCAAGGTCAGTTACTTAGATCAGTAGCTCAAGCCACATATAATACTAAGTTTTACAATTTCTTTTCAAATGAACAAAGCCACTACAATACTAAAAGGTCTGCATAGACTTAAGAAAATTAGCTTAGTTATCTTTATTACAATTAACTACTGCATTTTAAAAACTCAAATAGGTCTTCTAATTTTCCAAGCAAGCAAGCTATTCATGCATCTCTACCTGCAACAACATTTTGAGGTGCCTCAATAAAATTTGAGACACCCCAAATATTGCAAAGGTAATAAATAGGGTCAGAATAAAATTCTGGTATGAGTGAAATCAATATTAAAAAAATAACTTGTAATATTCTTTTAAGATTGTGCAAAGATCATATACAATTTAATGCTTTCCAATTCTCTAATAGGCTTTGGCATAAGTATATTTAAACCTATAAATTAGCATACGTCCAAGCATTCATTCATCCAATTTATCCAGTTGTATATGCACAAACTCCTGTGGACTTAAGCTCTTAAATTCCACAACATAATTTCTCAGTTCCATATATACATTTTTCATTTTTATATGATCCAAACTCTTGCCATTGAACACAAAGTGTGCATTGCAAAGTACTCAACTCTGTTAACCTTTGCACAGAGGCCTTCAGGACTTGATCAAGTCATGCACATACCCATCATCCACCTGATGATGAATAGATCAAGGCACCTCTCCTAAATTACTTTGTAATTTAGAGATCATGTATATTTATTCATTTGAGGAATTTTCCTTTTAACTCCAGAAATACCCTTATGTTCCTTTCTTCATTACATAAGTCAGGAATTTAATCTCCTTAAAATCATATCCAAACATACCAAACATTCGTACAAAATTTCTCAACCCATTTCAATGTCATTTCTACCTGATCACATTTTCTAAAACCTGCTAGTACATTGATTTCTAGAAATTTTTGTTTGCTTATATCAATCTACTGAAGTCATAAGAAATACCATGTTTGTTTTACTGTGAACATAGGATATGGTTTTTTTTGAGAAAACACATAAAACATATTGGTTTATGATCTTGAACAAATCAGCACATTTTCACTGCATTGCTTTGCTCATATCAATTTTAAATGAACTAGACATAAGCATGAACCTCCCTGCCGACACTGCCTGATCCATTTTATTTAATACCCTATTTCTTAGTAAATTATTCAAATCATTTTCTTATAATAAAAAACTGAGTCATAAACTCATTTCTGTAATCAGGGTGTATACTTGATTAATTCAATTTCAAAGCAGAATTGTTCAAACCCCAATAAATCAAAACATCAACCAAAATGCTCAATTAAAATACCATCCATGAACTTCAAGTTTTTACTCAGAAAATAAAACCAAACAGCAAAACTTAATATAAATTCATATAAAATAATTTGGCTTCCCTTAGCTTTGGGACTTATTGCCTTAAACCTCATAGTTGATCATCACTCACCTTCCTCTTCTCTTTCCCCCGAGAATACTCAAGCTTGAAAACAGTATAAGTTTGTTCTTTTTTTTTTCTTAATGTTCTTCTGTTTTTCTCCCAGAGAAAAACTTTTGCCTTCCCCCTTATTTTAAATCATTTAATTAGGTTTTTGCTAGAGGAAAAACCTATTTTATCCTCACATTATTCAAAAAATTATGTGTGTGTTGTCATGGCTAAATGTGCCATTTTCTCTTGGTTTCTATTTCTGGTAAAAGTAGTTATCCTACTGCTTTTCCTGTGTGCATGCAATTTGCATGATTCAGTTGCATATTATTTTCATGTAGCTCATTTTCACCATAAATTTCATTACACCCGAGTTATTTCTTATTCCTAGCTATTATTCACCCTATTTATTTACGCTTGATTTATTTCAAAATTGTACTTATGCACAGCTAATATTAAACTGGTTTCCAGGCATTTTAATTTACCTAAGAATTTTATTTTTAACTAACATAATTTACCATTTACTTCCCTCTTGATCTATTTTAAAACTCATAAATATCACTTAACTGGTTTTTATGCATTTTAATTATCAAGAGGAGTTAATTTATCATTCTTATATATATATTTTTTGACTACATATATATATGTGATATTCATGAGATATGTGAATTTAAAAATTCATTCATACTTTATTTATTTTACTTCTCATTATTATCAATTTAAAAATTTATTTTCAAATTATTTTATTCTTCAATTATTTTCTGTTAACTAATTTAATTTTTCCTTTTATTTCAAAATTATTTTAATCTCAAAAATTTGGGTCTTCACATACTCTCCTCCTAAAAGGAATTGTGTCCCACAATTATATATTTGTTCATTAGTATATTTCAAAAGCATCAGAAATTCTTTCATTCAAGATCAGTCAAATACACCCAAGTAATTTTTAAAACTATCATAATTTTACACATACCTTCAAGCAAAAAATAGATTGGGATACTTATCCTTCATCCTAGCTTCGGCCTCCCATGTGCAGTCATTTCCATCTAAACTCCACTGGGTTTTAACTAGTTTAATTATTTTATTTCTCAATTTCTTTTCTTCTCTAGCCACAATGCCCACTAGTTCCTTTTTATAGACCAGATTTTTCTGAATTTCAACATGTGTAGGAGATTCTAGAATGGCCTCCTTATCATGCACCCATTTTCTCAATTGAGATACATGGAATACATCATGTATGTTGCTTAATTCCTCTGGCAACTTCAACTTATAAGCCAAGGTGCCTATTCTTTGAATAATTTCATATGACCCTATATACCTTGGTGATACTTTCCCTACTTTGCCAAATCTCAGTATTTTTCTCATTGGTGAGACTTTGAGAAAAACATAGTCTCCCACCTCAAATTCCACTGGCTTCCTCATTTTATCTTTATATGCTTTCTGTCTCTCTTGAGCTGCTCTCATTCTTTGTCTCACTAATTCAATTCTTGCAGAAGTTTCTTTTACATTCTCTGGTCCAAGCAACACTCTTTCACCAGCCTCCATCCAACATGCTGGAGATAGACAAGGCTTTCCATACAAGGCCTCAAATGGAGCCATAACTATGGTGGACTGGTAGCTATTATTATAAGCAAATTTAGCTAAATAAATATAATCCTCCCAGTTGCCTCCAAAATAAAGTATGCATGCTCTAAGCAAATCTTCTAAAACTTTATTAACAATCTCAGTTTGCCCATCTGTTTAGGGATGGTAGGCTGTGCTTAGGTTTAGTTCTGTCCCCATAATTCTTGAAAGCTACTCTAAAATCTTGAAGTGAACAAAGTATCTCTATCACTAATGATAGTCTTGGGGATGCCATGCAATCTCACTATCTCCTTTACAAACAATTAAGCTAGCTTGTGAGCATTTCTGTTTGAATTTATTGGAATGAAGTGTGCTGTTTTTGTGAGCCTATCAACCACTACCCAAATACTATCATTGCCTCTTCTTTTTTTTGGCAAACCATCCACAAAATCCATTGAAATGCTCTCCCACTTCCAGGTAGGCACTTCCAAAGGTTGCAGTAGGCCTGAGGGTCTTTGGTAATCTGCCTTTACTTGTTGGCATGTCAAGCAATTTGCCACATATTTTTCCACTGCTCCTTTCATCCCTGGCCACCAGTAATTCCTCTTGAGATCATGGTACATTTTTGTTCCATCTGGGTGTATAGTATATTTTGTTTTGTGATTCTCATCCATAACTTCTTGCTTTAGTTCCTCTACACTTGGTATACAGAGTTTCCCCTTTTTCCTCAAGTAACCTTTATCATCTACTTTATAATTTTCCACTGTCATGTCTTGTGCTATCATATCCTTCTTCTCTTTTAAATTTGTATCTTGATTCTACATTTGTCCTATTTTATCAACCAGAGTTGACCTTAAAGAAATGAGGCTTAATTTACCATATTCACTCATCTCACTGTGTGTCTTATCTGATATACCAATTTCTTCTTTTACTTCCACTTCACTGAGAATTGTCAAATCTTTGAACTCAGTCATCATTAAGCTTGCCAATATTGCTTGATGTCTACGTAATGCATCTTCCACTTTATTTGCCTTTCCAGGGGTATACAATATATCAAGATCATAGGCAGCTAGGAATTCTACCCACTTATGTTGCCTCATGTTCAAGTATTTTTGGGAAAACAAGTATTTAAGTGACTTGTGGTCTGTAAACAATTCAAACTTAGCACCTAGTAAGTAGTGTCTCCATAGCTTCAATGCATATACTACAGCAGCTAGTTCTAAATCATGTGTAGCATACCTTGTTTCATTTGGCTTGAGTTGCCTTGATGCATATGCTATGACTCTACCATGTTGCATGAGCACTGCACCTAGTCCAGATCCGCTAGCATCTGTGTAAACTACTAATCCCTCATTTCCCTTTGGTACTTGTAAAACTGGAGCTTCCATCAATGCTTTCTTCAGTGATGCAAATGCTTGTTCACACTTTTCTGTCCACACATATGGTTGCTCCTTTCTAGTTAACTTGGTCAGTGGGATGGCTATTCTTGCAAAGTCTTTCATGAATCTCCTATAATAGCCTGCCATTCCCAAAAATGATCTCACCTCAGTCACTGATTTGGGTCTGCTCCAAGATTGAACTGCCATGACCTTGTTTGGATCTACTCTAATGCCTCGTTGAGAAATAATATGCCCAAATTTTTTTACTTCATTTTGCCAAAATGTGCACTTATTGAATTTTGCTTTTAAATTATGTTCTCTTAGCCTTGACAAATTCAGATGCAAATGCCTTGCATGCTCCTCTTCTGACTTTGAGTACACTAATATATCATCAATAAAGACAACTACAAATTTGTTTAAAAACCTCTAAATGTTCTATTCATTAAATCTACAAAATAGGATGGTGCATTTTTCAATCCAAAAGGCATCACCAAAAATTCATATAATCCATACCTTGTATTGAAGGCAGTGTACTTAATGCTTTCCTCCTCTACCTTCATCTGATGAAACCCAGAGGCTAGGTCTAGCCTTGAAAAGATCTTTGCTCCATTTAATTGATCAAATAGATCATCAATTCTGGGGAGTGGGTATTTGTTCTTGATGGTGACTTTATTTAGTTCTCTATAATCAATACACATTCTTAGTGTACCATCATGCTTTTTCACAAACACCACTGGAGAACCCCAGTTTGAACTGCTAGGCCTTATGAAGCCTTTCTGCTCCAATTCTTCCAGCTGTTCTTTTAATTCTATCAATTCTTTTGGACCCATTCTAGTAGGCTTCTTGATGATAGGACTTGATCCTGGGATTAACCTTATTTGAAATTCAACTGGTCTATTTTCTGGTACTCCTACTACTTCTCCAAAAACATCAGGATACTCTCTTACCACTTCTATGTCTTCCAAAATAAATTCCTTTTCAGTCATACTCCATATTTGATTAAGGCAATTTATTTTAGCTATTTCACTCATGACTAAAATATTTTTACCATTTTCTGTTTTCAAAGAAATAGTAAAATTTTCCTAATTCAAAATTGCTTTGAATTTTCTCAACCAATCTACTCCTAGAATAATTCCTATTCCAGGATATTTCAACACAAATAAATCAGATTTAAACACATTTCCTCCTATGTTTAACTCTACTCCCAAACATTTTAATCCTAGCAGACAAGAGCTACCTAGGGCACTTTGAATAAACAAGGGTTTTTCAACTGTATTGCAGGCGAGAGCTAATTTATCCACTATGTCTTGTGAGATTAGAGAATGTGTGGCTCCAGTGTCATATATAACTGTGATTGGGTAATTTTTAATTAGAAGTATACCTTCCAAAATTCCAGAGCTTCCTACTGCATTTGCCTTTGCCTTTGTTTCCAATGCTCCTACCTTTGCTCTTTTCTTAAACCCTGGGCAGTTTCTTTTAATATGACCTTCTTTCCCACAGTTATAGCAGCTAAATGGTGCCTTCTTGGCTGCTTGACACCTATTACTCATGTGTCCTTCTTTGCCACAGTGATAACAAGTAATCTTCTTCTTAACTTCCCCACTAGTTGCTCCTTCAACCTTCTTGTCTGCAGTCTTTTTGTCATAAGGATGTGTCCTATTTTTCCCTTTCTTTTAACTATTGGCCCTCATGTTCCTAAACTTTTCTCTGGCATTATCATGTTGTTCAAAAAATAGAGTAAGATCTATGACTTGATCACATGTCCTGTCTTTGTATGGTAACATTGCTCTACTCAAACTAGCATTGAGTCCTTGAATAAATCTTGAATTCTTTGATTCTTCATTTCCTATGAGCATAGTTCCATATTTTTACAAGCTCTCAAATTTCTGAGTGTATTCAGTCACACTCATTGGTCCTTTCCTTAGCCTTATGAATTCCTCAAGCAATGTTGTCTTAGCTGTTGCTGGGATAAATCTTGCCTCAAGCATCTCCTTGAATTGATCCATGTTATCTCATTTTCTGGCCTTCCTGTGATGATCACCTCCCACCAATCTAGTGCTGCTCCTTTGAGCCTTCTTGAAGCTATCTGCCTCTTTATTTGGTCATTAATTTGCATATCTGCAAATATTCTTTCCAAAGTTCTCAACCATGTCTGCACACCCATAACTCCCTCAGTGCCTTCAAAGTCCTTGCCTCCTAAATTTGAAAATGTCTTCAATAGCTTAGCTAATTCCTCATGAGGATTTTCTTCCCTCTGCACTGCTCCTTCCCTAAATGCTCTCACCAAATCTTGCAAGTTAACTAATGGTGCAGCATTTGAGGGTCCTGCTCCAGTGCTTGGTAGTCTTCCTACCATGATTCACTATTCAATTACATAGCTAGTTAGTTATATTTCTAATTTAATTATTTTCTGCAATTTATTTCTACTATGAATATTTATTTCTATCATTATTGTATGTACATATATATTTTTTTAGAATTTATCCATACAAGGAGATTGGATAATACATGTATGCTATGTTTTTAGCAACATAGCTCTGATACCAACTGAAGTGACCCACTTCTTCCTACTCTAATTTATATGATTTTTAATGAGTTTTTTTTACAAGTGCTCACTTCTTTTGATTCATTTTCCCCAAGATCGGAATCTTACCAATATAAAAATATTAGTACATAAATCAAAACATGTCATTTATATATGTGAAGATATCTAAATGTTTCTTTGCCCATCAGAGTAACTAAAATTGCAAAGAAAATTTCATCACATAATATTCTCATATCTGAGAGATATTATGTCACGTAGCTTCTTTCTGGTTTCAATCTCTCTCTCTTTTCTTTAATTTAAATAATACTCTCTTAATATTTTCCTATTTTTATTTTTCAGCTTGTTTCTTGATCCCAATTAATTAATTCCCAGATTTTTAGTTAATACCTATTTTTTCAATTGTGAAATCAGGAGTTTAGCATTTGTAATTTTCCTTTAGAATTTCATACTAAGTGTTAAAACAACTCAAGCTTGTGAGTTTATCCTGGGGTACTCCTTCTTTTCACAACAATAATTTTTTTATGTCAGATATAAATACTTATATCTGGATTCATAATGTATGAAATAGTCCTATGATTATTGTGGTTGTAAGTAAGTTAAAGCTCAGTCAGAGGAAAAACAATGCAAGTAAACAAGTACTAACTTATTCTAGTCTACCAAGTAAAATTTTGCACATACATGTAAACATCATGTTCCAGGCAATTTATTTTAAGGAACCAAACTCAAATGAGACTGTGGTGCAGACCTCTAATGGTTATTGAATGATGGCTATTGACATAAACCAAGTTGCAGTGAGGTAGTGGTCATGCTTAACATTTAACCAAATTCTTTGATATTGCAGATTCTTAAAGTTTAAACAAGACCAAATGCAAACAAACTTTAAACTGTATTTGATGCAACTGAATATTGTTTAATATGGTTGTAGTGAATGCTACTAGTACATTACACACATCATTTTATAACACATTTCAACACTGAAAAATCAGACATGCAAGAAAGGTTTGTAGACTAAAACCTCAAGCTTCTCATGGTCTTATATCAATTTATAAGTCAAGATCAAGCCTCACTGGCTAAACCAGATTAGGTTCAACCATCACCTAACAGTTCTACTACATGCATTATCAAAAGAAAACCTCTGCAGTTTCACTATTTAAAACTTATCAGATATGTAAAAGAAAGTATGTCCACATATAAAATTACATGGCATCACTTACTTCATTACAGTCTACAAAAAAACATCAAGGTCGGTTACTTAGATCAGTAGCTCAGGATACATATAATACTAAGTTTTACAATTTCTTTTCAAATGAACAAAGCCACTGCAATACTAAAAGGTCAGCATAGACTTAAGAAAATTAGCTTAGCTCTCTTTATTACAATGAACTACTGCATTTTAAAAACTCAAATAGGTCTTCTAATTTTCCAAGAAAGCAAGCTATTCATGCATCTCTACCTGCAACAACATTTTGAGCTGCCTCAATAAAATTTGAGACACCCCAAATATTGCAAAGGTAATAAATAGGGTCAGAATAAAATTCTTGTATGAGTGAAATCAATATTAAAAAAGTAACTTGTAATATTCTTTTAAGACTGTGCAAAGATCATAAACAATTTAGTGCTTTCCAATTCTCTAATAGGCTTTGGCATAAGTATATTTAAACCTATACATTAGCTTACATCCAAGCATTCATTCATCCAATTTATCCAGTTGTACATGCACAAACTCCCGTGGACTTAAGCTCTTAAATTCCACAACATAATTTCTCAGTTCCATATATACATTTTTCATTTTTAAATGATCCAAACTCTTGCCATTGAACACAAAGTGTGCATTGCAAAGGACTCAATTCTGTTAACCTTTGCACAGAGGCCTTCAGGACTTGATCAAGTCATGCACATACCCATCATCCACCTGATGATGAGTAGATCAAGGCACCTCTCCTAAATTACTTTGTAATTTAGAGATCATGTATATTTATTCATTTGAGGAATTTTCCTTTTAACTCCAGAAATACCCTTATGTTCCTTTCTTCATTACATAAGTCAGGAATTTAATCTCCTTAAAATCATATCCAAACATACCAAACATTCATACAAAATTTCTCAACCAATTTCAAAGTCATTTCTACCTGATCACATTTTCTAAAACCTGCTAGTACATTGATTTCTAGAAAATTTTCTTTGCTTATATCAATCTACTAAAGTCATAAGAAATACCATGTTTGTTTTACTTTGAACATAGGATATGGTTTTTTTTTGAGAAAACACATAAAACACATTGGTTTATGATCTTGAACAAATCAGCACATTTTCACTGCATTGCTTTGCTCATATCAATTTTAAATGAACTAGACATAAGCATGAACCTCCCTGCTCACACTGCCTGATCCATTTTATTTAATACCCTATTTATCAGTAAATTATTCAAATCATTTTCTTATAATAAAAAACTGAGTCATAAACTCATTTCTGTAATCAGGGTGTATACTTGATTAATTCAATTTCAAAGTAGAAATGTTCAAACCCCAATAAATCAAAACATCAACCAAAATGCTCAATTAAAATACCATCCATGAACTTCAAGTTTTTACTCAGAAAATAAAACCAAACAGAAAAAATTAATATAACTTCATATAAAATAACTTGGTTGCCCTTAACTTTGGGACTTATTGCCTTAAACCTCATAATTGATCATCACTCACCTTCCTCTTCTCTTTCCCCTGAGAATACTCAAGCTTGAAAACAGTATAAGTTTTTTTTTAATGTTCTTCTGTTTTTCTCCCGGAGAAAAACCTCTGCCTTCCCCCTTGATTTAAATCATTTAATTAGGGTTTTCCTAGAGGAAAAACCTATTTTATCCTCACATTATTCAGAAAATTATGTGTGTGTTGTCATGGCTAAATGTGCCATATTCTCTTGGTTTCTATTTCTGGTAAAAGTAGTTATCCTACTGCTTTTCCTGTGTGCATGCAATTTGCATGATTCACTTGCAGATTGTTTTCATGCAGCTCATTTTCACCATAAATTTCATTACACCCGAGTTATTTCTTATTCCTAGCTATTATTTCAGCCTATTTATTTACTCTTGATTTATTTCAAAATTGTACTTATGCACAGCTAATATTAAACTGGTTTCCAGGAATTTTAATTTACCAAGAATTTTATTTTTAACTAACATAATTTACCATTTGCTTCCCTCTTGATCTATTTTAAAACTCATAAATATCACTTAACTGGTTTTTATGCATTTTAATTATCAAGAGGAGTTATTTTATCATTCTTATATTATTTTTTTGACTACATATATATATGTGATATTCATGAGATATGTGAATTTAAAAATTCATTCATACTTTGTTTTTTTATTTCTCATTATTATCAATTTAAAATTTTATTTTCAAATTATTTTATTCTTCAAATATTTTCTGTTAACTAATTTAAATTTTCCTTTTATTTCAAAATTATTTTAATCTCAAAAATTTGGGTCTTCACACCCTATATGCTATGTTTTGCCTAGAGCTACCAAAGCTCTGATAGCAACTGTAACGACCCGCTATTTTGGACCATCGTATCCGCACATGTCGGACTTGAATAATTCAAAATACCGAATTGTTAATTTAAAATTTGACAAAACTCAGATATACAATAAATAAATAATCACAGAATCACAGACACAGAGTAATAATATGCAGCGGAAGCAAAAGATAGTAGTTCATAAAGCTACTATAAATATAACAGAGTTAAATAAGGTACAACAGATGTCTCGAATACAATAGTCAAATACAATATCAGAATACATCACTGGAATCAACCGGATATCTGAAAGCTGCATGGATAGTTGGATCTCCAAGCGAAGCTCCAACTCCAAAGATGAGTCTCGTAAACTGGTACACTCCGTCTGACCCGAGCGTAAAGCAGAACACAAAACACTCGAGTCAGGATAAACATTCTTATATCAATAAATCTAACTCAAGTGAAATAACAATTGAAATACAAATAACTCAAAGGATGTTGGAATAACCATCCTCTAATGATCCGTTAAACTATTTACTATGTAGTAGTGTACGCTAAATAGATAATGCCTATCAGTAATATAAAATATCAAAATAGTGTTAAGGCATTACCATTACCCCCCCTAACAAATTTTATATAAATGTCATAGTCTATACAGCACTGTAAACTAGCGGGATATCAGGGAGGACTCCATAGGTATAACACAAAATAAATTTGTAGTGGTAGCGTATATAGGGATATAAGTATGACAAGTCAAATGTGGCAATACCCAAGGTAGTGAAACTACCATTTGCCTGATCCGCACAGGTGAAAACGCATCGCCGCAACGATCGCAACACCGCGAAACAACACTCCTAAAAGTACGAGGGTGCACCAATCAATAACGAGTAATGAGTAGTATTCGAAGAAGTGTGTTCGCTCGAGTTGGCTAACCCCATTTGGCCCGGCACGACTCCTGTTTTAGTCATTTCCAATTTGACACAAGTGTCAAGGCTATCCATTATCGTTCTCTTTCTTCAGTCATGACGTACGTCATTCCAACCACTTCTTTCTGGATTACACTCCGCGTATAGTTATTAAAGTGGTTTTCGGTTTAGACAGATAGTATGTCCATAACCAATTCCGGTTTCTTCAATAACTTTCGTAATTATTACACTGATTCTCGTTTAATATATTTCAAAACAAAATAAAATTCCATTTCAATTAGAATTTGTAAATCAACATCTCATTTGTCTTCCTAAATCAATTTCCATGATTTACATTTCAAAACATCCAAATTACCATTTCAAAATCTCATAATTCAATCTAAATTTTTATTTAATCAATTCAAATATTGATTCAAGTTCATATATAAGTTTCATTCCGTAATCATTTGAAATAAGTTTGATTTAACGTTCAAATCAATTTATACACATGTATCGATTTCATTCAATATTCGTTAAGTAAAATTTGTCATTCAAAACAATTTCTATTTAATTTCCAATTCATTAAATCAATTACTTAAGTTCAACTTTATTATATCAAGGCTTCAAATTGGATTAAATTAGATACGTCAATCAAGTTCTTTAACTTACAAGTCTTATATTTATTCCAATAAATCACATTTTATTTCTTGTTAAAGGAATTCAATTTCACTTATTTATTTACTTGGTTACAAATTTCAAAACTCAATTAAACTGAAACTAAATTTCACATATTCGAGAAGTTCAATTTCACTTATTAACTTACTTAAATAATTTTCTAAGATTTAACAAATAGAGAAACCCAATTTCATTTATTAACGAAGTTCAAATTCACTTATTTAAAAGTTCAATTTCTCTTATCAAAGAATTCAAAATTTTATTTAGTTATCAAATAATTCAATCTTATTCAATTATTAAATAATTTCAAAACTTAATCATTAACTAATTTCTAATTATTAATAATTCCAAATTTAATTATTAAATAATTAATTTCAAAACAACGTTCTTTCAATAAATACTATGATAATATTTGATTCAGATTTTTTAAATATTAACATTTTCCTTTCATTAAATTTCAAATTCTAACTTCATTTCAAATCTTATCATTTATTCAAATAAAAAAATCTTCATTTTATTTTTAAATCAAATTATTGACCAATCGGGTTTATTTAAATTCTCTATCCAAGTCAAAGTTTAATATGGGTATTTATCATTTCAACCTGATTCCATTTCAATTCAAAGATCAAAGCATAGCAAAGGGAACTTGCTGTGTGATGACTGGAATGGTGTCAAAATAAATAAACAAGCAATAACAACAATCAGTAATAATCCAATAATTAGTTCTAATAATCTCGAAATAATCGTATTAATTCGCATTGTTATTTGTGCAAATTAATATAATTATTTCGAGAATCTACACTATCCTTTCATGTAGATTAAAGATTATTACACTAATTATTATGTGCAATTCTACACTTGTCATCAATTATCCAATTTCATACTTCGTCAATTGATACAACATAAATTCAAATTGTTCAAGGGTAATTAACTATTTCTCTACGTGTCAAATAATTAAACATTTAAGGGGTCATGTTATACAAATTTAACTAATCAAATCAAATACATATGTCGATTCCAAATTTTAACTATCCTACGTCAGATTCAGTTGCATCATATTTATCCCTTTATACGTTATAATTTAACATCCAATATATACAACAATCAATTAATCAATTATCAACCAAAAGGGATTATCATCGTATAATTAACAGATAATGATGTCAGATATCACAGGAGAACTGATACAGGTAATAATATAAAAACAGTGTAAATAACTACAATAACATATTTCAATTATCGTTTCAATTGAAATTAAATTTAATAAATAAAAGAATATTAATCGTGAGTGATTTCTCACCTTTCGATGCTAGAGAGAACAGTCGATGACACAGATATGCACACTGATACAGACACTGAAATATTCAAGCACGAATTCCAAACAAAGCTAGATTGGCATGAATTTGACGATCAAAGCTGATAGATTGGAAATTGATGAGAACAAAATATTTTCACATATATTTTAAATTTTCAAAAAAAAATCAACTCACTACTTAAACACAAATCAAAATAAAACCTATATTAATACGTATAATTTAAAGTAATATACAAAAAAATCTTCATATTTTTTTTAAAATAAAAAATAATCTTTGTTTATTATAAAAATCAATGTAAGCAAATTATTATAATGCATAAAAACATAACTTCTTTGAACACATTAGTCTTTCAGTACACTATTATAACTTATGAATGCTATAAATATCAATTTAAAATTCAATATTTAGTAAAACCAATATATTACCAAATCAAAGTAAATATAGTTTTCACAAAATATGCAAATAACTTCTCAATCAGAAGCGGCCTCAATATGTACATATATACTGACATATAATCAATCCTTTATCAGTAAATGAAAACTTAAAAATATAAATATACTATGATTTATACTAAAGGTAATAGATAATACTGATAAAAGCTAACATGCATAACACTATCATAGATAAGTATATAATGTAGACCGGCACATATAAGTTTAAACAATGTAGGCAAGCAAATCTAAATACATATATATAAGTTACTCAAATCATATGCAGCAGCTTGTACATTTCCAATATAACTTATACTTAAAATAAAATAATGTTAATAAAACTAATACTCTTACCAAACCAGTCAATTGAACGTACAGCTACATATCTCTTTATGAAACCAAATATACTATACGAACATTAGCTTATCCATATACAAAATAGCCTATCTATCTTTCATATATACAATACTACAAAAATATACATTAACATACAACTTTAAAAATATAAGCACGCGACTGATTTATTATATAAACAATTCCATATAACAGGTTTTATAAAATTTATATAATCATTAAAAGTATAGTTTGTAACATTATACATATATACAACAACCTATATCAGCAAATTATATAAATTTATGCATATAATGAAAATATATCTTATGTACTACAACTATAAATCCACTGAAAAGAAGAGATATGAAACAACATTATAGCCTACATATAAAAGTGTAAATATACATATGAACTAATCGGCAAATAGAAATACCTATATATATTTCAAAGCAAGAAGAGGAATGCTGAGCATAGGATGAGGAATAAGGTGATGGAGTTGCTTTCGGTTGCAGAAGTATGGGGAAGCAAGGTCGGAGACTGTTGCGGCCAGGGAAGGGTGTCGACTTCGGAGGTGAAAGCAAGGTAGCATGTCCGAGCTAGAAAGCGGAGGCGGGACTATGGCATCAAAACATGGCATGTTGCCAGAGCTTCTCATGCATGTTATGTGTGTTTGCATGCTCACTGGGAAGGGAAGGCGAAGGCGGGAGGTGCAGTCCAAGCCCGGGCTGTTGCGTGTGGGCTCGGTATGGTGGATGGGGTCTTCGGTCACGGCGGCTGTGGACGGAGAGGAGGAGTCAGAGGGTGGCCGAAGTGGTGGTCGAGTGATTTTGTGGCGGCTTGGCTCTAAGTCATCGGCCAGTGGAGGATGATGGAAGCGGATCTTTGGAGATGGGCGGTGCATGGTCAAAATGAAGTGGAGGAGTAGAGGATGGCAGTTAAATTTAGAAGCAAAAGAGAATAAAAGAGGAAGGAAACAATTGATAAGAGAAAGAAAATTTCACTGTACAAGATGGGTTTCAGAGGTAAGGAAAACAAAGGATGTGACGAATAGGCTTCATTTTTCAATTTAATGAACCAAGCAAAAAGCACAGTAATAAAATGCGCCATAATAAATTAAAATTTAAAGAAATGTGAAGGGTCAGATTATCAAGTATCTTGGAAATGCTAGAAGTCATGACTATTCAAGTTTATCATGTAAACAACCGAAAGGTAAGAGGGTCATAGGAATTTTAGAAACGTACCGATACCGTTAGCCGCTTCATAGATATCGCCGGGTAGCAGAAATCTGAATCACAGGATTGAATATACCACAAGATCTGCACGACGAGACGATCAAAACGACATACGGATATCAGCGGTATGATTGAATTTTAAAAATTTGAATGTTCCTACTAGCGGAAAATGCATGAAAAACACAGAAAAATAAGATCGACTGAGCTAAAGATGTCCGAACTTAGAAAAACGAAAAATGACGTCTTGCTTAAAAGATAATTTAGAATTTTTCTATGTATAAATATTTAGGTTTCGAAAACATTTTATTTTCATCGATTTCTAACTGATTAAATTGAAGTAAATTTACGTGTGAAATAAACTTTCATATTTTCGGACAAAAATTTACCAGTTGCTATATTTAACTAGACGCATTCCAAATATCAAATTTAAATTTCAAAATTTTATTGTTTAAAATTCCACAAAATTTCAATTAATAACGTTGTTAAAACCAGTTAAATTTACGGGTTGTTACACAAAATTATTTCAATACTAAGGTTATCGCTTCCTATACAAGTTGTTAAGATAATCTACATGTCCAAACATCCATATCCATACAAGTCTTAGTCTCATATAATAGTTCACACAATAACTAATATCCCAGTTTAGATTAGCTAAATATAAAAAACTGGCACATAAAAAAATGGAACCAAAATATCGAACTTATTTTATATTAACATAGTGGAATTATAACCTCTATTTTAAGGGAACAAAACTTTATAATTTATATCCTTTATATTCTATTCAACTTTTACATATACAAGATTGGAATGAAAAATGATTCATCTTTATTTAAATTACGAAAATAGGTGATGCAAACTACATATAGAAAAATCCATACTTTGCACACCTTTTCCTATTTCTTTTCTTTAGAACCCTTCATCAAAACAAGCAAAAATGGAAAGTGGAAGTTGAATAGAACATAAATTATTCATATTTCAAATAATAATGTAAATTCTACTATATTAACATAAAACAATTTAAGATTACAGCTAATCCAAGAATTCAAATTTTATGGTGGAATTTTAGGATCTTTGGTTTAAGATTTTTGTAACCACCCTATCATTAATTACCCAATTAATTAAATTTAATTATGATATTAAATCTAATTTTTGAGAATTGTTGATTTGAATTATTTTAAGAAATGAGTTTTATTTCTTAAAGAAGATTCCAATTTAAATTTGAAATAATATTAAATATTTAAATTTGGCGTTTAGGATAAAATGTTAATATGGAGACTTATTGTCTAAAATGAGAATTTATAATTCATAGTTTATTTTCTTATTAAAAATAATGAGAATAACTTTTATTTTAAAAAATTATATTTAATTTTACAAGATATTGCAATACTAATAGAAAAGGAATTTTTAGCTTGTTGGTTGGTTTAGGTAAACATGGGAAATCAAAATGGGATAAATAAAACATTATTTAAGGAAAAATTGGTGTTTTATAATAAATAAAAACAAAGAAATAATAGCACTTCTCTTATTGGGTCCATATCTTACCCTTTGGTCCCAAGTAGTAGTAAAACAAGTTTTGTATGTTGCATTCTCATTCTCATTCTTCACCCAAAAATCTGATAATCGACTTTCTCCTATTCTCAGAACTTTACATCCAACAATCCCTTATACAAGTTGCAAATCATAGGCCTTTTAGCTAATTATTGTAGAAATCAAAAGATGATAATCTCCAACACCTCATAGTACATCAATTAGGGTTATTTTCTCAGTTTTATTTCTTGGTTGTAATTTTCTTTTTGCAACTTTTGAAAATAACCTTGGTATTTATAAGAGAAGCTAGCCTAGGAGATTCCGGGTTTTAATCATATAATCAAGTATATAAGTGAGTTTATATTACACAACTATCTCTAAGTGAAAGTATGATTCGTTGTTTGGTTGATAGGATGAATACATGATTTTATTGATCTCAATCTTTTGCTGTTTTTATTTTTCATATTGCTCAACTCTAAACTACTGAAACCTTAGCCTTATGATTCGAGTTTTAATCACTCAAGACCTAAGACCAAACCTCCTTCACCAGGGGTCGATGGAGGGGATTTTGGAGCTGGAACAGCTTTAGAATTTGTCCCCACCGTGGACCGATGGTGTGCCACCAGTGCAACGATGGGGATATCTTGGGGCTATTCCACTCCAGGAAATCTCCCCGATTCGCCCGTTTTCCCCTCAATGTTACGTTGTTTTATGTTGATTGCTTTCTGTGTGATGAGTGACCATTTGTAGCTCTTATGGTAGCCATTTCAAATTATTAATTATTTATTATAATAATGTATTAGGAGATGATATAGAAGTTAAACCCATGGACCAATTTGTTGTTATGCTCTTATGATGTATAGTTGTGTATTCTCTTGTGTTATGAACATGGAATTACCTTGATTTAAAAGTGTTGGAAATTTATAAACTTATATCTATTTATTTTCTATATACATCCAGTATATATGTGAATGTGTGTGTGTGTGCGCGTTGGCGTATAAGTGATTTTACAAAAGAGACTTTGTTTATATTTATAAATCTCAGACTTGTTCCTAAATTGATCTAATTCCTACTATAAATGAGTTTAACAAATTGTTTTATATATTATGTATTATTAGTAAAATGGAAATGGGATTTGGGAATATGGTTTTGGAAATATAAAACTAATTTATTTCTAAACAAATGAATACTTATATCAAAATGGGTTTGGAAGAGTAATAAGTATGGTTTTATTAAATAAATGGCTATATATATAATCTTTGGAATATGGTTTGTGAATAATATAATTTTATAGAATTTATGATAACCTTATTATTTATATATATACACATATGTTGAGATCAAATGAAATATATGGTTTATTTTATCTAATGATAAATAAAAAAATTTGAATTCGTTCCTACATGAGAAATTATATTATTGGATTTCTGAATTATAAACTTTTATAAGGTAAATATTTTGAGGGCCTTAGTTCTATAATATAGGGAGTGCTAATAGTTGACTTAGTATTACGATTGGTTTAAGTGCTCTCGAGTAACGCTTTATCGAATATTTTACAACTCATTGAATAGAATGTTTAAGTGGTACTTACTAGCCCATCAGCAAATACTTGAATTTCACCGGGTAGTATGGGATACTTTGGTTAAATTCTTATGACCACTTTCAGGTAAGTATTTAACACTTTAGGTTGTATTCTCTTTTAATGTTTGGCCAACAGCCGATAGATCGTTAAGAGAATATAGTTTAGGTTTTCTAGTGGTATCCGTAACGAGTGGGAATTATTAGCTTCTAGTAAATGCTTGAATTTCACAAAGCGTTATGGGACGTTTTGGTTAAATTATTGTTATCCGACCATTTGGCCCGGATATATCCGAGCTAATTAGGCAAGTTAAATTCGACTGTTGTTGGGGTTGATGAGTCAGATTAACAATAACAAAGCTCGGAGATCAGGCCCAAGTGATGATATGAAGCAGTAGAAGAGTAAAAGCATAAGACGGACTTAATAGACCGATAAAAGTACGAAAATATGCCATGTAATGAAATGGATCGGGTACGATCCATACTCATCAATTATGGATTGTACCATATTGGTGTTACAGTTCAATGTAATGGAAAACAATCAATATATAAAAATCTATAAGTCAAATACACATGAATCTTTAGGAGCATCAATATATTGAAGATGGCGCTCACCATATCGATCGCATGACAAAAAGGGCCATATAACGATCGTTGGTGATTATTATTCTTTTTGGTTTGGGACCTGCTATTGATATCATAACCTCTTCTGGATTTGAGACTTCATTGCCGAAATTTTGAAAAGGTATTTCATTGTCTTCCTCTATAAATATAAACTTGATTGTTTATTTGAGGGACCTTTACGCTTCTTGTTACTTTGCACTTCTTTATAACTAAGTATTTTACTCCGACCATCTTTCTGTACTCAACAATTCAAGTGTTGAATAAAGTTATTTCTGAAAATTTGACGTAGGCTATCAACGTCGAACCACTATTTTTAACCGGGTTCTTAACCCAATTGAATTCAAAAGGGTTAGAACATTCAAATTAAGCTAGAATGGCTCAAAACTTGACCGAAAGGCCCAAAATAACATAATTGAAGTCTCGAAAAAGTATGGATCGAAAATAGCCTAACTTTTCGGATTGGCACTGATCCGATAAAATTGGATAGGTATCGATTCGATCCAATTGGGTCGGTATCGATTCGAATTATTTATTCCACGGTCCTGCAATCCTCTTGCATCATGTTCCTATGCCTTTGCTAAGTCCATCTAACAAGTTTGATAGCAATCCAGACAACCAAGTTCAAGAAGTGAAGGTTCATTCGATTCAGAATACAGTTCAATCTAACCCATAGGTGAATCATCATCGAAACATGTCAACAAGCTGCAAAACTACATGGAGAACACTGTAAATAGGCAAGTAAGACAACCAAGTAGTCAAACATCAGAAATTCAGTACCGATTAAAATACTTTGCTTCAATGACCTTCAATTTTTTGGACTTCCCTTATATGATGAATGTAGGCTTCTGACAAGGCTGCTCTAGCCCAAGTGCTCTTAAACTTCTATAAATACCATCCCATCTGCAACAGAAAGGGGATCCTCTGGCCTGGCAGCTGGAACTCTGCATTATTATTCTGCGCTCTTCTTCTCCCACACAACGATCACAAAGAAGCAATAGAGATTCTCCAGTTGCCTCTATGTACTTATGATTAGGAGATTCAATCATATTTTAATCCAAATTAATCTTGTAATAAAAAAAACTGTAAAGTGGACGTAGGCTTCATTAATAGCCGAACCACTATAAAATTCTTGTGTCTCTTTAATATTTCTATTCATTTTAAATTTACTTTTTATATTATTTGCTCTGAGAAATAGGCCAGTGCTTTCACACTCAATCCAAGGTGTTCATCCTTAACATTTTTGTGCTTTCACTAAGAATTTAGTGAATTCGGGCATAAATCTAGCTTTTCTCTTTGGATTCACCAGATCTAGAGACTAGATCTTCAGGAAGTTTAAAGCATGTCGTTGAAGATCAATAGCATGGAGAAAGAGAACTGTCTCCGGAATATCCATAGGGGCCGTTATAGCGGGAGAAGAGACCAATCCCCAGCAAGTTGAAGTCAACAACACTAATAATCCGTTAATTGGAGCAAACTTTAGAGCTAACAACAGAGATCAAGTACTGGGATCTTCAATACAGGATGAGGTCGTCACTAAAAGCGAATTGATTAAGATGCTTGATGAAATCAACAAAAAATGGAGTACAGCCAAAGAGCTCATAAGGAAAAATTAAATGCCCCATAACCTTGCAATCGATTGCTACTCCATAAACAATGCCAAAACCTGTGGTTGTCACGGAGTAGGAAAACTCTTCTGTTTCTGGCCTAAACAGAAGAAATAGAAGGTGGAAGCAAAAAAGAAGCAGTGGAGGGAGTTACAGGAATCATCACAGAAGAAAACAAATGCACTTCGCTAACTGTAAAGCAACATGCTACAAACTTGAATCTAAGGGCGAAAACCCCATGAGAAGATATAGCAGTAGATCTCTTTGACTCTGAAGATGGTGAGCAACTTGACAACGATAGGTTGGAAGAAAATGCTAATGCACTCAATGCCGACAAGGAGGCCTAGACTGCCCCTACCCGACCAATCGCAAGCCAACAGAACTCCAAGGGAGTGGCTCTCCCCAAGACAAGAGAGCCTAGGCTTTAGCCCACTTACTAAGATTGTTTACAAAATTAAACACTTGGCATAGCACTGAAATCCATCGCATAGACTACCAGACATCAGAAGCAAATGTCGTGGATATGATCTAGCGCTTGGTGGGCAAAAGTAAGGATAGGTGAGATGATGAATGAGGATTCACTCCAAGCTGAACTCCCTTCACTGATGACATTTTGAATGAACGGTACCATAAAAAGTTTACTATGCTAACTATTTCATCTTATGATGGAACTATAGATCAAAAACCCCACCTGTACGTATAGTTGGTACATGGACAGAGAAAATGTTTCAAATGATGTTTGATGTGGATGTTTTCCTATCATCCCAGAGGGAATTGCTTCTATGTGGTTCACAGGCTCCTGCCAAAATCCATCTTCACTTTCAATGAATTAGCAACAAAATTCCTTTATCAGTTTAGGCTTCACACGGCATAGCCAAATGACATGATGTCCTTATCTGGCCTATTCCAAGGACAAAATGAATCTTTGAAATCCTTTATGAGTCATTTCAACATCGCGGTGATTGAAATAAGTAACCTAAATGAAGATATGGTCTTCATGGCCCTGATTTGTGCAAACCACCACAAGAAAGGACTTTAACCGAATGGCAAGCCAGTACTTGAGATTGGAAGAGGCAGAGAACCTAAAAGGAAAACCTGCTAATCTACAACTAACCAATGCTGGCAAGAATAGCATGACAGCTAACCAAGGCATAAACACCTCCAGATCCATTGTAGGAAATGCTGGGAAGGATGGGAACCAGAATTCCAACAAGCGAAATGGAGGCGATAAGCAACTTAAAGGCTTTAGGTTCGAGGACTACACCCCATTCAGTGACACCCAAGAAAACATTTATCATAAGACATATGGAACGAAGGAGTTCAATAAGCCATGTAAAAAGGAAGCAACTGAATAGCTAAAGCATTCCAAAAAGTACTGTCACTTCCATGGAATGATGATCATTATACGAATGAGTGCCGATACTTGAAGAACCTGATTGAAGAGCGAATTTAGGATAACAAACTTCAGCCGTATGTGAGAAAGCCATAGAATCCTGACCAACTTGTTGCACCCCAAGCTCCTAATGCCCGGGGATACCAAGCTGGGAATAGCAAAGAGGGATCCAAACAAACCGAACAAAGACCCATTATCGAAACAATATCTGGAGCACCTCATCCCGCACAAAAGAGTTGGGGAGAAATGGAGTGATATGAAAACTCATTGAAACATGCCTTGGAAAATTTCATACTTTGTGATTGAAGATGGAACTCCTGCCAAGCAGTTGAGAACCCTGAATGATGACATAATATTTTGGAACCAAGATATTGAAGGAATAGAAGCTCTGATCCTTAACCCCATGGTTGTGTCGGTAGTAATTAGACCAACCATGGTCCGATGAGTATTGGTGGACAGGGGTAGCTCTATCAATATCCTATCCAAATACACATTTGATCAGATGATGATCAGTATGAAAGATGTATCTGATTGCCTAACAAAGATCCAGGGATTCACCAATGAACCTAGGAAACCTGTTGAAACAATTGATTTGCCCATGGAACTTAGGAAAGGTGACCGAAAAGTCATCCTTAACCAAACCTTTGTGATCGTAGATGAAATGTCCCCTACAATGCTTTCTTAGGTTGACATGTTTTAGCAGATTTCTGGATTGCTTTAGCCCTGTGGTGCCCAATCATGAAATTTTCAACAGAGAATGGAGCTAGAGTGATCAAAGAGACCAAAATGTTGCTAGAGAATGCTATATCGTAGAACTGCGTAAGTCTAGAAGAAAAGAACAGGGGAAGAATATTGGGAAAACTCTCCACATTTGTGAACCTACCGCATGGTATTTACCGAGCCACCCCTGTCTTAGGAACATAGTCCATTCGATAAGGTTTTGGACCTTAGAAAGAAGAATTCAACGGAGGATCGTGTAGTACTGGTAGAATTGACGGTGCATGTCCTAGTCGATATGGATGACCCAATAAGGTCTTGAAAATAGGGTCACATCTGGGAAACAAGATGCGACAGGAACTAATCAAATTTCTTCATGCAACTTGGATGTATTCGCTTGGACGCATTCTGATATGTGTGAGGTATCACCGGAGATTGCATGCCACGCACTCAGTATTGACCTATGTTACACCAGTAAGGAAGAATATTCACGGCCTAGGACCTAAACGGTCCAAAGCGCTAAGAGAGGAAGTGGATAAGCTGATGGAAAATGTTTTTATCCGCGATGCAACTTATGTTGAATGGGTATCCAACCCTGTCTTGGTCAAGAAATCCAATGAAAAATGGCGAACTTATATCGACTACTTAGATCTAAATAAAGCTTGCCCAAAGCACAACTTTCCACTACCTAATCGACCAACTTGTGGACGGGACAACTTGTTATGAATTTCCATCATTAATTATTGCCTACTCAGGATACAATCAGATCATGATTCATGAACCTGACCAGGAAAACGCCAGTTTCATAACTGATTTGAGGTTATACTGCTACAAAGTGATGCCATTTTGCTTATGTTGGGGCAACTTACCAGTGATGGGTAAGTGCCATGTTTCAACATTAAATTATAAAGACTGTAGAAGTCTATGTAGATGACATGCTGGTTAAATAGCATGTAGCCGAAAATCAATTAGACAATCTCACCGAAACGTTCGAAATACTCCATAAGTATAAAATGAAACTCAATCCACTTAAATGTCACTTTGGGGTAGCCTTTGGAAATTTCTTAGGATTTATTACAAGTGCCAATGCCATAAAAGCTAATCCCAAACAAATTACTGCTTCACGGGAAGTCAAGTCCCCAAGGAACAAGAAAGAGTTACAAAGCTTGAATGGAAAAGTTGCAATGCTAAGACGGTTCATCTCAAAAGCAACCAACAAATGTATAATGTTATTTGAGACACAAAATAAGGAAAAGAGGAACTTCAAACGTAATCAGGCTTGTCGGATTGCCTTTGAAGAACTGTTGTGACATATGGAGACTACCCCGATCCTATCCAAGCCAGTAGACGGGGAAGACTTATTTGTTAATTAGAAGTCTCTCCCCGTGCATTAAGTTCCACGGTTGTACGTGTAGAAGTTAGGGTCCAGCGACCCATATATTACATCAGTAAATAGTCCACCGGAGCTGAAAAAATTATTCGAAGTTAGAAAAACTAACATATTGTCTCTTGATCTCATCCAGAAAGTTATGGCCATACTTCCAGGTGCACCTGATCAAAGTGCTAATATTGAATTGGGTCACTATGAAATCACTTACCATCCTGGAAGGGCGATCAATAGGCAGCACTTGCAGACTTCATTATTGAGTTTACAATATAAGATAACGAAGAAGAAGTTACTCCAAAAGTGGAGATACACTGGAGGTTGTTCGTCGATGGTGCATCTAACAACTTTTGCTTAGGTTCAAGAGTCATGCTCGAAACTCCCAAAGGATGATTCATTTGCTATGCCTTACGCTTGGAATTCCTTGCAAAAAACAATGAAGCATAATATAAAATATTGATAGCCGGATGAAAGTTGTAAAGGAATTCCGTATAAGGTCCATACATGCCTATAGCAACTCTCAGCTAGTCGTCTATCAGATGAGAGGCGAATATCAAGCCAAAGGAGATGATCTCACACCGTATCTATCCAACGTGCAGGAATTGCTGAATGACATCGAGCATTATACCGTAACTCATATACCTAAGGAACAAAACATGAAGGTAGACTATAAAGCTAAATTGGATAGTTCTGAGAAGCTCAGTCAATGGGACTGGTCCCATTTGATATTTTGATTGCTCCAAGCATAGGCAAGATTGGTATCGACTGGATTTTCAAAGCGACCAATGAAGCAGAGACATGGATAACGTTGATCAAGGATATTTTCTCAAAGGAACACTCCCGTGGATAGGAAACAATGGAAAAAGCTTGCTCGAAAGGTATTATGGTTTATAATACAGGATGGAATACTTTACCGAAGGGGATTCTCTACTCCCTTGCTCGGGTGTGTGACCAACAGCGAAGCTCAAAGAATCATTAGCGAAGTTCATGAAAGAGACTACGAGATCATACCGAGGCAAATCCTTGCAAAGAGAGTTCTCAAATATGGGTATATTTGGCCAAAGGTCAACCACGATGTAGCAGATTACGCCAAACGATGCGGCCAATGCCAAAGATTCGACATGATCAATGGAACTCCTTCAACAGAGCTAACATGGATGGTCAGCCTGTGGCCGTTCAGAATCTAGAGTGACATATGACGATGCCTCTTGGTTGACCAAAGCAATATAGTCATATCCGACTTAATACACAGCGGAAATAAATAAAATAGCCCGCAGCCTCTAATTAGCTACCCGTCAGCCGCCTGCTCGTCTTTGGAAGCTTTATTGGCCAAAATTTGTAAATCTGAAAACCTTAATCCTCAACCTACTCATATCAATTTTGAGCACCCAAGAGTTCAATGGGGAAAAAAATCTTGGAGTCGGACATAAAGCTTGGTGTGAATAATACATTACATCTCGGTTTACTGATATTGAGTGAGACCACGCCGCTTAGCGAAATGGGTTGACCCTCACTAATATCCTTTTTAAAACATATATTTTGCAAATCCCTTCCTGCAACTAAACTGTTAATCAAACTTATATAATAATGATTATAATAGCTAAGTTCATTAAGCTATATCAGGTAACTAATGGATTATATGTCCATAAGTAATAAATGGACCATCTCTCAGAAAACTGGGGTAACTGCCTGCAAACTAGACTAACTATCCGCAAACTGGACTAACTTCCCGAATTAAAATGGACAATCTGTCCGAATCATTTTCTTAGGGTTAGGAACCGTTCATCTTTTCCCTTGAAAACCTTTTCAAACCGATTTAACCTTTTAAATCATACTTATACAGGGAAAATATATCCTTACCTTTACTCTAATCTATTTTGCCATGTTATATATACTTTTACTCAAAATATTGTTGATGAATTTTAATGAGGATTGACTGTCCTTCCAAAACAAGTTAAAACCCTTTTTAACTTGAAAATACTTAGGCTATATTTCCTATTTAATACATTCGAAACCTTTGCTAAAAATCTTTAAACAACCCTTTCGAAAGCAGGTAACCCTTTCGAAACAATTGAAAGTGACCTTTCAAAACCATTAAAAGCGTTTCCTTCGAAAGCTTGAAAACATTTAGGCTTCCCTCTCTAAAACCTTCAAATATTGCCTTTCGAACACATAGGAAAACCTTTCCTTTCAACCCTTTCGAAACCTTGGGGAAGCAACCCTTCGAAACCATTCATTAAATCACTTTCGAAAGCATAAAAATAATAAACCTTTCGAAAGCTTATGGATTCAATTTAAAACATGTGGAAACCTTTTGAAAGCTTTTGGGTTCAATTTAAAACCGGCGAAAACCTTTTGAAACTATTCAAAAATTTATCCCTTCGGAATCTTTGAAAATCATCTCGGTCGAAACCATTTGGATTATGCCTTCAAGTGAAGCAAAAGGATCAGAAACCCATCAGAGTAGAAAGCATCTACTTCGAAACCATTTAAAACTGTCTCTTTCAAAACAATTTGGGTTTACTTCAATCATATAAAAAGGGTCTTTAAAACATTTAAGTCGAAAGTATATTTTTTGAAACCATTTCCAAAGTAAAGAAGTGATGGTGTCGAAACCACCCCTTCGAAAGCATTGGAGAAATGGCCTTATTTAAAAAAAAAAGCAATCCCTTCGAAACCACATGAGTCGAAAGGTAAAAAGTCAGCAATAAAAGGTTTCAACTTAGTCGAAAGTAGTTATTTAAAAACAAAGGTGCAACCCAATCAAAACCATTTCCTTTAAATCCATTTGACCTAGTCAAAAGCTAACTAAGTCGAAAGCTTCTTAGTTGAAAGCCATTTTATCGAAAACAAGCAGAAGCATTTTTAAACTTAAACAAAATTGTGCCTCGACCCTTTCGGAACCCTAGTTTCAACTCTATACCTTCTTCCTACATCCAATTCACTATTTACCAGATCCCTGATACCATGTGCATTGGTTTCGACTATGTTGGAAGCGAGGCTAAGAAGGCGGAACTTGTGCCGAAAGCAACGAAACAGTAAAATGCTTGTACCAAATAGTTATTTTCCCCTAACCTACTTTACGTGTCTAATTTTGATTGGTTGCCTCCTTTCTTTACCACTAAAAAGTGCTGCAATTTTTATAAGTAACTATTTGGATTATTTGTAAAAAGCCCCTTCGCCTTTTATAAATATATAAAACATTTAATTCTCATACCTTAAATAATTTCATATGTCCATTAAAAAATTTAGGAAAAATCTACAAAAATTCTAGAAAATCACTTTTAATATATTTTAAAACATATAAAAATTTCAGACCCAAACTTTTTATTATTTAACCATAAATAATTTATAACCCAAATTAACTTTACTAGAAAATTCATATAAATTCCACAAAAATTCTGAAAATTCTAAAAATTGAAACCCATCTCCAAAATAATATTTCTAGTATATATAAAAAATTTCAAGGCATTTGGATGTCGTTTAATAGAGTTTTCATATCAGAACATGTCATAAAATCTGTATGAACAACCATGAATCATCAACAAGTATATATAATCATTCCATCATTCAAAAACGTGGAAAATCAATGTAAACTATTTCGGATTTCAACTTAAAACCGAAAACAAAACAAATATGAGATGTAAAAGTTATTCACCTTAACTTTAGAGATTAAAGAGATTGAGATGTGAATGGATTCGATTTGCTTAAGCTTCTTCCCAATCACATCTTATATAATTTATAACCCAAATTAACATTATCACTTTTCTTTTATTAATGGTGGCTGGCCACTTGTTTAAAATTTTGTGATAAAATGAAATGAATGTGATGGGAATGCACAACCAAATTTTAGGGATATAGGAATGGCCTCTTTTCTATTTTACCCCTCCTCTATTTCAATTTAACTCTTATTTTAATTCATAGGTTAAATGATATGGCTACCTTTTGATTAAATCAAATTCCAATCCCCCAATCAACACGTTATTTTATTTAATTCAACTAATTTAATATCATCTATAATGTTACCAAAAATATGGGGTGTTACAAGCTCTTAACAAATCCTCTATGATATTGTTAACTCTCTTTGTTTGCCCATCTGTCTGCCGATGGGAATGCCAGACCTAGTTCCAGGAGGACCTAAGGTCAGGCACAAGTAGAGAATGTAGGTGCTAGATTCTCGCAAGTTGGAATGAAAGCTATGTATCAGTTTTTCAAGAATATGATGCAAGCGAGAGTTGCAGCTGGAGTGTTATGAGGAGATACTATAGGGACAAGAGTTTTGGAATTTCCGATAGTTAACCATTATGCTAAGCTGAGCGAAGATTATTCTAAGCTTCGAGGGAATCCTTTTCTGGGAACGGATGATGCTATAGAAGTGGAAAATTGGTTGTTGCACTATGAGAGAATCTTTGCAGGCTTGGGGCTCAATGATGAGCAGAAGATGTGGTTGGCATCCAGACAGCTTCAGGGAGCCCCTTTATTTTGGTGGAATAGTGTGACGGCCAGTGTGGTCGAGGAGATTTTTTTATGGGCAAATTTCAAGGGAAGGTTCCAGGAGAGGTTCATGTCTGATATGGCATGGTCTACTCGGATCAGAAAGATTGCTGAGTTAGAGCAAGGGGAGATGTCTGCTTTAGAGTATGCCATAAAGTTTGAGGATTTGGCCAGATATGGGTATGCTTCAGTGTATACAGCAATAAAGAGGAATGAGAAGTTTATCAAGGGGTTAAAACCCGAGTTAGCTAAGGCCACATTACCTCATATTAGAAATCCTTCTGACTTTGTTGTGGAGATGGCCTTAAGGCATAAGGAGATTCTTGATTCTCTAGAGAACCATATGGCTAAGGAAGTCCAGGTTGGGCAGAATTAGAAGAGGAAGTTATTTACTAAGAGGGGTGCTCAGAAGGGTAGAGCAGCTAAGAAAGGACAGTCTGAGATTATTTGCTTCAAGTGCGACAAAAGGGGCACTTTGAAAATAGTGTCGTGCTGGAAAGGCTAAGGCGGTGGCTAGAAAGAAGAATGTTAGGAGCTTCATCTGTGACCAAGTTGGTCATTATATAACCCAGTGCAAGGAGCCTACTAAGAATGGAAAGCGCAAGGTGTATGCATTGGAGCCTGCTACCTCGAAGCCAATAGCTCCAGATAAAGGAAAGGCAGTTTTGGGAGGTACCCTTCAGATTCATGGTATGCCTGTTAGCATTCTTTTTTGTACTGGTGCATCGCATTTATTTATATCTAGATGTTTGATAGATAAGCTTAACCTAAAACACACATATTTAGTTACTTCCTTATGAGTTGCGAATCCAATAGGAGGGTATGCAATTCTATGGCTGAGATGTGACCAGTTAGGTCATATTTTTGTTTGCAGTTTTCATGTGTTTGATTTTGTGGGGTTCGGGATTATTCTTGGGATGGATTGGTTAAGTGAGTACGATGCTAGGATATTTTGCTAGGATAGGAAAATATCGCTTAGACACCCTAACTGTAGTGATCGGATTATTTATACCGTAGAAGGTTCTAACTATGGAATAAATGCCTTGTTGGATATTATGGAATTGGATGACGAGTTTAGTCGAGTTTTTGTGGTTAGGAAATTCGCGGATGTTTTTGAGCTTGTAGTTGGATTTCTACCGAAATGAGCTATTGAGTTTCGGATAGATTTGGTTTCGAGAGCAGAACCTCTCCTACAGAGATGAGGGAGTTAAAGGTGCAGCTAGTGGATTTTGAAGGCAAGACTTTTATCAGGCCGAATATTTTGCCTTAGGGAGCAGCTGTAGTGTTTGTTAAAAAGCCGGACTGATCATTAAGGTTATGTATCGATTATCGTAATTTGAATGAGAGGACGTTAAAGAATCGATATCCATTACCGAGGATTGACGATTCGTTTGACCGGTTGAGTGGAGCCAAGATATTCTCGTAGTTGGATTCGGCAACAGATTTCCATCAGCTCGGAGTAGCAGAGGATAGTATACCTTTGACGGGTTTTAGGACCAGATATGGGTCGTATGAATGGTTAGTTATGCCGTTCAGACTGACTAATGCACCGGCTTTCTTTGTGGGTTTGATGAACCGAGTTTTTTGATAGCACTTGGATAGAATCGTATTGGTTTTCGTAGATGATATCTTGATGTCCTCTAAGGATGAAAGGGTGCATGAAATTCATCTTAGAGTGGTGCTTGAGACACTGAGGCAGCATCAGCTGAAGGCAAAGTTTTCGAAGTGTCATTTCTGGAAGAAAGAAGTAAAGTTTATTGGTCTTGTAGTCTCAGAGGAAGGGTTGCTAGTATATCTGACTAAGATTGAAGCGGTGAATAGTAGTAAGAGACCGGAAACTATGATTGAGATAAAGAGTTTCCTTGGGTTGGCTGGTTATTATCGAAGCTTCATAAAGGACTTTTGCGGATAGCAGCTCCAATGACCAAGTGGACAAGGAAGGATGCGTAGTTTGTATGTACTGATAAGTGTGAAGGAGCATTCCAGGGTTTGAGACACTTATTAACCCGTGCATCTGTGTTGGTAGTTCCGAAAGGAAATCATGATTTGGTGGTTTACACAAATGCATGTGGAACGGGATTAGGAGTAGTGCTAATGTGGAGAGGTAAAGTGATTTCCTATGCTTCTAGACAGCTTAGACCGCATGAGGTCAGGTATCCGATGCATGATTTGGAATTGGCTGCAGTAATTTTCGCGTTGAAGGTGTGGAGACGTTACCTTTTGGGAGAGAGGTTTGAGTTATATACATATCATAAGTCGCTAAAGTATTTGTTCTCTCAAAAGGAGTTGAACATGAGACAACAAAGGTGGTTAGAGTTTATCGCTACTTATGATTTTATGATGGATTACACACCGGGGAAAGGCAACAAGGTTGCAGATGCACTTAGCAGGAAACATCAGAATGCATTTTTGGCGATGATTGCTGAGTGGAAACAATTAGAAGAATTAGCAGATTGCAGAGTGTAGTGGAGATCCGAGGCTGGGTCTAGTGGAGATACAGTTGTATTATCTTGTTTGGAAGTTTGACCAGTGACGATAGAAAGGAATGCTTCTAAACAGATAGAAAATCCAATGTTAGCTGAACGGATCAAGAAGTTAAAGGATGGAATCGAGAGCGATGACTTGATAGATTTCAGTCTTGACCAGAATGGATGGTTGAGAAAGAAAGGAAGATTATGTGTTCCAAGTGTAAGGAACATAAGGAAAGAAGTCTTAGAGGAATGCCATCGTTCGAAATTCTCTATTCATCCAGGCGGTACTAAGATGTATCATGATAAGAAGAGGGGTTTCTTCTGGAAGGTACGAAGTGGGATATCGATTTGTATGTAAAGCAACGCTTGATTTGCCAGCAAGAAAAGGTCGAATACCAGAGCTAAGTGGGTTGCTTCAGCCATTAGATATTCCAGTATGGAAGTAGGATTCCATTTCTATGTATTTTACTGATGGGTTGCCAAGGTCAAACAGAGGAAGTGATAATATATTGGTCATACTGGATAGATTGACCAAGAGTGCCCATTTCATTCCAGTTAGGTCAGCCAGAACGACACCTATTTTGGCAAAGTGGTTTATGAAGAATGTGATTAGACTGTACGGAATTTCTAGTAGCATAGTTAGTGATAGAGATCCTTTATTCACTAGTGAGTTCTAGAAGAGTCTGTAGGAAGTTTTGGGAACCAAGCTCAAGATGAACACTGCTTACCGTCCATAGACTGATGGGTAAATGGAAAGAGTTAACAAAATCTTGGAAGATTTGTTAAGAGCTTGTGAATTAGATTTCGAGGGATCATGGGAAGACCATCTGCATTTAGTCGAGTTTTTGTATATAGTTATCAGACTAGTACTGGGATGGTACTGTTTAAATCTTTATATGGAAGGCCATGCAAATCTCCCGTTTGTTGGTTAAAGATCGAGGATAGGTTGATTCTTGGTCCAAATTTGGTCAGAGAAGCTGCAGAAAAGATGGAGGTCATTTGGGATAGAAGAAGAAGGATCGTTCTAGGTAGAAGAGTTATGCAGATAAGAGACAAAAAGGTTTAATGTTCCTAGTTGGAGATCAGGTATTCTTCAAAGTATCATCGATGAAGGGTGTGATTAGATTTGAGAAATAAGGAAAGTTAGCACCGAGGTTCATTAAACCTTTTTCTATTGTTGAGCGGGAAACTCGCATATGGAGTTGAGTTACCGAGCAGTTTAGCAGGAGTCCACAATGGTTTTCATGTTTCTCGTCTCAAAAGTGTGTTAGAGACCCGGAGATTACGATTGCACCGACTATTCTAGATGATTTAGTGTAGAACCGGATTTGACTATAGTAAGGAAACCTATTCGTATTGTTGCGAGAGATGAGAAGAGGCATAGAACTAAGAAGGTCAGATTAGTCAAATCTAGTGGAGCAACGATGATAGACACTGTACTTGGGAGATTGGGAGCAGGATTATAGATGTTTATCATAACTTACTTGATGGTATGTTTTACCTTCTTGTTTGATTTGCTGTGTGCCTTAGCGTAATTTCGAGGACGAAATTCTTTACGTAGGGAAGTCTACAACATATAACATTTTTAGTAATATTATTTAGGTTATTTAATTAGTCAAATTAAATGAAATAATGTGTTGATTAAGGGACTGAGATTTGATTTAATCAAAGGGTAGCCGTTCCATTTAACCTATAAATTAAAATAAGAGTTAAATAGAAATAGAGGAGGGGTAAATAGAAAAGTGGCCATTCCTATATCCTTAAACCCTTGGCTATGTACCGCCTACACGTCCATTTCATTTTATCCAAAAAATTAAAACAAAGGCTGGCCACCATTAAGGAGAAAGAGTAAGAAGATAGAGAAAAGCTAGGAAGAAGCTTAAGCAAATCAAATCCATTCACATCTCAATCTCTTTCATAACTAAAGCTAAGGTGAGTAATGTTTACATCATAATTTTTTATTGTTTTCGGCTTTAAGATGAAATACAAAGTGTTTTGCAATGATTTTCCATGATTTTGAATGATGGAATGATTTATATACACATTGATGATTCATGTATGTTCATATTGATTTTATAATGTGTTTTAAGGTGAAAACCCCAATAGAATGAAATCCAAATGCCTTGTGAATTTTTATGAAAATCATAAGTATTATTTTGGAGACGGATTTCAAGTTTTAGAATTTTCTGAAATTACGTGGAATTTATAAGAATTTTCTGGTAAAGAAAATGTTAATTTGGGTTAATAAATATTTACGGTTAAATAGTAGTAGATTTGGGTCTGAAATTTTTATATGTTGAAAACATATTAAAAGAAATTTTATGGAAATTTTTATAGATATTTTCCAAGTGTTTTAAAGGTTATATAAAACTGTTTAAGGTATGAGACTTAATTTTTTTATATAATTAGGGAAGGGGAAGGGGGTTTTGTAAATTAATTTAAATTTGTTAATTCTGTAAAGTCGACAGCACTTTTGAAAATTGCAGTACTTTTTATTGGTAACGTAAGAGGCAACCAATCAAAATTTGACACCTAAAGTAGGGTAGGTGAAAAGAACTATTTGCTATATGTTATTCACTATTTTAATGCTTTCGGCACCTGCTTCCGCCTTCGTTAGCTTTCGACTAAGTCCCTTTGCCTTCAACGCCATCAAAACCAATGCACATGGTATCAATGTATTGGTACGTACCGAATTGGATAAAAGGCGATAGGAATGTAGTCTTAACTAGGGGTTTCAAAGGGTTGAGGCAGTACTTTGCTTTTAAATTGAAAATGTGTCTGCTTGCTTGCGACTAAATGGATTTTGAATGAGTAGCTTTCGAATCGCTTAGCTTTCGACTAGTTTTAAAGGATTTAAAGAAATGGTTTCGATTGGGTTGCATTTTTTTTAAATAAGTGCTTTCAACTAAGTCGAAGCCTTTTTACTACTGCTTTCTACCTTTCGATCCAGATGGTTTCGAAAGGGTTGTTTACTTTGCTTTTTCTAAAAGTATGGCCACTTCTCCAATACTTTCAAAGGGATGGTTCTAACATCTGTAGGATCGCTTTTACCTTAAAGAGGGGGTGAATAGGGGGTACTAGAAATAATAAAAATTAATACGGAAATAAAAACTAACGCAGATAATAATGCAGTAGAGATCACACACATATTTACCCATCTTCGGCTAAACCTTGCCTATGTGTTGCCCCTAAGGTTTCTACTAGAAATTAAGTTGTCAGACACTTACATACGTAAACTTGTGACACCCGCTACTTGACTAACCTAATTCTACACTCAAAACGCTGTCACAACTCAGCCACTGAGTTGTGAATTCTCAAAATATGCCCCATAGTTTATACCTAGTCACACAAATAGAAAGTTACACGATTTAAAAGGAAAATTACAAATAAAAATTAAAAACTAAACAATATCCCAACAAAACCCAATTTTTAACAATTTAAGCCCAAATAAAATCATAAAGGCCGATCCAAATTTAATAGAAGAAAATCCTTTTTCTTTTCACTTCATAGCTCTGTAGCTCTGGCCGCCTTCTTCCTTCGTTCCTCTTCAACAATTAGGGTTTTGGAAAATAAGGTGCCACTTGATATCAATCGATTGAATTGAAGTATTCACTTCACTTTGCTTCGTCAATCGTCTCTGGCTTTGATTTCTCACTTGGCTACTTCAATTTGTCAAGTTCGACTGAATAGAAATTGGTATGTGATTTTCGCTTTTCTTTCACTGTTGATTTGCTCGAACTCAATTTGCTTTCGAATTTGATTGGAGTTTTTTGGTTTTTGTTAAAAGTATGCTCTCTAGATTTTTTGCTTCAAACTCCAATGCTTTTTGCCGATGATGTTAATGGGTAATTTAGAGGGACTAAAACCCTAAACTTTTGTTCCTATGTTTCTATTCGAACTTTTCAAGTATTTTGCTCGTCTATTAGATAATTGCTTGGACGATGGTGGTGATTCTTTTACTTGTTCATCTCTGAATTTTAGCTTGACTTTCTTTGGTAGATTCCTATAACTTCAGTATTTGAATATGGTGATGATCTGGACTTTGACTTGTTTATCCCGTTACCCTTTGTTCCATTCTTTGCTGGTAGTTTTTGACTTGAGATAAATATGGTTGGTTCATCATGATACTGACATTTTCAACTTTGTCCTTAACTTTCATCGAACTGCTACATTCTTTGTTACTTTGACTGCATATATATTTCGAATATTACCCTAGTTAACAATTTCAAAACTGCTGCATATTTTGAATTTTGTCCACAATCACTTGAAGTCTAGTTGCATTGTGCTGTATTCCTTTAGCTTGATATGTCTAGTTCATATTGGTCTGGCTTGTGTAGATGCCTCTGAAAGCTTTTGTCTAGAACCAGCTTATTTGTCATTGCTGGTTGCATTATGACTTCTGGTTCATTGTGCTAGCTGCACTATTGCTTGAAATTGTTTTGCTGGTTATTACCATGTATATACATACATACACACACACACATATGTATGTATGTATGTATGTGACTCTGAATTTGGTTGTATCATCTCTAATTTGATCTTGTTTTCATGTTCATGCCTGAATTGTGTGGTTCCACGTGGGTCTGATCTGATGCACATTGATTTGAAGTCTGATTCAATTTGTTTTGAAGTTTTGACATGTTCAATTCTGAACTGTAGTCTTATTTCGTTGCTCCATCTATGTCTCCTCTATTGCATAGGTTTTTCACTGTGTATATACATGTATACATGTGTGAACTTGCATGTATATATGTATGCTATGTTGAGGCATTTGTATTTATGCAGTGTTGTGTGTTGAATTGTTTTCATGCTTTTCTTGTTCTGTTTGAAGTCCTCGTGTTGAAGTCTGGTGTAGTTGTGGTTTCATGAGTATGTTTTGTTGTCTAAATTTGCTTGGGCATTTTGTCTATGTTCAAGTTCAAGTTGTAACTGAACTTGATTTTGAAGCCTTGTTCCACTTGAGTCAGTCTAGTTGTCACTACACATTAATCTTGTATTCATGAAGTCTGGTTCACTTTAGTTCTGAACTGTTCATTTTCTTTTTGACCATTTTACGTTTGCGCATGTTAAACTTGGTTCTAGTTTTGTTATGAAGTCTGGTCTATGGTTCATTTTGAAGCTGGTTTATTTCTTATTCCATTTTGTATTTATACTTGTTTTTATGTGCTTGCATTTTGTTGATTGAGTCTTGTTATGAGCTTGTTGACATGTTGGGTTGCACCTGACCATTTTATTAAACATGTTCACTCGAATCTTTTCTGATCTAGTTTCATGTGTATATGTTACCGCTGCATACTCATGTTCATATGAACTGACTGCTTGACATGTCTGCACTTCTTGAAGTCTGGTTTAGTCTGGTCGTCTTGTTCATTTAGTTTCATGTTGACTTGTACTTGTGCCTCTGAACTGTAGACTTTTTGATTTTGTATTTTCACTTGAGTTGAATCGAGCTTGGGTTTGACCTTTTGCTCACCTATTTCTGCAGTTTTAACAAGCAAGTGTACATCGGTGTGTAGGACCACGTACCATGTACAGTGATATGCTATGTATGTCACAAGTTATTCGTATAAGATGAATTAAAAGAAATGATGATGAACAACCCAAATAACCGAGGCAAATTATATTTTCAAAACACACACTTTATCGTGCACTACAATATATTTTCTTCTTCAGTTTTACTACCTCAGTGTTTATTTTGCAGACGGCTCAGATGCTGGATACAAACTGGAACAGAGTTGAAAATCAAATACGAGCGATTGAGTGAATTATGCAGTGAGGTGAACTATGTATAAAAAATTGTATATTGGAAATTGCGTTTTGATTGAAATTGTATTGTAATTTAAAAATGTGTAAATGTAGTGAGAGCCCAAATTTATACTATTTGAATTTGTAATAAAATATTTGTTTGAATAGAATATTTGTTTGAATATGAATTCTGTGTTATTTATTTTATTGAATAAATATTTATTTAATTATGTGAAAAATAAAATAGTACAACAACAAACACATTTAAACGAATATATATGTTTATTACCATAAAACAAAAATCATATACGAGCATATTCTACAATTTCACCCTTTTGATGATAACAAACATATATTAAGATTTTGACTCTATTAAATGTATTTGGTCTTGATGAATTACATAAGCTCTCCCAAGCTATTTGAATACTCCCTCTACAACAAGACTCCCTACATGGATGCACGTAGTTAAAACTGAAAAATTAATTAAAAATAACTTTGAATAAAAACACTCTCGAATATTAGTAAGGATATCGCTCACAAATCAAAATCTTAACCTCTCTCCACTTTTTGTCATCATCAAAAATAATAATAGTAATTGAAATAGCTACGATTTTGTTTAAAAATATAAAATCCAATCAAGAGGGAAATATTAATTCAAATTCCAATTAATCAAAACAAAAATATAATATTTTAGAAACAAACTCCACTTTAGAGAAATGGTAGGATTATGGAAAATTTTATATAGTGACAAGAGTTTGATATTTTCAATAAAGGAATAATTTGTGCATTTTCTCTTTTCAAATATTATACAAAAAATGTGAAGCACTTACTAATCATGCATAACCGTTAGGACTTTCAAATGGATTAGTAGTTACCCATCTTTTTAAAAAAAATATGTCAAGTATATTCTAACCATTCATAACCATGAGGGCTTTTAAATGAGATTAGAATATACTTGATATTTATCCTTTTTTAAATGCGTCCCATCCATGCAAAACCCTGGGGACTTTTAAATAAGAATGGAAGCCCACATATAGAAATTCAAGTAATTCACACACGCATAACCGCAAGGACTTTTAAATGAAAGTGAATACTTTAGGATATATTATTTTACAAAAAAAAATCCTTATTTTGAAATACCAAATTCTGCACACTATGTTATGATGCATGGCTTGACAGAAAGGTGAAAGTGATAGAAATGATCATGGAATAAGTACTAATCTAAAAATATTATAAAATTTGTTTAATTTTCATGAAATTATAAAATTATACTTCCTCTTGTTATGAAATATAATTGAATCAATATCAATCACTTTTCAAGCACTATAATAATTTTGATAAGTTCCAAAAGATTTGATTAGTCAATGGTTATCTTTTCTAGTGTAAATCTCTTACTGAAATAAACTAGAGTATTTTTATCATGATAAGAACCCAAGTTTCAAAAATTAAAATAAGTGAAAATCAATTTTCTGCAAGGTGTTTTGTGAAAATGACTTCTAGTTGAAAATCAATATAAATAATTAAATTATTGCAAAAAAGATTTCAACATAAGATGATATCACATACCACTTGTATTTGAGGTATTCATGGTGACATATAGTGGTATATAAGAAACGTGTACTCCGCAACACTTGAATTGTTTTTTGAAATTTTCAGCATGTTCATTTATATCAAGCACAAGTAAAGTAATCTATATTGGAAAAAAAACATGCATTCAAAAAATTCGTCAAAGTAATTTTTTATGGCATTCCAAAATGAATCGATAAAAACTAAAAACAGAAAATTTATAGTATTATCAGTTAGCTTTCCAGAACTTCAAGAATTTCAAAATTCAAAGTTAAGATGTTCAAGATATGGTAGGAATACTTCAACAATGTCAATGAAAAAACATAATTAACAATATGTGAACAAAATTGAGTAAAGAGATCATACCTCACTTTCCTTCGATGCCGTGATATCTGAAATGCGATGATCTCCATCTAATCTTCATAGGCTAAGGAACATTTAAATTTTAGTTTATCAATCACCTAGAATGACTCGAAATCTATCTCCATCAAATTTGTTCCTTAGCCCACTTATGAGTCTAAATTTTGGAGAAGGCAAGTAGTCTAACTATGGATGTAGGACCACTATTATTATCTATTGAAATCTTCGGGATCCAAGTTTGTCTATATAATAAACCGTTAGCATCTACAACTGTACCCTTGGGATTCCGAATTTGTTTAAATTTATTTATGTACGTACCTTTTTAAATCAATATTTGTTTAACGTTTGTTTTTGTATATATTTCGACAATTATTCTTGCCACACCCAAGATTTCCACACTTTACGCATTTGGGTATCACACTTTTCCCTTTGATAGTGTTATTAGCTATTTGTTCATATTTTAACATTTTTGCTTATCCAAATCCTTTCCTTCTATTCACGAAGAGTTGATTTTCTACGAGAATATTAAATGATTTTTCTCCGGTGAAATTTTTTTGTGTAATCAACTCAAGTTTATTAACTTTGGATTTTAAAAGTTTATTTTCATTCATTAGCTTCAAACAACAACTGGTGGTACTAACTCTCTTTTCAAAATTATTCATTTTCGAGCCCATATTTTCATTTTTAAGCTCTCTAATTTTAGTCTCAGTTTATAACATCTCAGTTTCAGAGAGTTGGAGTTTTTTAAATTCAATTTTTTCAAAATCCTTGATTTTTTCAATCTACTTTTCAAACTCATGATTTAATCGAATAATTTCAGATTTTCTCAAAACCTTGTTTTCTTTTTCAAGGGTTTTGAATTTTTCATTGGCCTCATTTACTTTCTTTTCAAAAATTGCGCATTTAGAATTTTTCAACCTCTTAAAACTATCCAAATCTTTTTGCAAAATATTATTTTTACAAATCAACTCGGTTTTGTTTTTCTCCCGAATTAAAATTTCATTTTCTAATTTTTGAAAGTTTTCATGAAAACATGAGAATTCTTTTTCATAGTTCAAACACCTTTTGTAATTAGAATTTTTATTTTTCTTAATATTTTTATGCTCATTTTCCAAATCATTATTTTCCTAACATGGTTTAGATTGTTCCGTTTTCAACTTATTATTTTTCATCTCAAGAGCTTCATTATTTTCAATTAATTTTCGGCACATGAGAAATAAATTATTGAATTAAAGATCACTTATCTCATCAGCTATTGAATCTTCATTAATGCCGTCTTTTGCAAATCATGTCAAGCGAATTTCTTAAACTGAGTCAGTTGTGGAGGATTTCCCACTGTTGTTGACTTTTGCACCATATATTGCATCAAAAGTATTCCAGATTTCTTGTGCACTTTCATAATGAGAGAAATGGTTAAAATTATCTTGATTAATACGAGAATATAGTATATGCATAACAATAACATTAATTGAAGGATTTTTCTTATCTACTATATCACACCGATTCTCGATAATATCCTAATTTAAAATTAACAGATTTTAAATAAAATTCCAATTTTAGTTTCCAAATTAAAAAATTTGTTCCATTAGAAATAGGGGGAATAATATTGGACTAACTCTCATTAGATTTGCAACTAGGGTTAGACATCTATGCTATTAGCCTTGCTCTGATACCACTTGTAGGATCGTTTTTATCCTAGAGGGGGTGAATGGGGGTGTACTAATAATAATAAAAATTAATACGGAAATAAAAACAAACACGGATAATAATGCAGTAGAGATCACAAACAGATTTACCTAGCTTCAGCAAAACCCTACCTGCAAGTTGTCCCCAAGGTTTCTACTAGAAATTAAGTAGTCAAACGCTTACACATGTAAACATGCGACACCCGCTACCTGACTAACCTAACTTTATGCTCAAAACTCTGCCACAACTCAGACACTGAGTGGCAAATTCTCCAACTACCCCCCCTAATTTGTGCCTAGTCATACGACTAGAAAGTTACATGATTTAAAAGAAAAATTACAAATGAAAATTAAGAACTTAACAATATCTAAAAAAAAATCCTATTACTAAAAATTTAAGCCAAAATAAAATTATAAAGGCTTACCCAAATTTGATAGAAGAAAATACTTTTTCTTTTCACTTCGTAGCTCTGTAGCTCCTGCCGCCTTCTTTCTTCGTTCCTCTTCAACAATTAGGGTTTAGTAAAATTAAGGCGCCGCTTGATATTAATCGATTGAACTGAAGTATTCACTTCACTTTGCTTCGTCAATTGTCTCTAACTTTGATTGCTCACTCGGTTGCTTCAATTTGTCAAGTGCGACTGAATAGAGATTGGTATGTGATTTTTACTTTTCTTTCACTATTGATTTGCTCGAACTTGATTTGCTTTCTAACTTGATTGGAGTTTTTGGTTTTTATTCTATGTTTGTTCTCTGGATTTTTTGCTTCGAACTCCGATGCTTTTTGACGATGATGTTATTGGGTAATTTATAGGGATTAAATCCCTAAATTTTCATTCTTATATTTCTATTTGAACTTTTCAAGTATTTTGCTCGGCCATTAGATAACTGCTCGGACGATGGTGATGATATTTTTACTTGTTCGTCTCTAAATTTTGGCTTGACTCTCTTTGGGTCGGTTCCTATAACTTTGTTATTTCAATATTTTGATAATCTGGACTTTGACTTGTTTATCCCGTTACCCTTTATTCCATTCTTTGCTAGCAGTTTTTGACTTGAGATAAATATGGCTGGTTCATCATGAGACTGACATTTTCAACTCTGCCCTTAACTTTCATCGAACTGCTACATGCTTTGTTACTTCGATTGCATATATATTTCGAAGATATTTCCCTGGTTGACAAGTTCAAAACTGCTGCATATTTTGAATTTTGTCCATAATCACTTGAAGTCTAGTTGTGTTGTGTTGTATGCCTTTACTTGATCTGTCTAGTTCATATTGGTCTTGCTATGTACATGCCACTGAAATCTTTTGTCTGGAACTAGCTTATTTTTACATTTCTGGTTGCATTGTGAATTCTGGTTCATTGTGCTAGCTGCACTGTTGCTCGAAACTGTTTTGCTAGTTATTATCATGTATTTGTATGTATGTATGTATATGTGTATGTGTGTGATTCTGACTTTGCTTATATCATCTCTGATTTGATCTTATTTTTATGTTCATGCCAGAATTGAGTGGTTCCACATGGGTCTGATCTGATGCACATTGGTTTGAAGTCAGATTCAATTTGTTTTGAGGTTTTGACATGTTCACTTTTGAACTATAGTCTTGTTTCACTGCTCCATTGTTGTCTCCTCTGTTGCATATGTTTGTCACTACATATATACATGTGTGAACATGCATGTATATATGTATGTTGTGTTAAGGCATTTGTATTTATGCAGAGTTGTATGTTGCATTGTTTTCATGCTTTCCTTGTTCCATTTGATGTCCTCATGTTGAAGTATGGTGTAATTGTGGTTTCATGAACAGGTTTTGTTGTCTACATTTGCTTGGGCATTTTGTATATGTTCAAGTTCAAGTTGTAACTGAACTTGATTTTGAAATCTTGTTCCACTTGAGTCAGTCTGGCTTTTAATGCACATTGATCTTGTATTCATGAAGTCTGGTTCACTTCAGTTCGAAACTGTTTATTTCCTTTTTGACCTTTGTACATTTGAGCATGTTAAACTTGGTTTTGTTTTTGTTACGAAGTTAGGTCGTGGTTCATTTTGAAGCTGGTTTAGTTCTTGTACCATTTTGTGTCCAGACTTGTTTTTATGTGCTTGCATATTGTTGATTTGAGTCTTGTTACGAGCTTGTTGACATGTTGGGTTGCACTTGACCGTTTCATTGAACATGTTCACTCGAGACTTTTGTGATCTAGATTCATGTGTACATGTTACTGCTGCATACTCGTGTTCAAATGAACTGACCATTAACCTACTTGACATGTCTGACACTTCCTGAAATCTGGCTCGGTCTGATCATCTTGTTCATGTAGTTTCATGTTACTTGTACTTATGCCTTTGAACTATAGACTTTATGATTTTCTATTTTCACTTGAGTTGAATCCAGCTTAGGTTTTGACCTTGTGCTCACCCGATCCTGCAGTTTTAACAAGTAAGTGTATATCGGTGTGCACGATCTTATAGCATGTACAGTGATACACTGTGCAAGCCACAAGGTGTTCATGTAAGATGTATTAAAGGAAATGATGAAAAACAACCCAAATAACCAAGGCAAATAATATTTTCAGAACACGCACTTTACTGTGCACTGCAAAATATTTTCTTTTTCAATTTCACTGCATCAATGTTCTTTTTGCAGATGGTTAGATGCGGGATACAGACTGGAATAGAGTTGAAGATCAAATATGAGTGATTGAGTGAATTATGCGGTGAAGTGAACCATGTATAAAAAATTGTATATTGAAAATTGCGTTGTAATTGAAATTGTATTGTAATTTGAAAATGTGTAGATGTAGTGAGAGCTCAAATTTGTACTATTTGAATTTGTAATAAAATATGTGTTTGAATAAAATATTTGTTTGAATATAAATTGTATGTTATTTATTTTATTCAATAAATATTTATTTAATTATGTGAAAAATAGAATAGTACAATAACTAATACATTGAAATGAATGTATATGGTTATTATCATCAAACAAAAATCATAAACTAGCATATTCTACAATGCCATTACTGTTGAATATGCGCTTTGCGCTTATATGATTTTTGTTTGATGATAATAAACATATATACATTCGTTTAAATGTATTTGTTAATATACTATTCTATTTTTCACAGATTAAATAAATATTTGTTGAATAAATTAAATAACACAGAATTTGAATTCAAACGAATATTTTATTCAAACAAATATTTATTACAATTTTGAATAGTACAAATTCAAGCTCTCACTATACATATACAACTTTGATTACAACATATCACAATTTCATATTTACACAATTTCATATTTACAGTTCACCTCACTACATATCACTCACACTCGTATTTATCTTCAACTTCCTTCCAGTTTGAATCCAGTATCTAAGCAATCTACAAAAATATAAACTAACGCAGTAAAATTGAAAAAGAAATATTTTTGTAATTCAAAAATAAAAGATAATTTTTGAAAATAAGATTTGCCTCAGTTATTTAGGTTGTTCGTCATAATTTAAATTTGAATTCATCATACACGAACAACTTGTGACATACACAGTGTATTACTATATATGCCACAAGGCCGTGCATGCCGATATATATACTTGATTGATTTACAGGGACAGGTGAGCACAGGTCAAACCCAAATGAAAAAAAAACCGGGTTCAACTCACGTGCAATAACATTGAAAATCACGACATGAGCACAAGGTCAAACCCGAGTTTTTGAAACTGGATTCAACTCAAGTGAAATTTCAAAAATCAATATGAAATGATCAAGAATCAGATCAGAGACCAAGTACAAGGCACAGTGCTTCACTGACCAGAATGCAACAACAAGAAAGATGAATCACCAGCCACAAGTATACACAACAAACTCAGTGAACATGCACAATAATCAACACAGTGAAGAACATAGATGTCAAAGTGTACATGGAACACTGTTACAGCTCGACCAAATGGCCAACATGATCAAGAAATATAACATGCAGTTTGCTGTGTCACAATGCTCAATCCAACAGTATCAAACTCATATATGCACAGCAAGTACATGAATGCGAGCTACAGGAATGCATTGAAGACCAAAATCAGGCAACAATGAATGGGAAGACATACATGAACATGAAGATATAAACAACATAAGCAACAACATGAACCAACTATATGAAGTACACAATAGGCCGAGTTTCAAGACACTAAGCAGTAGCAACATGAATGTCACAAATATACAACAACAAGCATCAGAGTGCAAAGAGCTCGAGCATAAGAACATGACAGCAAACAGAAGTGCACAGCAACAGTAAGGCAATGCACAAATACAACAGAAGCAAGTGAAGCATTTCTGTCAAAAGTATAGCAACTGCAAGAATTTAAACAAGTGATACAGTGAAGTCAAACAGAGGCATCAACTAAGACAACATCAACAGCACAAAGATGGGTCGAAGCAGTGTCAAAGCAAATGATAAATAATTTTTACAGTGTCAAGCTCATGTATGCAACAGATAAAGTGCACCAGTGACGCAAGCTACGAAGCAATGAACAGAGTAACCAAAATCAACAATGCAACATTTTCATAATGCAGTGAAGCGTGTTCATGGAACACAGCAACAACAGCTAGTACCAACATGGACAGAAGGCAGTGAAACTCAGAGCAATGATCAAGTGCAGACAAATGAACACATGTATATAAGTGCAAATTCCAAAAGCAATGAATAGAACATCAACATGGTCAAAACTACAAATACAAGGCTAACTGGCACTCAGGCAAGTGCAACCAAACAAATGAATGCAACAATGTGCACTACAATATCAAGTGCAAGTGCAGTCAGTTCATGTTAAACCGATCAGAAGATGGCCAGAGATTACAGTTCTCAGTGAAGTCGAAAAGCAGTAAACAAGCTATAGTTTAAATCACGAAATCAATGCTACAGTGGAGGAACGCAAAGATGGCCGAAGCAAGCACATGAATTCACAAATCAAAGTCGTGATCGAAATCAAAGTTGAACAGGTCAGAGACGTGGTGCTAAAAAAAAATGGGCAAAGTCAAAAATCAACACCGTGATGAACACGGCAATTCAAAGCCGTGGGGATCAAGCATCAGAAAAATACGAAATTGAAAAAGTCAGAATTCATCGCAAACATCCAACAATAATCGAACGGCAAAGCAAGAAATTTTGAAGCAATCAGACGAACACAAATCTAGGGTTACAAACCCTATATAAATCATCATCATCGGCAATCTCAAATCCATCGAGTTCAAGTACGAAAGATTAGAAGAAGCAAAAAGCATAAATTACATACCGAAGCAATCGAACTCGATCAAGGAGGAGAAGCCGCAAACAATTGAAGCAAGCAAACCGAATCATCAACCATCAAGCGGCAATTCCTCCCGAAGCCCTAATTTGGAACAAAGAGCGCAAGGGACGAAGCCCTAAATTTGCAAGAGGAACAGAGCGGCCATTTTCACAAAGAAGCAAAGGAACGTACCAAGCAAAAAGGAATAGGGCCGGTCGAATTTTAAAAGGGCTTTAGTATAATTTTAATTAGGGTTATTTTAATTAGGGTTATTTATGTGTCTTTTAATTATTGTTTTTATTTTTCGAATCAAAACTTTGTAAATCACCACCTAGGGTTTAGGTAGTATCAGATTGCTAGTTAGAATTAGTTTAGTGAGCAGGGTGTGCGAGTTTGCAAAGTACTATTGTAGACGGGAGCAGAGTTTGCGAGTAAACGAAGCTCTATAGGCGGGAAGCAAAGTTTGCGAGTAAGCGAAACTCTATAGGCGGAGCAGGGTGTGCGAGTCTAGTAGAGTGTTTGTGAGCGGGAGCAAATGTTTGCGAGCAGGGTGTGCGAGTCTAGTAGAGTGTTTGTGAGCGGGAGCAAATGTCTACGAGTCTAGTAGAGTGTTTGTAAGCGTGATACTGTTTAATTCCAATAGAAATCTGGGAATGCAGCAGTAGGCAGGGGTTGCCGAAGCTGGGTAAATTCTGTGTGTGATTTACTTTTTCAGCATATTTATTTCTGCGTTTTGTTTTTGTATTTATATCAAGAAAATTTGCTATAACCCTATTCACCCCCCCCCCTCTAGGGTTAATCTAGATCATACAAGTGGTATCAGAGCCTGGTATTTTATTTAACTCTAGAGTCATGAATTCACCGAATAATGCTTTTTCTGAGGGGCAATCTATTGCTAGACCACCCATGTTTAACGGAAACGATTATGCTTATTGGAAAGTTAGAATGGGTATCTATCTTAGTTCTGTTGATTATGATGTTTGGGATATTATTGAAACTGGCTATAAACCTCCCACTATAACCGTTGGTGATACTGAGATTCTTAAACCTAAGGATAGGTGGGATGCTAACGATAAGAGATTGAAAACGACAAATGCTAAAGCCATGAATGCTTTGATATGTGCTCTTGATAAAAACGAATTTAATAGAATTTCTCATTGTACAACAGCACAGGAAATTTGGCATACTTTGGAGGTGACACACGAAGGAACTTCTCAAGTCAAGGAGTCTCGTCTAGCCCTATTCAGCAATGAATACGAAAACTTTGTGATGGACAAAGGCGAGAGCATAAAAGACATGTTTGGACGTTTTTCAACCTTGGTATACAACGCTAGAGCGCTTGGGAATCTTTACTGAGGTAGAGCTTGTAAGGAAGGTGCTACGAGTTTTACCAATGAACTTTGAGGCAAAAGTCACGGCAATCCAAGAATCGAAAATTTTGAGCAAACTAAGCATGGAGGAGTTGATTGGCAACTTGATGACATATGAGCTTGAGCTTAAAGCAAAGGAAGAACGCAACAACTCCGAACCAAAGAAGAAGACGATTGCCTTAAAGAGCAAAGAAGAAAGCGATGAAGAAGATCCAATTGAAGAGCTTGCAATGGCTGTCAATAATCTTAGAAGATGGTCTAGATTCAAGCCACGCAAGAAGAAAACAAAGGGCAATAGGTCAAAAGATTCCGAAAATTCCGATAATGAACTGACGTGTTATAACTGCAACAAGCCTGGCCACATCAAACCAAAATGCCCACTTCTCAAAGACAACAAAGGAAAGAAAAAGAAAAAGAAGGCTTTTGCAGCAACTTAGGATGATGAAGAAGGAGAGGAAGTTTCGGATAGCAGCTCGGAGGAGGCTAACTTGTGTCTTATGGCGAAATCAGATTCAGAAGCAAGCTCCGAGGAATCTAGTGAGGCAGGTGAGTATTCCTATAGAGATCTTGTTTTTATGTGTCTTGATCTTACTAAGGTAGTGGATACTCTTGAATCTAAAATTGAAAAACTGAAATCTGATAGGAGAGAATTTGCTCGTGAAAATTTTAGGTTAAAAACTGAACTTGAAAATATTCAAAACCTAGAATGTAACCAATGCAAAATTTTAGATTCAGAATTGACATGACTTAAGAATAACTCTGAGAATCTTGAAAAAGAAAACTTGAGTCTTAAGGAAAACATTGACACTAGGAAAAAGGATGTTATAAATCGATGCACCTCACTTGTCACTGAAAACTCAGCATTAAAAACCAAAGTCCAAAATCTTGAGAAATCCCTGAATAACTTTTCAAAAGGAGAAAAATCATTCAAAATGTTATTGGGAAATCAAATTTTTGCTAACAATATAAAAGGACTAGGTTTTGGAAAATCACAAGATGATGATAAAGGTAAAAGTGTTGCTCGATCTGAAATAATTGGACATCATAGTCATAGGAACACAAAATTTAATCAAGTCAATTTAATGTGCTTGATTTGCAGAAAATTTGGACATAATCAAAATAATTGTTGGTATAGACCCAAACACGTGAAAACTATACCAATTTGGGTTCCAAAAGGCACAAATATAAAATCTTTGAAAGTCAAACAAATTTGGGTGCCAAAAGGAACATATATAAATAGTTTTGGGTCTCCACAAACATATGTTTCATATTCTGCCACTAACAATCATGGACCTATAAAAACAAATAGGTCACATAAATCTTTCATCGTGTAGGTGTGGTGGCAGGCTAAGGAACAACAACGGTGTTTTTTGGATTTTGGCTGTTCCAGAAACACAACGGGCGACAAAGCAAAGTTCCTTAGCCTAGTACAAAGGTGGCAGAATCACAATGGGCAATCACGAAAAATTATCGTAAAGGTAAAACAGGTAAAATTGTTTTGAACGATATATTAAATGTGATAGTCTGCACCATACTCTAAATTAAAATCAGCCAATATTGAGATGAACAAAAGATGATGATTTTGATTCTATGACTTTTTCAAAATATTGACCAATCATCTTTAAATAGAATTTCTTGGAGTAATTATGATGGTTGACTGATTCGGATTTAACTAATATGATTTTTTGACTTGTTTTTATTTATGACATTGAATTGTGCTTAAATGATGACCAATCAGATTTTCAACTTTGAACTAATCCATATAAATTTGTTCGGTCAAATGATGGTATTTGATTACTCATGCTACATGTAGATATATTTTGGTCACTGCTTGTAAATTTGCACGATTTCAAATTTCATGTGAAAGCTGTTAAAAAGGATTTTTGAAATTGTTGAAACTTCAAGAAATTTTTTGAAATAATAATGAAGTTTTAATGACTGTTGATAGTTGTCCATCCTATGGTTTCTAAGTTTAGCACTATGATATTTGTTTGATTGTTAACACGGTCTCAATTTAAATCCAAGAGAATTTCATTTAAAAATTGTTGAAAACAATTCTGAGATAGTTTGTTGAAATTTCACAAATCTGGTCGTTGACATCCATCGAGTGAATATTGAGTGAAATTTAAATTCAGATGCAGAATACACTGGTAATATAGTTGATAGAAAAATTACTAGTGGAACGTGATTAATTTTTGAAACATTCATTTGCTGCATTGTTTTTCAAAGAAAATATCTGCATATTTTTCACTTGAAATAATTTTCAAATAGCAGAAAATTTTCTTATAAAACCCCCTCGAGAAAATCATGTTTGACCATATTTACAGATTAGTCATTTTTGAAAAAAAATTGATTTTATAATTTTTGAATTTGATTTTAAATGACAAATTTTGACTAATCTAACTCCCTTTGATTATCGAAAAGATGAATAGTGATTGAAAAAGCGATGAGTGTTGATATTTGTCATATATTATAACTCGAAAAAGTATAATTAGAAAATTTCTTTAGAATTTCATAACAAGAGTTATAAAAACTTTTTGTTGGGTAAAAGTTCCATGATCATTTCTATTTCTACCATCTTTCTATCGACCATCACTCATCAAAGTCATATATAGTATGTAAATTTGTGGTAGTTTACAAAGGAAATCATTCGTTCTTCAATATCTTTAAATTTGTGAAGGAAACTATTTGTGCTTCAATTTATTATATTTAGCAATAAAATAAATATCCAAAGTATTCACTCTCATTTAAAAGTCCTCATGGTTATGCATGGGTGAATTACTTGGATTTTTGATTATGTGCTTCCATGCTCATTTAAAAGTCCTTACGGTTATGCATGTATGGAACGCATATCAAAATTAATTGATTAAATAGACATGTTGATTCTAATCCCATTTAAAAGTCCTCACGGTCATGCGTGGTTAGAAGATACTTGATTTCATTTTTAAATTAAATTGGAATACTACTAATCTCATTTAAAAGTCCTAACGGTTATGCATGGTTAGTAGATATTCAAATTTCCCGAAATAAATATACTACAAATAGACAGAACTGTATGATTTTTTGATGATTTTATCCCCATCACTTCTGAAAGTGGAATATGCGCCTGACAAGGGTAATTATGATTTTTGTTTGAGTTTTATTGAAATGTGATATTTATATTCAATTGAGTTAAATGTTTGATTCATGTTTATCACTTCATCCCTATTTTTATAACACTGTTATTCTTTTGCTAATAACAAAAGGGGGAGAGAAAAGTTAAGATTTTGTCAAATAGAATCAAGCAAAGGTCAAATAATTTTCCATTTGCATATAGGCTCATTTACATATTTTTATTTATATGCATATATGTAGGGGGAGTATCACGTAGAGAGGAAGCATTTAAATAGGGGGAGCAAATTGAACGATCAAATACATTTAATACATTCAAAATCTTAAATATATGTTTGTTATCATCAAAAGGGGGAGATTGTTGAATATGCGCTTTGCGCTTATATGATTTTTGTTTGATGATAATAAACATATATACATTCGTTTAAATGTATTTGTTAATATACTATTCTATTTTTCACAGATTAAATAAATATTTGTTGAATAAATTAAATAACACAGAATTTGAATTCAAACGAATATTTTATTCAAACAAATATTTATTACAATTTTGAATAGTACAAATTCAAGCTCTCACTATACATATACAACTTTGATTACAACATATCACAATTTCATATTTACACAATTTCATATTTACAGTTCACCTCACTACATATCACTCACACTCGTATTTATCTTCAACTTCCTTCCAGTTTGAATCCAGTATCTGAGCAATCTGCAAAAATATAAACTAACGCAGTAAAATTGAAAAAGAAATATTTTTGCAATTCAAAAATAAAAGATAATTTTTGAAAATAAGATTTGCCTCAGTTATTTGGGTTGTTCGTCATAATTTAAATTTGAATTCATCATACACGAACAACTTGTGACATACACAGTGTATTACTGTATATGCCACAAGGTCGTGCACGCCGATATATATACTTGATTGATTTACAGGGACAGGTGAGCACAGGTCAAACCCAAATAAAAAAAAAACCGGGTTCAACTCACGTCCAATAACATTGAAAATCACGACACGAGCACAAGGTCAAACCCGAGTTTTTGAAACTGGATTCAACTCAAGTGAAATTTCAAAAATCAATACGAAATGATCAAGAATCAGATCAGAGACCAAGTACAAGGCACAGTGCTTCACTGACCAGAATGCAACAACAAGAAAGATGAATCACCAGCCACAAGTATACACAACAAACTCAGTGAACATGCACAATAATCAACACAGTGAAGAACATGGATGTCAAAGTGTACATGGAACAATGTTACAGCTCGACCAAATGGCCAACATGATCAAGAAATATAACATGCAGTTTGCTGTGTCACAATGCTCAATCCAAAAGTATCAAACTCATATATGCACAGCAAGTACATGAATGTACTATTCTATTTTTCACAGATTAAATAAATATTTGTTGAATAAATTAAATAACACAGAAATGGGAAGACATACATGAACATGAAGATATAAACAACATAAGCAACAACATGAACCAACTATATGAAGTACACAATAGGCCGAGTTTCAGGACACTAAGCAGCAGCAAGATGAATGTCACAAATATACAACAACAAGCATCAGAGTGCAAAGAGCTCGAGCACAAGAACATGACAGCAAACAGAAGTGCACAGCAACAGTAAGGCAATGCACAAATACAACAGAATCAAGTGAAGCATTTCTGTCAAAAGTATAGCAACTACAAGAATTTAAACAAGTGATACAGTGAAGTCAAACAGAGGCATCAACTAAGACAACATCAACAGCACAAAGATGGGTCGAAGCAGTGTCAAAGCAAATGATAAATAATTTTTACAGTGTCAAGCTCATGTATGCAACAGATAAAGTGCACCAGTGATGCAAGCTACGAAACAATGAACAGAGTAACCAAAATCAACAATGCAACATTTTCATAATGCAGTGAAGCGTGTTCATGGAACACAGCAACAACAGCCAGTACCAACATGGACAGAAGGCAGTGAAACTCAGAGCAATGATCAAGTGCAGACAAATGAACACATGTATATAAGTGCAAATTCCAAAAGCAATGAACAGAACATCAACATGGTCAAAACTACAAATACAAGGCTAACTGGCACTCAGGCAAGTGCAACCAAACAAATGCATGCAACAATGTGCACTACAATATCAAGTGCAAGTGCAGTCAGTTCATGTTAAACCGATCAGAAGATGGCCAGAGATTACAATTCTCAGTGAAGTCGAAAAGTAGTAAACAAGCTATAGTTTAAATCACGAAATCAATGCTACAGTGGAGGAACGCAAAGATGGCCGAAGCAAGCACATGAATTCACAAATCAAAGCCGTGATCGAAATCAAAGTTGAACAGGTCAGAGACGTAGTGGTAAAAAAAAATGGGCAAAGTCAAAAATCAACACCGTGATGAACACGGCAATTCAAAGCCGTGGGGATCAAGCATCAGAAAAATACGAAATTGAAAAAGTCAGAATTCATCGCAAACATCCAACAATAATCGAACGACAAAGCAAGAAATTTTGAAGCAATCAGACGAACACAAATCTAGGGTTACAAACCCTATATAAATCATCATCATCGGCAATCTCAAATCCATCGAGTTCAAGTACGAAAGATTAGAAGAAGCAAAAAGCATAAATTACATACCGAAGCAATCGAACTCGATCAAGGAGGAGAAGCCGCAAACAATTGAAGCAAGCAAACTGAATCATCAACCATCAAGCGGCAATTCCTCCCGAAGCCCTAATTTGGAACAAAGAGCGCAAGGGACGAAGCCCTAAATTTGCAAGAGGAACAGAGCGGCCATTTTCACAAAGAAGCAAAGGAACGTACCAAGCAAAAAGGAATAGGGCCGGTCGAATTTTAAAAGGGCTTTAGTATAATTTTAATTAGGGTTATTTTAATTAGGGTTATTTATGTGTCTTTTAATTATTGTTTTTATTTTTCGAATCAAAACTTTGTAAATCACCACCTAGGGTTTAGGTAGTGTCAGATTGTCTAGTTAGAATTAATTCAGTGAGCAGGGTGTGCGAGTTTGCAAAGTTCTATTGTAGGCGGGAGCAGAGTTTGCGAGTAAACGAAGCTCTATAGGCGGGAAGCAAAGTTTGCGAGTAAGCGAAACTCTATAGGCAGAGCAGGGTGTTCGAGTCTAGTAGAGTGTTTGTGAGCGGGAGCAAATGTTTGCGAGCAGGGTGTGCGAGTCTAGTAGAGTGTTTGTGAGCGGGAGCAAATGTCTGCGAGTCTAGTAGAGTGCTTGTAAGCGTGATACTGTTTAATTCTAATAGAAATCTGGGAATGCAGTAGTAGGCAGGGGTTGCCGAAGCTGGGTAAATTCTGTGTGTGATTTACTTTTTCAGCATATTTATTTCTGGGTTTTGTTTCTGTGTTTATATCAAGAAAATTTGCTATAACCCTATTCACCCCCCCTCTAGGGTTAATCTAGATCCTACAATTACTTCATTACTTGGGAAATTGTTTCAAAATAGATGCTTTTGACTTAAATGTTTTTAAGACCCTTTTCTATAACTGAAGTAAAACCCAAATGGTTTCGAAAGAGATAGTTTCAAATAGTTTTGAAACAAATGTTTTCGACTTTAATGGATTTCTTATCCTTTTTCTCTACTTGAAGGCATAATCCAAATGGTTTAGACCGAGATGTTTTTCAAAGGTTTCAAAGGGGTAAATTTTTGAATGGTTTCGAAAGGTTTCCACATGTTTTAAATTGAACCCAAAATGCTTTCGAAAGGATGGAATTTTGACTATTTCAAAAGGTTTTATTGAATGGTTTCAAAAGGAATGGTTCCCCAAGGTTTTGAAAGGTTGAAGCGAAAGGTTTTTCCTATGTTTTTGAAAGGAAATATTTAAAAGTTTTAAAGGAGGATGTCTAATGTTTTGAAGTTTTTGGAGAAAAGAAAGGAAAGGTTTTCCAATGCTTTCGAAATGGTTTTATTGGTTTCGAAAGGGTCACTTTCAATAGTTTCGAAGGGGTTACCTTCAAGGGTTTCGAAAAGGGTTGTTTAAAGGTTTTAAACAAAGGTTTCGAATGTAATAAAATGGAAACATAGCCTAAGTATTTTCAAGTTAAAAGGGTTTTTAACTTATTTTATAAGAATAGTTAATCCACATTAAAATTCATCAACAATATCTTGAGTAAAGTATACAAATATCATGGAAAAATAGCTTAGAGTAAAGCTAAGAATATATTTTCCTTATATAAGTATGATTTAAAAGGTTAAATCATTTTGAAAAAGGTTTTCAAGGAAAAAGATGAAGGGTAATTCACCCTAAGAAAATGCTTCGGATAGTTAGTCCATTTTGATCCGGACAGTTAGCCCAGTTTACGGGCAGTTGGCCCAGTTTTATGGGTAGATATCCATTTGTTAGTATAACGGACCTTGCTATTATGTTGTGGATATATAGTCCACTTATTATAAGTTTTATGGACAGATGGTCCATTTATTAGCACAAAGGATATTGCTATTTTGATCTAATTAGTTTGATTACACAGTTTCGTTGCAAGGAAAGGTGTAACGATCCCGATTTTTAGTCAAATTTAATTTAATAATCAATTCAAAATTTTGAGATTAATTGTGAATTAATTGAATTTTTTCAAATTTAATAAGAAATATGCTAGTTTATTTATATAAATAGATTATGATTTAAAATTTGAATTTGAAATTCAAGAATAAAAATTTAGAAAATAAATTGGATTTAAACTATATTTTAAAATTAATAAGAATTTGTTTTCTAATTTTAATATATATATATGTAGTTTGAAAATTGTTTTTTGAATTTAATATATTAATTTTCAAAAGTTGTTTAAAGTTAAGTATCAATATTTTAAAAGAAACTTATATATAATATGTGTGTTTAATTATTATGAGCAATTAGTTTTAAAATCATTTTTAAGGTTATATAAATGATATAAAGAAAAAATGTATTTATTTAAATAAGAAATATAGTGTAAAGTTATATTTAAATATTATTAACATAAAGATTGAAAGTGTTTAAAAATATATAGTTTATAAATATATAACGGTATAAATAAAAAAAACATAAAAACATGATTTATTAATTATAATAACATAGGGGTTTAAAACATAAATTGTAAATTAAATGAAACAAGGGTTTCGACATAAAAATGCACATTTGGACATTTGTAAAACATTAATGCAAGCCATTAACAGGTGTAGGTTTATTTTAACAAGTGGCAAAAATTAACTTTTCTTTTATTTTAGAATTATAGAAAATAGTATAGAAAAAGAAAATCTGGCCTCACTTCTCAAATTTCTTTTATCTTCTCATTTCAAAACCTGTAAACAAACAGATCTGAAATAAAACTAAAGAACTCAAACTATACCAACTTCAACTGTTTCACCTGATCTAAGGAAAGCAGCGGTTTTACATTGCAATCTGATTCAGAATGCAATTCAAATCAAATGCAACAACTTCTTTTACAAAGTCTTAAACCTGGAAATCAAAATAACTTGAGTTCAACCTTGAAAACAAACCTGAGATCAAGCCTACATTCAATTAACAAGTAAGATTCAATCAAACTGAGCTTCAATATATCAGATTCCAAATTCAAAAACAAAGCATTCCAGTTCAAAAAAAATTCAAGTCCTCCATTTAAAACAAAACTGTGAGTAAATTCTTCACCCTATATGTGTGTATGTGTGTATCTTGATCTGCCTGTGATAGATGCTTGTTGTGTGATTGTAAATGTGTCTGCAAGTATATGTATATACCTATGTGAATTGATGTATGCAGGTCTGTGTATATGCATTTACTTATCTCTGTTATAAACAGGCACAAAAATTTTCATATAAAAATTCATATCTCAACATACAAGCAGATTCATGTTATAATTCTTAAAAGAAATATGGTTGTATTAACTAAATCTTGATTTTAAAAATATTAATGAAGATAATTAGGAAGTAATTAACTGTAAAATGGTAACATACAGTGAAAAATCCTTTCTAGACAATAATTCAAGTATTTTAATTTCAAGTTTAGATTGCATGTCTGGATTCGAACTCGAAAAATAAGACTTTTAATAAAAATTTCGTAATTTTCAACGTTAGGGTTGTCAAGATTTCTAGTGACGAACGAAAAACATATTGTCGTCAATTTTCGATGAGCGACAAAGTTTGGGGTGTCGTGATCCTTGGTGAAGATAGCTGGAGCATCGGGGAATTTAGGAAAAATATTGATTTAATTTATAAAATGCTGTGGCGATAGGAGTTCGTCAATCTAGGGTTTTATGGGGCTGTTTGTTTGTCGAAGTTTAAAGGGTTGCTGCGCCATCGACGAGGTATCGGAAGCTATCGTATGAAGGGGGATCGAAGCGTAGGAGCATGGTGCTAGTCTGGAATGAGTGCTGTGGGATCCAGTTGACACGATCATCGTCGGCAGGGGATTTTAGTTGTCTGGGTTGATTCCAGTTTGGGGTCGAACAACTCGATTTCATTTTGCTACTGTTTTGGTTGAACTGGCTGATGTAGGTCATCGAGTCGATCGCCGACGACGTGTGGGAGGTTACGGCATCGACCGCCGAGGCTCCGACACCTCGTGCATGTGCACACATGTGCACTTGAGTCTGGGTTTGTAAGCTTTAAGGAAGAAGCAGCTGACTCGAGTTTGGTTCGAGTTCATCGCAGGTTTGTCTCGAAGCAATGATTGGGAGAGAATTTCTCGTGTGCTTGCTTGGGTATTTTGAGTACAGGCTCGAGTTTGGTTATGGTTTCAAGTTTTAAATGAAAAGAAAATAACAAATTTTCAAAATTAGACTAAAACAAGTTTTTAACAAAGTTCCAAAGTTTAATTTTTAAGTTAAATGTTTAAAAAAATTGATTTGTTTTTAAAGTAATATATGTTAGGTTAATTGTATAATTAATTGCTAAATGCTTTTCAAATGGAAAAGGATTAATAAATGGATAATTTATTAAAGTAATTAATTAATCAATGTGATTAAATAAAAGGGTAATTGATTAATATAAGTAATTAAAGGTAATTAATTACTTAAAGATAATTACTTAATTAAAGTGACTAATAAATGATTAAAGTTGATTAATCAGGTAATTAAAGAATAACTAATTAAGGATAATTAATTTGAGTGATTAATTAATTAAGGTAATTAATTTGAGGGTAATTAATTAATTAAAGATTAATTAATGAAAATGATTAGGGATAATCACTTATTGTAATTAATTAAGGATAACTAATTTAATGGTAATTAATTAAGGGTTAATTAATTTATCAACAATTAATTAAGGGTTAATTAATTTATCAACAATTAATTAATTAAGGGTAATTAATTTAAAGGATAATTAAAGGTTAATTATTTAATGATTAAAGGTAGATTAATTTATTAATTAAGGTTAATTAATTAATAATTAAAGGTTTATTTGTTTATTTTTAAAGGTTAATTAACTAACGTGATATGTGATTAATTAATGTTAATTAACCAGGATTAGTGATCAATCTGATTTGAATTAATCAGATAACTAATTGATCTTAATTATGGATGTTTGGATTGTACTGAATGCCTTGTATTGTTCGATATACCTGATGTGTGATGCTTTGTGATATGAATTATTTTTATTTGAGCTGTGATGAATTTAATTTATTTATCTTTGATGAATTTTTTTTTTTATCTGTGAATCTGGGAATGAAGATAAGCGTTATAGGAATATACCGCTTATCAATATTGCTGTGCTTGAATTTGTAATGATTGATGATGTTGCACTATTGTGTAAAACCCTTGGACTGCACCTTACACACACAAATATGGATTGCATGAGGAAATTGGTTAAGTCACAGATTTTTGAAATGGTTTTAAAGTTGAATTTTGAATCCAAATGGTTTTGGAAATGGAATTGGGTTAAATATGAAAAGCTTTTGAAAAGGAGTTTCAAAGATAAAAGTTATTTTGAATAACTTGATAAAGTTTTGAAATTTAAATAGTTTGATTTGAATTTAAATTCAAGATTTGAAATTGAATTCTATGTTTGGAAATAATGGTTTAAAAAGGTTATACAAATTATATAATGTATTTATATGAGTTTTAAACCATTTTAAAAGTATTATTTTTGAGAATTTAAATTCAACCCAAGTTTATAATTGAAAGGCTTTAACTTGAGCAAATGTAATCGGATTTTCCCAAAACGAAAACTCTTGCTTTTCAAATAATAGTAGCTTTCATATAAAGAAAGGATTTCCAATTTTTTTGAAAGGATTTCATGTTTGAAATGAAATTGTTTTAAAAGCTATGAATGAATCTTTGGAAATGGATTGAAAGCTATGAATTGAGTCTTTGATTTAAAGATTGGATGAGTTAATCTAATTTGAAAGGGGAATTTCTTTTGAAAGGCTATGAATGAATCTTTGTTAAAGATTGGTGAACTTTGTTTTGAAATTGAAGAGGATCTTAAAGGTGTATCTTTTGTATAAAAGATTTGAAATGGGATTGTTTTGAAAACTATGAATTAATCTTTGTGAAAGATTGGTGAACTTTGTTTTGAAATTGAAGAGGATCTTAAAGGTGTATCTTTTGTATAAAAGATTTGAAATGGAATTGTATTTAAAACTGTGAATTAATCTTTGTGAAAGATTGGTGAACTTTATGAAGTGAATCTTTTTGTTTAAAGATTTGAAAATGGTAATGTGTTTAAACCATTTGAAGAAAGGTTTTGAGCTTTAAGTTGTAACTTAACTAAGATCCTAATATCCATATGTTTTTAAAATTGAGAGATCATTATTCGGTTTAGCCGGGGGAGGACTTTGTGTCATAAAACCCATTCCGAATAATGATACGACGGTATGGATAGCATTTGAAGACCGATGGTGAAGACCGGACATTTTCGAAAGTGAAAGGATTACATGTCGAATGTCTCTGCACCGACTGGTCCCTGGTATAGAGATTTGATCACCCTTTGTGATGGGGAGTCCGGACGTGATAAGGGATTATCCGGATGTGCAAGGACTTCTTTTGAAGTGCCTTCATTTTCGTTCGAACCTGGAACAGACTTGTATGGATGTGTGTCTGACGTTACACTTTGAGATGTAAAGCTGGTTTCTATCAAATACATTTCTGTTTTGTGGCGGAGAATTTATTCTCCTAGCTTAACACCCTTTTCTGAGACGTACGAGCTTAGAGGCTACGTAGTTGATGGTTACTAGTGATACATTCCCAATTTGGTAATGTGGCATACGAAGTGCTCCTGATCATTTGTTGATCGAAGCATGGATTTTGTGTAATGTGTAGCTTTGTGGACGAGAATGCATTAAGACCTCACAACCCGAAAATGGTCGAAACAGGAAGAATGCAGCAAGGTTATTTAGGGGGCGTGCCCCTAGGGTATGTCCATTTCTTCTAGATAGAGGTGGTATCATGGTACGAAGCCCAGATATTTAACCTATGCGGTTACTGCAAATTTATTACTTTGTGGTTGTTGGTGTCTAGTGCTCGGATAAAGGTTGGTTACGACCGAGGATGGCATACTTATAGGCATTACTTCCAGGCAGGGGTAACCCGACCTTGTGTTGGCAGAGATCCGGATAGGCTCTCGGGGCGTCCCTCCAGAGGCGTACCCATGTGGCAATAGGAAGTTCCTTAGCCTGACCATTTATAGGAAATCCAATCTTCAATATGTGCCTTGTACGGTTTTAGTTGTATAATCTACCATTTACTTATGGTGGTCACCACTGTTTAGATGATAGCTATAGTAGGCATAGTTCGAAATGTCTATGCTGGCTAAGATTAATAATATACTTTCGAAAGGTTTTCTGCACTATGCACTAATAATAATATCAAAAATGATTTTACGTACCAAGCATGTTTGACTATCATAAGAAGAAATCTCCTCCAATTCTGCATTTGCATTGTGTATGCGGCGGGAGGCCTTATGGTAGTTTCATTTTCCAAAAAGCATTGGGGATTTCTTTTAAATTCTTTTGTTGTTTGCTTTTTTTCAAAACTGTTTTTTTTTTGCTCACACCAGTCCCATAACTGGCCTAGAGTTTATTATTCCCTTTCTAAACTCTGGGTGCCTACAATTTTCCACACGGGCAGTCTAGAGTTAGAATTTTCAGATAATCAGATAGTAGATGTAGATTAGATATCTTTGGAGCCTTTGGGTTGGGCAATTACATTTGCTTCATTCGGGAGTCACCTAGTTTGCTTAATGCAACGTGATGGAGGTTTCTCGCTTCGTTTTTTGGAAAGCATGTTGGTGGTTCTAGCTTTTGAAGTCTTTGGAACTTTGGCAATAGAGTCGCAATATGTTGGATTCTCGCTTTCTCACTTGAAAATTTTATTTAAGATATTCTTTCCGCTGTATCTTGTATCTCTGATAATATTGATATTCATTGTATCGTATGTTGTACCTGTTGTGTATAAATGATATTGCTTTCTTCCGCTATGTTGTTGCACTTAATGTGTTATAAGCTCCGGCGAATCGGATTGAACGTTTGAATTTGCGGCATTCGAATACGAGTGAAGTATGGATGCCAATTTTCGAACGCGAAAATCCGGGTCGTCACATTTGGTGTCAGAGCTGAAGGTTGAACTTTAGCTTTTGGAACATAACACATTAGGTAACTCATTAGAGATAGGAATGTAAATGCCCTAGAATGAGTATATCCCTATGATATCCGTCTGTATGCCTCAGTAAATTCTCTGACAATCCACTGATAGTAAATATGAGTGTAAGAAGAGGACGAGATAGGGGACAAGGGAGTACCACTTCAAACGGTCAATACCCTGCAAAATCAAGGAAACAACTCTTCTCAATCTCCTTTGATCTGATATCAATTCTTTGATGGTTTCATGGCAGCTATAAGGAGAAGCTTTGGTATGGTGGTGGCTCTACGAATCGTTGTATATAAATTTCCTATCTCGTATTCTAATCATCGGTTTCCTATCGCTTTTTGTTTTTAACTTTAATGAATTTGAAATTCTATTTGAAATGAATTGATAAATTAAATTTGAAGATGAATTAAATTATATCCGTTTGTCTATTCTTTTGGGTCCAAATATATTCTGCGAACGTTTAGTTATCTTTCGAACTAACCAGTACCCTGCATACTTCGTAGATCTGGTGACTCGAGTATCTTGTGAAGTATTGAACAATTATTCTTGAATTTATTGTTGATATTCTAATTTGGTAAGCCAAATGTAGAATAGATATTCAGCTAGATCTGGAAAGATATTTCTCTATCTTTCATCTTTTCTTTGTTGGTCTCCCTATCTGGCAAATCTCGGGGACGAAATTTTCTTTAGGGGGAATCTGTAACGATCCCAGTTTTTAATCAAATTTAATTTAATAATCAATTTAAATTTTTGAGATTAATTTGAATTTTTTCAAATTCAATAAGAAATGTGCTAATTTATTTATATAAAGTGATTGTGATTTAAAATTTGAATCTGAAATTTGAGAATAAAATCTTAGAAAATAAATTGGATTTAAAACTATATTTTAAAATTAATAAGAATTTGTTTTCTAATTTTAATATATATATATATGTAGTTTGAAAATTGTGTTTTGAATTTAATATATGAATTTTCAAAACTTGTTTAAAGTTAAGCATCTATATTTTAAAAGAAACTTATATATAATATGTGTGTTTAATTATTATGATTAATTAGTTTTAAAATCATTTTTAAGGTTATATAAATGATAATAAAGAAAAACTGTATTTATTTAAATAGGAAATATAAGGTAAAGTTATATTTAAATATTATTAACATGAAGATTTAAAGTGTTTAAAAATATATAGTTTGTAAATATATAAATGTATAAATAAGAAAACATAAAAACATGATTTATAAATTATAATAACATAGGGGTTTAAAACATATATTGTAAATTAAATGAAACAAGGTTTCAATATAAAAAATACACATTTGGACATCAGTAAAACATTAATGCAAGTTATTAACAGGTGTAGGTTTATTTTAACAAGTGGCAAAAATAAACTTTTCTTTTATTTTAGAATTATAGATGATACGTATAGAAAAAGAAAATCAGGCCTCATTTCTCAAATTTCTTTTATCTTCTCATTTCAAAACCTGTAAACAAACAGATCTGAAATAAAATTAAAGAAATCAAACTATAACAACTTCAACTGTTTCACCTGATCTAAGGCAAGCAGTAGTTTTAAGTTGCAACCTGATTCGAAATGCAATTCAAATCAAATGCAACAACTTCTTTTACAAAGTCTTCAACCTGGAAATCAAAATAACTTGAGTTCGACCTGGAAAACAAATTTGAGATCAAGCTTACATTCAATTAAAAAGCAAGATTCAATCAAACTCAGCTTCAATATATCAGATTTCAGATTCAAAAACAAAGCATTCCAGTTCAAAACAAATTCAAGTCCTCTTTTTGAAAAAACACCGTGAGTAAACTCTTCACCCTATATATGTGTATATATATTTATGTATACGTATCTTGATCTGCCTGTGATAGATGTTTGTTGTGTGATTGTAAATGTATCTGCAAGTATATGTATATACCTGTGTGAATTGATGTTTGTAGGTCTGTGTGTATGCATTTACTTATCTCTGTTATAAACAGGCACAAATTTTTTCATATAAAAATTCATATCTCAACATACAAGCAGATTCATGTTATAATTCTTACAGGAAATATGGTTGTATTAACTAAATCTTGATTTTAAAAGTATTAATGAAGATAATTAGGAAGTAATTAACTGTAAAATGGTAATATCCAGTGAAAAATCCTTTCTACATAATAATTCAAGTATTTTAATTTCAAGTTTAGATTGCATGTCTGGATTTGAACTCGAAAAATAAGATTTTTAATAAAGATTTCATAATTTTTAACGTTGGGGTTGTCAAGATTTCTAGTGATGAACGAAAAACATGTTGTCGTCAATTTTCGATGAATGATAAAGTTTGTGAGTCGTGATCCTTGGTGAAAATAGCTGGAGCATCAGGGAACTTAGGAAAAATATTTACTTAATTTATAAAATGCTGTGGAGAAAGGAGTTTGTCGATCTAGGGTTTTATGGGGTTGTTTGTTTGTCGAAGATTAAAGGGTCGCTGCACCATCGACGAGGCATCGGAAGCTATCGTATGAAGGGGAATCAAAGCGTAGGAGCATGGTACTGCTATGAAATGAGTGCCATGGGTTCCAGTTGACACGATAATCTTTGACAGGGGATTTTAGTTGTCTGGGTTGATTCCAGTTTGGGGTCGAACAACTCGATTTCGTTTTGCTACTATTTTGGTTGAACTGGGTGATGTGGGTCATCGAGTCGATCACCGGTGACATATGGGAGGTTACGGCATCGATCGTCGAGGCTCCGGTGCCTCGTGCATGTGCACGCATGTGCACATGAGTCTGGGTTTGTAAGCTTTAGGGAAGAAGCAGCTCACTCGAGTTTGGTTCGAGTTCATCGTGGGTTTGTCTCGAAGCAATGATTGGGAGAGAATTTTTCGTGTGCTTGCTCGGGTATTTTGAGTACAGGCTCGAGTTTGGTTATGGTATAAAGTTTTAAATGAAAAGAAAATAACAAGTTTTCAAAATTAAAATAAAACAAGTTTTTAACAAAGTTCCAAAGTTTAATTTTTAGTTAAATGCTTAAAAAATTTGTTTTGTTCTTAAGGTGATATATGTTAGGTTAATTGTATAATTAATTGCTAAATGCTTTTCAAATGGAATTTGATGATTAATTAATTAAGGTAAAGGATTAATAAATGGATAATTTATTAAAGTAATTAATTAATCAATGTGATTAAATAAAAGGGTAATTGATTAATATAAGTAATTAAAGGTAATTAATTACTTAAAGATAATTACTTAATTAAAGTGACTAATAAATGATTAAAGTTGATTAATCAGGTAATTAAAGAATAACTAATTAAGGATAATTAATTTGAGTGATTAATTAAGGTAATTAATTTGAGGGTAATTAATTAATTAAAGATTAATTAATGAAAATGATTAGGGATAATCACTTATTGTAATTAATTAAGGATAACTAATTTAATGGTAATTAATTAAGGGTTAATTAATTTATCAACAATTAATTAAGGGTTAATTAATTTATCAACAATTAATTAATTAAGGGTAATTAATTTAAAGGATAATTAAATAATTAAAGATTAATTATTTAATGATTAAAGGTTGATTAATTTATTAATTAAGGTTAATTAATTAATAATTAAAGGTTAATTAATTTATTTTTAAAGGTTAATTAACTAAATTTATTTGTGATTAATTAATGTTAATTAACCAGGATTAGTGATCAATCTGATTTGAACTAATCAGATAACTAATTGATCTTAATTATGGATGTTTGGATTGTACTGAATGCCTTGTATTTTTTGATATCCCTGATGTGTGATGCTTTGTGATATGAATTATTTTTATTTGAGCTGTGATGAATGTAATTTATTTATCTGTGATGAATTTATATTATTTATCTGTGAATCTGTGAATAAAGATAAGCGTTATAGGAATATACCGCTTATCAATATTGCTGTGCTTGAATCTATAATGATTAATGATGTTGCACTATTGTGTAAAACCCCTGGACTACACCTTACACACACAAATATGGATTGCACAAGGAAATTGGTTAAGTCACAGATTTTTGAAATGGTTTTAAAGTTGAATTTTGAATCCAAATGGTTTTGGAAATGGAAATCCAAATGGTTAAGTCACAGACTGCCTGTCGAATGTCTCTGCACCGACTGGTCCCCGGTATAGAGATTTGATCACCCTTTGTAATGGGAGTTCGGACGTGATTAGGGATTATCCGGATGTGGAAGGGCTTCTTTTGAAGTGCCTTCAGTTATGTTCGAACCCGGAACAGACTTGTATGGATGTGTGTCTGACGTTACACGTTGAGATGTAAAGCTGGTTTTTATCAAATACATTTCTGTTTGGTGGCAGATAATTTATTCTCTTAGCATAACACCCTTCTCTGAGACGTACGAGCTCATAGGTTATGTAGTTGATGGTTACTAGTGATACATTCCCAATTTGGTAATGTGGCATATGAAGTGCTGCTGATCATTTGTTGATCGAAGCATTGCTTTGGTGTAAAGCGTAGCTTTGTGGAAGAGACTGCATTAGGACCTCACAATCCGAAAATGGTCGAAACAGGAAGAATGCAGCAAGGTTATTTAGGGGTCCCGCCCCTAGGATATGTCCATTTCTTCTGGATAGAGATGGTATCATGGTATGGAGCCCAGATATTTAACCTATGTGGTTACTGCAAATTTATTATTTTGTGGTTGTTGGTGTCGAGCGCTCGGATAAAGGTTGGTTACGACTGGGGATGACATACTTGTAGGCGTTACTTCCGGGCAGGGGTAACCCGGCCTTGTGTTGGCAGAGATCCAGGTAGGTTCTTGGGGTATCCCTCCAGAGGCGTACCTATGTGGCAATAGAAAGTTCCTTAGCTCAACCATTTGTTGAAAATCCAATCTCCAATACGCGCCTTGTACGGTTTAGTTGTATAACCTGCCATTTACTTACGGTGGTCGACGCTGTTTAGATGGTAGCTATAGCAGGCATAGTTCCAAATGTCTATGCTGTCTAAGATTAATATTATACTTTCGAAAGATTTTCTGCACTATGCACTAATAGTAATATCAAAAAGGATTTTACATATCAAGCATGTTTGACTATTATAAGGAGAAATCTCCTTGCATTGTGTGTACGGCGGGAGGCCTTATGGTAGTTTCATTTTCCAAAAAGTATTGCAGATTTCTTCTAAATTATTTTGTTGTTTGCTTTTGTTCAAAACTGTTTTTGTTTGCTCACACCTGTCCCATGACTGACCTAGAGTTTATTGTTCCCTTTCTAAACTCTGTGTGCCCACAATTTTCCACACGGGCAGTCTAGAATTAGATTTTTCAGATATTCAGATAGCAGATGTAGATTCGATATCTTTGGAGCCTTTGGGTTCGGCAATTACATTTGCTTCATTCTGGAGTTACCTAGTTTGCTTAATGCAATGTGATAGGGGTTTCTCGCTTTGCGTTTTGGAAAGCATGTTGGTGATTCTAGCTTTTGGAGTCTTTGGAACTTTGGCAATGGAATCGCATGTTGGATTCTCGCTTTCTCACTTGGGAATTTTATTTAAGATATTTTTTCCGCTGTATCTTGTATCTCTGATAATATTGATATTCAATGTATCAGATGTTGTATCTGTTGTGTATCAATGATATTGTTTTCTTCCGCTGTGTTGTCGTACTTAATGTGTTATAAGCTCCGGCGAATCGGATCGAACGTTTGAATCTACGGCATTCGAATACGGGTAAAGTAAGGATGCCGATTTTCAAATGCGAAAATCGAGGCCGTCACAAAAGGATTTGCAAAATGTATGTTTTAAGGAAGATATTAGTAAGGGGAACCCATTCCGCTAAGCGGCGTGGTCTCATATAACATCAGTAAACTGAGATGTAACAGAATTATTCACACTAGGCTTTATGTATCACTCGAAGTTTTTTATTTCCCCACAAACTCTTGGGTGCTCAAAATTATGAGTAGGCTAAGGGTTTAGGTTTTCAGGTTTTTAGTCATTTTGGCTAATAAAGCTTTTGGAGACGCGTAAGTGGCTGATGGATAGCCAATTAAGAGTTACAGATTGTTTTGTTTATTTCTACTATGTATTAAGTCAGATATGACTATATTGCTCTAATCAACCAAAGGGGCATCGTCATATGTCGCGCGTATTTTTGTAAAGATTATAATTAATCTTTACTTGGGAAACGATATGGGATTATATAACTTGGATATGAATTTGTTTTGAAATGTAATCAGTAAAATGATATTTCTTTCGAAATCTATAATTTTGTTCATATTCAAATGCTTCTTATATTATGGATATCATTATCATTAGCATTTTTTGTCACTAGAAATTATTACTATGGATGACTGTAGCATCTATAGTGCTTAAATTTTAGCCTCCAGATATGGGATGTCACAACAAATAACTCAACGATATAACTCAAACCTCTCTCCTACACCTTCAACGCAAAAATCACTACTGCCAATTCCAAATCATGCATCTGATACCTAACCTCATGCGGTCTAAGCTATCTAGAAGCATAGGCAATCACTCTACCTCTTTGCATCGGCACAGCTCCTAATCCTATTCCATACGCATCTGTATAAACCACCATGTTTGTGCCAAAATTGATCACAAACCCCCTAAGTAGTGAAAGCACTAGTGTATATAAACGGACACTAAATATCCAAACACAGATCTCAGATCCAGATTATGTAGAGAACAAAAATGAAGAAATAACAAAGTTTAAAACATAAGAAAGCAAGAAAGAACACAAAATTTATAGTGGTTCGGTTATCTCTGGCCTACATCCACTTTGAATCACTCCTTTTATTCCTTTATAATGTAATTACAGCTACAAGCCTTTGAAAACCAATAGCAAAAATGGCAGAGTTTCGCTTAAGAGAGAAGAAGAAGCCTCCTTTTTTAGTTGCCATAGGACCGCTATTTATAGGTGTAGATCCGAAAATATCCGCCCCAAAACCTAGAATACCTCTTCCCTTGCATAGGTGGGCCCACCAGATCGATCCGGAGCGATTTGGGATTGATCCAAGTGTAATTCGTATTGAACCAAATTGGCCCCAATCGAATTGAGATCAATCATGAACATTATCGAGTGCATAAGCAAGCTTTTATGAAAATTTCATAGCATTTGAAGTTGTAGATTTTGAGTAATGATCGATGTAAGTTGGTATTTGTGATTAGGCTGATGAATTCGTATCAATATTGACGTATTTTGTATCGATCCAGTCTTCGTACCCATCACTCTGTATCCTTTCTTCATATCCATCCTTTAGTATCAATCTAGGTCATGTTTGTATCCATACTCTTCGTATCGATCGAGCTTCATTCCTTCATATCCTTCGGTCGCTCCCCTGTTCGTATCGATCCTCTACATATGTCCTTCGTATCGATCCAATACCTGATCGATACAAGGTGCTCTTCCAAATTTCTATTCATTCTTCGTATCAATCCCAGCCTTGATCGATATGAAATACCCTGCTATACCGATGCCAAGTCCAACCAAATTGAGGAGCATTGCATCGATATGAAACCATCAATTCGAAGCAAGTTGCCATTTCCATCCCGATTGATATGAAACATCGATACGAACCTGCTTTCCTTGAATTCTGATCCATCCATATCTCGAGCATACGAACTTCGATTAACCTGAAATTTGAAACATAGCCTTTCATAGCCTTGTTCATCATTCCCAATCGATCCCGTCTTGATTAAAGCTCGGTCAAATTTTTACGGTATCGATCATAGCCTTGTTTTCATATCGATCTTCAATCCTGGTATCCATCCTCCTCAACCAATTCGATGATATTCCGGCCTTGACCAAAAGATGAGGTAACATTTGCCCCCCAAAACATGCCTTGTGGTAAGAAGGCGTGTTTTGAATAGCTCCAAATCCTTCATCCGAAGTCCATATACCATCTATAGCCATACCATCTGATCCATAATCCCATCCATTACCAAGCCATCCTATACAAGTGCCATAGCTATATCCTTATCTGAATCCACGATCACTCCAAGCAGATATCTGATTCCGAATCCAGTAACCAAATCTATGACCTCTCTGGGTGGATATCAAATTCAAGGCCACTCCGGGCCCTTAACCGAATCCTTAACTATTCATAGCCAATATCCAAATCCATAACTTCTCTGGGTTCTTATCAAGTGCAACCCACACTCGACGACCAGTGTCAAGCAATGCCTTGCTCAATGGTGATCCTGGTTCAGTGTACCTAAACGCTAAGTAATGATGTGGCTTAAGTGCTAAGCCGAACCCTGGTCGCTACAGACCCTTGTCGAGGATAGTCCATACTCGATGAATTGAAATAGTAACCGATAGATAATATGGGGCCTAAGTCCTAGGCCAAATCTTGGTCTCTTCGGACCCTTGTCGAGCATAGTCCATACTCGATGACCTGAATAAGTCGATTCGCCACGTTCGGACTAGACGACTTACCACTTGCCAGGCATAATCCATACTCGACGACCATTTACCAAAAACCAAAAAAATCCAATCGTTTCGTACGTGATGTAACACCTATGCCACATAATGGATGTAGACCTCCCAAAAAAGACGTGTTTAAAAAAAAAGAATGAAATGGATTTCAAGAGAAATAAACGATTCAATGATCTAATCAAATAATAATATTAGTATGGTTCGAGAGGAATCCAATCTGAAATCCATATTAAATCAGAAACCAAAAATCCATACCTGAAATCCAAACCATATCCAAACCAAAAAATAAGCATCCAAACCAACGTCCAAACTAGAAAACAAACAAAACCAGGAATTCAAATCGAAACTCTGAATCCAAACCATAAAAAGCAAATGTCCAATCCAAAAAAGAAAAGGAAGATTTCACAAACTAAAGCATCGCGGTTTATCATCATCTCAAAGCATGCCTTGGGGCTATCTCCATCCCCATACGTGAGTAAGTGACTTAACCGTTTACCCAAAGTTTGCTACTTGTTCCATATCGTCCCTGTCAGTTGATAACCAATCGACCATCATTCATGGGCCTCATGCCATCGTTGTTCAAAGTAGATGGTGGCTGCCCCTATTCCACCACCACATTCCAAGTTTCGAAATATTGTCGCAGTTGATCATTCCTTACATGCTCCTTAATAATATCCTTTAGATGCCTACAGCTATTGGTGTCATGGCCGTCTAGGTAATGAAAGAGACAGTGCCTTCCGGACGCCCTTTCATGTTCATAAGGTTCCCTCATTGCTAGCCTTCGGTAAGGTAGGTGATCCCGAGTCTCCCTGAATATCTGCTCCAAAGTTTCATTCAATCTTGTGTAAGTGGATAATTTAGGCTCTCCCCAGCGTTTCCATGCCTTGTCAGAGTTGTCATCAAACTTCCTCTTTCCTTTATTCTTATAATTACCCGAGCTTTCGTCGGATGGTTCTCCACCCACAACCGTGTTCACTTCCTTTAACTTCATATTCGAACATGCATCTTCCTATTGAAGAAATCTTTTGGTCTCGTGAAAGAACTCCCTGAGATCTATTGGTGGATCTCGTATCAATGATACCTTAAAATCCGAGTTATCCCTGACTCCTAACACTGCCGCTATCAAAACAATCAATGGATCTGACCGATCCACCAAAGCAACTTTTGCATAGAACCGAGTCAGGAATGCCATGATCGATTCTTCTGTCCTTTGCTTTACCGACGTTAGTGACATTACATTCTTCGGCCTTTTCATATAAACCTGAAATTGCTTCAAAAACCTGCCCACCAATTCCATCCATGTCCTGATAGAACCATCTTCCAACTGCCGGAACAACATAACAGCTATATCCGTCAAGTACAGAGGGAAACATCAGGCCATAACTTCCTCCGATGCCCCAGCACTTCCATGTGTCTTTTGTACCTCATCAAGTGATCGGTAGGATCAGCTTTGTCATTGTATACCTCTAGAGTTGGCAACTAAAATTCTAGTGGATTCCAACCCATCATGATGTCACGGTTAAACGAACTCCTGTTTACTCCTTCCAGATCTCTGTTTGCTAAGCCTCTACGCATGGTTCGCTTGATAATCTCAACTAATCCAGTGTTGTCTACCAAGGGTTTTCCCTCGAGTCCCCGAGGAAATTTTGATGCATACTCTTCATCGCGTACTCTTGTGCTCCTGCTAGCATCCTGTTGTGTGATGTCACCTAAAATCCCTTCATGAATGTCTATCATTGCATGGTGGTGTACCCACGAGTCTGGATCTATTCAAATCGGTAACTGTGTGCTAATTGGAGGCAGCGCCTTGTTGAGATGCTCCATGCGATTGCCTATTGGGTCCTTCTATTCCAGCTCTGTGGATCTGAACTTCTGAAGCTCCAGCTGTTCTTGCCTGCCCAAACTGTCTGAGAAGGTTCTGCATCATGTCCTCCTACCTTTTCAGCAATTCTTCCTGCATACCTCCCATCATCATCTTCATCTCATCCGTGGTGATGAAAACTGAGGCCTGATTCGCTCATGAGGAAGCCTCTTGACTCCCCTCTTGATGGCACCTTTCTGGTAATGTCTTTCTAGCTAATTGCCTAACCATGGTTCCTTTTAGATATGATCCTTTAGCTTTCCAAATCTGAATTCCAAACCCGAGTTCAACTCTTAGTGAAAGCACCAAAGTGATTGTGGCAAAATTGGTCACAAACCCCAGAAGTAGTGAAAGCACTAGTGCATATACACGGATCCTCAATATCCACACATAGATCTCAGATCCAGATTAAGTAGAGAACAAAAATGAATAAATAGCAAAGTTTAAAATGTAAGAAAGCAATAAAGAACAAAAGATTTATAGTGGTTCGGCTATCTACGGCCTACGTCCACTTTGAATCACTCCTTTTATTTCATTTGTAATGTAATTACAGTTAAAAGCTTTGAAAATCAATAGAAAAATGGTAGAGTTTCACCTAGGAGAGAAGAAGAAGCCCCCTTTTTTAGTTGCCATAGGACCGCTATTTATAGGTGTAGATCCAAAAATATCCGCCCCAAAACCTGAAATACCTCTTCCCTTGTGCAGTTGGGCCCACTAGATCGATCCAGAGCGATTTGGGATCGATCCAAGTGTAATTCGTATCGATTCAAATTGGCTCCAATCGAGTTGAGATAGATCACTAACATTCTCGAGTGCATAAGCAAGCTTCTGTGAAAATTTCACAGCATTTGGAGTTTTATATTTCGAGTTATGATCGACGCAAGTTGGTATTTGTCAGTAGACTGATGAATTCGTATCGATACTGATGTATTCATCGATCCAATCTTCGTACCCATCACTCTGTATCCTTTCTTCGTATCCATCCTTTAGTATCGGTTCAAGTCACGTTTGTATCCATACTCTTCGTATCGATCGAACTTCGTTCCTTCATATCCATCGGTCGCTCCTCTGTTCGTATCGATCCTCTACATACGTCCTTTATATCGATCCAATACCTCATCGAACAGGGTGCTCTTCTAAACTCGTATTCGTTCTTCGTATCGATCCCAGCCTTGATGGATATGAAATATCTTGCTATACCGATGCCGAGTCCAACCAAATTGATGTGCAATGCATCAAACGAAATCATCGATTCAAAACCATCAATTCGAAGCATGTTGTCATTTCCATCCTGATCGATACGAACCTGCTTTCCTTTAATTTTGATCCATTCATATCTCGAGCATACGAACTCCGATTGACCTAAAATTCGAAATGTAGCCTTTCTTAGCCTTGTTCATGATTCCCAACCGATCCTATCTTGATTAGAGCTCGGTCAAATTTTGACGGTATCGATCATAGCATTGTTTCCAATCGGTCTCCAATTATGGTATCCATCCACCCTAGCAAATTTTTTGATATCTCGGCCTTGACCAAAAGGTGGGTAACATACCAAATCCATTTTCTCTTCCGTAACAACCAACACAGGCGCATAGGTCAATAAGTGTTTCAAACTCTGGATCCTTCCTCACACTTGTCGGTCCACACAAACTTTACATCCTTTCTCGTTAGCTTGGTCATCGGTATGGCTATCCACGAAAAATCCTTAATGAATCTCCGATAATACCCAGCTCCAGGAAAACTCTTTTTCTCTGTCACTCTCTCGGGTCTCTTCCAACTATTCACCGCTTCAATCTTAGTTTAATCTGCTGACAACCCTCTCTCTAAGACTACATGACCCAGAAATATCACATCCTTCTTCCAGAAATGACATTTCGAAAACTTCGCCTTCAGCTGATGCTGCCTCAGCGTCTCAAGAACCACTCTAAGATGAACTTCATGCTTCTTCTCATCCATAGAGTATATCAAGATATCATCTATGAAAACCAATACGAACCTATCCAAATGCTCTCGGAAAACTTGGTTCATAAAATCCACAAAGAAAACCAGTGCATTAGTCAGTCCGAACGACATAACTAACCATTCGTACGACCCATATCTGGTCCTAAACGCCATCAAAGGTATATTATCCTCTGCTGCTCTGAGCCGATGGAAACCTGTCGCCAAATCTAACTAGGAAAACACTTTGGCTCCTCTCAACTGGTCGAACAAATCATCAATCCTCGGTAATGGATATCAATTCTTTATCGTCCTCTCATTCAACTTACGATAATCGATACATAGCCTTAACGATCCATCCGGCTTTTTGGCAAACACTGCGGCTGCTCTCCAAGGCGAACTACTCGGCCTGATAAAACTCTTGCCTTCCAAATCCACCATCCGCACCTTCGACTCCCTTATCTCTGTAGGAGTCATCCTGCTAGGTGGCTTACTCACCGGTTCTTCTCTTGGAACCGAATCTATTTGAAACTCAATAGCTCATTTCGGTGGCAATCCACCTGCAGGCTCGAAAACATCCACGAATTCTCTAACCACGAAAACTCGATTTGACTCATCTTCCAACTCCATAACACCCAACAAAGCATTCATCTCACCGCTAGAACCTTCAACGGTATTGATATGCACGTAAATGTGCATATTTTTACTTCTATGTTTTATCGAATTTAATTAAATAATTGAGCATATAGACTATTTTAACATGTTTAAGCCAAAATTCAAATTATTTTCAAATCATCATTTATTTATATTCATATAGTGGAAAAATAGTCATTTTTGTGCATATATTAATTTGAGAAAATTTATTTGTTAATTTTTATGTTATTTTGTTGGAATTTGAATTCAAATTATAAGTGGCTTCATGGAAAATATGCATGCACAAGGGAATACAAAGGAATGAAGATGAAAATATTTCAAACCATCTATCATGGAGGATCCTACTACCCACTTATCTTAATCTACAATTAGAAACTAATGCATAAGTTAGTGGAGCTAAAATTTTCATGCATGTTTAAATGGAGGATTATCTCATGCTAATAGTGACTTGGTGGCCACACTTCCTCAAGGGTAGTTTAGGTAGTTTCCAAAAATATGATTAGGGTTTTAGGCTTGTATAAATACCTCATATGTTCATATAATTAATCTCTTAGCCTCCTTTGAGCCTCCATTTAGTTTAGTTTAGGCTCAAAATAAATTATAAGCTCTCTCTACTTTTTCATGGCTACTTAGTCATTTTCTTATTTCATGTAATTTTATTTTCATGCAATTTAATTCAAGTTCTTGTTTTTCTTCTTTTCTTTTAAATTAGTAGCTTAGTTTTATTTATGCAAATAGATTAGCTTTATTCCAATTTAGTTAGCTCTCTTTTTAATCTGCTTGCAATTTTCCTCTTATTTTTGTATCACGTTGCAATCTACATTTGTTGATATGATAACAAATATGAGAGGCCGAACCCCTTCAATTTAAGGGTAATGAAGCTCTCTTAATTATGTAGATTCAACATTTTGATAATTTTTTATCTCTTTTTGTGCTTAATTGAAATTTTTTAATGAGTTTAATTTTTTTGTTTTTAGCTTTGAATTTGATAGCATATGTTGTTGACACCAAATAGGCTATGCTTAAGCAAACAACAAACACAAATTACCTCTTTATCTACATATGATTATGGTAATGAAGTGTATATTAAAATCAAAATTTGATGATATATATTTCTAATCAATAGTTAATAGATCATGCTTAGAATAGATTCTACTATAAATTTCATTGCAATTTTCATAAGAGTTAAGAAGTGTTTTAATGAGTGTGTTATAGTATGATTGGTTATTTTGGACTAATCAATAGCACAAATATTCCATTATTATGATAAACACATCAATTAAACTCACTAATGACAAAAAAAGATATCATAATTTTATGTTGTGTTGATTTATGTGATCAAAAGAGTGGATTTATCTCTAAATCGCCTTCAAACTCTCATATTTTTATCCATTTTGTTTTGTTAGTTTATTTACATTTTCATTTTTAGCTTAACAACACTCTCAACTTCGATTAATTTGATTGAATAAATTTTTAAAAACCTAATCAATTCCCTGTTGATCGACCCGTGCTCGCCATGTACTAACATTGTACGTCGTGCGCTTGTAGTTAATTTTTATTTAAAAAATTTCGGCTATTTCTAAACCGATAGAAAAATAGTCGTCAAACAAGTTTTTATGCCGTTGCCGAAGAATTTATTTGATTTTAATTTTCTATTTTCGAATTATTTTTGTTTGATTTTATTATGTGTTGGTTTTGTGTGTTAAGTTGCATTTAAAAAATTGTGTGTTTGTTGTGCGAATTTTGCTTTCATTTTGATTTGTTTGCTTGGTATTGTCTTCTATTTGCATTTTTATTTTTATTTTAAAAAAATCAAACACAATTTCAGAACAAACACATAAATATTTTATTTCCTTTTTGCATTTCATTTTTCTTTACAACTTTACCATTTACATTTACAATTTAAAAAAAACCACACTTTGCAAAATTATGCACATTTTCGCCTCATTTCCACAGTGCTACTGTACAACCAGTACATACCCTACAATTGCCAATCACTATTCAAACTCTACCACCGACTATGCTTGCAACTGATAGCCTCCCCACCACTTCAGCCATCAAAACTTCTCTGCAAAACTTCAACCTGAAACACTACATCACCTCAAATCAGTTCAACTGCACTGCCCTAAACAACGTACTTCAGCCACCATCATACCAGCACGACTTCATACATTCACTTCATCTACAACCACCACTTTACATAAATTACTTTACACCCCGCAGTAGCTATTTAGCCAACCACTACCACAATTTCCTACAAAACACTTCATTCGGCTCATCACTCTGCATTAACTATCACCAGTCTGTGTCACATTATTTTCAACCTCCAAATCATTTCACTATCATCTCACTGCATTAACTTCTACATATCACTTCATATTGCCTCACATCTGCACTACCCTTTCACTCCTCAACGAACAACATTCCTTTACCCCTGACCATCTTTACAATTTGCACTGCAGTATCACTACAACATCCTCTACTTTGCACCTCAGCTAACTTCATCACTCTGCCTCACCATTCCTTTACTGTCACAGCCATAATCTTACCACTGCCAACTACAGAAACTATGCCATCATCCTCTGACCAACTTCAGACAACAAGTACACACCATCCACAAAAACATCGACCCAAACATCATCTTCATACAAGCTTCTCTGACAATCAACCACCCCTGCCTTCTACCACTCATCTCTGCATTTCAACATTTAAACATAGCATCCCTACAATACTTCCCACAATATTACTCCACCATATACAACAGTGCATACAAAATCATCACACAACTGCTGCTCCAACCACTGAACCAGCACATCCCACTCGGTCACACTTGACCATCTCATAAACATAACTGTCACATACTACCCACACTTGCTACCACATAACCACACAGTGTGCATATCTATGCATACTCTAGTACACACTACAACTACAACTTACACTCTTTTACCACTATCCATACATTCACTCATATCCACTTACCATCAACCACATAGTGTGTCAACCCATCTCATCACCATCATCTTTACCTCATGTCATCCACTGTTGCACTCAACTTCTAACGATTAAAGCAGCATCTACTCCAACAACATACCATCATCACAGTTCAACCATACATCACCACTCCACTTGTACAACCTACACACTGCCCATATCTGCATAACACCATACGAACTTCCACCATTATTACCACTTCTCCACCTTCGTCATCAGCCATCACATCTCCCCTACCGCTACAACCACACCATACTTCACTATGTTGAAATATTAAACTTAATTTGTTAATTTCTAGAAGTTTCTTATTATTAAAGTTTCTAGAATCTTCTTGTATTTAATGGAATTTGGAGAGAGCTCTAGAATTTTATATTAGTTGCTAGAAATAAGAATTATATAATAGTTATGTTTCTAGAGTTGTCTAAAGAGAAAGTTCTAGAGTTGTCAAATGAGTCATGTTTCTAGAATATTCTATATCTAGATTGTTCTATTGAGTCATATAAATAGAGGAGCTCCCCCCTCATTTTGTATCAATCAATCAAGCAAGAAATAAATCATCAATAAAGAAAAGTTTTCTATAACAAAATAAAATAAAATAAAATAACTCCTTTATCTTATATTCTCTCCCTCTTTCTCCAAAAAATATTCAACAAAGTGGTATCAGAGCGAGGATTTTTTATAAGATAGAGATGGCGAATAATGGCATTCCCCTACAAGTTCCAATGCTTACCAAGAACAATTATGATAACCGGAGTTTAAGGATGATGGCTCTTCTTGGAGCACACGACGTGTGGGAGATAGTTGAAAATGGCTATACCGAACGTGAAAATGGAGATGGTTTATCTCAAATTCAAAGAGACAGTTTGAGAAAATCAAGGACAAGGGACAAGAAGGCTCTTTCTCTAATTTATCAAGCATTGGATGATGACACCTTTGAAAAAAAATTTGGATCAAATGTGGCCAAAGAAGCATGGGAGAAGCTTCGAACGTCTTACAAGGGAGCTGATCAAGTCAAAAAGGTACGTCTTCAAACTTTAAGATAAGAGTTGAAACTTTGCATATGAAAGAAGGTGAACTTGTTTCTGATTACTTCTCAAGAGTTCTAGTGGTTAGTAATAATCTTAAAAGAAATGGTGAGAAGTCAGATGATGTAAGAATTATGGAGAAGATTCTTAGATCATAAGATCCAAAGTTCGAACATATTGTCGCCATCATTGAAGAAACAAAAAAATTTGAGATCATGTCAATAGAGGAACTTCTAGGCTCATTGCAAGTTTATGAAGAAAAGAAAAGGAAGAAGGAAGAGACCGTGGAGTAAGTCCTTAAGACACGGATTGATTCAAAAAAGGAAGAAAGTAATCGAAGCTAACAAAGATGGGGTGGTGGCCAAGAAAGAGGAAGAGGTCGTGCATATGGACATGGACGAGGTTGGAGGCCCAACTATAAAAACAACAACAACAACAATAATAATAATAATAAAGGAGGAGAAAGCTCAACAAGAGGTCGTGGGAGAGTAAATTCAAGGTATGACAAGTCACGTGTTAAATGCTACAATTGTGAGAAATTTGGACATTATGCTTCTGAATGTAGAGCTTCAAAGCATAATAAAGTTGAAGAGAAGACCAATTGCGTTGAAGAAAAAAGCCAAAAAGATGGTACTTTGCTGCTGGCTTATGAGGAAAAGAAAGAAGAGTTAATCTGCATACGGTTATCGAAGATTGTTGAGAATGATTATGAATGGTCGAATGATTTGAAGAACGTGTCGCAAATTGACAAGAAAGCATTTGCGAAATTACGATGGAATGACCATCGTTCTCATGTTGTGATAAGTGAGAACGTTGATGAATTAGCTTATGATCATGTACTTTGAGAAGATTCCACAAAAGAATCATTGAATTTATTGAAAGAAGTATATGGAAAAAATGATGCAAAAAATACAGAAAAAGACAATCTGATTCATGAAAAAGAGAAAACGAAGAATAGTGACAATGAGAAAGATGTTGAAAAATTATTGGAATTTGAGGAGTTAGAGAATGATAAATTGAAAGAAGAAGGGAAACATGTAGATGACGAAAAAGAAGAAGATGAAGAAAATAAAGAAAGCGAAGATGACACCGATGATGAAAAGTATGAAAGTAAAGGAGATGACAATGAAGAAGGATTGAATCAAGGAGATAAAATTCAAAAGCATATAGGAAATTTGATGTGCGAACAAGAATCTAAAGACAAGGAAAAGAAGAATGAAGCCAAAGTAGAAAGCGATTATTTTCATCATGAAAATAAGAAAGTGAGCAAAGTTTATATAATTTTGAATAAACCAAATTTTCAAGTAATGTTTTCAGAAATGATAGACGAAAGTGAAATTTGGAAAGCATACATAGAAATTGGATTAATCAAAAACCGTAAGTGCGAAGTTATGAAAGAATGCAAAAGTAGAATATGTAACTCATGCAAAATTTATGCTACTGAAACAACACGGATGTTAGAGCGCTTATTTTATGGAAGATTCTATTGTGGTGAAGAAGGACGAAAAGAAAGAAGTAAAATAAGAATACGTGAACTTGCATTGAAGATCTCAACGTTTGGCAAGAAGCTCAATGTTATGAAGAAAGTTTGAATGATATCTCTATTCCTACCGAAGCACGTGAAATACAAAGATTACAAGTACTGCTTAGAGTCACAAATCAGGTTTAAAAGGGGGTGTTGAAATATTAAACTTGATTTGTTGATTTCTAGAAGTTTCTTATTATCAAAGTTTCTAGAATCTTCTTTTTAATAGAATTTGGAGGGAGCTCTAGAATTTTATATTAGTTGCTAGAAATAAGAATTATATAATAGTTATGTTTCTAGAGTTGTCTAAAGAGAAAGTTCTAGAGTTGTCAAATGAGTCATGTTTCTAGAATATTCTATATCTAGAATGTTCTATTGAGTCATATACATAGAGGAGCTCTCCCCTCATTTTGTATCAATCAATCAAGTAAGAAATAAATCATCAATAAAGAAAAGTTTTCTATAATAAAATAAAATAAAATAAAAACTCCTCTTTCTTGTATTCTCTCTCTCTCTTTCTCCAAAAAATTTCAACACACTATGTCACCAACAACATATCCATAACAGTTCTATACCATAGTTCAACCATCAAACCACCTTCCACCATCCACCTGACAGTGCCACAAAACCACCCAACCACCATAGTACTGTACACCATCATCTCCACCATACAAAATCACTAACCATCAACCTGAACCAACTACTTCCACACTTCTGTGATCATTTACCCCTTCATTTACCACTTTATCGTCCATTCACATCCCCATCCCAACAGCACATTACAAACAACTTCAGCACCCTTACCTGCCCTCTTCAACATACCCTCACTGCCTTCAAGTGCAGCAACCACATTACACACATCTCTCACCCCTCTGTCACCTAGTAATACCCCCACATTACAACCACAACCATTGAAACACTGTAATACATATTTTTCGGTTACCACCATCAAAATTCCACTAGAAATACAAACATAAACATAAAACGACTGCTGCTACATACTTCTACACCATCGCCAAACCAAGCATACACCACACATGATCCTCCTCTTACACGCGATCATCGCTCTGACTCAACTTTGATGCCGACAACACCTTCCTCTCCATCGAACAGCAAGCCAAGCGATTTCCTACTTCGAATACCCAATCACTGACATCGCGAAACCAAGACTCAACCGCGACATCCCTCAATATCACCAGAATCAACACCTCTGCCACAATCGCCTGAACCATTCCTGTAGTCACCCCATAGCAACCCATTCCACCAGTTAACAATACCCCCAAAACAATCACCAATCCATCGCCTGCAAATAACCATCCCCCACAACCAAATCTGCTCCTTCCTTCAACAACTAAATCCATCATCATGGTTTGAGGTCTTCATTTCATGAATTCGATTTTGTTTGGGTTGTGAACTATTATTTTCTCTGATATTCTGTTAAGGGAAATGCTTTTTAATCGGACTGGGTATGGGATTGTTTAGGTAGTTTTAGTTTTAGTTTTTTTATTTTAGTTTTCTTTGTCAAGTTTAATTGGGCCGAGAATTATTTTTGGTTTAGTTTAATCAAACAGGGATTAGTATAAATTTGTTTTTTTAGTTTTCTTTGTTAAGTTTTCATTCTTTTGTTTGGATTATTTTAGTTTTTTTAAGTTTTCTTTGTTAAGCTTTACAAAAAAAGAGAAAAAAGGTTGTTTTTCAATTGTTTTAGTTTAATTTGTTTTGTTTTCACTTGTTTTGTTATATGTACATATATATACATATATATATATACACACATATACACACACATATATATATATACATATATACACGCACACATATATATACATATATATATATACATACATACATATCTTGTTTTTAATTTCAGGTTGCAAAAGCAAAAAAGGAAGGGATTAGCTTGCCAAAAATAAATTACTTTGCTTGTACAAAAAAATTTCTACTTTGAAAAAAATAATATTTTTCTAATAATAATCCCGCACGCCCTGGTATCGTGCTTTTATCTCTATTTAATTATCTTGCATGGTTGGTTGCTTGCATTTTATAAAAAACAAGAAAAAAAATTCAAAAACAAAAAAATTCGTAATTGCATTGTTAACACATGTTTAATTTCTACTTTGCCTTTCATCTTAGAATTTTGATTAATAATGACGGTTAGACATCTTAATGGTGTCACGAGCACATCTAACGCTTAAGTGTATATCGACAAGTTGTCCTCTTTCGACAGTTTAATTTCTTGGTGTCTGGACTACGATAGAGCAATAACCATTTATAAATATTACAGTGATTCGTAAATATTATAGTAGTTGTTTCTCTAAAGATACTTAAACCTTCAGCTGCATTGCTACGGTGATTCGTGGTGCACCGATAAATCCTATCCGTTACCTGGCTGAGAAATATCTTATTGGATTAAGACAAACTGTGATTAAACAATTTTGGGTTAGGAGCTACTTAGGATAGAAAATTTGTAATTAAGTCCTTGCATTCATTTAGTTGTATTAGTTCATGCATACTTAAAAAAACAAAAAAATTCAAAAGCCCAAACTAAAAAAAATTGTAAATATTTCTTAACTTAGTTTTTAAATCCTCCAAAATTTTTCAATCAAAATCAAAAATCCAAAAAAAAATTAAGTAAGTTTTCCTTAAAAGAAATATATAATCTTTTCAAAAGCAAAAAAAATTTGAAAAATCCAAAAAAAAAAATCAAACAAATTTTCCTTTCTAAAAATAAATTCCTTTTGGTAAGTAGTTTTCCTTTATAAAAAATTAAAATAATTTTTTAATTGTCCGAATTTCCCTACTCACATGAATTTTACAATAGGTGTGAAACTCAATATAGTCCATATAATTTCACACCAAATTCTTATGGATATTTCAATAACAATTATTATACAAACAATTTGAATCGCAAAATTTTCAAAATGATGAGCAACACTCGACTCTTGAAAATAGCATTGAAATGATTTCGTCTTTATTTGAACCCTCTACCCAAAATGATCAAATGATAAATGATTTGTGTAATTCATATTTGTGCAATAACTCAAGTCAAAGTTTTCGAAATAACCAAAATTTAAATTCACTTCAAAATTCAAATGATTTCGATTATAACTCATGCCAATACAACTTTGAACTACAAAATGAATTTTAAAGTCAAAATGGAAATATGTATAATTTTTCAAATAATTTTGGTAATGGCACTGATTTCTATTATGATGAGATTGATAATTTTCATTCTCAACAAGTTCAAATTGAATATATTCAAGTTAATAATTATAAATTTGATTTTTTTGAACAAATGGACGAAATACATAAAAAGCACATAGATTTTCTATTTGAAAACTATATGAAATAACGTGATCAAAAAAATTAAATCCCAACGTGTGACGAGTCAAATAATAATCCACCTTTACCAAAATTGACGATTTTCAAATGACGATTTTTGAAATTGAAAATGACGGTCTTAGTGAAGTTGTTGAAAATTCAGTAATTGAGTTGGATTTCAATTCATTTGAACGCTGTGGAACCAAATTTAAAATTCGATCTTCCTTTTTTCGATTGAAAAATTGAATACAACAACTTTGGATTTTGAACTTGATATATGCAATGAAGCTGTGAATAATTCAACAATGGAAGATGAATTTAATGAACATAATTTCTTTGGACTTTTCGAAGATGAGTTGTTGAATTCTGAAGGAGAAGGTTTAAATCACCGTTTCAATTTTAAAATCAATAATTTTGAAGAATTTATCGATGATGAGCTTGACTTACAAATTGGTGAAAATAAACTAAAACTCCAATCAGTTGTTTTATCTACCCCCAAAAATCATCGAAAATAAAACAACTCATATCATTTTAATAAAACGACATTCGTTTTTCCAAATCAATATTCAACTTTGAAATCTTTTATGATTTGGTCTTCCGAGCTTAAGTTGTGTCTCTCATACTTGACGAGACAAATGAAATGGTCTTTAGAAAACATTCCATTTCCTCTGTGACGATATATTTTCTGATGTATTACAAATAATAATCTTTTCATTTTCATGTAAATATAGGTCATATTTTATTTATTTTTATTTTTCTCCGATCACTTGGGTTTACTGTGGGGACACAGTCAAAATCAAGTATGGGGGAGTCTCATATGCATTTCTTATTTTTCATGATTTATTTTTTTGAATTTTCTTTCTAAAACTCAAAAAAAAAAATCCAAAATTCAAAATATGTTTTCTTTTTAGCCTTTTGATTTACTTTTGAAAAACCACTATAGGATAAATATATAGTTTTGGTTATTAAATTGAATTTTTGACAAATTATTTTTCTCAACAAAAATAAAAATAAAGTTTGACTACAAGTAACCATGGTTTACTAGTATATAGGAGGGTTCATGGGTAATAATTATGAAGTATATCCTAATTGAAAATCATTTTTTAAAAAAGTGGTGAATTTAAAGTAAATGATATAACATTTTTTAATCTTCTAAGTTAAACGGTGCTAAGATGTATTGTAAAACACTCTCATCAGAGAAAAACAATAAAAAACGAAATTTGTATATATGTATATATTTTTTAACACCTAGAGTCATGTGTTCACACGCAAATGTGTACACTCGCCATGTTCTGTACCCTTCTCACGTAAGCCCAAAAGGCAGTGCATGATCGGTATACCAGGCCTCAGTTTATCTGAGTTAGATATATGTGTATACAAGTTCTTTTATTAATAATGCCTACAGTCGATAGGTGCAAACACTTGTGTGTTCACTCGCTACACTTTGTATTCCCTTCACAAAAGCCCACAAGGTAGTGCATGGGCAATACATCTGGCCTCAGTTTTCTCAGTTAGGCATGGTAAAATTTTCAAATAAAGAGAGAGTTGGCAATTGAAATCTAAACACTATTTTTACTTATATGATTTGACTTTTTATTCAAAAGAAATGAAAATACCACTTTGATAAAATTTGAAAATCAACTAAGGATCCATTTCATAGTTGAACTATGTTATCGACCGAAACAACTAGTCAAACTATAGTCTATTTGTTATGATAACTTAATTTTTATTGAAAATTTCGACAAGTAAAAGGACTTAAATTTCTTGGTAATGAATTGAATTTATATTTAACTTATTCGTATCAATTTAAAAGTAAATACTTCATTGTAAACATTTACAAAAACTTGCATCCATATCTTTGTAAATAAATCTTGCATTTAAGAATTTTACATGTTGGATTGGGATTTTATGGGTAGTATCCACTGCAAACCCTCATGACACAATACTCGTCCTATTAGGGACACCTAGAGGTTTAACGGCTTGTCGCATACGCTCAATACAATCGTGCTTCCTACGAAAATGGATTTTATCTTAGTTTTAGTTTATTCGAGGACGAATAAAAAGATAAGTGTGTGGGTATTTGATGTGTATGTAAGTAGCATATTTTTACTTCCATATTTTATAGAATTTAATTAAATAATTAAGCATATAGGTTATTTTAACATGTTTAAGCCAAAATTCAAATTATTTTCAAATCATCATTTATTCATCTTCATATAGGGGTAAAATGGTCATTTTTCTGCATATATTAATTTGAGAAAATTTATTTGGAAAATTTTATGTTATTTTGTAGGTATTTGAATTCAAATTACAGGTGGCTTCATGAAAAATATGCATCACGAGAGGATACAAAGGAATGAAGATGGAAATAATTCAAACCATTTATCATGGAGGACCCCACCTACTCACTTACATCAATCTACAATTAGAAGCTAATGCATAAGTTAGTAAAGCCAAAAAATTTATGCACATTTAAATGGAGAACTATCTCATGCTAATAATAACTTGGTGCCCACACTTCCTCAAGGGTAGTTTGGGTAGTTCCCAAAAATATGATTAGGGTTTTAGGCTTGTATAAATTCTCATATGTTCATGTAATTATTCTCTTAGCCTCCTTTGAGACTTTAATTAGTTTATTTTAAGCTCCAAAATAAATTACGAGCTCCCTCTTCTTTTTCGTGGCAACTTAGCCATTTTCGTCTTTTATGTAATTTTATTTTCATGCAACTTAATTCAAGTTCTTTTCTTTTTATGCTAGTAGCTTAGTTCTATTTATGCAAGTAGATTAGCTTTTATTCCATTTTGATTAGCTCTCTTTTTAATTAGCTTACATTTTTTCTCTTATATTTGTTTCATGTTGCAATCTATATTTGTTGATATGATAACAAATATGAGAGCTAATCCCCTTTAATTTAGGGGTAATGAAGCACTCTTAATTATGTAGATTCAACATTTTGATAATTTTTTGTCTCTTTTTGTGCTTAGTGGTAATTTTTGAATGAGTTTAATTTTGTTGTTTTAGCTTTGAATTTGATAACCTATGTTATTGACATCAAATAGGCTATGCTTAAATAAACAACAAACACAAATTATGTCTTCATCTACATATAATTATGGTAATGAAGTGAATATTAAAATCAAAATTTGATGGTCTATACTTCTAATCACTAGTTAATATATCACGCTTAGAATAGATTTTACTTTTAATTTCATTGCAATTTTCATGAAAATTAAGAAGTGGTTTAATGGGTGTATTATAGTTTGATGATTTATATTAGGCTAATTAATAGTACAAATATTCCATACTTCTGATAAACACATCAATTAAACTCACTAATAACAAAAAAAGATCATCATTTTATGTTGTGCTGATTTATGTGATCAAGAGAGTGGATATATGTCTAAATTGCCTTCAAACTCTCATATTTTTATCCATTTTCTTTTATTAGTTTATTTACATTTTCATTTTTAACTTAAAACACTCTCAACTTTGGTTAATTTGATTGAACAGAAATTTTGAAATCTAAATATATTTTTGTAGATCGACCCATACTCACCACGTACTAACATTGTACATCATGCCCTTGTGGTAAATTTTATTTAAATTTTCAGCTATTTTCTTAATCGATAGAAAAATTGTTGTCAAACGGGTATAAACAATTCGATTACCACTGTCTGGGTGTCTAAGCGACATTTTCCTATCCTAAGAAAATATCTTAGCATTGTACTCACTTAACCAATCCATCCGAAGAATAATCTCGAACCCCACAAAATCAAACACATGCAAACTGCAAAAAAATATATTACTCAACAGGTAAAACTCTAACTGTTCACATCTTAACCCTAGAGTTGCATAACCTTCTATTGGATTCGCAACCTGTAACGAAGTAACTAAATATGTGGGTTCTAGGTTATGCTTTTCTATCAAATATCTAGATATAAAAGAACACAATGCACCAGTATCAAATAGAATGCTAAAAGACATACCATGAATTTGAAGCGTACCTCCTAAAACACCTTTTTTCTTCTCCTAGGCTATTGGCCTTGAAGTAGCAGGCTCCAATGCATACACCTTGCCCTTTCCAACCTTAGCGGGCTACTTGCATTGTTTCTTATAATGGCCAATCTGGTCACAATTGAAACACCTAAAATTCTTCTTCCTGACCACTTCCTTTGCCTTTCCAACACGACACTCATTAGCAAAATGCCCCTTCTTGTTGCACTTGAAGTAAACAATCTCAGACTTTCCTTTCTTAGTTTCTCCACCCTTCTGAGCATATTTCTTAGGAAAGAACTTCCTCTTATGACTTTGCATAACCTAGACCTCCTTAGCCTTACTCCTCTTACTATAGCATTGTACTACACCCCAATCTTACTCTAGTTCCTTAGGATTATGTTTTAAAAACCATTTTTAGTTTAAAAATTTTCACAAACATGCTCCGATACAAAGTTGTAACATCCCGTATCTAGAGGCCAAAAGCTAAGCGCTACAGATGCTCAATCATCCATGGTATTAACTTCTTGTGGTAAAATATGGTAATGCTAATAGTATCCACAAAATTAGAAGCACTTGAATGTGAACAAAATCATAGATTTCCAAAAACAATTACTGATTAAATTTCAAAAGAAATTCATATCCAAGTTATATAATCCCATATCGTTTCCTAGGTAAAGATTAATTATAATCATTACAAAATTACATCAAGAGCGACATATGACGATGCCTCCTTGGTTGATCAAAGCAATATAGTCATATCTGACTTCATACATAATGAAAATATACAAAATAATTTACAACCCCTAACTAGCTATCTGTCAACCACCTGCTTATCTCCGGAAGCTTTGTTTGCAAAGATTTATAAACCTGGAAACCTTAACCCTCAGCCCACTCAAATCAATTTTGTGCCCCCAAGAATTTAAGGGGAAGAAAAAACTTCGAGTCGAACATAAGGCCTGGTGTGACTAATACTGTTACATCTAGGCTTACTGATATTAAGTGAGACCACGCAGCTTAGTGGAATGGGTTCCCCTCGCTAATATCCTCTTTAAAACATATATTCTGCAAATCCTTTCCTAAAACCAAACTATTTAATCAAATTGATATAAAAATGATAATAATAACTAAGTTCGTTAAGCTATATTAGGTAACTAATGAACTATTTGTCCATAAGTAGTAAATGGACTATTTGTCAGAAAACAAGGCTAAATGCCTGCAAACTAGACTAACTGTTCGCAGACTGAACTAACTGCCCGAATCAAAATGGAGTATCTGTCCAAATCATTTTCTTAGGGTTAACTAACCTTCATCTTTTCCCTTGAAAACCTTTTCAAAATGATTTAACCGTTTAAATCATATTTATACAAGGAAAATATATCCTTAGCTTTACTCTAAGCTATTTTGCCAAGTTATATGTGTATATATATATATATACTTCACTCAAAATAATGTTGATGAATTTTAATAAGGATTGACTATCCTTCCAAAACAAGTTAATACCCTTTTTAAATTGAAAATACTTAGGACATACTGCCTATTTAATACATTCGAAACCTTTGTTTAAAACCTTTAAACAACTCTTTCGAAACCCTCGAAGGTATTTTCGAAACCATTGAAAGTGTCCCTTTTGAAACCATTAAAAGCCTTTCCTTCAAAAGCTTCAAAACATTTATGCATCTCTCTTTAAAACCTTTAAATATTGCCTTTCAAAAATGTATAAAAACCTTTCCTTTCAACCCTTCAAAACCCTGGGGAACCACCCCTTCGAAACCATTAATTAAAACCATTTCAAAAGCATTAAAATATTAAACCTTTCAAAAGCTTTTGGGTTCATTTTAAAATATGTGGAAACCTTTCAAAACTATTAAAAAAATTATCCTTCGGAACCTTTGAAAATCATCTTGGACAAAACCATTTGGATTATGCCTTCAAGTAAAGCAAAAGGATCAGAAAATCATCAAAGTCGAAAGCATCTACTTTGAAAACATTTAAAACTATCTCTTTCGAAACCATTTGGGTTTTACTTCAATTGTAGAAAAATGATCTTTAAAACTTCCAAGTCGAAAGCATTTGTTTTAAACCATTTTCTAAGTAAAGAAGTGATGGTGTCGAAACCACCCCTTTGAAAGTATTGGAGAAGTGGCTATATTTTACAAACAAAGCAACCCTTTCGAAACCACACTTGTTGCAAAGTAAAAAGGCGGCAGCAAAAGGTTTTGACTTAGTCGAAAGTAGTTATTTAAAAACAAAGGCGCAACCCAATCGAAACCATTTTCTTTAAATTCATTTGACCTAGACAAAAGCTAACTAAGTCGAAAGCTACTTAGTTGAAAGCTATTTAGTTGAAAGCAAGCAGGCACAATTTTAAATTTAAAAACGAAGCAATGGCCTCAACCCTTTTGGAACCCCTTGTTTTGACTCCATACCTTTCGCCTACATCCAATTCACTACGTACCAGTTCTCTGATACCATGTGCATTAGTTTCGACTGTGTCGGAAGCGAAGCTAAGGAGGCGGAGCCAATGCTGAAAGCATCGAAATAGTAAAAACCGTGTAGCAAATAGTTCTTTTCACCTAACTTGCTTTACGTGTCTAATTTTGATTGGTTGCCTCCTTTCTTTACCACTAAAAAGTGCTGCGATTTTCAGAGCTATCTATTTGGATTATTTGTAAAAAGCCCCTTCTCCTTTTATAAATATGTAAAATATTTAAGTCCTATACCTCAAATAATTTTATACGTCCATCAAAACACTAGGGAAAAATATACAAAAATTCCAGAAAATCACTTTTAATGTGTTTTCCAACATGTAAAAATTTCAGACCCAAACCTTTTGATATTTAACCATAAATAATTTATAAACCAAATTACAATTTTCTTTACTCGAAAATTCATATAATTTCCATGAAAATTTTGAAAATTGAAACCATCTCCAAATAATATTTCTGGTATATATAAAAATTCGCAAGGCATTTGGATGTCATCTTACAAGGTTTTCATATCAAAACATGTCATAAAATCTATATGAACAACCATAAATCATCAACAAGTATATATAATCATTCCATCATTCAAAAACATGGCAAATCAATGCAAAATATTTTAGATTTCATCTTAAAACTGAAAGCAAAGCAAATATGAGATGTAAATATTATTCACCTTAGCTTTAGAGATTAAGGACATTAAGATGTGAATGGATTTGATTTGCTTAAGCTTCTTGCAAGATTTTCTCGATCTTTTTTCCCTTTTTTTGTTAATGGTGGTCGGCCTCTTGTTTAATTTTTTTAATAAAATGAAATGAACATGTATGGGAATACATGGCCAACCTTTAGGGATATAGGAATGGCCTCTTCCTATTTTATCTCTTCTCTATTTCAGTTTAACTCTTATTTTAATTCATAGGTTAAATAGCATGGCTATCTTTGATTAAATCGAATCTCAATCCCTTAATCAACACATTATTTTATTTAATTTAACTAATTAAATATCCTAAATATTGTTACCAAAAATATGGGGTGTTACATGCTACGTCATTACTTTATCTATGACTATCTTATGTATTTCTTATTTCAACAAATAGCCCATTCTAGGACAACGGAGGGATTGTAAATAGGAAAAACTTGCCCAACTCTAATTTCAATTAATAAAATTTCTTTGCTTTCTGAACTTATAAAACTGTGTTCATATAAGTAACCTACCGAGTTGACAGGGTCAAATCGACTCAAAACCATCCGATTGCTACTTGAAATAGTGGAACCACGCTCAAATACGCCCTATCTACCTACCGAGTCGACGAAAGCAAATCGGTTCAAACCGTTGATCGACGAAACTCAATCCCTACCTTCTAAGAACTGGTGTTGCTTCAGAAATATCGGGAAGGCCCGAATCAAGGCCATGCATTTCATAAGTCATGCACTCTCAAACCGTCGGATAAATGGGACTTGATGCCTGCCTTCCAAGAACAGGTGTTTCTCCGGTGACACCAGGAAGGTCTGAATCAAATTCGTGCATTTTGTAATCCATGCACTGCCTCTTGGATTAAGAAATCACATCCAAGCAAACACAATTGCCTAAGCCACACATCTTGTTAGTCGCGCATCGCTTCTTGGTTCGCAAAACAGCGACCGAGCAAGCCTCGTTCCCACTATGCGCATTTCATAAGCCGCACACCACTACTTGGACCAACGAAATTTCATCCAAGGTTGAGGAACTCTCATATTACAAAAATCCATACACCTCCTCCGTAGCTAAGGAAATAGCACTCCAAGGAGCAACATGTGTGCATAATAACCTGAACGTCAACATTGTGATAGAATCACTTAACGAAATTTGAAATAATCGGTGTTGCCCCGGCATTACCAATCACTTAATGAAATCCTTAAGCATGTAAATTACTCACCGTAAGGCCGCTAAAAATTTACATGGATATCTCAATTTAGAAACCAAAATAGGATATCTAAAATAAGGACAATAAAACCAGAAATTCCTAAAGATAAGAGTTGTAATATAGACCTGACTAGAGGCATCTAGAAGATTACCAAGGGCACCCAGTCTCGTATCAAGTGTTCGGAGTAAACAGTCTCGTGAACTAGGGGCGCATACACACCAATACTCAACCAAAATAGCAAATACTTCACCGTTCTATTACCCCAAAAAAAGAATTTTGGCAGTAATGATGGGTTTAAATAAAACAGCATAGGAAAAATATCAACGACTATTTACATGTATAAAATCATGCTGGATAAAAAAAATAGTATATAAAAGGCAACAGTGCATGAAATATAGATAAGTAGACAAGTGAAATTACAATCAAACTTTCAACAATTTTATCACTTATAACATTTTTTCATGTACAACAACATCAGTAGGGCGGTACCTGCACACTGTTGGCCAAGAAAAGTAAAATACAAACACTATTGTTGCAATAAGAAGAAGAAATGGAAGTGAAAACTCCATACTTATACAAAAAGCAACCAGAAAAAAAAGCAAAAGCTCCGCTTCACAAGTACAAAGACAGATCGTGGCTTCTTATCACTACCTCCCATGCTGCCTTTCCCGCCTTTGATCAACAACTTCTCAAGCTACTCCAAATCCCCTACCGAGTGATCTGGCTTTCTAAAACAATGCTATTAGCAACCCTCTTTTGCCTTTGCGCTTGTTGGGTTTATGAGAACTCTTTGATGGCCTTTTTTTCTCTTCAATCTTCTCCTTCTTCAACACTACCAACTGTAAATCAGTCATCGGCAGCTCGGTCTCCACTTTGTCCGGTTGGCAAGCTTGATATGCCTGCTCCCGTGTGTATGTAGAAGCCAAACCCTCCTCTTGAGACATATAGAGATCATCCAAACGATGCAGCGTTGTAATTTGCTCGCAGTGCGGACTAGGCCGTGAGCCGGGTGTGGAGATGACAGTTAATGTGGTAAGAATAGTAGTAGATCTGATGCCATAAGGAGGAGGTAGCTCGATAGGAAAAGAGAGCCGATCTATAATATTAGAACAATGGGTGATTATCTCGACATTTTCATCTGGCGTAAATTAAAAGTCTTCGAACATGGGAGAGATAATAAAATTACCTACCGTAAGGGTCTATTCATGCGTGCAGCTTTGAAGACCTTGTCGTTGCCTTCTTTTGATGGTTGCATAATCACATGAGTAGTAGGAGCAGCCGAAGAAGCACCATCTACTGAAATAGGAACGATTCCCTCGTTAGGATAGGGATGTGAAGACAACTCACCAAGACCTGAAGGAAACTAGTCGATTATAGCCTTAGAGGCGACCTTGGAATTAATAGCTTCGTGATCCCTCTCCAGTCTCAAGATCTCCTAGCCTTCCACTAAAGCTTGATAGTACTTTTCGTTTAAATATGCTTGAACCAACTCCTCTTCAGTATAATTGCAACCCATGCCTTGAAATCGGGCCTGAATCACTTCCTAGACTACACCAAGTGTACGAGAGAACAACGGAACCAAGTAACTAAGACTCCCCTGATACAGCATGGAGTTGACGTAGAAACACAAAATCGTGGCATCCAAGCCCTTCATCTTCTTTTTGAAGGTATCTTGAAGCTTTGAAAAGTTAGCATCCATGCTAGCCTTCTCTACCGTCAGCTATTTCTTTTCAGCACCCAAATTCAAGACTTGTTCGCGAAGTGAGGCGATCTCTTGAGTCTGCTCGGCGATGGATTCCTTTTTCATCTCACCCAGTGCCTCACTTATCTTCAACTATTTTTTTAATGTCGCCTCATCTGCATGGAACTTATTTATCTCATCTCTAAATACGATTGCGGCTTGATCGGTGGATTCTTTTGGCTCCTTAAGCAAAGAAGCACTTTTACTTTCCCCCTTGAGGGCGTTATCTCTCTCTTTCTTTAGCTTCACGATATTTCCATCGTGATCTGCAAGCTGCATTTCATACTCGTCCTTTTCAAACACGAGAGGATTTCTCGAGAGTTGTTTCGATTAACAGTAGACGACTGTATGCATAATTTTTCCTATCCTTCATCTTGCTCCAAACTTTTTCGAATTTCTTAGAAATAGGGTGAATAAGATTCGGCATGAAATGATGTCATATTAGGCTTATCAAACACAACCCCTTTTAAGAAAAAATTAGGAAATGCGGCTTGCAGATACTTAGGACCAACAGGAAGAATGTAAGGCGCACACTTAGAAATCTAAGGAGTAGCACTCATGATAGTATGGGTGGAAGAGACCACAACACTAGAAGTGGGGACATTTACCCTAGTGGAAGTGGGATGTTGTGAAGCGGATTCGTGTTCTTGATCTCTTTTCGTCCTCTTTAACAGATCTCCCCGATCAGTCAGGCTCTTCCTCTTTTCATGGTCGCCTCATCTATCTCTACCTTGACTTCTCTCGGCATGGTGATGCTCTTCCACCTCTCTCTCCTTCCTCCTTTTCCTCTCCTTATCAATCACCCAGGGAGCATAGTACATTGAAGAGTGTCTCTGCGTACACAAAGACTTCATAACTCGATAAAGATCATCATAAAGACAGGGAAACATGATTGTTGCAGCAAGCGATAAATGGCTTTAGGAAAAGGCATTCGATGGACTAAAACATCCTAAAGAAAAATAATATAAAGTGTGTGATCCTAGTGAAGTGCATATTGCGATTTAACGACGCAGCAGAATACACAAACTAGATAGGTCACCAACTAATGTCAGAACACTGCCTCTTGCAGAGGCGATCTGAGTAGACTGGGAAGGCAACACTTTCAAAGTATAGTCTCTATAAAATCATCCATATTCACAAAAATGTTACTTGTATCTCCCAAATCAGTGTCAACATCTCCCCATAGAGAGCTGGGCGCAGGATTAGTCTTGGAAGAAGTTCCCTTGATAGGTCTTTAAAAGAATGTGAGGGCGCATGATCCGGGATTGGTTCTAAGGCCTTGTCGCCTAATTTGACATCACCCTCATCAGTATCCCAATCATTTCTTCCTCTTTTAGAAGATGCTCCTCACCGACTTCTCCTTCTTCCTTCTCTTCAATAAGTGGACCCTTTCCCTTTCATTGAATAAATTCTTCCTCGTTCTCTTTTGGAATAAAGTGCATTTTGGGTGGACTGTCGGCCTAGAGTTGAATTTCAACCTCCTTAAGGGTCTCCTCTGGCCCATCCGATGGGCTACTTTCCTCTTTATCATCATCTTCCTCACTATAATCATGGGTAGAGGATGTAGAATGGATTTGGGCTCTAGAACTGAAGGAGCACTAACAAATCTGACGGATCTCCCAAGGTGTAAAAGCCTATATCAATGAAGGTTCTCATTCGTTAGCAAGAATCTAATAGTGCGCTGCTGATCATCGATCGCTTTCAAGGTGCCGAGAATGGTACTGAGTGTCAAGTCCTTGTTAATATTCGAAAGAACTGGAAAGAATATATGATCATACAGAAAACTTCTAGCAATTAAAGGAAACTCCAAACACGATAAAGGAGACTTACCCCCCATTGTCCATAAACGCGTGAATCCTTCTGGACAATTTGAAAAAATAAACTGATTCTTAAATGAAGAACTTTGCTGGAAAGATCGAGTATAAGCTTTCGACTCCATTGTGCACCAAGATAAACAAATAACGGGCCAGGCGCTCTCTTCTAAAACAATAAGATACCACAGATTAGTGAAGCTTGGGACGCGGTTAAGAGTTCGCATGAATAGAACCTACAAGCATGTCAATACAGCATATCCATTTGGAAGAATATGGAAGGGGTCTAACCACATATCCGCAAGGGTTGTCCGCAAGAAGTGGTTGTGTAACAACCCAGTATTTTGTGATTATTTTAACTGTCTATTTTAATTATTTAAATTGAAACTCCTGATTTGAAATACTTTATTTTATTTATTAAAATGAATAAAAAAATTATTTTAAAAGTATATTTTGATTTTGTGTGAATTATAATTTCAAACTTGAATAAATAGGATATTTCCAGAAATGTGGATTTTTGGTCAATCTGGTCAAACTTTGACTTTTAAATTTAAAGTTTATATATTTTAATTTTGAATTTTATATTTTATTATGAAAATATATTAAATTTCAAGAATGCTGCTTTTTGTTTCGTTGAAATCAGATTTATATTGTGAAAGTTATGCTTTTTACAATATTGTATGTAAATTGATTTATTTAATAAAATTGTCTATTTTAATTTGTATAAATAATATTTTTATTTGTCATATTATATTGTAATATGTGTTATATGACATGTTAGGTATATATTTTTATTTTAAAATATTTTAAAGTAACGTTATAATTTTTTCAAAGCTTAGTGTATTTATTTTCAATTTTTATAACCTAATTTCTATTTTTAAGCTATTTTCTTAATTTAATTATATTTATTTAAAATTTATTTATTTATTTTTATTCATTCATTATATTTTCTTGTTTTTATATTTATTTATATGTACTTTATATGTATTTAAAATGCAAAAAGAATTTGGATATTTGAAGAGTTTTTGACCTTTAGTATCCTTTGCCTTTTCATATTCAATTTGCCATTTCACACCGAACAACATATCCATTCAATTGCTGACTTTATCACCATTCCTTTAGCTGACTTACCCTCATTTTTCACATACCAAAACTTTCTCAAACTCAAAAAGTACGGCCTCCATTTCCTGAGAGAAATTTTTTGGTAAACTTTCATTCTTTTTCACCTTTTTCCATTGTTTTGTATTGATTTTTGTACTTGTATTCACCTTCTTGTGTTCGGCCTCCCTCCTCCAGCACCACGGCCACCTCCACCACTACCACAACCATCCACCATCCCCTCCTTTCACCTGTCGTTCCATGGCCATAGCATCCAAGTTGATGATCCACCAAGAAATTGAAGAAAACTCCACTTTATTCATGCTAGCCGAACTCCCCTTTGATCCACCACTCCACCATCACTTTGGCCGACCCATACACCACCACCACCAGCCACTTCCTGGACCTGAGACCTCTACAACACCTGTAGTTGATCTTCCCAGACCTGGCCGTGCCCAATCAAGCCTTGGCTGAAGCCATTGTTGCATAGGAATCTAGGTAGTTACCTTGAAATTATGTGTTCATGCACACATATCTTTCTACTCCTTTATATAATGTTATGGACGACCTATATGACCTTAACCTGATCCAAACCTGATCTAAATCCATCCTATAACAGTGCTTTTCCAGCTTTCGGCTGAAGCATATGTTGTTGAATGCAAGTGCAAAAGTGTTAGCTTTGAGTTGTGTATTTATTCCTAGTATTGTTTATAAATAGTTTGGTTGAAAATTCATGTTTGTATTTGTTTTGTTTGATATGTAACAAGGCAATTAGCTTTGGCTCTCCCACTCTCAAATCATTTTCAAGTTATCGTGCCATTGAAGTTCCTTGTTTGTGCATTTGGTTGTCATCTCCAGCTTATACAAGTGACTAATTCTTACCAGATAAATTTATATTTATATGACTAGTAAACTGATCACAATTGAATCTGTAAACCCATATCATTATGTTATATCTGCTATGCTATGATCATATGATGTTCACCCATGTTTATACACCTGTTATATCATATGTTACTGTTTATTATGCTATTCTTTTTATTTATATCAGTTTATCACACTGCAAGTTCCCTGCAGATTAGAAGCACTATGGGTTGAAATGATACATACCCGAACGGACTTTAGAATAGGGAAAAATTGTTATGGGCTGAAATGATAGGCCTGAACGATTTTTTAATTATTTCATTTTACTTGGAAATGCGGGTTTATAATGATAAAACCCGGGTTTTCTTTGTAAATTACGGACCGAAATGATATAATATACGTATCACCTTGCCTAGGCTAGAAAATGATATACAGACCCGTGGTTAAAATATATTTTTTAAAAGATTTTAAAGTATGTTAGAAATGTAAATATTATAATATTTTGATTTAAACTTAATTAAAAATGATTTTTTGTAAAGTATTATTGATTTTCTAAAAATTTATAAGTGAAATAAATTAATGGTAAAGTTAGAAAATTAAAAATATAAGTTATTTTGGAAATTTCGATTTGGTTATAAATGAATTTAAATTAAGTAGGAAAATATGATAAATAAATATAAAATTTGATATAAAATGAATTTAAAATGATTTTATAAAGTGTTAATTATTTTTGAATAAATTAAGATGTGAAATAAATGAATATTTGGGTTGAATTTTGAAATATACCTTAAATTGGATATTTACGAATTTTGTTTAAAAATGAATTTTAAGTTAAGTAAATAAGATAAAAAATAATTTATATTTGGAAATTTAAACTTAAGGGTTAAGTTAAAAATTTAACTTAAAGAATTGATATTGAATGTGTGAATTTAATGTGTGAATTATTATTAAATTTTGATTTTTGAATGAATATTTAACTTTAAAAAATCATGAATATAAAGGCATTTAAATGTTGGTTTTAAAAGTGAAATTATATGATTTTATAAGTTTAAAATGATTTAAAAATATATTTAATTGTTTGTGAAATTATATTGAATATTTGGAATTTAATTAACCGCAATTTTGAAATGCTATTATTTCTAATGTAAAGCATATTATAGCATTTGTAAATGCTATAGTTGATAGAAATGAACTAAATGGCTAAATTGAATTAAGAGCTATTATAGCACTTTGTAAGTGCTCTAGTTGCTGAAATTAACTAAGGTTTTATTTGAACTAAAGTAACCCTATTACAGCATTTTTTAAATGCTGTCTTTTGTTATATTGAATTATTTTAAAAGTAACTTTCTGTAGCATTTTCTAAATGCTGCGAAAGTTGAATTTTCATTGTCTTAATAAATTTAAGTGAATAAATGAACTTTGAAAGATTAAAATTTTGAAAATTTAATAATTTAATTATTAAATATAATAACTTCATTTTAATGATTTAAAATGAAGTAATTTGTTTTGAAATATAAACTATTTTGAAATGTGCGTTGAAATGGTATTTTAAATAAAATGAATGTGGTTTTGAAAAGATATGATATTTGATATTTTGAAATGAATTTTTGAATGATATTGAATTTTGAAATGATGTTTGATTTCGAAGTATAAATTACTATATTGAAATTTTAACCACGGATGTATTAAATTTATGGTTTAACTGATCCTTAGAGGATGGGTGATCCCAAGCATCCTTTAAGTTATAGTGCATTTCTACTACAGTTCACTTGAGTTGGTTTACATTATATAAGTATATATGTCCTGACTCGAGTGTTTTGTGTTTTACTTTACACTCGGGTCAGCCTGAGAATTTACAGCTTAGCTTTGGATTTCTTTTCTGGAGTTAGGAATCGCTAAAGATTCTGTTTGTCTAGTTATCTATTCCCTTTCAGTTTTAGTTGTTCTATTTTAGCTCTGGTATTTATAAACTGCTATGTATTTGAGATTTCTATTGTATATGTTTTTCAGACTGATATTATGTATTATGTTTTGAGAGTTTGTTATAGTAGCTTCATGAACTACTATGGTATTTTAATTTGCGCTGAGAATTATTCTGATATTTCTGTGTCTGTGATTATGTGATTTGTATTTCATTTGCTTCAAATTTATTTACAATGCGGTATTTTGAGCAATTCAAGTCCGGTATGTGTAGATGCGAATGGCTGAAAATATCGGGTTGTTACAGTTGGTATCAGAGCTTTGGTTTTAGGCAAACCTTAGCCTGCGGAGCAAAAACTCATTAGAGATAGGGTAGAAATACCCTAGAATGAGTGAAATCAATCGGAATCATTTCTTTATAAGAGAACGTATTTTTGAAGTATAAAATGATTTCCAAATGATTTTTAAAGTATTTTCAAAGATTATATCAGTATAAAGTTTTTCTTATTTGGAAATCAAGATTTTTCTAAACTTCATCCCATCGGTATCCACCTTGTTACAAATCTCTTGGTTAGGATTCTTATCGATTAGGATTCCTTGAACTTTGGAACGCTCCCACTCGTTCTGAAATCCAATCTTGTCTTCCCTATTTTACCCTTTTTATCTTGGAGCATTCCATAACTCCACATTTAAATGACCTCTTTAAAGATCGATGATTCCGCCAATCTTTGAATGATTTGTAAAGGGGTGAACCTCCTTTACAATTGGCATTGATTCACCGGAGATTTCTATATCCTTGGTTTACGATGCTATCTAACTTCTGCTATACCTGGATTCTATCTCTGGCGATCGAAGGTCGATTTTCCTTAGATTTCCACATTGGATATATTCCTGAAGTCACGGTTGAACGGTTAAGGTCGCCCGCGATTAATATAGGCTTATCAATCTTCTATTGGGAAAGTAAATTATCTCATCTTTGTTCGAGCTTATCTTCGAACTAGAATTCTATTTGATTAGGTTCCTCTAAATTCGATTCTCTGTTTGTTCTGAAATCCATTCTTGAATCATTCTTTGGAAATTCGTGTTTGGTTGTATTTTAAAATTGTGCATACATCGAAATTATTATTTTTTGATAAGGATGACCCCATTTTATATATAAAAGTGAAATGTTTTTGATATGGATTATATATTTTTATTTCTTTGAAAATTTGAAGCTTTGAAAGGATTTGAAATTTTGCAAATTTTATAAGAATTTGACTTATATAAAATGATTTATAATTGAATGGTTTTGAATTTGAATTTCGAGTAATCGAATTCGGTGTTTTGAAATCGGTTTTAAGATTTTGGAAAATATATAATGATAATATGATTTAAAGATATTTTCCAAATAGAAATGTTTCAAATGTATTCGAATGAATTCCAATGATTTCGAAGAGATTTCAAAGAAGTTTCAGGAAAATAAAATTTCAGAACCCACTTATGTCGCTGGAAAATAATTTCGGCGATAAATGCATGCATCATCGACATTGATTTTCAAGTTTCTGAGCGGGGGAGAGGCCACTCTAGTAGCTTTGCTATGCGAGTGATTTTGTGAAACCAAATTTTGATTTCAGATTTTGAAGTACGGTTTGATATCCGGAAGATATATGTATATATATATATATTTGAAATAATTTAAAGTAAGCCGGTGTTCAGTCCTCGAGATTCAGATATGTTTTGGTATAACCTTATCTTTTGGAATTGGTTTACTGATTTGTTGGTGATTTCCAACTCTTGGATTGAAAATATGATTTCTTCGACTATTTTGAAGATTCGAGCACTTCCAAATCAAGGTTAACTTTTCAAAGCTAAGAAATGTTGAAAGGTATAAGGTATTTGATAAAGAATATAAGTTTAGTTTTGTATGATTAATGTATAAAGTAATATGATTTATATAAGTTTGAAACTGTTTCTTAAGTGAAATAAATAAGACTTTTTTGAATTATTCTGGTATGAAATATAGATTTGAAATGTTTTGGATAAAGTATATATATAGAATAATAATCTTTCCAATGTTAAATTGGATTTTTCATATAGAAATGAATAGTTTGAAGGTTTAAAAAGAGACGATTTTAAACTTTGTAACCATTTTAGATATTTTAATGATTGTGAAATGGTTTTGGATCATATAATATTTATTTGATAAAGAATGTGAATTTGGAATGAATTGATTTTGATAAATGAATATTTGAAGTTTATATTTGTATGAAAGGATATTTGGTTTACTTGTAAATTGAGGTTATTTAAAAATGATGGATTTATGAAATGAATATTTCAAAACTAAGTGATAATGAAGTAAAATTTGAGATATATGAAATTATAAAATTTAGTTTTGGAATATGGTATATTTAAGCTTTGAAATATATTAAAGATCTAATAGTTATTTTATGGATCAAATCTTTATTTGAAATTTGATAATATTTGAAATGGCTTTGTTGAAAAACTAAATTGAATTGAATTAAAATTGGAAATTTTAGAATTGGGTTTAATTGAATAAATTTGTGAAATGTAAAGAGTTAAAGGAATGTTTTATGATTTCAAATGTATGATTTCGAAATGTTATGATTTTCAAAGTGTAATGATTTCAAGTATTTTGGTTTCGAAAGATTTATAACTTTGGAAGTATTATGATTTTTTTGAAAGTGAAAATATGTTTGAAATGGAAATGAATTTGTTTGACCTAAATTTTTGTTGATTTGGGAATTTGGATTATTCTCTAAATCTATTGTTTTAAGAAACTTTGAAACTGAATATATGAAATTAGGAAGAAATGATCTGGCGAAATCATATATGATTTTGAAACTGAATTGATATTGAAATGGTTTGAAATTGAGAACCTTGTTTATTTAAATACTTTGATTTGGGAGTTATCGAACTTATATAAAATTGATTTGTATAAGTATGAAATTGATTTGAAAACTGTTGGTTCGAAAAGGTACTCATAATCAATTTGTAAAGAGAAATCTTATATAATCGAAGTCTATATAAGTATGATTTGATATACTATTGATTTGGAAAGTACTCGATTTGTAATGAAATCTTATATATAATGGACTTTATATAAGTATGATATTTGAAAGTGATTTTGAAAGGTACTATATGATACATATTTTCGAAGTAAAGATATGGAAAGTGCCTTCTGCTTGATATCCGTTTTGTGGCCACACTGTGGATTCATTCTATCGATATTATTCTCTCTGATTTGGATTTTTCGGATATGATACTCGAGTGTCCATCGAATTCCATGGCGATCTCCATGGTCTTACGAGCGCGGCTGCATAGCGTAATTCACAAGGGCTGCAAGACCCTATGGTTACGGATGTTTCCTATGGGATCCAGGCGTAACCATTGTGTATCTATGATATATTGGGTCGCTTGGTAGCGTTTACTCGCAGAGGCTGCTAGAGCCTAAGGGTACAGATGTTTCCTGGAGGATCCAGGCGTAACCATTGTGTATATGCGGTACTACCAGTCTTCATGGCGTAATCGCAGGGCTGCGGTAGTCAGCCTACGGGTACGGATGTTTCCTAGGGGATCCAGGTGTAACCATTGTGTATCCGCTATACGTGATCAACATGTTTGGTTTGGTTGATTTGTTTGGATTGTACTTTCCATATCTGTTGTTTTTAAAAGGTTTTCCAGTATTTTCACTAGATGTTGGAACAAGACTATTAAGTACCTGGAGAATTCTAGCTTTGCGCCTGATCAATGCATGACCAGAGTCAACAGGAACGAAAGTAAACTTGTTAAGACATCGAGTTATATAAGTATTTTTATAAAATATTATATAATGGATATTTTGATCATTATTTTACTTGTCTAAATAATTTAAAATGTTTTAAATTTTGTTTACCTCGAACTAACAAATTTGAATCAAATGACTATTTATTATATTGTAAAATGTTTAAAATGTTTTAAATATAAAACTATAAATTGAAATGTACATGGTTTTAAAATAATGGTCCATCCTTGTCTTTCAACCTATTTTTCCTTCTATCTATTCCTACCTTTTTCCTATTCGAGGATTCTTTCTGCATTATGGGAAGAGTTGGTTCTTTGGCTTATCGTTTGGATTTGCCCAAAAAGCATTCTAGAGTGCATGATGTATTCCACGTCTCACATCTTCTCTGGTATCTTCTTGGCCTATCTCTTTTGTTCAGCCTTCTGCTCTTGATGGTTGGGATATTGAGCCTAATCTGATTGTCGAGAGTAAGCCACTTCGTATTGTCGATAGAGATATGAAGCAGCTAAGAAGGAAATCTGTTAGTTTGATCAAAGCACGATGGGGTACTGATGATCCGGGAAACGGAGGAGAGCATTTGTGCTTCGAATCTGAAATTGTTTTTCCAGGTACTATTTGTCGTCTATCGTGTTTTTCCTTATTTTCCTTGTTCATTCTTTTCGAGAACGAAAAGATTTGAGTGGGGTAGAGTGTAACAACCCAGTATTTTGTGATTATTTTAATTGTCTATTTAAATTATTTAATTTGAAACTCCTGATTTAAAAAACTTTATTTTATTTATTAAAATGAATAAAAAAATTATTTTAAAAGTATATTTTGATTTTTTGTGAATTATAATTTCAAACCTGAATAAATATGATATTTCCAGAAAAGTGGATTTTTAGTCAATCTTGTCAAACTTTGACTTTTAAATTTAAAATTTAAATATTTTATTTTTTTAATTTTATCTTTTATTATGAAAATATACTAAATTTCAAGAATACTGTTTTTCGTTTCGTTGAAATTCGATTTATATTGCGAAAGTTATGCTTTTTACAATATTGTATGTAAATTGATTTATTTAATAAAATTGCCTATTTTAATTTATATAAATAATATTTTTATTTGTCATATTATGTTCTAATATGTGTTATATGACATGTTAGGTATATATTTTTATTTTAAAATATTTTAAAGCAATGTTATAATTTTTCCAAAGCTTGGTGTATTTATTTTCAATTTTTATAACCTAGTTTCTATTTCTAAGCTATTTTCTTAATTTAATTATATTTATTTAAAATTTATTTATTTATTTTTATTCATTCATTGTATTTTCGTTCTTTTATCTTTATTTATATGTATTTTACATGTATTTAAAATGCAAAAAGAATTTGGATATTTGAAGAGTTTTTGACCTTTAGTATCCTTTGCCTTTTCATATTCAATTTGCCTTTTCACACCAAACAACATATCCATTCAATTGCTGAATTTATCACCATTCCTTCAGCTGACTTTCCCTCATTTTTCACGTACCAAAACTTTATCAAACTCAAAAAGTACGGCCTCCATTTCCTGAGAGAAAATTTCTGGTAAACTTTCATTCTTTTTCACTTTTTTCCATTGTTTTGTATAGATTTTTATACTTGTATTCACCTTCTTGTGTTCGGCCTCCCTCCTCCAGCACCGTGGCCGCCTCCACCACAACCGGCCACCATCCCCTCCTTTCACCTGTCATTCCATGGCTGTAGCATCCAAGTTGATGATCCACCAAGAAATTGAAGAAAAATCCACTTTATTCATGTTAGCCGAACTCCCCTTTGATCCACCACTCCACCATCACTTTGGCCGACCCATACACAACCACTACCAGCCACTTCCTGGACCCAAGACCTCTACAACACCTGTAGTTGATCTTCCCAGACCTGGCCGTGCCCAATCATGCCTTGGCCGAAGCCATTGTTGCATAGGAATCCAGGTAGTTGCCTTGAAATTGTGTGTTCATGCGCACATATCTCTCTACTCCTTTATATATTGTTAAGGCCGGCCTATATGACCTTAACCTGATCCAAACCTGATCCAAATCCATCCCATAACAGTGCTTTTCCAGCCCATGGCTGAAGATATGTTGTTGAATGCAAGTGCAAAAGCATTAGCTTTGAGTTGTGTATTTATTCCTAGTATTGTTTATAAATAGTTTGGTTGAAAATTCATGTTTGTATTTGTTTTGTTTGATATGTAACAAGGCAATTAACTTTGGATCTCCCACTCTCAAATCATTGTCGTGTTATCGTGCCTTTGAAGTTCCTTGTTTTTGCATTTGGTTGTCATCTCCAGCTTATACAAGTGAGTAATTCTCACCAGACAAATTTATACTTATATGACTAGTAAACTGATCACAACTGAATCTGTAAACCCATATCATTATGTTATATCTGCTATGCTATGATCATATGATGTTCACCCATGCTGATACACCTGTTATATATAATATGTTATTGTTTATTATGCTATTCTATTTATATCAGTTTATCACACTGCAAGTTCCATGTAGATTAGAAGCACTATAGGTTGAAATGATACATACCCGAACGGACTTTAAAATAGGGAAAAATCGTTATGGGCTGAAATGATAGGCCTGAACGATTTTTTAATTGTTTCATTTTACTTGGGACTGCGGGTTTGAAATGATAAAACCCGGGTTTTCTTTGTAAATTACGGACTAAAATGATATAATATCCGTATCACTTTACCTAGGCTAGAAAATGATATACAAACCCATGGTTAAAATATTTTTTTTTTAATTTTAAAGTATGTTAGAAATGTAAATATTATAATATTTTGATTTTTTTTGTAAAGTATTATTGATTTGCTAAAAATTTATAAGTGAAATAAATTAATGGTAAAGTTAGAAAATTTGAAATATAAGTTATTTTGGAAATTTTGATTTGGTTATAAATGGAATTTAAATTAAGTAGGAAAATATGATAAATAAATATAAAATTTGATATAAAATGAATTTAAAACGATTTTATAAAGTGTTAATGATTTTTGAATAAATTAAGAAGTGAAATAAATGAATATTTAGGTTGAATTTTGAAATATAACTTAAATTGGAAATTTATGAATTTTGTTTAAAAATGAATTTTAAGTTAAGTAAATAAGATGAAAAATAAGTTATATATGGAAATTTAAATTTAAGTGTTAAGTTAAAAAATTTAATTTAAAGAATTGAAATTGAATGTGTGAATTTAATATGTGAATTATTATTAAATTTTGATTTTTGAATGAATATTTAACTTTATAAAATCATGAATATAAGGGCATTTAAATGATGGTTTTAAAAGTGAAATTATATGATTTTATAAGTTTAAAATGATTTTAAAATATATTTAATTGTTTGTGAAATTATATTGAATATTTGGAATTTAATTAACCGCAATTTTGAAATGCTATTATTTCTAATGTAAAGCATATTACAGCATTTGTAAATGCTATAGTTGATAGAAATGAACTAAATGGCTAAATTGAATTAAGAGCCATTATAGCACTTTGTAAGTGTTGTAGTTGCTGAAATTAACTAAGGTTTTATTTGAACTAAAGTAACCCTATTATAGCAATTTTAAATGCTGTCTTGTGTTAAACCGAATTATTTTAAAAGTAGCTTTCCGTAGCATTTTCTAAATGCTGCGAAAGTTGAATTTTCATTGTCTTAATAAATTTAAGTGAACAAATGAACTTTGAACGATTAAAATTTTGGAAATTTAATAATTTAATTATTAAATATAATAACTTCATTTTAATGATTTAAAATGAAATAATTTGTTTTGAAATATAAACTATTTTGAAATGTGTGTTGAAATGGTATTTTAAATAAAATGAGTGTGGTTTTGAAAAGATACGATATTTTGATATTTTGAAATGGATTTTTGAATGATATTGAATTTTGAAATGACATTTGATTTCGAAGTATAAATTACTATTTTGAAATTTTAACCACGGGATGTATTAAATTTATGGTTTAACTGATCCTTAGAGGATGGGTGATCACAAGCTTCCTTTAAGTTATAGTGCATTTCTACTATAGTTCACTTGAGTAGGTTTACATTATATAAGTATATATGTCCTGACTCGAGTGTTTTGTATTTTACTTTACGCTCGGGTCAGCCTGAGTATTTGCAGCTTAGCTTTGGATTTCTTTTCTGGAGCTAGGAATCGCTGGAGATTCTGCTTGTCTAGTTATCTATTCCCTTTCAGTTTCAGTTGTTCTATTTCAGCTCTGGTATTTATAAACTGCTATGTATTTGAGATTTCTATTATATATGTTTTTCAGACTGATATTATTTATTATGTTTTGAGAGTTTGTTATAGTAGCTTCATAAACTCATATGGTATTTTAATTTCCGCTGCGAGTTATTCTGGTATTTCTGTGTCTGTGATTCCGTGATTTGTATTTCATTTGCTCCAAATTTATTTACAATGCGGTATTTTGAGTAATTCAAGTCCGGCATGTGTGGATGCGAATGTCTGAAAATATCATATTGTTATAGGTTAAATGGAGGAACCGCTCCGTACATGCACACATATTGATGACAAGCCACATACTCAGGAGGCGATCTACGGTCAAATTCTTCTCAAGAGGGAAAAAGCACATTGTCCTCCGAAATACCATATTGTAAGTAGATGCTTCGCAACATCTTATATGTAATAGTTGTAGAAGCCTTATTCGGAGGATCAAGTAGGATTTTGAAATCAAGAGAAGTGCAGTGAACAATGGGCCCGATCAGAATCAGACGACTATATTGACCTACAGTAGAAGGAGCGGCAGACCCAGTCGGGATCGTTGATGACTCCGCTTCAGAATGAGGTGAATTTTCTTTAATTGATTTTCACCTTGAAGAATTGCATGCCATTCTACACAGCAAAGCTTGTGTTCAAAATGGTCAGGTATGCCTAATCTCTAAACTATAAACCCTTATGTGGTTGACACTTGAAATCCAAAAGACGATTGACGTTTCCCAACCAATCGCATTGTAATCAATCGAATTCCAAGTGTTAGCTTAGGGAATTTGTAGTATGTAATCTAAATGAAAATGGGTCTGGATTCCTGAACACTGCAAGCAATCCATCTCGTGTAGATAGCTCGTTCATGCTAGGAAAAGCGATCTGTATTGTTCGCTGAATTTATTATTTCTATACTTACCCATTATCGATCAACGATCGATAATGGATCTGTTGTCTAAAGCGATATAGAAAGCTCTTCCTATTCCCAGAACACCGGGTGTGCAATAACAAGACTATTATGGGGCAAGTAGCTCCCGATCAACACGTCCAAACTAAATGAAAATCTTCGGCATTAATTGACTTTAGTTTTCTGGAGGAGGATAACAACATAAGCTATGTAAAAGACAATACGCCATACTATTATCACATTCCCGAAAAATCAAAATCAATTCGCAATAAACTTTATCTCCACTGCCGATTCAAATTCACCACCAGTAACCAGCATTCAAAATTAAAAAGGAAGGTTTGATCTTTGGTTTAAGACATAGGGTGAACGGATTGGATGGGCAACGCCTCAAAATGGAGGTGTTCTCGATAGTGGACCCACTTATAATGGTGGTGGCAGCTCCAGGAGACATCAACTAATGGTGTTGCTGGTAAAGATTGATGCCGTGGCTTGCTGGCGGTTGTAGGCTTCAGATCAGCATGGGTTTAAGGCTAGTGGATCGGTTCGTCTCGAATGTAGTAAAATGGAAAAAAAGGAAGACCTAACCCTTTTATAAAAAAGTTTGAATTTTTTTCAAATACTTGGATCGATACGGACCCAAATATACTCCTTCAAATGGTTCCAAATTTCCCCTACGTGACCTACTCGATGTTCATAAACATTTTGAAAATTATCAAGTAAAGATCACTTCGTAATAACGAACAATGGAGATTCACACTAAGGACCGAACAATTAACTATTGCTTTGTAGATAGCATTTCAAGGTTGCTATATACGATCAATGAAACTCCTTAGAACGTAAATCAAGAGACATTCAACTCTAAAGCACACTTTGTTTTAAATGAAAGCATATTGCAAGGAGCAAATGTTAACCAGGTTCTTAAACTAGCTGAATTCAAAAGGAGTTAGAACATTCAAATTAACCAAGAACGACACGAAACTTGATTGAAGGCCTAAAAGAATACCATTGAAGTCTCAAAAATGTTTGTGCTAAAATTAGTCAAACTTTTCGGATCGGCACCGATCTGATCCAATTGGATTGATATTGAATCGAATTATCTATTCTTTGGTTCTCCAGTTCTATTACATCATGACTGTATGCCTCTACTAAGTTCATTTAACAAGTTAGGTAGCAATCCAAGCAACCTAGTTCAAGTAGTGAAGGTTCATTCGATTCAGAATACAGTTCAATCTTACCCATAAGTGAATCATCATCGAAACAAGTCAACAAAATATGAAACTATATGGAGAACATCATCACCAAGCAAGGAAGGCAACCAGGTAGTTAAAGCATCAAAAATGGTTTACTATTTGGATCGGTACCGATCCAAACGCTTTGCTATGATGACCTTTAATACTTTTTTACTTCCTCTATATAATGAATTCAGGCTTCTCACTAGGCACCTCCGTCCCAAATGCTCTTAAACTTCTATAAATACCATCTCATCTACAATAGAAAGGGAATCTTCTAGACTGGGTGCTGAAACTTTTCCATTGTTATTATTCACTATTCTTCTCACATACAAAAGTCACAAAGGAGAAACTAAGATCCTCCAGTTGCCTCCAATTACCAGATCTGGTCTAGGAGATCAACCATGTTATAATCTAAATCAATTATGTAATAACAGTAAGTTAATAGAAACTATAAAGTGGATGTAGGCTTCGTTAACAACCGAACCACTATAAAAATTTTGTGCCTCTTTACTATTTCTGTTCATTTTACATTTGCTTTTTATATTATTTACTCTGAGAAACAGGGATGGTGCTTTCACACTCAATCTAGCATGTTTATCCATATTTGGGGTTAAAAACTGTAAATTGTTATCTCCCTGTTATTGCTTATATTTTGGTATTTAATTGTTAGATTCCTCTATTCTATTTTATATTCTTAATTTACCTCTCTATAAACACTCTATTTTGTATTTGTGCTAATTTTTAGTGCAAATATTTTGGTGCTTTCACTGACAGCGAGCTTCTCAACCTGTTTGGATCCCTTTGTTGCTACTAGATTGCATAAATCCCCTGATGAGATCCAGAATTACCTTCAAGAAGCTTATTCATTCTATTCAGATTTGCAAAAGCCCAAGGAAAACTATCAACAATGGTTAGGAACACTAGAACTACCTCTCAAAATGTAGAAGGAAACAAGAATGCTAGCATCTGATAAGGAGGCCAGAGCAATCCACCAGTAGATGTTAATGCTACCAATCCAGTTGAAGTCAAGAATCCTGTTAATTCCAACACAAGGGTTGATTTACAGAAACTAATAAAAGAGCTCGTTGATAGCCACCGACAGTTGAACCAGTAGATTCAAGCCAATATTGATTTAATGAATCAACTCAGAGATCAACAACGTGGGAAAGCTAGGAGAGAGCCATCTATCTATTATGCATAGAACTTTATCGGATGGTTATGATAGATGAAGGCATTGTAGAACCGATGGATACCACCCTGAAACATCGACCCGCCATCATCCGACCGATCCAAACAGACTGATAATGATCAATACCGATCCATCTGGAATGGTCGGTGCCGATCTAATTCTTGTAGGTGGCTTACATCAGATGAAAGAAAGAACACACATTTACGATGTTGCGATTGATCTTGATGTTGGAATTCGAATAGATGCAGATCAGTCACCTCTTCGGAATGAAAACATTATGAATTGACGCAATGTACATTAAGAGGATGTTAACCCAAGAAGGCATGGAACGACCCATAGGTAACGACGGGACCATTTACGTGAGGTGGAGCAAAACTGCCGCTTGGCTCCATCTATCCAAATCCCGGACTTGTCGGCTATGGTTAGACAGCTGGTAAGGGAGAACCAAGGTTTGACCAATGATGATTAGGGGATCTCAAGAAGCCATACCTAATTCGTAGAAAGTATTCTACATATAGAGTATCCAAGGAGATTTAGCATGTCGTCAATGCTTGCATACGAGAGAAAAACTGAACCTATGTAGCATATCATGAGATATGAATGGCTGATGAATTCTACAAGAGCCGATGATGCCACAAATGCAAGTATTTTTCCATCACTCCCTCTTGCATAGCGACGGTTTATGAGATTACCCCATGGTCAAGCTCTAGATTTGACGATTCAGTAACAAAGTTTATGGAGCAGTATTGTATGCACATAAATCGCCCCAATGATGTAATGTCCCTATCAAGTATGTTCTAGGCTCTGGGAGAATTGTTGAAAGATTACTTGGAGAGATTTCATACGGCTATCACAAAAGTCGATAATTCGAATGACCATTCAATATTAATGGGTTAATCAGAGGGATTGATCTAGAATCCGACTTTGGTGATTAGTTAGCTGGCTAACCAACCGTGATAGCGTTTCCATGCCAAAGCAGCTTAGTATTTAAGGAAAGAGGAAGCAAGATGCTTTAGGAAGGAGAATGTTGCCGGATTGAGTGGAAAGGGAGTGTAAAGCAATATTGCAGTGAAGCAATTCAAAGAGAGTTCCAAAAAAGTTCAAGAAAAACTCCAAAATAAACCGAATCAGCAAAAGAAAGGCGACGATAGGAATCGTGAATGAAAGAGGTTTCTAGAAATGGAAAGCCTAGGATTCCACTTTATGATACCTACACACCACTAAATACATCTCTAGAGAAGGTTGACTTGTCTATTATGTGATATCATGCAGTATAGGAAGCCACCTCCAAAAGAATCGATGGATAAGCAGAAACAACTTGAAAATATTGTCGGTTTGACGAATCTATGGTCACAACAAAAATGAGTGCAGGCGTCTTTGAGATATTATTGAGTAACTGATGGAAGGCTTATAGTCAATACAATAGTAGGAGAACCTCATCCGGTTGATAAGAGTTAGCATGAGATGAAGCGCTATGCTAGTGTGATAAAGCAAATGAATTTTGAATGTTGTTTGAAGATGGAGCTCCAGAAAAATAGCAATGTACAATGACAAATGACATTGTGTTCAGAAATAGAGATGCGGACAAGGTGGAGGCATCGACGATCGACCCAATGGTCATTTCGGCCATGATCGGCCCCAGCTTAGTGAGGAGGATTTTGGTTTATTATAGATGTTCTATAAATATAATTTTCAAAAAGGCTTACGATCAAATGAGGATGGAAGATAAGACTTGAAACCGTCTAAAGCCAACATTCATTTCTTTAACGGTGTTGCGACCGAAGCTATCAGATATGTCGAATTACATGTAGAGTTTGGAGAAGATGACCATAGGAGAGCGCAAATGTTGCCATTTTTGTCTTAGATGTTGGCTCTCCATAAAATGTTTTTCTAGGCCGAAGTGCCCTAGCTGAATTATGGGAAGCTCTTACCCAATGGTATTTAACTTTGAAGTTCCCAATTGATAACGGTGTTGGAGTTGTGCTTGGTAATCAGGCAACCGGACGTGCTTGCTATGTGGCTGAGCTGAGAGACGCTCAATGGAAGGAGAAAGGTAAGGGTGTGGACAAGTCTCTTGGTGTCCAAACCATCGAAGATTGACAACCAGTGCCTGGGCCTTGGCTTAGGTGCTATAGTCGGTTCTATAAAGACATAGATCTGTAGAATAAAGAGGAGGAGCGTAAAGAGACCATGGCTGCACCGGTTGAGTTGATGATTGACATCATGGTCAAGTACAATGACTCGTCATGGGTCTTAAAGATCGGATCACAGTTCTGCCATACGATGATGAAAGAACTTCCTAGTTTTCTTCAAGTGAATCTTGACATGATCGCTTGGACTCACCTGACATGTGTGTGATCTCTCCTGTCATTGCAAGCCATGCATTAAATATCGACTCGAGGCACGTCCTCGTGAAGCAGCATGGATCTGGAGAGATCTGCTGGACTTAAAGAGGAGGTGGATAGACTCAAAGGCAATTGGTTTATTCGCGACGCCCTTTACCCTAAATGGGTATCTAATCATGTACTTGTAAAAAAGGTGAATAAGAAGTGATAAACATGTGTTGACTATTCGGACTTAAATAAGGCATGCCCAAAAGACCATTTTCCCCTTCTAAGCATCAACCAGCTGGTAGACTCAACTACATGACATGAATTGCTATCTTTCATGGATGCGTACTCTAGATATAACCAAATCCCGATGTACATTCCCGATTAGGAGCACACCAGATTCTTACCGATGTTAGATAGTATTTCTATGTGGTAATGCCATTTGGAATGAAGAATGCTCGAGCAACCTACTAATGCCTAGTCAACAAAATGTTTAAAGATCAGATTGGAAAGACAATGGAGGTAAACTTGGATGATATGCCTTTGACATCATGACAATCAAGCGACCACATTAGAGACTTAGTAGAAATGTTTGATATGCTTCGATGTTACAAAATAATGGTCAATCCTCTGAAGTGTTCTTTTGGCATTACATCAGTTAAGTTCTTGGGTTTCATCATCAATGCTTACAGAATCGGAGCTAATCCTGAGATGATTCAAGCAATTCGCAACATCCAAGTGTCGAAGACCATCAAGCAAATACATAGCCTAAATGGGAAGTTTTCCACCCTAAGTCGATTTATTTGTAGAGCTACCGATAAATGCATTCCTTTCTTCGATTTGATTAGGAGAGGGAAAAGGAACTTTGAATGAATAGAGGATTGTGAAGGCACATTTCGAGCTTTGGTGAACCACTTAGAGAAGCCTCCCATCTTGTTAAAGCCGATGGATCACAAAGGCTTGTATATCTACTTGGCCGTATCGGTACAAACTATAAGTGCCGCATTGCTTCATAAGGAGAATCGAATCCATAGACCAATCTACTATGTTAGCAAGTAATTAATAGAGCTGAAAGGTTATCTGAAGATAGAGAAATTGGCGTACTGCTTATTGATTGTTTCAAGAAAGTTCTGCCCCTATTTCCAAGTTCATCCTACTATTAATTACACCGATCCACGGTTACAAGTCCTATAGCGACCGAAAACTTTTGAAAGGTTACTCAAGTAGAACATCAAACTGAGCTAAATCGACCTCAGTTATCTCCCTTGAAGAGCCATCTAGGGATAGGCATTGATGGTCTTTACAGTGGAATTCACTACATAGGATGGTTGCCCATAGAGTAATGGAACCCCTACCATTCGGTGGAAAATGTATACGAATGGAGCATCTAATGATCATTGTTCTAGAGCTATAATTATGCTGGTAACTCTGGAAGATCAATCAATTTGTTATTCTTTAAAGCTTGACTTCCCTACAACAAACAACGAAGCTGAGTATGAAGCTTTGATTGCTAGAATGAAACATGCCAAAGAACTGGGAATAAAATCTCTTGAAATCTTTTGCGGCTCCCAGTTGGTAGTATACCAAATCAGTGGAGATTACCAAGCTAAAGGACAATGACTCTTCCGTACCTTATCCAAGTCCAAGTGATGTTGATTGGCTTTGACTATTATGACATCAAGCACATTCCCCGAGATCGAAACAAAAGGGACGGCTCATTGGCAAAGTTTGATAGCACTAGGGATGCAAAACATATGGGCTTGTTTTCGATCGAAGTACTAGACACTGCAAGCACAAAGCAGATGGAAATCGACTGGTTACTGGATATAGAACCTGATAAGAAATCGTGGATGACTCCGATTAAAGACTATTTTCTAAAGGGAGTCCTTCCTAATTGGAGGAATGAAAGGCGATGCGTCCTTTGCAAAGCTTCGTGATATATCATTTAGGAAGGAGTCATATATAGAAAGGGTTATTCCATTCCCCTACTCTGGTGTATCACTCATGATGAAGTAAAACGAGTCTTAGAGGAAGTTTATGAAAGGGAATGTGGCAATCACGCTGGGGTAAACCCTAGCAGATAAAATACTCGGTTATGGGTATTATTGGCCAACTGTCAACTGAGATCGATTATGCTAGGTGATATGACAAGTGCCCGATGTATGCAAAAGTTCCGAGAGCTCCACCAATGAAAAACAAACAAATGGTCAATCCATGGACGTTTTCCAAACGGGGCATAAATATTATCGGTTCCTTACCAATCTCTAAAGGCGGTGCAAAGTACGCCATTGTCTCAGTTGATTACTTCACCAAGTTGGCCAATGCTAAACCTTTAGCCATGATCATGATAAAGAAAGTAATCAAATTCATTGTCTGGAATATCATCTATTGTTTTGGACATCCATGAACCATTGTAATTGATAATCGGACCCAGCGTTGAATTCAAAGACTTCTACCATCGATATCTTACTGATAAGAGATTTGCAGCAGTTGCTCACCCTCAAGCAAATGGAAAATTTGAAGATGTGAAAAAAAATCATAAAGTCCATTCTAAAGAGGCGCTTGGAAAAGGCTAGTGGCAAGTGGGTGGATGAACTCCCAATAGCATTATAGGCTTACAGAACCACCCACAAGTCCATGAGTAGCCATAATCCATTCTCCCTTGCTTACGACTTCGAAGCTGTTATTCTTGTTGAACTTGAAGTCCCTTCTCATCAAGTGACCTACTACGATCCCAGAATGAATAGAGATCTCCTCTTGGAATTCCTAAACTTTGCAGATGAGAAGCGTGAAGAAGCTGATTTGAGAGCCGCTGCACATCGACCCTGAGTCGCGGGATACAACAACACTAAATACTGACCCAGAAAATTTGAAATCGACGATTTCATCTTAAAACTGATTTTTCTTGCCTCATCGCATATGAATCCTACTTGGGAAGGACTATATCTCATTGAGCAGAGGCTTGGAGAGGGAACTTACAAGCTAGCGACTATTGATTGCTTCATACTCCTAAGAGCATGGAATAACGAGCATTTACGTTGCTATTTCTAGTTTATTCTTTTTCATTTAGTTGTATTTGTGAGAAATGCGGATTACGGATCTTAAGGCTAGGATTAACACTAGGAGGGGGGTGAATAGTGTTAATAAAGAATTACTAAATCTTTTTCAATTTATGTTAATTTAGACACCAATGTATGCAATATACAGACACAGATATGATCACAGAAACAAACACAGATGCAGAAATAAAATAAAAGCAGTAAAGGAAAGAACACACCGGATTTTATACTGGTTCAGAGTACCCTACATCCAGTCCCACAACACAATTACGGATTTACTTTCAAAAGCAATTGTACAATTACACCCTCCGTTTCAAGGCAACGAGGTACACCCTCTAGAATTTCGATCCTCTGGGTAGAGATACTTGATTTCCGAGCCACAAGTTTACCCAATTGATTTACCAAGGCTACAATCACACCTTTTCTTCCTTGATTGATTTTCAAGACTACAATCACACCTTTTCTTGCTTAATAGATTACAAATAAGTCTATAACTCTGAATAGTACTGAGAATCTTGTAGAGAGAGTGCTAGAGAATCAAACTAGAAGTAATCGAGTTCGATTCAATGTTGATTTCGGCAGAGTAATGATAAGAATATGTATTAAGAAAAGTGGAAGAGGAAGAGGAGTGAAAAAACAGAAATATGATGTTAAAATTTGTTGAAACTAACTCCTATTTATAGAAGAACAACAGCCATGTCCATTCGTGAAGAGTTATGGCGAAGAGACACTTCCTTTGGAATTTAAATTTCGAACTCAACTGACACCATGTCGACGTGGGGTATATAGGCATGTCGACATCCCAAAGCATTTTTTGATGTTTTGATTTTCTTTGAAAATAACCTTTATCTTATATTAAAACTAATTTAAACTTTATAAATATACTTGAATATAATTAAAATTCATAAGTAAATATAGAGAATAATATATATAGAATTTAACTCTAATTTTATATTTTAAATCTAAGTATATTTTATAAATATACTTGAATATTGTTAAATATATTATATTAAAAGATAGTTTAAAATCATGATTAATTTGACTTTGAAATTAAAGATAATTTTGACGCTAAAATTATTTAAAATCAGGATAGAGGGTTTTGAACCTTTTAAAAGGAAAGTTTTTGAAAACATTTTGAAAACAGGATATAATTTTGAAAAATCATGTTGAATAAAAAGTTAGCGGATACAAAACAATGTTCCACTAGATTTTTCGTAGGTTCCATCCTACTTAGGGCTCCATCCCTTTAACAGGCTCGAAGTGGATTTCATTCCACGAATAAATTGGATTTTAAGATGCCAATGCTTTTCTATGAGTTTTAACAAAATTCCTAATAATAATAAAAAATACATAACTTTGAAATCTTGAAATCTTGATAATCTTGATACTCATGAGTCTTCTATCTTGATATCTTGAATCTCTATAATGTACAGTCTTCTTTCTTAGTACCTGCAAGGTTAAATCCTGCATATACATATATATCTAAACTTATAATGTTAGTATTTATATTTTATAAACTATTCTAAGGTTGTTGCCATCAAAACCATCATTTCACGGACTAACAATCTCCCTTTTTTTGATGATGACAACCTTTGTTTATAAATTTTTACTTCTACCCTAATAACTCCCCTTAAAACTAATAATTCCCCCTAAAACTAATAACTCCCCCTTAATTTACGCCTAACTATCTTATTTTATATTTCTCCCCCTTTGTCATCAACAAAAAACTAAATGTAAATTATATAACTTTAAACTATATAACTAATACTCTATGACATGTGATTATAATGATAGTGTTATCATAAGTAATCATCACTTAAATCTAATACTAAAACATAGTCCTAAATTATTAACTATCCTAAGTAAGAATTCACAATAATATTTATAATTAAAACACATATAAGAACATGAGTTATTTATTGCGTATGAAGTTGTATATACATGAACGTTTAGAAAATATAAAGAAACACAAACAAATGGAGAAGAAAGAAAAGAAATTATTGTGCGTTATAAAACATAGGATTTTTTGCAAATTTTTTGGATTTTTTGCAAACATAGGAGGTTGGCCTGGTTATCCATTAGGATTTTTTGCAAATTCCTAAGAATCATGCCTTGCCTTTCCTGTTCCTTTGTCATACGAAGTTGAGTCACTTGAATTTCAGTCATCATATGAAGTACATCCTTCATAGATTCATCCATTTTAGTCACACGAGCGAGAGTAGTATGTTGAAATGGACCCGAAGTAAGAGAGGGAAATGAAAAGGTTGATTTTATGTTTGATTTGGAAGAGGAGGCCATTATTTTATTTATTTCAGAAGATAGATTAAAGAGAAAACAGAGAGAATGAACAAAAATTCGAAATAAAGAAGAATATATAACTAAATTTTTTGAATTTTGGGGGAAAATTTCAAAATTTAAAAACGTTGCATGTCGACATGGTCCTTTTTATTTTAACTCTTTGAATTATTTTAATATTAATTATTAATTATACTTGTTATTTATATTTTATATTTCAGTTATAGAACAAATACCTAATTCTCTTCTTAATTTAGTAAATATCGATTCATTTAAGGGTTTTGTTAAGATATCAGCAATTTGATTCTCAAAATTGATATACTCGAGAGTAACTACTTCCTTACTTATATTATCTCTGAGAAAATGATGTCTGATATCAATATGTTTAGTTCAAGCATGTTGAGTAGTATTTTTGGATAAATTTATAGCACTAATATTGTCACAATAAAATGGCGATTTTAAAAATTTTAAACCAAAATCTTTTAAGGTTTATTGCATATATATTACTTGAGAACAAGCCAAAGCAGCAGAAATATACTCTGCTTCAGTTGTTGATAAAGAAACTGTGTTTTGCTTTTTACTAAGCCAAGAAATCAGAGAATGCCCCAAAAAGTGACAAGTCCCACTTGTACTTTTTTGGTCTGATTTACAACCAGCATAGTCAGCATCACAGTAAGATATTAAGTCAAAAGAATCATTTTTAGGGTAGAATAAACCATAATCAGATGTGTGTTTAACATATCTTATGATTCGTTTTACGGCTTTTAAGTGGATCTCTTTAGGTTGGGATTGATATCTGGCACAGAGACAAACACTATGCATGATATCAGGTCTACTAGCAGTAATATACAGTAGTGATCCAATCATTCCTCTATATAGTTTTTGATCTACATCTTTTGAGAGATCTTCTTTACTAAGGTACTCATTGGTTGCCATGGGAGTGGGTTTTCTACTCGTAGTAGTCAAACCAAATTTACTAATTAGGTATTTAGCATATTTTTCTTGACTATTAAAGATACCATTACCTACTTGTTTTATTTGTAATCCTAAAAAGAAATTTAATTCACCCATATGACTCATCTCAAATTTTTTGTCATTATTTCAGAAAATTCTTTATTCATTTCAAAATTAGTTGAACCAAAAAATGATATCATCTACGTAAACTTGTACTAGTTGAATATCATTTTTATTTCTTTTAATAAAAAAAGTATTATTTACTTTACCAATTTCAAAATTAGGTTTCAATAAATAAGATCTTAGTCTATCATACCAGGCTCAAGGAGCTTGTTTTAGACCATATAATGCTTTTTTAAGTTTGTAAACTTGATTCGGTAATTTATCATTTTCAAAAAGTGGTGGTTGTTCAACATATACTTCTTCTTTTACAAATCCATTTAAAAAGGCACTTTTAACATCCATTTGAAATTATTATGATTTGCGAAAGCAAGTAGAATCCTAATGGCTTCTAATCTTGCTACGGGAACAAAGGTTTCATCAAAATCTATTCCTTCTTCTTAACAATAACCTTGAGCGACTAATCGAGCTTTATTTCTAACTACCTCTCCTTGTTCATTCATTTTATTTTTATAAACCCATTTAGTTCCAATTATAGTTTTATTTTATGGTCTAGGAACAAGTTTCCAAACATCATTTCTAGTAAATTGATTTAATTCTTCTTGCATAGCTAAAATCCATGAAACATCAGTTGATGCTTCTTTTGGATTTTTGGGTTCAATAGTTGACATAAAAGCTACATTACTCATTTGACTTAGTTGATTTCTAGTTTTAACAACAGATTGCATATCTCCCAGTATATTTTCTATAGGATGATCTTTTAAAAGTTTTTTCCTTTTATTAGGATGATTAATTTCTTTTTTTTTTTGAATTACCTAGAGAACCAAGCTTCGCTTGTAAAACTCTAGGGAAGTATGTGCCTGCCAAACACATACTTCGGGTACTTGTTACAGGGTTGTCAGTTTCCGGGCTCGAACTCGTGACCTTCGAACACGCAGTACGGACCATCAACCAACTGTGCCAACCCTGTGGATGATTAATTTCATTATTAGTTTCAATTGATTCTTGATTTTGAGTGATTAAATCCACTTCATCATTTGTATCTTCAAAAATTTTGAAATTTTCATCAAATGAGACATGCATTGTTTCTTCAATGCAATTAGTTTTTAAATTAAACACTCTATACGCTTTACTTCTATTAGAATATCCGATAAAGATACCTTTGTCTGATTTAGGATCAAATTTATCTAAATTATCTTTTGTGTTTAAAATAAAGCATTTACTTCCAAAAATTCTAAAATAAGATACCTTAGGTTTCTTTAAATAAATAAGTTCATAAGATGTCTTATCAGTTAGAGGTCTAATTAAAATTCTATTCAAAATATAGCAGGCGGTAGCAACTGCTTCTCCCCAAAAATTCTTTGGTAAATTACTATCTGTAAGCATATTTCTCGCATACTCTTGAATCGTCCTATTTTTACGTTCTACTACTCTGTTTTGTTGTGGAGTTCTTGGAAATGAAAAATTGTGAGTTATTCCCTTTTTATTGCAGAATTCCTCAAACTTTTCATTTTCAAATTCACCACCGTGATCACTTCGAATAGTTATAATTTTTAGAGAAAATTGATTTTGAATTCTTTTTGAAAATGTCTGAAAACATTCAAAAGTATCACTTTTATGTTTCAAAAATATTGTCCATGTAAATCTAGAATAATCATCTACAATTACAAAAACATATTTACTATGATTTACTTAAAGAATTTAAGATGGATCAAATAAATCAAGATGAAGTAATTTAAGAGGTTTTGAAGTTGAAATCATATCTTTTAACTTGAAGGAACGTTTTCTATGTTTTCCTAATTGACAAGCATCACATAAACTATCTACTTTAAAATTCATTTTAGGGAGACCTCTTACCGGATCATGTTTTGACAGTCCAGATAAGAGTTTGAAATTCAAATGCCCAAATCTCTTATGCCAAATCCAAGGGTCACTTGTATTTGCCAACAGATACAGGTTATCATTTGAAACTTTCATACTAAGAATATAAATATTCTTTTTCCTGACTCCCTTAAATATAATGGTTGAATTATTATCTTCAATGTGACATTTATCTTTTTCAAATTTAATTTTATATCCTTTATCACATAGTTGACTTATACTTAGCAGATTATGTTTCAGATTCTTAACTAGCAAAACATTAGTAATGGTAGGAGCTTCAGAATTACCGACTTTGTCGATGCCAATCACATATCCTTTTGAATTGTCTCCAAAGTTAACCAATACTCTGTCTTTATATATTATATCATTCAGTATATCTAGATTGTCAGTCATGTGTCTAGAACACCCACTATCAAGTATCCACTTGTTCTTTCTGACCAGCAAAATTTATCTGTTGTGGATTGATTCCTCAACACCCGTAAAGCATGATTCCTACACATCAAACAATCTTGGTAGACAACTTGAATTTAAATATTGATTATATGCAGACTCAAGAAACGATGATGGTTTGAATGCTTCTAAACTAGTATTAACAAATATAGCCATTTTGAAAACTTTTTCAAACATCATATTATGAAACTTTGAAAAGCCTTACTTTGATACCAATTGTGAGAAATGTGGATTACTGATCTTAAGCTAGGATTAACACTAGAGGGGGTGGATAGTGATAGTGTTAATAAAGAATTACTAAATCTTTTTCGATTTATGTTAATTTAGACACCAATGTATGCAATATACAGACACAGATATGATCACAGAAACAAACACAGATGCAGAAATAAAATAAAAGCAGTAAAGGAAAGAACACACCGGATTTTATACTGGTTCGGAGTTACCCTACATCCAGTCCCGCAACACAAGTATGGATTTCCTTTCAAAAGCAATTTTACAATTACACCCTCGGTTTCAAGGCTACGAGGTACACCCTCCAGAATTTCGATCCTCTGGTAAGAGATACTTGATTTCCGGGCCACAAGTTTACCCAATTGATTTACCAAGGCTACAATCACACCTTTTCTTTCTTGATTGATTTTCAAGGCTACAATCGCACTTTTTCTCGCTTAGTAGATTACAAAGAAGTCTATAACTCTGAATAGCACTGAGAATCTTGTAGAGAGAGTGATAGAGAATGAAACTAGAAGTAATCGAGTTCGATTCAATGTTGATTTCGGCAGAGTAACGATAAGAATATATATTAAGAAAAGTGGAAGAAGAAGAAGAGGAGTGAAAAACCAGAAAATCTGATATTAAAATTCATTGAAGCTAACCCCTATTTATAGGAGAACAACAGCCATGTCCATTCGTGAAGAGTTATGGCGAATAGACACTTCTTTTGAAATTTAAATTTTGAACTCAACTGACACCATGTCGACATGGGGTATATAGGCATGTCGACATCTCAAAGCATTTTTTGATGTTTTGATTTTCTTTGAAAATAACCATTATCTTATATTAAAACTAATTTAAACTTTATAAATATACTTGAATATAACTAAAATTCATAAGTAAATATAGAGAATAATATATGTAGAATTTAACTCTAATTTTATATTTTAAATCTAAGTATATTTTAAATCTAAGTATATTTTAAAAATATACTTGAATATAGTTAAATATATTATATTAAAAGATAGTTTAAAATCAGGAGTAATTTGACTTTAAAATTAAAGATAATTTTGAGGCTAAAATTATTTAAAATCAGGATAGAGGGTTTTGAATCTTTTAAAAGAAAAGTTTTTGAAAACATTTTGAAAACAGGATATAATTTTGAAAAATCATTTTGAATAAAAAGTTAGCGGATACAAAACAATGTTCCACTAGATTTTTCGTAGGTTCCATCCTACTTAGGGTTTCATCCCTTTAACAGGCTCGAAGTGGATTTCATTCCACGAATAAATTGGATTTTAAAATGTCGGTGCTTTTCTATGAGTTTTAACAAAATTCCTAATAATAATAAAAAATACTTAACTTTGAAATCTTGAACTCTTGATAATCTTGATACTTATGAGTCTTCTATATTGATATCTTGAATCTCTATACTGTACTGTCTTCTTTCTTAGTACATGCATGGTTAAATCTTGCACATACATATATATCTAAACTTATAATTTAGTATTTATATTTTATAAACTATTCTAAGGTTGTTGTCATCAATACCATCATTTCACGGACTAACATTATTAAATTTCCAAAGTTTATTTAGCATTTGGTTTTCCAGATATGTTATAAGACAAATTATGTCATTTCTCTCCATTTGCCAAATAAAGTTCGAAATTTCATATCTATGATTGTTGTCGCATTGCATATTAGTTACAACACCTAGTTAACTAATATTGACATGTTCGAGCTAGTTCTCGGAGTTTGGAGCTAGTCGATTACATAAGTTCACGATTGAAATAAACAATTATCACTCACAACTCGATGGATGGAACACCTAACGAGGATTGGATGTGACTCGGCCATCTGATAACCTAGTTAATCCTACCAAGCGATGAGACAGACATAGGTCAAAAGTGATCTTGATACGACCAATCGCTCGCCAAATTAAACATCGAACTTAGGGGAAAATCAATCAATTAATGAAAGTAAGGTCCGGCTATTTTTCAAAATAACTCTAAGTCCCAAGAGTGTGGACAGGAGTACAAACATGAAATGGGTACGATCCGATTGGCCACAAACTAACTCTTATCCCCAGAGTGTGGACCTGAGTATAAACAAATAGATAAGTGTGGTTCAACCACTCACTACTCCATAAACTCCGACCTGAAATCGATAAGGGAGTTTAAACTCACTAAGGATGGAGTTTGACTATCCATGATCTAACTCTGCAAACTAAGACTAGAGGCAAGAGTATAATCAGTCGAACCACTGAATCCAGTGGCATAACACTAGGGCTCAAGCCTAATGTTTGATACAACTTAAGGCCACAACCACATGGAGGCATATAGTAAAAAAAATTAACGAATGATTGTCCAAAGTAACGAGCAACGAATTAGAAGTACATCAAATGGATAAGTAATAGCTGAACTACTTAAACAAAATTCACATTTAACAAAAGTAAAAGAACTTTAATTATGTAACCTTGGAAAGTCAAGTACAGGTATTTCGGTAAAAGAACTACAAAAGGAGGGGTCGATCCTATAGAATTTGACCAACAAAAACCCAAAAAACTCGAGAACATGAGTGCATGTGAAGAATCACTTCCACCTCGGCTTCCTTTTCTTCTTCTCAGAATCAAGAGAGATTTCACTTGAGCTTTCTCCACTCTTCTTCCATCTCTTCCTACTTAGCCTTTAACCGGAGTAAACTGGGTTGACCCAGTAGATGCATCTTGAGCAGATTCTGGCCGAGTGTTTGACGGCTAATTTTCTATCGGTTAGAAAACCGCTATTAAAAATTGTAATAAAAATAACCGCAAGCACATGACGTACAACTTTAGTACGTGGCAACTACGGGTCGATCCATAGGGAATTGAATTGATTTTATAATTATACTCAATCAAATTAACCCAAATTTGCAAGTTTGTTTTCAAAACTAAGAAAGATAGCAAAAATTAAAATAGACAAAAGTGAATGCAAATATGAGATTAAATGACAATTTAGAGGAAAATCCACTCTCATACTCTCACATAAATTGACACAAAAACAATCTATGATATCTCATTTAATCTAAGTAGAATTAGTAATGCATTTATCATAAGCATGGCCTAATTGTGTTATTAATTAACACACTTAAACCATCAAACTCTAATACAACCTCTAACCCAGTTACCAATTTTAATGAAAATATCATGAAATGAAAAGTAGAATCTATTTTAAGCATGGCTTATTTACAATTTAATTAGTAACATAAACCATCAAATTTTGATTCTAGTCATATCTTCATTACCATAATCATATGTAGATGAAGAGGTAATTAGTGAGTCATATGACTAAGCATAACCTATTTGTTTGTAACAACATATGCTATCAAACTCAATATTAAACACAAAATCACACAAACATCAATATGTCATTAAGCACAAGAAGAGATCATAAATTAGCAAATATTTTGAATCTATATGATTTAGTGAGCTTCATTACCCTTAAATTGAAGGGGTTTAGCTTCTCATATTTGTTACCATTTCAACATATGTAGATTGCAACATAAACATAAACAAGAGGAAAAAGAGAGCTAATTAAAATAAACTAAAAGCTATCTACTTGCATAAAATAAAGAGATCTATACGACTAACATAAAAGAAACAACAATGAAAAGAACATGTATTAAAATTGCACAAAAATAAATACCATAAGCAAAGGCTAAGAAGGCATCAAAGAAAGAGAGTTTATGTTCACATGCTACAACTAAATTAAAAAGAAGGTGGTAAAGGGTCTCTATATGAAACATATGGGATATTTGTACATGCATAACACCCTAATCCATATTTTAGGAGACTACCCAAAATGTCTCTTAGGAAGTGCGACCACCAAGTTATTATTAGCATGAATTAATTCTACATTAAATATGCATGTGCTTTTTTTTCCACTAACATGTGCATTATCTTCTAATTGTAGATCATGGTAAGTGGGTAGGTGGAGCCCTCCATGATTACATGAATTCATTTATTTCCATCTTCATTTGCCTTCTCCTCTTGTGCATGCATATTTCCATGAAGGCTCTTCCATTTTCCATCCAAATTCCTATAAATAAAACTTATGTGTGCAAATAGATATTCTCAAAATTAATACATGCACAAGTTTACCATTTTGCCACTAAATGAAGATGAATTAATGATGATTTTGGTGACATTTGGATTTTGGTCAAAACATGTAAAAATACCCTAATATGATCGTTATTTAATAAAACCAAGATTAAATATGTGAGTAGAAATATATACTTTTACGTGCACATCAAATACTCCCATAATTATCTTTTTATTCGTCCTCGAATTTAGAAAAAAAGGCTAAAATAAATTCACTTTTATAGGGAGCGCGATTGCATTGAGCGTATGCAACAAGGCATTAAACCTTTGGGTGTCCCTAGTAGGATGAGTGTTGTCTCATGAGGGTTTCCAATGGATACTACCTACAAAATCCAAATGCAACATGAAAAATTCCTAAGTGCAAAATTTATTAACAAAGATATGAATGCAAGTTTTTAAAAATATTTACGAATGAAGAATTTACTTTTCAATTAACATGGATAAGTTAAATATAACTTCTGGTCATCATCATGAAATTTTAGTCATTTTACTCATCAATACTTGCAACAAAAATTAAAGTTATCATCACAATTAGACTCTAGTTTGGCTAGTTGTTTCAGTTGACAACATAATGCAACTATTAAATGGATCCTTAATTGATTATCAAAGTTTTTCAAAGTGGTATTATTATTTCTTTTTAATTAACAAGTCGAATCAACTAAGCAAAAATAGTGCTTGGATTTCAATTACTTTCTCTCTCCATTTTTGATAAGTATTAACATTATCATTATATACATACCTAACTCAAATAAACCGAGGCCAGATATACTGCTTCTGCACTGCTTTTTGGGCTTTCGTGAGAAGAGTATAGAGCATGGTGAATGTATACACTTGCGTATGAACACATGAATCTAGGTGGTAATTTTTATTAAAAATTTATATATACATACCAAGTGAGGCAAGATATACCGATCTTACACTCCCTTTCGAGCTTACGATAGAAAGATACAGAGCTGGCGAATGTACACACTTGCATGTGAACACATGGCTCTAGTGTTTCTTATTTTCACAAAAACCATTTCTTTATGTTTTATATATATATATATATATATATATATATATATATATATATATATATATATTTCTTTTTTTAAGAGAGGTTTTTGCAAAATCATCTTAGCACCACTTAACTTAGAAGATCAAAAATGTTAAAGATTTTACTTTAAATTAACCACTCTTTTGAACAAAGATTTCAATTAGTTTGGACTTCATAATTATCTCCCATGAATCCTCATATATACTAGTTAAACTATAGTTACTTGTAATCAAACTTTCTTCTTATTTTTGTTGAGACAAATAAATTTTCAAAAATTTTAATTTATTAACCAAAAACCTATACTTATCCTATAGTATTTTTTTTTTCAAAAGTAAATTAATATGCTATAAAGAAAATTTGTTTTGGGATATTTTGTTTTGTATTTTTTTTTAGTTTTGATTTTGGAAAGAAAATTCAAAAAATAAACCACAAAAAATCAAAAATGAAGATAAGACTCCCTCCATACTTAATATTGACTGTGTCCCCACAGCCAACCCAAGTGAAAGGTGAAAATTAAAATAAAAACAAAAGTATGACCTATATTTACATGAAAAAGAAACAATTATTATTTACACGACATCAAAAAATATACCATTAAAGAGTAAATGAAATGATTTTTCAAAGACCACTTCATTTGTCTCATCAAGTATTAAGCACAAAAAACCAAACCATAAAAGATTTCAAAGGTGAATGTTGATTTGGAAAAACGAATGTCGTTTTAAAAAAATGCATGAGTTGATTTATTTCGATTATTTTTAGGATAAATAGAACAATTGGTTGAATTTCAAGTTTATTTTCACCAAATTGAAATTCTAACTTATCACCAACAAACTCTTCAAAATTATTGATTTTAAAATCAAAATGGTGATATAAATCTACCCCTTCATAATTCAACAACTCATCTTCGAAAAGTCCAAAAAATTGTATTCACTAAGTTCATCTTCCTTTGTTGAATTATTCACAACTAATTGCATGTATCATGTTCAAAATTTAAAGTTGTTGTATTCAATTTTTCATAATCGAAAAAAGGAACATCGAACCTTGACAAGACTTTGTCAAAGTGGTTAATTGATTCGGCTTTGGTGCAGGATGTCACAAGTTCGAAACTTGCTTTCGAACGTTTATTTGACATGGGATATGTTGTCCCAATATTTTGTTGTATATAAAGTACCAGTTCAAAAAAAAAAAAACCATCGAATCTTAAATTTGGTTCACACTCTCAAATAAATTGAAATCCAACTCCATTTCCACATTTTCAACAACTTCAATAAGTTTTCATTTTCAATTTCAAAAGTTGCTATTTGAAAATCATCAATTTTGGGAAAATGTGGATTATTATTTGATTCGTCATATGTTAGGATTTGATTATATTGCTCACGTTGTTTCATGTAGGTTTCAAACAACAAATCCATGTGACTTTTGTAAATTTCTTCCATTTGCTTAATAAATTCAAATTTATAATTATTAGTTTGAGAATTTTCAATATGAAATTGTTGAGAACAAAAATTTCCCATTACACCATAATTGAAATTATTCTCATTGCCAAAATCATTTAAAAAGTGGTTCATATTTCCATTTTGACTTTGAAATTCATTTTGGAGTTTGAAGTTACTAGCATGAGTTATAACCGAAATCATTTGAATTTTTAAGTGGAAACAAATTTCAATTTATTTTGAAATCCTTTACTTGAGTTATGGCATAGATTGCCCAAATTATTTATCATTTGATTTCGTTATTCAAGTAAAGACTAAATCGTTTCAATACTCTTTTCAAGAGCTGATGGTGGTCATTATTTTCAAAAATTTATCGTGGAAAATTCGAATTGTTTGTAGAATGCTATTATCAAAATATCCATAAGAATTTGATGTGAAACTACATGGATTATATTGATTTTCACAACCACTGTAAAATTCTTGCAAGTGGGTAAATTCAGACATTTTCAAAAATGTTTTTTTTTATAAAGGAAAAATATTTACCAAAAGGAATTTTTTATTAAAAAGGAAAATTTGATTATTTTTTTTAAGGATTTTTGATTGAGATTGAAAAATTTCAAAGGAAAAGATTTAAAAAGATTAATTTTCTTTTGGACAAAAAAACTAAATAAAGTCAAATTTACAATTTTTTTGGTTTTGGATTTTGAATTTTTTTTTAAAATATGCATGAACTAATGCAACTAAATGAATGCGAGGAATTAATTACAAAATTTCTGCCCTTAGTAGCTCCTAACCTAAAATTATATAATCACACTTTGTCTTAATCCAACAAAATATTTCTTAGCCAGGTAACGGATAGGAGTTTTTGGTGTACCACAAATCACCATAGCAATGCAACCGAAGGTTTAAGTACCTTTAGAGAAACAATCACTATAATATTTACGAATCACCATAATATTTATATATGATTATTGTTCTACCGTAGCCCAGATACTAAGAAATTAAATTGTTCAAACATGACAATTTGTTAATATACATTAAGCCCTAGGTGAGCTAATGACACAATTAAGTCAAATGTCTAATCGATATTATTAGTCAAAATTCTGTGAAGATATGCAATTTGTGGGTCAAGGGGTAATGAAATCCCCCACCTTATGTGGATTTGGGTATTGCGCTTAGAACAGAAAATAAGATGATATGAATGCAAAATTGAAAATAAACATGAATTAACCATGCAACTATGAACAAAATTTGAGTTTGTTTTTGTTTTTGAAATTTCCTTTTTAAAAAAAATGCTTGCAACCAACAATACAAGGAGAAAAATATAAGAGATAAGGACACGATACTAGAGCATGTAGATTTATTAACAATTTATTTTAAAGCAGCAATTTTTTTTTAACAAACGGTTTATTTTGGTAGGTAAGCAATTCTTAGATTTCTTGCAACCTGAAAATTTTGAAAAGGATACATATGTATATATATTAATTACTTTCTTTTCAAAACCTTTGTTTGTTTTTTAATATAATTTTTTATTTCACAAATGAATTAATCACTAAAAAAATATTAGTCAACCCACAGGCCAAAAGCCCACAAGCCCGCAACCTAATTAAAATTCCAAATCCTTTTCTTTTGCTAAAAAAAATAGAAATCGTAAAATACAATTGGGAAATACGATTGGAAATTCGAATGGAAAATTCGATAAGGGCGATTGGTGACTGGAACCGATGGAGTGAAATGGTTGATTTGCGTGATGACGGTTGGGTATTTGCAATTGTGATTGGGTGATTTTGGCTATTGGGTTGCAGGTGGATGGTAGAGTAGTGGGTTTTTGGGTGATTGCGTTTGTGGTTTCAGGATATTGTGAAGGTTGTGCACAGATGGTTAGTCTGTTGTGGAGATGTAGGTAGAAGGAGTATGTGAAGTTGAAGTAGCAGTTGGTTGTTTTGATGATGGTTGGAGGACGTATGCACCGAGTCAGCAAGTAGACGGCAGTGCAATGTTAGTAGGGGATGTAGGGGTGCAACAGTGATGGCAGATGAACTGACAGCAATTTGGAGAGGAGTTGTGATAGTTTAAGCAGTGGGAACAGGTATGCTACAGGTTATGGTGTGGTTTGATGCAATGATATGGGTAATGAAGTTTTGTATGGAATGGCTGATTGGTTTGGTAAGTGGAATAGGAGTATAAATGATGATGGAGATATGCAACAGCTATGATGATGAAGTTTAAGCAGTTATGATGTTTGCAAGTGATGTTAGAGCGGGCTGGAAGTTGAAGTTGGAGGATACGTGCAATTTGAAGTTTCGATATGTTGCAGAAGGAGGTAGTGGCTCATAAAGTAATTGTCGTGGTGGTTATTTGGTGATGTTGTGATATGGAATTGTATGAAGGTAGGTTGTAGTAGTAATAAGGAAGTTAGGTGTTAATTGGCAGTGGTGAATATGCAGAGGCAGTGGTAGTGTAGCAGTTGGATGGTGGAGGAGATAACTGTTGGCGGTGATGTTTGTGAAAGGTTGACAATGAAGTGTTGGTTTATGTTTATGTAGCAGTTGAGGTTGGTAATGTTGTAGGTAAGGAGATGGCGGAAATTGTAGTGCACAGGTTGATATGGAGCAATGGATGGTAGGAGGAGGTTTGTGGTGGAGCAGCTTCTAATGGTTTTGAGGATATGAAGTTTTTTTGCTCATTGACAGGGGATGCTAGCAGCAATGTTGATGGAGATGATGATAGAGGTATGTTTATGTTGTAGGGAGAGCAGTGGAAGGTTGATTGTTCAAAGCAGGTGTCTATGGTGATGGATGGATTGTCAAACGGCAAGTGAAATGTTGATTGTTGCAGTGAAGTGGTTGTGAGGTTGATGTGTGACATGATGGATGATGCTCTGAAGTGAGAAACTGATGTGGTACGTAGTGCAATGGTGAACGTGTTGCAGAAGTGCAGGAGTATGCACTATGATATGTATGTATGTTTTGCATGTGGCAGTGGAGTGACTATTTGGAGTTATGGAGTGATGCGAGGTTGCAAGAAATGTGGGTGGTGGAAGTTTGTAGATGAGGTATGTGGTGTTAAGGAGGAAGTTTGCACGGTTTTGTGCGTAGTGGTGGCAGCAGATTGAGTGCATAGTGGTTTGTGTGGTGGCATGGAAGAAATGTGCACAGCTGTAAGAGGATGTAGCAAGAAGTTGGTGGTTAGGATTGAAGAAGTTTGTATTGATATTAAGTGTTGTTTGGAATGGTAGAGTGTTACTACAAGTTGTGGAGATGATAATGGTATGGTTGGTAGTGTTAGCATTAGTATGGTTGAGGATTTGTATTGGTTTGCAGAGTTGTGTTAATGAGATGTTGAAGGCAGAGGCAGTAATGGATGAAGGCAGAGGAGGCAGCGGTGTAGGCAGAGGTGACGTTTGTTCTAGTGATGGTGATTTGTGGGTAGGTGCAGTAGATGAACTTTGAACTGATGGCAGTGTTGGATGTATGGCAGTGGAATGAGGTGATTTGGAAGGGGAGGTTGTGTGCAGAAGTTTGAGGAAGGTGAAGGTGAATGTTGATGGTTTGGATGAACAGAGATGGGTTGTAAGGTTGAATGTAAATGAACAGAGATGTGTAGAAAGCTTGTAAAGAAAACGAAATGCAAATTGTAAATGAAAGGAAAAGAAAATATTTTTTGTTTTGTTTTGTAATGCAATGTTTTTTTAACAAGAAATGCAAAAGCAACGAGAAAAAACAACAAAAAAAAAAAAAGCAACAAGCACCCAAACAAAATGGAAAAAAAATCACACAAACACAAAATATTTTTTTAAATGCAACACAACACACAAAATGAAAACACAAATCAAATAAAAATAATTGGAAGAGTCAAACTAAAAATCAAGTCTATTCCTTGGCAATGGTGCCAAAAACTTGTTTGGTGGCTAATTTTCTATCGGTTAGAAAGCCATCGTTAAAACTTGTAATAAAAATGACCGTAAGGGCACGACGTACAATTTTAGTACGTGGCAACCGCATGGAATTGAAGTTAATTTAAAATTCTACTCAATTGAATTAACTCAAATTTGCAAGTTTGTTTTTAAAACTAAGAAAGATAGTAAAAATTAAACTAGACAAAAGTGAACACAAATATGAGGTTAAATGACAATTTAGAGGAAAATACACTCTCATACTTTCACATAAATCAACACAAAAACAATCTATGATCTCTCGTTTAATCTAAGTAGAATTAGTGATGCATTTATCATAAGCATGGCCTAATTGTGTTATTAATTAACACACTTAAACCATCAAACTTTAGTGCAACATCTAACCCACTTACTACCATTCAAGGAAATGCTTTGAAATTAAAAGTAGAATCTATTTTAAGCATGGCTTATTTACAATTTAATTAGTAACATAAACCATCAAATTTGGATTCTAATCATATTTTCATTACCATAATCATATGTAGATGAAGAGGTAATTAGTGATTCATATGACTAAGGATAACCTATTTGTTTTGAACAACATATGCTATCAAACTCAATATTAAACACAAAATCGCACAAACACCAATATGTCATTAAGTACAAGAAGAGATCATAAATTAGCAAATATGTTGAATCTATATGATTAAGAGAGCTTCATTACCCCTAAATTGAAGTGGTTTAGCTTCTCATATTTGCTATCATTTCAGCATATGTAGATTGCAACATAAACATAAACAGGAGGAAAAAGAGACCTAATTAAAATAAACTAAAATCTAATCTACTTGCGTAAAATAAAGAGATCTACACTACTAACAGAAAAAAAAGACAAAGAAAAGAACATGTATAAAAATTGCATAAAAATAAATAGCATACGTAAAGGTTAAGAAGCCATTAAAGAAAGAGAGTTTATGTTTGCATGCTACAACTAAACCAAAGAGAAGGTGGTAAGAGGTCTATACATGAAACATCAGGGGTATTTATACATACATAAAACTCTAATCCATAATTTAGGGGACCACCCAAAATGCCCCTTAGAAAGTGTGACCATCAAGTTATCATTAGCATGAATTAATCCTCCACTAAATGTGCGTGTACTTTTAATATCCACTAACATGTGCATTAGTTCCTAATTGTAGATCATGGTAAGTGGATAGGTGGGGTCCTCCATGATTACATGAATTCATGTATATCCATCTTCATTTGCCTTCTTCTCTTGTGCATGCATATTTACATGAAGGCTTCTTCCATTTTCCATCCAAATCCTACAAATAAATCTGCAATGTGCAAATAAATATTCTCAAAATTAATACATGCACAAACCTACCATTTTGGCCTTAAATGAAGATGAATTAATGATGATTGTTATCCCATCTTTTGGCAAGGCCGTGATACCAAGGACTCGGCTGGAAATCAAGACAACTCGACTCGAAGATCAGTTACATACAGGTTCCCTATAGATACTGGAAAATTTGGTCTGAGTCCGGATCGCGCTACAGTTAGCATGGTACGGAAAACAAAGCTATGGAAGGCAAAATTCCAAGTTTTAGGCCAATCGAAGTTCGTATGCTCAAGATATGGATCGGTCAAGTTTCATGAGAGGCAAGTTTGATTCGTATCCATCCAGTTCGTATCCATCACTTTGCAATAACCCTGTTCCATCAAACATGGTTCTTCAGTTTGTATCCATCATACAAAAGCGGCATATGTCATATCGATCACTCGCTTAATCGATACGAAGGAGAGAGCCAATGATCGATATGAAGAGCACGTAACCGATCAATACAAATTCCATCATTTTCCATCGATACAAAGAGTAGTCCCCCGAGACCGATACGAAGAAGGCATGGTCAAGTGAAGGAAAAGGTCATGCAGCATAAAAAGTGCCCAAGGTGATCGCTGCACATCGTCACCACACAACTGATCAATAAGAAGACTGTCGATACGAATCGATCGATACGCACATTCCAGCCAACTACAAATCAAACCTTGGATCGATCATAACTTGGAATCTAAAATTCCAAATACTGCCAAATTTTCACAAGATCTTACTTACTACCTGGAGAATTCCTCAAATAGATCGCAACCCAAAAGGAGTAGATCTTGATCTATACGAAGTACACATGGATCGATCAGGGATCGATCCCCATTGACCTCAGAACGATCTGGTGGGCCCACCCACATGTGAGAAGGGGTATTTCGAGATCTAAGCCAGATATTTCCTGACTGCACCTATAAATAGCACTCCAATACCAACAGAAATGGGACTTTTGGACTCTGCTACGCCATTACTCTACCGCAACTCCCTTGTAACTCGAGTCTTCGAGTGTTGTACTGTTGTTGTCAGTTATCAATCAACAATAAAACAAAAGAACATTCAATGTGGACGTAGGCTACAACGTCGAACCACTATAATTTCTTGTGTTTTTTCGTTTTTGTAAGTTTTATTGGTGTGATCGTTAGATTAGCCTCTTTTTCCATTTAATTTCTTCACTTTAATCTCATTAATCACATCCGGAGAGTGTTGTGCCCAATTTTGGTACAAACATTTTAGTGCTTTCACTAAGAAAACTCTTTTTTCTCTGATACATTGGATCTACTACCGTTGTTGGATTGCTAAAATCTAAAGGGAAGGTCCAGATCTGTCATCCAGTAGTTCCTTCCATTCTATTCAGATTTCACCAAATCTAGGAAAGAGCTACGTCACTCAACATGGTTACTACAAGAACTGCTTCAACCCCTGCAGATTCAGAAGGAAGGGATAGGCAAAATCTCACGCAGCTAACCACGGCAGGCCAAGCCTCAGCTAGAGCTCCAGATCAACAAGCTCCTCTCACTAGGGAGGAGTTTCAGATCTTAATTTGCAAGAGCTAACTCAGAGCCGCCAACAGGTTACTTAGTAGATCTATGCTGATACGGAGCTAATAAACCAGCTAAATGAAGAAAGATGAAGGAGATCTAGGAGGGATCGTACTTCTTACCCATCAACCGAAAGCTCGGCTTCTTCTAATTTTAATCATAGATCTGCACACCAATGGCTGGATGGAAACTATGCACAAGCCTTCGGGCATCATCATGTTGTGAATCTCAGACAAGCCGGGGCTAGTCCTTCTACAAGACACCAAGATGGGCCCTCATCTCAAGGAGGGGCGCTTTCTTGCCATGCTATGGATGACTATGCAACTGCTACAGTTATAGAATTGGAAGCTGAGATTCGGAACCAAGCGTATCTGACCCTTCATTAAGACATCTATGCTCATGAACCTTACATTCCCGAAGATCGGGAGCCAAGGAGGCGAGGATCGGACCATTGACAGTGCTCGGACTGTCCTCGCAACATGGAACCCGACCATGCATGTGCCCTAAATGTCCAAATTCCTAACATTCCAATCATGATTCGCCAAATGATCCGAGAAAGTCAAGGTCTTACAAATGACGATGGGGGAATCTTCCAAAGTCATACTCAATTCGCAAATGATATTCTTTATATTGAGCCGCCTCACAATTTAGGATGCGTACCTTGCCTATGCACGAAGGAAGTTCGGATCCTAACCAGCATATATTAAAGTATGAATGGCTCATGAACGCTTCTCGAGATGACGATGCGATTAATTGCAGGAGTTTCCCTATTTCTTTGGGAGGTATCGCAACCATGTGGTTCACTCATCTACCACCCGGTTCAATTTCATGTTTTGACCAGTTGGCTACAAATTTTGTCGAACAATTCTGTATGCATGTTACAAGGCCAAAGGATGCCAACACCTTGTCTAGTGTTACCCAAGCTCCAGGAGAGACACTTAGACGTTATCTGGAAAGGTTTCATGCTGCATGTGCTGAGGTCAGCAATTCCAATAATAATTCTATCCTAATGGCATTGACTAAGGGAATTGATCCCGATTCCGAGTTTGGTAATTGGTTGGCTAGGAAACCCTCCATGTCGTTGGATCGTTTCTATGTTAAGGCGGGCCAGATTTTTAGGAGAGAAGACGCTAGACGATCTAGGAAGCAGGACGATGCGGGGCCCAATGTCGAAGGTATTCAGAGTAATGTTGCTGTGGAACATACCGGTGAGAATTCTGGTAAAGTGCAATTGAATATACAGAACAAGCAAGGTCAACGAAAAGGTAACGGAGGCCAGGGGAAGAAGCGAGACCCAAATTATGGACCAAGACCCGGAGCTCCCATGTTTGACCGATATACCCCTTTGAATACATTGTTGGAATCTCAATTTAACATTGTTTTGATTAATGACAAGCTATATATACAATATTGTGTGTACTAATCATTTATGCAGGAGTTTTATTGCAGATTCATATTCAGAGTGTTTTTGAAGCTGTTAAGTTCCTTGTCTAGAGTTTTTATATCATTTAGTATTATGTTAAAATCTCTCCTGGATTGATATATATAAAATCATATGCACACAGGCTGAAAACAGATGGCTGAATGCATTAGTTCAGCCGGCTGAATGCTGAAACAATTTTATTTTTTCACAATACTCAGCCGGCTGAATAAATTTATTCAGCCGGCTGAATCAGGTCGAAAATAGCCTTTTTCCTTACTATTTACAATTTTGTTTAATTAAGACAACTGAATTAATAAATTCAGTCAGCTGAATATCTTGCAAGGGCTATTTTTCGAAAAGACACTTCTCTTCATCGAAAAGAAACATCTTCAAACCAACAGTTGCACCTGTTTCTTTTCATCGTTACCTTTCGACAATGGTTGCAACTTTTTAAACTCTATAAATAGATTTCAAAATTCAACAAACAATTCACCGATACTGATTTTAATATTCTTGAATTCTTATCTATTCTATATTTCCAAACTACACTCAAAATGCTTACATTCTTTGATCGTTGATCACTCTATCTTCCACAATTCTCAAGTACATTACACTATATATCATAAAAGAGAAGATTAAAGGAAGATTATAATTAATTGACATATCAGTGTTATTTAAAGAGCATACTACAGTCAGATTATCATGGTCCATTTTTCCGTACTCTTTGAATCGATAATAAACCACATAAGCCCAACTCAAATTGCACAAAAATATGGAACACGAAGGGTAATAAAGAAAATAAGACAGAACAGGAACAAAATCTCACACGAATGGAATAACATGTAATATTGAATAATATCTCTGCAGCAGAAAACTTTTAAATACATATATCAGAGTCTAACCTAAATTCAGCTTGATATGTCCTTACAATTGCTGACAAACATCAAACTAAAACTAACAGGGCACGGCGGATAATAGAATACGTCCATACGTAGACGAATATCTCCAGCTCTCCTCTAGAAACTCCAACCGTCTTCAACCAAACCTGAAACTACTTGGAACTGACCCAAGTTTTGAAAATACCAGGATCAGGCTTGATAAACCAGCGTGAGAAAAAATCAATAATAAATGATAATGTCATATATCAGCCTTTGAATAAAATCCTTTAAAAAGAAAGAGTATCTCATAAGACCAAGTCCATACATAAACACGGATGGGTTTTTACCTTATCATAACTAAAATACTTTTATATCAAGCAAACCTCAATGAGACAAGCATGGAATAGCGAGACTCTCCGTCGCTATTACATAGAACTGGCTTTTACTCATTTTAGTATGCTTTTCCTTTGAAATTTGTTTATGCATTTTCTGAACTTGAACTTGCAATAAGGCAGCTGACTTTGCCATACTTTCTTATTCCAGCAATATAGTGCAGACTAATCAAGCTATAGTGGCTATTCTTGAAATGCATCATGCGACCGTCACAATACACAAAGAGCTAAGTCCCATCTCACGGTGGGACTCATTCAAATAAGGAGTGATCGTGATCTAATTGATCACTTGCTAAGTGCAACCCTAAGCTCGAAGATAAAATACACTAAAGTCAAGGAGGATTGAAACACGACAATCCTCCAATGAGCTCTACTTCCCAGAATGCGAACTGGATTATAAATCCAACCTCGAGGAGGATGGACCCTTCCATCCACGACTTCACTTGCCAAATCAAGATGGATGTGATCCAACTATCCACAACCTTGATCAACTTCATGTTCCCAGAGTGTGAACGAGATCCAAATACCTATACAGATGAAATCGACCATCTGTCAACTAACTCTAGATTCTCGGAGTGCGAACTGGAGTATAAACATAATCGGGTGTGATTGACCACCCACCAACTGACTGTGGTCCCAAGAGCACAGACTGGAGTATAAACACTAAATGGGTGTGATAGACCACCCATCAACCAACTCCAGGTTCCTAGTGTGCGAACTGGGGTATAAACACTAACTAACTCCGATCCCGATAGTGCGGACCAGAGTATAAACATTAAATATATATGACCGATCACCCATAAAAAAACTTGTGCCCTTGGAGTGCGGACGCAATCCTAAACACTAACTGGGCATGACTGACCGTCCATCAACTGACTCTGGCCCCGAGAGCATAAACCAGAGTATAAGAATCAAACGCGTGTGACTGACCGCCCATACATCAACTCATGTCCCCGAAGCATGAATACGAACGGATGTGACTGACCGCTCGTAAATTATCCTATGCCCCCAAAGCATGGATATGGTTCTAAATAACAAGCAAGCGCAACTGACCGCCAACATGCAAGTTCAATCCCCAGAGTGTGGATATCGATACAACATGTAAGTTCACTCCCTTTAACTTCGTTCTGACTAAGTTAAATTGAAATCAATGAAGGCGGAAAATGATTGCCGACCAATTGCTTCAGTTTTCCCCAAGATTGGGGGCATAACTCAAGTACCAGCCATTGACCGAGACAGTGCAACGTTGAAATTCGACTCAATGCTTGGTTATGATCCGAAGCCATGACTTCGAGAATTAACGACCGGACTCAAGTTCGACTCAGAGATTGAAATATCACAAGTACATTGAATGGAAGTACGAATGCCAAAATACTTACGTAGACAGACGCATAGTTATGCTAGAAAAAACAAAATGAAGTTTTATTTCCAATCTAGTTTGAAAAAAGATAAGTACAAAAATTTATTCAAAAAATTCCTATAAGTAGGGTCCGAACCAGTGTCTATAAATGGCCTACAAAAGCAAAAGGAAGTCCTATTCCATCTGTCTACCAAAAATAGGAAACAAAAGTGCAAGTCTACGCCTTTGACTTTTTCTTCTTCTTCAGGGTAGACCCGCTTATACTGCTGCTCGAAAGTCTCTTCGAGTGCATGCCACCCCGGCCTTCACTAGCTGGTTTGTCTTCAACTGGGGGAATCGGAACAGCCTCCTCCTTTGAACTTACGGGGATTAGAACACACTACGTGTGTAGAAATGAAGGAATGGTGGCACGCTCAATGCTGGAAGAATGACGCGTGCTGGTGTCGATGATGGTGCCACCCAGAGAAACAATAAGCATAGGTATCGGGTCGGGACCCGCCGTGCCACCACCAACTCTACTGACTTACTTGGCTTGCTCTATCTTGGCTTTAATTTCCTCGATTATCTCCTCAGCCCGATCTGTGCGAATCCCCATTGGCATGCCACTAGTCAAGGCTGAGGAGATAGTAATAATCACATCTTCATCATTGACGAAAGGCATTTCGGTGATCGGGTCGCTTTGATGACCGAGGAGTGCTCCCGTTATTTATTCATAAAAAACACAACTGCTTTCGTGCATCTCCCCGGCCTATGCGACAATCGATGTAGTCATCGCATCCATCATTAGTGCCTCCTGCTCATAATGCATTCCTTAAGTTGCAAGAGGATCAAGTGATGTAGCATCTATAACTGAATAAAGATAGGAGAAAATATTAGTGACGTCTTCCAACAATACTCCTGCAATTAGACGAATGGAAGGAGTGTTCAGAGTACCTTCCTTACATTGACTCACATGTTGAGCGATGTGCCTTCAAAACCATGTTCACATAACGAAGATAAGCGCGTCCTATCGGGGTCGTACGTCAGAACAGATGGGGGATCAATTGCGGAAGTAAGTTCAGGTTGTGTTGTTGTAGGCGCTTCAGAACTTACTTCATGATGCTCGACTCCAGATCCTTCTCTAGCATACGGATACTTAGCGGCAAGTTTTTTTTAGGGTGAAAATGGTATCATAAACAACCTAGCCTCATCTCTAACTAGTATCAGATTTTCCAGTTCAAATTCATCAAAATTTGAAGTGTTGCGGGCCACTTTCTCGTCTTCGACCAAGCGACTCCAAGCCTTATATAGATGGAAGGGATAATCTTCGAGCCAGTTGAGATTGTGATTCCTCAGAACATTGGCATTATATGTGACCATAAGATCTTCGAATTCATCTTTCATCCTCACCTATGTCGCTTTAACTTCACTTTCTATTCTGGCCTCGGCCTCCTGGGCCTTCAAGTTCGCTGCATCCCTTTCTTCCTTAAGTGACACCGTCTACTCGCATCCTGTTGAGCAGCTTTATTAGCATCATCCTTTTCCTTGACAACCTCAGCGAACTTCACCTTTAACTCATTAAGCTCCTTCGGTGCAGCATCTCGTTCGGGCATAACAATGGTGTTTCAATGGCCCATCTCCTCAACCAAGGCAAAATGCACTGGTCGCATCCTTACCATAGACTAATTCGCCTCATCGGATTTCATATTGGCCTCTATTTTCGATTTCCTAGAATATTTGGCCTTATTGTTAAGCATTTGTGTACTGTACGGTCCTTTTGAGCGAGATCTTTCTCCGATTTCTCGAATTTTTTTTCCCACTCAAAGGCCACCGCTAAAGCTTTCTCTGTAGTTTTCTCCCACTCTCGGTACTAATTGTAGACATCATGCACATAATTATGAACTGTCATTTTTGCATCATTGGGTATTAACTTCAAATTTAGGGGGAAATGGAAGCCATCACGGCAGATATTTGGGAATTCTATTTTTAACTTAGCGATTCTGATGGCTCCTTCCCCCGTAGGCTCATAGCAGTTGGTGCGGTGACAATGGGAGCTTCTGCATTTGATCTACGGCGTTGATCGCTGGACGTCAAAGTATGTGGAGCATTACTTAGCGTAAGACTCAGAAGGTTGTCAACCAGAACCAAATGGTTTCGATGGACCTCTAGGTGGTGGAGATCGCGATCGGGAACGACACCTACTTTGATGTTGCCTCTCCCTCTCCCTATCATAGCGATCATGCTCCTGGCTACGATCACGGTCTCTTTTGGATTCACGCCTATGGGATTCAAAATATGAACTGGAAGAATGGGGCGTAGAATGAAGACCGCTGAGCATCGATCCTTGTCTCACCACCATATTTGTAAAATTAAAAGAGAAGCATAATTAGTTGTCTCCAGAGATTGATAAGCATGTGATTAAAAGTTTTGTGGTGTCATGAGGTGCGTGCATGCATGTGCATACCCCCCAACCGACCAGTTGCGGCGGCAGAATTGGTAGGAGTTGGCTCACTTATATCTAAGGCACTTTGAAGTCCCTCTAATCCAAAGTCTTGATATGAAGATAAGTCGTCTGGAATGGAGATGACCGCCAATCCTTTCAAAGAACTCTCCATTCGCAGAAGAGAAGTCTCAGGACTCGTAGCTTTTGTTACGGGCAGATATATAACAACAGTCTTGCATCTCGTGGATTTGTAGGAAATAGTCTTGCCTTTTCTTTTCAACTCTAAAGATTGAAGACTGCGAAGGCACAACTATAAGCTCATCTCTAGATGACACGTTCTCATCATCGCCTTATTCAGTGATAACGACTCCGGAAGCTCTTCTCCCTCCATGCCTCACATGAGCCATTCTGAGAACTCCCGCCGATCCAATGCTTTGGCCACTTTCTATAAGCCCAACAACAATCAAGTTTTCAACAGTGAGGACTCCATCAATTTCCTTGAACTCAGTTGGCACCGCTTGGAGAACCCTTACTACTTCTTTAAATTGGGTTCCTACGGGCCATGGAATTGAAGCTGCAAAAGTAACCAAGTATTAGATTCAGCATCAACTTGTATTACCCGGTTAATCGACGAAGAAGTTAGAACACTTACGCCTAACTAGCCACTGTCCGACGAATCCCGATGGACATCGAACAAAGAAACCATTTGGTTTTGAAGTAGCTTAGTTTACTCCAAGCTCCTGCCACTACTTAGCAATTTCTAACTGCTTCCAAAAAGGTGAACGAAGAATTGTCCATGCGACACTTAATGTTGAATAAATATCTTATTTCTTCGACTGTCGGAGGTCGGAAAAGATGTTCCATGAAGATAATGTGCATGTTGTTAAGCAGAGCATACCCATTTCGATGTAATTGAGATAGAGCAATCCTTAAGAAAAGCAACACTTCTTGAATGAACCGATTAAAGGGAGGCAGTGTTCTAGCTACACACATGAATCTTTTGCAAGCAGCATGCCCTTCTGAGGGATTATAGGCACTATCTTCCGTGCTTGGTACCAAAACATCTTCAACAGATAGCCCGTGCCTGAGACAGATAATGTCGAGCATATCTTCAAAGACTTAAGAATGGACCGAATCCTATGGATTCATAATAAAAGCTGCAACAGGCATCTCGTCCAGAGCGGGACTTATTACTTCAGCTGCGATCTCTGGCATTTCTATAACTGGAAGTAGAGGACTTTGGCTATCTTATGGCTTGGAGCTTCCAGGATCCATAACTATTGAACTACTCAAAATCAACATTAGACGACAATAAATCCATGTTCCCCTGTGATTGTGAAGTGAGTGATCATCTTGTGCAGTGCAGTGCAACATAATACTTTAAATCTCTTTAAGTCCGAAAGGTGTTAAAACAGAAAGAATTCGAGAATCAACCGGAGTGACCATCATCGCTGGCCGTCACAACCGTGCCATCCTAACCTCGAGGAACGATCCACACTAGAGTTTGTAAAGTTTGTCAAGTTATAGTTTCATCGATGAGCTTCAAGGGATAGTCAAATATGCAATTTAACTGTTAAATCCAGATATGAAAGAATTGAGCTTGTTGGAGTCAAATGTTCGAATATGAAAAAGTCTCGTATCCATCAAAGTTCGGACTTGGATTGATCATAGAGGGTCCGGTTCATATCGATCGTAAGAAACATAGTTCGTATCGATAAGGAAATCAGTCTTCCTATCGATCACCAACTATGGTTTCATATCGATCGCCACCCAAGTCTTTCTATCGATCACTCTGTATCAATATGAACTTCCACTATCCATAATTGATATGAAACTACCCCTTTCATCCATCATTTCCAAATTAGTGCATACTTCCATTATTTTCAGATCGATACGAGCTTTCAAATTCCGGATCGATACGAGCTACTTCCTTATATTCCAATGTTTCCTTTGTATCCTTCTTCTTCTACAAGTTGCTAGTATGCCATTGTTCCTTCCTTGACCCTGCTTTGACCCAACTCCGACGTCAACAACACCGGAATCTACAAGGACCATGGATGGGACGACGTTAAAACTCTAGTCTTATCATTTTGGGATGGGTTTGGTTTTTCAGTTACCTATTTAAAACAATTAGTTCGAAATATTGATGGATTGCTCGGTTTGAAGACGAAGACACTTTTCTTTCTTCTTGAGTTCTCTATCGATACGAAGGCAAGAGTAAAATGGGAGCAGGTGAAATTTTTTCTATGTACAAATTTCATTTATATGTTTTCAAAACCAGGAGAAAATGTTTCATCTTCCAATGGTAAAAAATCGATTGAAGCAGTCACAAGTTCCATCGATACGAAGAACCATCTCCGTATCAGATCGATCCAAAGTGTAGCAGTTCATATCCATCAGTGACCTCTCGATACGAGGATACGACAAAGGCTCGTTTGAACTACTCAACTCCAACAATACGGAATGTCTACTTCATATCCATCCATTGAAGACCATGAGGGCACGTATCCATCGATACGAATCAACTCCCAAGACTATCTATTTCGTATCGATAACCATCGATACAAAGCATGCATTCCAACTTCTTAAATCGACCCAGGAGAGGATTGATATGAAGGGATGCCTAAAAACATCCATTAGATGTTGTTACTGTTCATATTTCACATCGATTCAAGAGAGGATTGATAAGAAACTCGATCCAAACAAGAAATTAAAGGACTTGACAACGACCTGTGAACGTATAAACGTGAACTGGAGTCAAGTTAACATACGTGCATGTATGATGAACTAACATTCAATTTTCAGAATTGACAGGAATTAAATGCTCATCTGATGAGAACTACAATAATGAACGACTAATTGCTAGCACTCAACCTCTAGTTGCAAAAGAACACTGCATAGTCATTTGCAGTCAATCGTGCAACATTTATAATGCTGAAAATCAATCAAAGGTTACATCTCTTGATGAAAAGGCAACAACTATTCAGCGCACCAGATATAGCTTTTTTGGAATAATGAATGCACCTTTTCAAAGCATGTCATGTTCATAGAAGATGTATTTTGGGGGGCAAAGGTTATCTCATCTTTTGGCAAGGCCGTGATACCAAGGACTTGGCTGGTAACCAAAGACAACTTGACTCAAAGATCAGTTACACACAGGTTCACTATGGACACTGGCAAATTTGGTCCGAGTCGACTCGATCTACAGTTAGCATGGTACGACAAACAAAGCTATAGAAGGCAAAATTCCAAGTTTTAGGCCAATAACAGTTCGTATGCTCGAGATATGGGTCGGTCAAGTTTCATGAGAGGCATGTTTGATTCATATCCATCCAGTTCATATCCATAACCTTGCAATAATCCTATTCATATCCATCCAACAAGGTTCTTCAGTTTGTATCCATCATAAAATAGAGGCATGTGTGATAACAATCACTCACTTGATCGATATGAAGGAGAGAGTCAATGACCGATATGAAGAGCACACAACAGTTTGATATGAATGCCATCATTTTCCATTGATACGAAGAGCAGTCCCCGAGATCGATACGACGGCATGGTCTAGTGAAGGAAACGTTCATGCGGCATAAAAAGTGGATCTCCCCTAGTTCATCGCTCCACATCATCACCATACAACTGATCGATACAAAAGACTATCCATACGAACCAATCGATACGCACGTTCCAGCCAACTATAAATCCAACCTTGGATCGATCATAACTCGAAGTTGACAAATCCAAATGCTACCAAATTTTCATAGGAGCTTACTTACCACCTAGATAATTCCTCTGATCAATCACAGCCCAAAAGGAGTAGATCTTGATCGATATGAAGTACACATGGATCGATTAGGGACCGATCCCAAATGACCTCGGAACAATCTGGTGGGCCCACCCACATGTGAGAAGGGGTATTCCGAGATCTAAGCTAGATACTTCCAGACTGCACCTATAAATAGTACTCCAATGCTAATAAAAAAGCACTTTTGGACTCTGCTATGCCGTTAATCTGTCACAACTCCATTGTAACTTGAGTCTTCGAGTTTTGTACTGTTGTAATAAGTTATCAATCCGTAATAAAACAAAGAACATTCAAAGTGGACATAGGCTACAATGCCGAACCACTATAATTTCTTGTGTCTTTTATTTCTCCAAGCTTTTATTGGTGCGATTGTTAGATTAGCTTTCTTTTTCCATTTAATTTCTTCACTTTAATCTCTTCAATCACTCCGAAGAGTGTTGTGCCCAATTTTGGTAAAAACAATGATTTTGATGACATTTGGATTTTGGTAAAAACATGTAAAAATAACCTAATATGATCGTTATTTAATTAAAACAAGATCAAATATGTGAGTATAATATAAACTTTCATGTGCACATCACCGAAGAGCGTGGGCCTCCATAGTTTCTCCGAGCAAAACCATGGAGATTGGGGGGAACGATCTCCATTCTCTCCTGCTTGACTTTCACCTCAAGTGCAATGTCTGCTTCACGTTTCTATGCCATTTCTTGCATAGAGGGCCTGACAAGGATGAGAAGCTCCAATAATCACAACATTGTCATCGGTAGGAATTTTTTGATGCGGATTGCTTTCTTCCCTTAATAAAGCATCACTAGGTACTCGTCGATCATAAAAGTTTCCTCTTCTGGGACATTATGGATTGCTATCGAAGTTGTGACAGTAACGGACTCCATCGTTAACACCTAAGATCCTGGTTGAGATTCTGCAAGAAGAGGTGGAACTGCAACTAGTGGATCTAAAGCTAAGAAAACATAACCAAAGAGATTAGATATATTGACAGGGGCCACTCTAGCTTTTTGGAGGACATGTTAGTTTAAGGAAATACTTTCTTTAGATTGATTTCCCATGTGAGTTGGAGCGCCACCGAAACCTCCTTCTATAATTGGGGAGACCCCACTAGATGTAGCAATACGCGGCTTCTTCAAAATGTAACCGAGCTCATTAGAAGGATCCAAAGGTGTGCTAGGAATAGCTTGGGTCACCAGATTCTGATCATCTCCGACATTGTGTGATATGGACCAACCTTCACCAGTTTCATGTTGAGAAGTTTTGGTATGCTCTTTTTGGAGTATAAGCCGGGTTTCATCAAGAACTTTGGGTTTATCACCAATAGAATTTCACCTTCTAGCCTCATCAAATTGATTTGTTTATTGCTAAGATCCTCCTTCTCCTCATGAACAAAATGCTCCCAAGCGCATACGACATGATAAAGGTAGTAACCCCGGAGCAACTCTTGTTTTTTGTACTTCAGGACATTGGCATTATAAAGAATGAGCAATGGATCCAATTCCTCTGTAACCTCCTCTTTGACCTTTTCTTTCACGGGTTTTACTTCTCGTTTAGCGAGGGCATCAATATCTTTATCCTTTTCGATAGTCACGTCCCTTTCAAGCCTAACGGTAACAAATTACTTACATGCATCCTAACCGATTTTCTATGCTTCTTCTTTGTCATTGGATTCACGCTCGAATTTAGCTTTATACTCAACTGCACTTCTTTGAGCTGTGTCCCTTTTTAGCACCAGTTTATGATTCTGATAATGAAGCGCTTCAAATTCGGCCAAGTGCCTGGCTTTCCCATCTTCAAGTGCTTTGATGGTTGTTTTCGCTTTTCTCTCAATCCTACTTATGAACTCCTTAAAGATTCTAACTCGTTGGTTTGAGTTTCGATGATTCGCTTTTCCTTGGCCTCTTAGCATTCCAGTTTCCCGATCTCTACCGCACTCTTCCAAGACACTTTGGTAATCCTCTCCGATGCTCTCATCAACTCATTTACTGCATATGGATATTAGTTACATAATCAATAGTCATTTGCTGGACCTTTTCAGGAACTTTCTTAAGATTAGGTACAAAGAAAAATCCATTAAGACATGAATTTGGGAAATCTGACTTAAGTTGGGCAATGCGAGCGGCGGTGTCAACTTGTTGGGCTTTTGTGGAAACTTGGGTGTCAGCGCTTTCTTTTCTCTACCTTTGTTGGTGAACATCATGCTGCCGATGACAACTGGGACGTTGAGGATGATATGGAACAATGGACTATGAAAGGACTGAAGTGGAAAGGGGACCATGAATAGTGTCAATAGGAGGAATGTCGTCATGACGATCTTAATGCCTTTCAAAATCTTTAAGGGAAGGAGATCTAGATCTGGACCGACATTTGTCCTGGGAGGATCTGTCTTTTTCGCCTATATTCTGATAATCACGATCCCTGCTAAAGCGAGAGCTAGGTCACATTCACGATCACTACCTTGGCGATACGAGCCAGAGCGAGAACCAGGTTTCAGGCATGATATATCCTGCAAATACTGAAATATGTACTTCTTCCTCATCATTTTTTCTATAAAGAACGAATCAGTTCTAAATATTGAAGGACTTGGAATAGGTGCAGTGCAATGTTGTGAAGTGCGTGCGAACATGCATGCCTTTGTGTTCCCCCAACAGACCAATTATCGAAGGTTTACTAGCAAGAGTAACATCTCCACTAGTGGTAGGAGGGATTGCAGCCTAGCTCTGGAGGCAGATTCTGATCGATCGATGCTCATGTCCTTAAAATGAAAGGCATCAATGTCATTCGGTATTAGAAGATTGGATAATGCCTCGAATATTTTGTCTAATTGTTCTAGAGGTTGAGAAGAAGACTGACTTGGATTACTTGAGGGTCGATGGATAGCTTGGGCTGTGTAATGAGTTGACACTTAGGGTACTACACAAAAGCTTCTTCTTTCTTCTTTTTTTTCAAGAGAAGAGGCTGTGAAGTTTGCAAAGATCCATCCGCTGCCCCAAAACTAGAACCCACGTCATCGCCGCTGGGATTGTCACCCTTAACTCCTACTGCATCTTTATGAGTAACTTCCTAATCTCCCTTAGCTAGGGGACTACGACAAGGTTGGCTTGATGGCCTTCATCACCATCTGCATCCTGCTATTCAACCACTGTAACTCCAAGGGTGACTGGCAACCCTATGCTACAACCTTCTTCCATAAAGCCATAGGTAATGAGACATTTGTTAGTAAGGAGATTCTCAATGTCTCTATTTTTCGATGGAACCCGAGACCACTTTTGAATATTGTTTCCCATCAGGTCGTGGATAAGAACATGCACAAACCAAAGAAATTTCTTAGTTCAGGATATAACCTAGATATAAGCACCCAAAAAATTAAGCAGAGAGTAACACTTACGTCCCTCAAACCACTGTCTCATAAAGTTGGGAGGGCAAGGGGTATAGAACCACACGCTTTTGAAGGCACTCGGCTTGTTCCATGCACCAGTCAAGATTTGGCACTTTTTGGCTGAATCGAGGAATGTAAATGAAAGGCTTCCTTTTCGATGGTTGAAGGTGAAAAGAAATTGAATGTCTTCAAGAGTTAAAAGGTGAAATAAAAACTCCATAAATGCCATGTAAGTACAGTTAAGCAAGGTATAGCCATTTGCATGTAGTTGTGCGTTTGTTAGCCTCATATAATGTAACATTTCATGGATGAATGAGTTAAAGGGTGGGACACACCCTGCCTAACACATAAACTTATTGCGTGTAGTGAAACCTTCAAGGGGGATGTGAGCTCTACATTCCGAGTCGGGACTCTCACATCATTAAACGGAATCCCGTGTTTGGCATAGATTCTACAAAGATAGACGTCGTTAATTTTCAAAGCCACGGAATCCTCCAGATCTTCCAAAATATTGCATCTTCTAGAGTGCCAGGAGCAGGGTTTATCACTTCTACTGAAAGATGGTAACAACAGAGAGGAGATCGAATGATGGACATGAACTTTCTGGTTGTTCTGCTTGATGACTGGGAGAAAATTCAATGGCAGCAGCTGCGAAGCTCGATTTGCCATTCGTACTGTTGTGTTGTGAGATCTATTCAGAAGACATGGCAGCTGAACGCCCTAAGCGTCTGGAACCCATGACTACTAAACTCAGTAGATAATCATCATTAGAAAAAATAACCCATTTCCCTATTTAAAGTGTGTGTAGTGCAAGTGGTGCAGTGTCATGCGATGCAATAAAAATGGTTCGGAATAAAAGACTATGATTATGATGAGACTCCAGGGTTTGAATCACAGTGACCGTCATTGTTGACCATGACAACCAATTTTCTACGTCAATGACAATGGGTTCGGTTTAGTCATTAGGATCAGTTGTTTGCATGTTGAAGTTCGAGTTGTACGTTTAAAAGGGGATGAGCTTTTGAAATTTATCTAAGGCATTGGCAACAAATATAAATTTCAGGGAATTAGTCTAGGTCGTTCCATGGTTTGATTGTCGTGTACATCTATTGTGCAGTTTATTTCATATGCAAGTCATATATGACCATTTAAGTATTCAAAGCCAAAGGTCATCACGAAGTTTTGATTGAAATTTGAGGGTTTTAAGTATGTTTGTCCAAGTTAAACCAAAAATCAATCTAAAATAATGTTCGAGCGATCGATCCTAGTGCCTATGACTTATCGTTCATGCACGACCGTTTCATGACTAATCATTCTGCAATTGGTCATTCTCCAACCATCGACTCCAGTCCACACTTTGATCCACTTTGAAACTTGATGCACCGACCAAAAAACGATTGGCCAACAACCCTAATAAAAAAAATGATCGGTCAAAATTTTATTGAATAATCAATCATAACGATCGATCATACCCCATTTCATTCCCCTATGCCAGCAACTTCACCACATCCACCTCGACGGAAATGATCGGTTGAAAACAATCTCTCCCCTCCATTCCAACTAATTGAATCGCCATGACTAGGATTATGCAAGCTAGAATGAGATCCCGTTATCTCATCACTTCATCCTAACAAGTAAGAGGAAAATCAAACCTATCTACGCATCAAAGTAGGAAAGCCGTGGTGATTTGGATTTGAGTGTGAAGCAAAATTAGTACGAGATGGCAACGGTGATGGTAAGCGTAGCTAGGGATTAGAAAGACCTATGGAGATTGATGCAAAATAAGTTAAGGGTTGGATATGACGGCTCAGTGGATCGGTATTGAAGGAGGAAATGAAATTGGATTTTTCTTTTTTGGTTCAAGTAGGGATGAACTGAAATGAAGTGAAGAGAATAGTCTAAGTACACGATTAAATATATGAAGGATGCGATACAAACCATCAAAATTTGAAGTTTATTGAAAGCCCAACCTATAAATGATCATCTTAGAAGGACATAAGCCAGTCTATTCTTCCTAACCAATGTTTCAACAAAATGGCCAAATCAAGGAACCATCGAGCTGAAATCGATCTCAAACGAATTTGGCCCGATCCATATTAGAAATTGATCAAGTACGATCCATTTACCTGATGGATTCATGCCGATCCATTTCATTAAAAAAAATAAGAAAATTGCAAATGATTAAGTTACATTCCAAGAAATTGGAAATGATCCATGAACGCATCCAGGAGCCAACGACAAGAATATGTACATGAACGTGCATGTGTGCATCCTTAAATTTTGATTTCTTAAAATCGATAGAAGTTGAATTCTCAATTGGAATTATTAGAGAAAGAATCGTATCAGATAACCAAGGCCTACTAGCTCGATGAAAATGGGTACATATTTTAATTGGCAAATCACAACCCAAAAATTATGCTATTGGAGTTCAATCAATCGCTATGTCAAACCAAGAGAGATACGACTCTTCAAGGTAAGTAATTCACTGAAGGGATGGAAACTTTTTAGAAAGTTGAATGGATTCCTTTCCGATGACTCTAACTCGCATTGATTCAAAGCATGTTATGTTGAAACAAGACATACTTTAGGGGGCAAATGTTATTTGGCCTTTTGACCCGGCTATATCCGAACTGGTTAAGCAAATTAAACATAACTATTGTTGGGGTTGACAAGTCAGATTAATAATAACGAAGCCTAGAGATCAAGCATAGGCGATGATATGAAGAAGTAGCTGAGTAAAAGCAGAAGATTGACTTAATAGAATGATAAAAGCATGAAAAGATGCCATGCACTTAAAATGGATCGAGTATGATCCATACTCATCAATTATGGATTGTACCGTATTGATGTTATAGTTCAATGAAATGGAAAACGATCAATAACTCAAAATCTACCAGTCAAATAAAGATGAAACTTTGGGAGCATCAATATATTGAAGAGCGGAGCCCACCATATCGAACGCATGCCAAAACAAGCCAATATAACGATCATCAATGATCGTTATTCTTTTGGATTTGGGACCTACGATCGATATCATGACCTATTCTATATGTGGAGATTCCGTTGCCGAAATTTCAAGAAGACATTTCACTATTTTTCCCCATAAACATAGACCTGATTGTTCATTTGCAAGATATTTATGATGCTTATTACTTTGCACTTCTTCGTAACTAAGGGTTTTACTCCGATCCATCTTTCTATACTCAGCAGCTCTAGTGCTAAATAAAGTTATTTTGAAAAGTGGACGTAGGCTTTCAACGTCGAACCACTATAAATCATTTTCTTCCTGTTATTGCTTATATTCTTTTATTATTGTTAGATTCCTCTGTTTCCATTTAATATTCTTCATCTACTTCTCTACAAACTCTCTATTGGGTGTTTGTGTTAGTTTGTTGTGCAAAGAGTTCTAGTGAATGCTGAAGGTGATAGTATTTGACACTTCGGAATATATTTCATTTTGGTATTCAGTCGGGGGCTGATAGATCTCTAAGAAATAATTTATGGATTTCTTTACAATCATCTTGATTCGTATGAGTTATATATATATATATATATATATATATATATATTGGTAAAATATGTTGTAATTACTAATCTAGGGTCTACGAGTCATTGTTACTAAGATCGCCTAGATCAGTATGGACGATTCTTGAGATTAATTGTGATTATGTTTCTATGGTATGGACGTTCCATATTATCATATCAATATGAAAGATACCAATTTGTTTGTTGTTTACCAAGGTATGGATAATCGTTAATATTGGTATGGACGATCAAGATGATTGGTACAGATTTGGATTCTGTGCATTAGAAATATTGTTCTCAGTTCTGGAATTCTATGTTTAGTGATTATCCCATGTTTCTTAATTTATACATATATTCCTGTGCCTTAAGAGGAATTCCGAGTTAAATCATTTCAGTGACTAGTGTATTTTTATCATGCCATATACCTTTGTGTTATATCACGTTCTCACATTTTTGGATATTTAACGATATTCTGACCCATTTATTATTTTATAATACTTGGATCAGGCCAAGATATTTCAAGTTTCAGGGCAATCGGGCTTTTGGGTCGGTGTGCTAGTGAATGATAGACATTTGGACATTTCAGTTTATCTTCTATAGGGTATTTACATGCTGTATTATGGGATGTATTATTGAGATAGTGACTTATTTTAGATATGTAATATATGAGCCTAATTGCATACTTTGTAGACTCATATCATTTATTGAGTATGACGCATATTATTCCGCTGTGGTATGTGATTATTATTTCATATGATATATTATTGTGATTTTGAGAAACCGATGTGTTTATTACTTTGGACTTAGACTGTGCACGTCAAAAATTTGATTCTAGATATTCAGTAAAGATAGTAAGTTTGACGTGTCAGTGTTAGTTTAAAGATATATTCACAAAGATATATTCATATTTGTTCGTGCGTGATAAGCCATATTCTCTATATTATTAGATGACATTATTTATAATATATATTTAATAATATGGGTACAACTGTAGGGCCGTTATAGTTTTCGTTATACAAAATTCCCTAAGGCATAAAAAATATATGAACTTTTAATATACAAATTACAATATATAGTGTAACTAAAATTTCCATTCATAGATAGATTTCCTTGATTCCTTCGGATTCGATTCCATGCCTTTGCCTATTTTCACCTCCAGTTATCTTTATTTTAATTTTATAACGTCAACAGTTCAATTGTATATGGATTATGTTCATAATTCAGAGATTAGAAAAGAATAGAAACAAAAAAAATGTCTTAAACTTATTACCTTTAATCTGATTGAATTCTTCCTTAATTCTTGAATCTTGAATCTTGTTTATTGAGGAGGAAGAGAACTGAGGAATTTTGCTAGCATTCCTATTTTTCTTATGAATAAAAATGAGAGGGCTAGCGTCGTATTTATAGTGGTTGGAACACTTTAAAGCCATCGGATAGAGAAATTTTTGTTAAATTAAAGTTCGAACCGTCGTTGGCCGAGGAAAACCCTAGCCACCAACATCCAACTGGTCGACCAACCTTTCTTGGGTGATCTACCGTGGTCGACTGGCCCAATTTAGTTGGTTGACCGGCCTTTTTTTACTATCCAGAATTATTTACTTCCGTTTATTCCAATTTACTACTCTTTTAATTAGTGTCAACGGTTCCATTGGCCCTAAGCTATGTTACTGTTTATATATTGAATTTGTTGTTCATTATTTCCTCAATCCATTTCAAATTATTTCAGATTCAAAACTTCCAAATATGATAACTTCTTCGCTTGAAATCCGATCATAAAACTTTTTATAGAAAAATTTCTTATAAAATTTCCATAAGCACAATGGTGTAAGTTTCATTGCAAATTTTGAAGTTTACAAAATTCTCATTTTTAGCCTTATTATTAATTAATTAATCTTATTAATTTTTATGGAAAATTACATTCTCATCCTTAGAAGAATTACATCCTCGAAATTCCTAATAGACAGATAGTGTAATGCACACTTTACAATCACATTGTACAACCAAGTTATCTATACAACCATCTACTCATCCATAAATGCAATGCGATTATGTATGCACCACAATATAAGTGAGCTCAACTGTAGTGTGAATGCAAAATCATCACATATAGGCATGTATGCAAACATCCTAAATATGCATAAGATTTTGTATGAATGCAAAAATAACAGTGGAAATGTATGACAATCATCTCCTACCATCCAATCTAGTAACCATATGCAGCCAAAACCTATAAAATATTAAATTAGGAGGGAGAAAATTTACCAGAGAAAGGCTTAGGAGGAGAAGCCTTTATCTTCTCTTCTATCCATTGTGCTTTCTGCAAAATTATCTCCCCATTGCACTTGGACCGGCCTAATTTCTTTATTGCGAAGCTTCCATACTCCGTACTCCACTATATGTGTAGTGGCATGAGGTGCTATCGGTTTCTTCTCTATATATACTAACTGATCGTGCTCTACTATAGTGGTTGTATCATGCAGACATATCCTCAAATGCGATACATGGAAAACATTATGGATTCCTGCTAACTTAGCCGGAAGCTTTACTCCATATGCAAGTTTCCCCACCCTCTCCAAATCGAGAAAGGCCTAAAAAATCTCGATGCCAACTTCCCTAATGTTACGAACCTCATAACCTTCCTAAGAGGGGAAAACTTAACAATTACCATGGCTCCTATCTAAGACTCCAACTCATTTTTTTCCTATCAACAAAGGACTTCTATTGATCCCCAATGGCCTTCATTCGCCACTTAATCAACTCAACTTTTTTCGTGGTCTCGTAGATTAAATTCGGTTCAAGTAGAATTTTGTCCATAGTTTCCCACCGACAATTAGGTAACATGCACGACTTCTCGTATAAGGCTTCGGAGATACCATGCAAATCATCACCTGATAACTATTATTGTACATGAATTCTACGAATGATAAATATTGTTCCCAATTTCCTCTAAAATCCATGATGTAAGCCCCACAATAAATCCTCCAAAAAATTTTTCCCTTTATATCTATCCATCGATCTGTGGATGGTAAGCGGTACTAAGATTCAAAGTCATTCCTAAGGCTAATTGCAAACTCACCCAAAATTCAATATTGAATAGGGGGTCTCTATCACTAAAAATGCTGACCAAAACTCCATGTAATCGAACCACGTTTTCAATATAAATTTGTACTAGAGATGTTGTTGTCCTATTAAACCTCACAAGAATAAATTGAGCACTTTTATTGAGTCTATCCACTATAACTCATAGAGCTTCATTGCCTTTTCGACTTCTAGGCAGCCCATCTATAAACTCTGCCGATATTTGCTCCTATTTCCAAGTAGGTACCTCTAAGGGAAATAAGTGACCTCTGGACTTCCCTTTTTTCACTTTTATCCTTTAGCATGTCTAACATTTAGTGATATATTTAGCTACTCAGCTCTTCATTCCTAGCCAATAAAAAATCCACTTCATATCCATATACATATTATCTCTACCGGGATGAATAGTCATCTTAGAGCGGTAACACTCCGCTAGTACTTCATCAAGAACATCTTCCACTACTAGAACATATAAAAAACCATCTCTCCTCGGTCTTTGTGACGACCCGGAGTTCAAGCTTCAAAAATCGGCATCTAATACATCACTCGTATTCAAATGTCGGAGATTCAAACGTTGGAGTCCAGTTCGCTGGAGCTATAACACATTAGATGATAACAACACAGCAGAAAAACAAAATGACTTTATTGATACAAAAAATGGATTACAACATTCTACAACAAATGCCCAACATCATAAGAGCCAGCGGAATACAACATAACATCAACAGGGTCTTCCAAAAGAGAGAGAGAGTCCAACATACTGCATCTTCATTTCCAAAGCTCCAAAGACTTCCAAACCAAAAAGCTCAAAACCAAAAGCTTCAAAGACATCCAAATCCACATCTACTATCTGAACTAGCTCCACAATCTACTGATAACCTGACTCTAGGCTGCCCGTGTGGAAAATTAGGGCCACCCAGAGTTTAGAAAGGAAACAATAAACTCCGAGTCAGTTATGGGACTGGTGTGAGAAACATAAAAGCGGTTATTTGTACAAAAAGAAATAAAAAGAAATCCGTTCATGCTTTTTGGAAAATGAAACTACCATAAGGTCTTCCGGTACACACTCAAATGCAATCGCACACATGGGGGAGGTTTCTTTATAGTTGTCAAACATGCTTGATACGCGAAATACTTTTGATTTTATTATTAGTGCATAGTGTGGAAAAACATTTGCAAGTATAATATTAATCTTAGCCAGCATACGTACCATTATAGTATGCCTACTATAGCTACCATATTAAAAGGCAGGTTCTACAACTAAAGCCATAAAGGGCTCGTATTGTTTTATTTGGATTTTCAACAAATGGTCAAGGCTAAGGAACTTCCTTTATCCGAATGGGTACGCCTCTAGAGGGGCGTCCCGAGAACCTAACTGGATCTCTGCCAACATAAGGCCGGCTTATCTCTGTAACTAGGTAACTAACTGTCACGAGTATGTCATCCCCCGGTCGTAACCGACCTTTACCGAGGCTCCTTAACAACCAACAACCACATATGTAAAATATCTGGGCTCCATACCAAAATACCACTTTTTATCCAGAAGGAAATGCACATATCCTGAGGGTCGCGAACCCCGTAACCTTGTCGCATCATTCTTGTTTCGACCAATCCCTGAGGTGTGAGGTTCGATGAAGTCTCTTCCGTAAAGCTACACTTTACACAAAAGCCATGCTCTGATCAACCAATGCTCAGCACTTACCATGCCACATTACCAAATTAGGAATATATCACTAGTAACGATCAACTACATAACCTCTGAACTCGTATGTCTCAAAGAAGGGTGTTAAGATAAGAGAATAAATTCTCCGCCACCAAACAGAAATGTATGTGATAGAAACCAGCTTTATATTTCAAAGTGTAATGTCAGACATACATCCATACAAGTCCATCCTGGGTCTGAATGGAACCTAAAGCACTTCCTCCAATTAAGGAAAGAAGTCCTTGCAAATCTAGATATCCCCTAATCACGTCCGGACTCGCCATCACTTAGGGTAATCTCTATACCGGAGCAACTCGGTGCAGAGACAATCAACAGACAATCCTTTCATTTTCGAAAATACCCGATCTTCAACCACTGTCTTCAAATACAATTCAATTTCATCGTATCATTATTCGAAATGGGTTTTATGACTTAATGTCCTCCCCCGGCCTTTTCGAAAAATGAGCGTTTATTTAAAAACATATGGATACATTCGGATCATAGTTAAGTCACAACTTATTTCCCAAAACCTTTCCTTTTGGATGGTTTAAACAAATTTCCATTTTTGGATCTTTTAAACAAAAGATCCACCTTTTATAATCAATGTAGAACATTATATTCACGCAACAATTCATCACAGATAAATATTTATCACAGCTCAATCCAAAGCAATCCATATCACAAAATATTACAGATTAATATACCAGAGATTGTAATCTATCCAAGCATTCAATATAACCAATCATTCATAAGCAAGAATAATTAATCACATAATTTATAATTAATTTAGTTTAAACCAGATAAATTAATTACTCATGAATTTATTAGCTAACCCTGCTTAATTAACATTAATTAATTAAAACCATTTTTTATTATTTTAATTAATTAATGAACATTAATTAATCATTCATAATTATCCATCTTAATTAATTATCCTTAATTACTTTCATTAATTAATTATCCCTTAATTAATTTCATCAATTAATCAACATTTAATTAATTACATTAATTAACTAACCCTCAATTAATTAATTATCCTTTGATCATAAATTAATTAACCTTTAATTATTAACTAATTAGCCTTAAATTATTAATTAATTAACCTTTAATTCTTAATTAATTATCCTTTAATTACTTACATTAACCAATTATCCTTTAAGTAATTAATTACCCTTTAATTACTTACATAAAGTAATTATCCTTTAATTAATTACATTAAGTAATTGTCATTAAATTACTAATTAACGATCCTTCAATTGCGTTAAGATCTTAATTAATTTTAAGATAAACCATTCATCTTAATCAATTACTTAATTCCTAATTAATTTAATTTAATCGCCAAATAAATTACATTAATTACCGCTAAATCCTACTTAATTAATAAATTAATGATCCTTTAATTAATTACATTAACTAATGATCCTTTAATTATATTAAGACCTTAATTAATTAAAGATAAACCATTTATCTTAATTAATTACTTAAGTACAACATTTAAATCTTATTAAATAAACCTTTGGAATTAATTAATCATTAGCATATGAATTAACTTAAGTCCCTTAAGTTAATTAATGATTAAGCATTTACCCTCCTTTAATTAATCTACTTAATTACATTATTAAATATATTTAAAATAAACTTAAGAATTAATTATAAATAATGTACACAAAATAAAATACTCTAACTTAACTAATTTTAAAATAATTAATTTTAAAATCTTTAATTAATCTCAAACTTAAATAAAACATTAATTATTTAGAGAAATGGGTTAAAGATTGTTTTTAAGTAAAACTTGTTTCATTTTTAAAACTTTAAAACTGTCACCATACATACTCGAGATAAACCCTGAACCAACCTGAGCCAAATGCGAATTTCCCCGTGCAACAACCCGAGCCACTTCCTTTTCTTTTTTTTTTCCTTTTTTAAATTTTAAATTGTTACCCTGAAAAATACACGCGAACACCCGGACCCTTACTCGAGCCAAAACTTCGCTTCCCCGAGTACAATCCCAAGACACACCCTTATTCTCCAAACCCAACAGCTACTAAACCCAAAACCCACTGATAATCAGACACTCGTGCATGTGCACGGTCGATCATCGTCGTTTCGATCAACGCTACGACCATCAAGCAGTCATCGACAACCTCCCCTAAGTTTTCGACCACCCAGCATGTCGAATGATCCTGGGAATCAAAATCGAGCTAGACGAAACAACTGGAACCAAAACTGATCATCGAAAAACGTCTCGTGCCGTCGCCTATGATCGCCTGAGGCCTCGCGATCACGTCCAGAGGTGGGCCTCGGTACGTCGCTTTGATCCCACCACCTCCGATCGATTCTGACTCACCCACAACGTTGACGTGCTCCAGAAACAACGTCGACCAAACTGCTTGTTAAACCTTACTTCAACATCGTTCGGCCGGTGGACTAAAAATTCTTCGAACATTTTTCCAATGATCTCGAGACTTCCAGATTCCTCCAGCGACGATCACGACGTCCAAATCTTCCTCGATCGCCAGAAATCGACGGAAATGCAATTTCAGTTCAACTCGAGAAATCACAACAAAAACAAATCTAAAAATCATGATATTATTATTAAAATTCACCATTTTCTTGTACAATCCTGATCAAATAATCAAATCATGAAATTAAGATGATCGATTTTCTGACTTATATTTGATCATTGTAGTAATTTCTCATTTTTGAAATAAATACTCAATATATATACTTGAAAATATTTTTAAAACTAATATGACCTCCATACAAACACTTTTCCTTTAATGATCATAACCAGAAAAAGATTAGAGGAAGAGAATTTGATTTTTTTTTGTTCTTGATTTTAAAACTGTAAGCTTAGAACGGAGGAAGATATACTGGTACATAGACATGCACCCAATCATCTACATATATGTAGACATGCAGGCAAAAATTTAAATCTGTACAACATTTTACACAACAAACTTCATGCATCAGGTTATAGATCAGATTGAGGTTTAAAAAAAATAGTTTACTTATAATTTTTGATGATGAACAGAGAGCCTGGAATTGCTTTTGAATTTAAAAACTGGAAAACTTGATTTTTATTTGCTTGATGTTTTGAGATGATCTGTAACTTGATTTACTCTGATCTGATCTTGGACTTTGCTTTGATTCAGTTTGAATTTGAAAAAAAGTTGTTGCTTGATTTTCTTTCCTGGTTTTAAGTTTTCCATGTTTTTTTTGAATAAAATTTTGAATGAAAGAAAATATGAAAAGAGGAGTTAGAGAGATATATAGCCTTGTTTTAAAATAAAAAGAAAGTTAATATCTTGACACTTGTTATTATGCATGTTGAAATTAAGCTAACACTTGTTCAATTTCTTGTTATAATACCTGCACTTGTAAATTTGCATGTTATTAATATTTAAATATGTTTTTATATAATTTTACTTTATATTTTCAATTTATATATATATATATATATATTATGTTTTTTAAATTTATTTTTGTACAAACTATATTTATTTAATGTAAATTTTTTAAAAGAAAGCATATAAACCTTTTTATCAATTCTTATTTTTTTAACTAAAGCTATTATACTTTTTTAATTTTCATTCCTTTATGTTTTTATATAATTTTATATTATATTTTCCATTTTTATTAAATACATTTCCTTTATTTATATTTATATAACTTTAAAGAAAATGACTTTAAAATCTAATTATATTTTAATAAATAACATATATATATATATATATATATATATTAGTTTTAAAATACAGAGTTTTTAAATCCAATTTATTTTTAAGATATTTATTTTTGAATTTCAAATCAAAATGTTATTTATAATCTATATATATACACACACATACACATAAGCCAACACATCTCTTATTTGTTTTGGAAAAAATATCAAACTAATTGACAAATTAATTCTAAAAATTATATTAATTACTAAATTAAATTTGGCTTAAAAACGGGATCACTACAGATTCCCTTCCTTAAGAAAATTTCGTCCTCGAAATTTTATAGACTGGGAGACAAGCAAAGAACATATGAACACATAAAAAGATAGAGAAATGGCTTACCAAATCAAGCCGAAATATCTATTCTACATTTGGGATAAATCAGAATATCATCAATAAATATGAGAACAACTCATTCAATACTTCACGAAATACTCGGGTCATCGGGTCAATGAAATATGCAGGGACACTGGTTAGTCCAAAAGGCATAACTAACCATTCGTAGAATGTGTCGGGACCCCTAAAAGCAATCAAATGGATACAATCTTCTGTAATTCTTAACTGATGGAATCCTTGGGCTAGGTCCATCTTGGAAAAGAATCGAGCACCATGTAATTGATCGAATAGGCCATCGATTCGGGGCAAAGGAAATTTATTCTTAAGGGTTAACTTATTAAGATCATGATAATTTACGCACAATCTCAAAGATCCATCGGACTTGGCTACAAATACTACAACTGAACCCCAATTGGTATGACTAGGTAATATAAATCCTTTCCTCGGTAAATCTTGGGTTTGCTTAACTAGCTCTACTCTTTCCCTTGGTGCCATCCTACGATTTGCATGCACAACTGGATGGGCATTAGAAACCAAGTTGATTCTAAATTCGATTTCCTTATGCGGAGGTAAAGACTTAACTTTTTCAAATACGTCGGGAAATTCTCGAACAATAGATATGGATTCCAAACTCGGGTCGGAATACCCTAAAGTATACATTAGCTTGTCCCTCTTCGGACTTGGATCCTCATAAGAAATCACAACAAAATTCCCAAATTTGGTTTTGACCGAAATCGTTCTATTGATACAATCTAATTTAGCTTCATATTTTGTTAATCAATTTGTTCCAAGTAAAATTTCAAATTCATTAATGTCAAGAACGAAAAGGCTGATAGGAAACTGATAATGAGAATATGAAATAGGAATCTTTCTTCAACGTAAACAAAGAATCGCAAGGCCTCCTACCTGGTTCTTCACACAAATAGGTTCGTCTACGAATTCGAGTTCAAGGTTTAACTCTTCTATGGTTTGCTGGGAAATAAAACTATGCATGGCTCTAGTGTTGAATAGAAGTCTAATAATTTTATCATAAATAAGAAGTAAGATAATCTTCTTGATACATCCTGGAAATACTAGCGGAAGGCATATAACGCCGCTCAAATACTTGCTTAAATCTATCCCATGTAAATTCATCCTCCGATTTGGCCAAAGTAATGGTCTCCCACCATACCAAAGCTTCTTCCTGGAGCTTCCAGGAATCCATAAACCTCCTTTGATCATCACCTAATTTCAATACTTTAAAAATTCTCTCACATGATTGAATCCAAGCTGGCGCTTCTATAGTAGTCTCCGTACCTTTGAATGGTTTTCCTGCAAGTCTTGAGAAATTCCAATATAACTCTGCCTGATTTGGCTGGGGTTAGATGAGAAAAGTAGCTCCTTCCATTACTGTTGTTGCAGGGTCTTGACCATTTGTAGTGGTACTCCCTCTTCCCCTACCTCGTCCTCTTCTTCCACTCATTCTTACTGTCCGTAAGTAGTAAGAAAATTGATTTAGGCCTATGGACGAGATGTCTTAGGGAATATACTCATTCTTGGGCATTTCTAACCCTATCTCTAATGAGTCACCTAATGAGTTATACTCCAAAGTTAAAGTTATTACTCAACCTTTAGCTCTGATACCAAATGTGACGACACAGAGTTCAACCTTCAAAAATCAGCATCCAATACATCACCCATATTCAGATGCCGAAGATTCAAACGTTGGAGTCCGGTTCGTTGGAGCTATAACACAATAGATGATAACAACATAGCGGAAAAACAAAATGACTTTATTGATACACCAAATGGATTACAACATTCTACAAAAAATGCCCAACATCATCAGTGCCAATAAATACAACACAATAGCGGAATAAAACACAACATCAATAGGGTCTCCCAAAAGAGAGAGAGGGAGGGAGAGAGAGAGTCCAACATAATGCATCTTCATTTCCAAAGCTCCAAATATTTCCAAACTAAAAAGCTCAAAACCAAAAGCTTCAAAGACTTCCAAATCCACATCTACTATCTGAACTAACTCAAAAACCTACTGATAACCTGACTCTAGGCTGTCCGTGTGGAAAATTAGGGGCACCCAGAGTTTAAAAAGGGAACAATAAACTCCGAGTCAGTCATGGGTTGGTGTGAGAAACATAAAAGTAGTTATTTGTACAAAAAGAAATAAAAAGAAATTCATTCATGCTTTTTGAAAAATGAAACTACCATAAGGTCTCCCAGCACACACTCAAATGCAATCGTACACATGGGGGAGGTTTCTCCTTATAGTAGTCAAACATGCTTGATACGCGAAATCCTTTTGATATTATTATTAGTGCATAGTGTGGAAAAACATTTGCAAGTATAATATTAATCTTAGCCAGCATACGTACCATTATAATATGCCTACTATAGCTACAATGTTAAATGGAAGGTTCTATAGCTAAAACCGTAAAGGGCTCGTATTGTTTTGTTTGGATTTCTAACAAATGGTCAAGGCTAAGGAACTTCCTTTATCCGAATGGGTACGTCTCTGGAGGGACGTCCCAAGAACCTAAACAGATCTCTACCAAAACAAGGCCGGGTTACCTCTGTAACTAGGTAACTAACTGTCACGATATGCCAACCCTTAGTCAAAATCAACCTTTACCGAGGCGCCTCGACAACCAACAACCACATAAGTAAAATATCTAGGCTCCATACAAAAATACCACTTTTTATCCAGAAGGAAATGCACATACCCTGAGGGTCGCGAACCCCATAACCTTGCCGCATCATTCCTGTTTCGACCATTTCCCAGGGTGTGAGGTTCGATGAAGTCTCGTCCCACAAAGTTACACTTTACATAAAAGCCATGCTCCGATCAACTAATGCTCAGCACTTAGCATGCCAAATTACCAAATTAGGAATATATCACTAGTAACGATCAACTACATAACCTCTGAACTCGTACGTCTCAGAGAAGGGTGTTAAGCTAAGAAAATAAATTCTCCGCCACCAAACAGAAATGTATTTGACAAAAACCAGCTTTATATCTCAAAGTGTAATGTCAGACATACATCCATACAAGTCCATCCTGGGTCTGAATGGAACCGAAGGCAATTCGTCCAATTAAGGAAAGAAGTCTTTGCAAATCCGAATATCCCCTAATCATGTCCGGACTCCTCATCACTTAGGGTAATCTCTATACCGGAGCAACTCGGTGTAGAGACAATCAACAGGCAATCCTTTCGCTTTCGAAAATACCCGGTCTTCAACTACCGTCTTCAAATGCAATTCCATTTCGTCGTATCATTATTCGGAATGGGTTTTATGACTTAATGTCCTCCCTAACCTTTCCAAATAATGAGCGTTTATTTTAAAACATGTAGATACATTCGGATCATAGTTAAGTCACAACTTATTTCCCAAAACCTTTCCTTTTGGATGGTTTAAACAAATTTCCATTTTTGGATCTTTTAAACAAAAGATCCACCTTTTATAATTCAATGCAGAACATTATATTTACACAACAATTCATCACAGATAAATATTTATCACAGCTCAATCCAAAGCAATTCATATCACAAAATATTACAGATTAATATACCAGAGATAGTAATCAATCCAAGCATTCAATATAACCAATCATCCATAAGCAAGATTAATTAATCACATAATTTGTAATTAATTTAATTTAAACCAAATAAATTAATTGCTCATGAATTAATTACCTAACCCTGCTTAATTAACATTAATTAATTACAAACCATTTGTTATTATATTAATTAATTAATGAAAATTAATTAATCATACATAATTATCCATCTTAATTAATTATCCTTAATTACTTACATTAATTAATTATCCCTTAATTAATTTCATAAATTAATCAACCTATAATTAATTACATTAATTAATCGACCCTCAATTAATTAATCATCCTTTAGTCATAAAGTAATTAACCTTTAATTATTAATTAATTAACCTTAAATTATTAATTAATTAACCTTTAATTATTAATTAATTATCCTTTAATTACTTACATTAAGCGGTTATCCTCTAAGTAATTAATTATCCTTTAATTACTTATATTAAGTCATTATCCTTTAGTTAATTACATTAAGTAATTGTCATTAAATTACTTATTAATGATCCTTCAATTCCATTAAGATCTTAACTAATTTTAAGATAAACCATTTATCTTAATCAATTTCTTAATTGCTAATTAATTTAATTTAATCACCAAATAAATTAAATTAATTACCTCTAAATCTTGCTTAATTAATAAATTAATGATCCATTAATTAATCACATTAATTAATGATCCTTTAATTACATTAAGACCTTAATTAATTAAAGATAAACCATTTATCTCAATTAATTACTTAATTACAACATTTAAATCTTATTAAATAAACCTTTGGAATTAATTAATCATTAGCATATGAATTAACTTAAGTTCCTTAAGTTAATTAATGATTAAGCATTTACCCTCCTTTAATTAATCTACTTAATTACATATTAAATTTATTTAAAATAAACTTAAGAATTAATTATAAATAATGTACACAAAATAAAATACTTTAAATTAATTAATTTTAAAATTATTTATTTTAAAATCATTAACTAATCTCAAACTTAAATAAAACATTAATTATTTAGAGAAATGGGTTAAAGATTGATTTTAAGAAAAACTTGTTTCATTTTTAAAACTTTAAAACTATCACTATACATACTCAAGACAAACCCTGAACCAACCTGAGCCAAATGCGAATTTCCCCGAGCAACAACCCGAGCCACTTCCTTTTCTTTTTCTTTTTTCTGTTTTAAATTTTAAATTGTTACCCTGAAAAAACACATGAGAACACCCGGACCCTTACTCGAGCCAAAACTTCGCTTCCTCGAGTACAATCCCAAGACATACCCTTATTCTCCATACCCAACAGCAACTAAACCCAAAATCCACTCATACTCAGACACTCGTGCACGTGCACGATCGATCAATGCCATTCCAATCGACACCACGATCACCAACCAGTCGTCGACAACCTCCCTTAAGTTTTCAATCACCCAGCATGTCGAATGATCATGAGAATCAAAATCGAGCTAGACGATAGAACTGGAACCAAAACTGATCATCGAAAAATGTCTCGTGCCGCTGCCTATGATCGCCTGAGGCTTCGTGATCACGTCCAGAGATGGGTCAAAATACGATGCTTCAATCCCACCACCTTCGATCGATTCCGATTCACCCATGACATCGCATGAGGTCCAGAAACAACGTCGACCAAACTACTTGTTAAACCCTACTTCAACGTCGTTCGGCCACCATAGTGGACTAAAAATTCTCTGAACATTTATCCAGTGATCTCTAGACTTCCAGCTTCCTCCAGTGACGATCACAACATCCAACTCTTCCCCGATCGCCAGAAATCAACGGAAATGCAATTTCAGTTCAACTCGAGAAATCACAACAAATACGAATCTAAAAATCATGATATTATTATTAAAATTCACCATTTTCTAGTACGATTCTGATAATATAATCAAATCATGAAATTAAGATGATTGATTTTCTAACTTATATTTGATCATTGCTATAATTTCTCATTTTTGAAATAAATACTCAATATATATACTTGAAATTATTTTTAAAACTAATATTACCTCCACACAAACACTTTCCTTTAATGATCATAGCAAGAAAAAGATTAGAGAAAGAGATTTTGATTTTTTTTGTTCTTGATTTTAAACCTGTAAGCTTAGAACAGAGGTAGATATACTGGTACATAGACATGTACCCAATCATCTACATATATATAGACATGCAGGCAAAAATTTACATCTGTACAACATTTTTCACAACAAACTTCATGCATCAGGTTATAAATCAGATTGAGGTTTTAAAAAAATAGTTTACTCATAATTATTGATGATGAACAGAGAGCCTAGAATTTCTTTTGAATTTAAAAACTGGAAAACTTGATTTTGATTTGCTTGATGTTTTGTGTGACGACCCGCAAATCCATATCCCTTGCATCGACAATAAACAACACATGTACGACCCAAAAAGCACAGACTAACGGAAAGTCAAGAGAAAGAAAAGAAGAGAAAAGAAGAGAAGAGAAGAAAGAGAGAAGATAGAACCAAACAGAACAATACAGAATCTCACACCGTAGCGGAAAATATATAATATCATATCAGTGATCCTTGCAAAACAGAAACTGTATATATATGTACATATCAATCAGAGTTCAACAATCAATAAGTAGTTATCAGCCTGAACAGTTATAATAACCTATCCTCACAAATGTTGATAATATAAACAACTAACAAAACACAGCGGATAATCAAAAAAAGTACGTGTATACGAAATGAAGATCTCCAGATTGCCTGTTGAAGCTCCAAAAGTACCAAATCTGAACCTGTAAATATACTCGGTCTGACACGAGCATTGAAAGGGAAGAACGCCTGGATCAGTCTGGTAAACCGGCGTGAGAAATACACTCAACTGAATTTATTAAATTACCAAACTTTTTCTTTATCAAAACAAAAGTATCTCGTAAGACACGCCCACACATAAACACGGACATGTTTTTACCTTATGATAACTAAATCATTTCATATCAAATCCTCTTATATTATAATAGTGTCTATTGCACAAATAATATTCAAATAGCCGAAATTGTTACCATTATTAAATTTCAGCATACTAGGCTCTACAAATAAAATGACAGGAATGTTGTGGAGTTTGGATTTCCATACAAATAACTAGGTGAAGGGACTTACATCTCTAGAAGAATGTACCGAGGACCATCACAAAGGATCCTCTACCGACACAAGACCGACCAACCTCTATAACTAGATGGTATCGAATATATAATCCTCCGATCGTTACCGACCTTTACCGAGGGCCCTCTAGCATAAAAACCACAATAATCAGGTACACGACGTCATAGCGTGCAAAGATATATCTAGAAGAGGATGATCATATCCTACTTGGTAATGACCCACTTAGCCCTGCTGCATCTAACCATGTTTTGGTCATTTCCATTTGATGAGGCCAGAGGTAATGATTACCATTCACAAAGCACAATCACATCACTTAGAATGCCACACGGCCGTTTCCGTTGACTGCTAATTTCCTTCCATAAAAATACAACCCTTAAGCTCATACGTCTCAAGGAGGGTGTTAAACTAAGAGAAGTTGCCTTCTCCACCACCATTGATGTACGTTTGTAAAAACCAATGTACGTAAGCTATAGAAATGCTGTGTCAGACAAATATCCATACAAGTTGTCCAGGAACAGGACAAACTGAAGGTACTTTCCTACCACATCCTGTTGGGAAATCCCTAGGATTAGTAGCGAATAGTCCTCGCATTGGATATTTCATAATGAAGAGACCACCGCTACTGGATGTACATTGGGATTTTAACCCTAAATGATCAACAAGCATTCCCCCACTATGAAACTCCGGAATATCAATATCATCACAAGCAACCTGCACAATACGTTGGTTCGAAGTGGTTTTCAGATAAATCTGATCTCGGTCCCTTCGCACCAACAATGCAAAAGCAATTCTCAACCTCATATAGAAACTAAGTCTCGTAGACTTATCACGTCTCCAACTTTTAACTTGCTATCCTTCGGGCCAAGAAGGAAGCTCGATAGATTGGAGTAATACTCCACACTATATGAATCATCATCCTCAACACAAACGATAATCAAGCCTACACAGAAGGCTACGTACTAAGTGTACGACTAAATAGTTCCCACATCAAGTCGAGGAACTAAAATTTGGCTAATGTTTGATAGTCGGTTATTTAACTATCAAAACAAACAAACAAATATTCAGCATCCATAACAATCACTAGGCACTTTTAATTAATCTTTTATTAATTAAATCACTCGCCAAATATTCACTTCAATTTATCTTTTAAAAGATATATTTCAAACCATTTCAACTTCTATATTGGAAAACATTTCCAAATACTAATTTAATAATAAGTGATTCACAATTCTCTTTATTTTCAACACTTAGAAAATATTCCATATACTTAAATCATAATTAAGTATATATTTTATTTTTTAAGGAAAACATTCTTTTAAACATCTTTATTTGGGTCAAAACGAATGTTGCGTAAAGCATCGTTACAACAACCCAAAATCAATAATATAGGGATTCGATAATAAGATAGATATATAAATCCCAATACTATACAAAAATATTTCCTTTCGAAAATCATTGACTATAACAACAGTGTTAGTCAATCATTTCCTTACTTCTCGAAAACGTCTATTTCAACAATGAATGTTGAAATCTATGTATTCGATATTTAACACATTTTAAAACATCTTTAAACCATTTAACTCCATTTTAAAATATCACTTTCCAAAACATTTCTTTAATATATTATTCACTGTCCAAAATCGTGAATATAAATCTCTAACCAAATTCAACACTTCTACATATTTAAATAAAGGATTATCCACTGTCCAAAATCGTGAATATAATTCGTTCACTAAATTCAATGTATCTACACATTTATTTAAAGATTATCCACTGTCCAAAATTGTGGATAAAATTCTTTAACCAAATTCATTACCGTTTCGCTTTAATTAAAGGATTATCCACTGTCCAAAATCGTGGATATATCTCCTTTAAATAAACTTCTATATTTAACTTATCAATTTCAATTAATTTTGGATTTATAAAACAATGTTTATAAATCATTTATATTTTATAAAGACTTCTATTTATAAATCTCAAAATCTTATTTACCTATAAACCCATTTACAACTTCATTTTAACACTTTTAAAATTTATTTATAATTCCGTCCCCTTGATTTATAAAATATTAATTTTATAAATATTATCTATAAACCATTTATAATAAGTCAAAAATATTAATTTATACTATTTCATAAAATAGTTCACTTCACATTCCAAAAATCATATTTTGGTTTATTTTACAAAAATCATAATTTTGATAACATAAAAACTATAACTTCATTTATTAAAAATAAATCAATTGCTTAACATTTTAAAATCCAATAAAACATATGTTTCCAAATCACTTGAAAATCATTTTTAATTTGGAAATCATCACTTTAATATTCTTAAAATTTCGAAAATAGGCCCAATGCTGCACAGCACTAAATACAACAATCACGACATCCAAAACATCATATATCATATGATAACAGAATATATCACAATATCTGTAAACAAATCAATACTGGTGAGGAATCCAGTTGGATCCCTCCAACCTATTACCTGCAACAAATATACATATTAGAATATGTGTACAATGTCTACTTCAAGGCAGACGCACGTACAAAGGGTCATCCGCTCATACACGGGAACGTATAGGGTCATCTACTCCACTAAGCAGGTATATATCCAAATACCAATCAATAAATCATATATCATCCAAAAAATCTTCAATCATCATATAATAAATAATTTCTCACTTATATAAAATATCAGTGAGTCGTAAAGAGTGAGTTGTACTCACATTGCTTGCAGTCGTCGCGTTAGCGATTTATTCCGATTAAAATTAAACACGCTTTTAATTTCAAAACAAATTTCACTAGATCAAATGAATTCCAGTCCAGCTCCATAATGCAGTGCTTGTCAATACGAACCCAACACAGTTCGTTTCGTGCGAAACGGACCTCGTATGACAAAGTTATAACATTTAGAAGTTTGAACGAATTTATATAAAGCAATTTCATTTTTATTTTATTTTTTTAAAACCCTCACTTCATCCAGGCTGTCGATTTTTCTTTAAGAATCTAGGCCGCTACTTCTTCCTTCTCCCCCGGGCAACGTTCGAATGCAGCAACCCAAAGCCGCCGTCTTCCATTGAATTTTCGCTCGACCTACGCTCGACTTTTGTCGATCAGCCACCACCGATCAAAACGCCTTGCTCCACTTTACTAACGCCATGAAGGACGCGCAACTCGGTCATCCCCTTGCATGGGAAAATGCACACGAAATCGAGATGAACACGGCCATTTTTCTTCTTCATCGTTGCGTCAATCACGATCATACCCGTATGGATCGAAAGATCTCGTGATTCTCTTTGTTTTTGTAGTTGAGAGTTTCTTGAATTGATTAATGGATTGGAAGAAATTAGGGGAAGAACGATGGTACCATTTGGCCATTGAATAGTTTGGTGGCGGCTAGGGCTTGAAACCCTAATGGTTTGTAAATGTGAAAAAATAATGTCCTTTAATGGAAAATTCGCACGCACTATTCATCCGAAAATTTTCCGAACTCGAAATGAAGCGTGCCGCCTGATGTTCGTAATGTTTTACCCCTATTCCGAACACAATAGAATATATATCGAGAGCCAATTCGATCGTATTTGGAAGATAGGTTTCCAAATCGACTATTTAAATTAAAATTCACTTAAACCGATTTCTACACATTATAGCTTGCCCCGGACAAACCGTAAATCCGATTGACACGAAATTTGAAATCCTACCATAATTTAACATTACAGATCTAATGAAACTAGTTTCGTTCAAATCCAAGACTGTTTGAAAAATGGCTATTTTTACTCGTCAATTAAATATTAAAATATTCAATTTCAACAAACTAACTTTTAGTTTAATTTTAAAAGTTCTGTAACATCATTATAATCCAAATATGATTTAATTCAACTTTATAAATCATTTTTATTCACATTAAATCCAATTTCCAATTATTTCTACAATTTCAAATATTAAATTAACAATTTAATTATCCAATTAAATCTAGATATTCGAAATAAAGATTATTCAGCTTATAAAATTAACTTTTGAATATTTAAAATCAATTAAATGTACGAGAAATTCTGGGTCGTTACATTCTCCCCTACTTAAAAGATTTTCGTCCCCGAAATTACCAAGTAAGAAAAAGTCACAAAATCAATTAACTTTTCAAAACAAATTGTTCAATTTAGATTTACCAAAATCATTTAAATGTTTAACTTTCTCAAAATCATTAGTTAAACTTCTTATAAAAACTTTTCTAAGTTTTCAAAAACATTCATAGTTATCTTTTCAAAGTACTAATATCGTTTAACTTTCAACTCAAAAATCAAAATTTAGTTATCAAAATCTTCCAATTTTCCCAAAAAATTTCCAACGCTTTAGATTTTCAGAAAAATTCGCCATAGCCTCCTTTGCGTGGTTCGATCCAAAAAAAACTATATATATCACAAATATACATCTCATCATCGAGGATGAGGCATCCCGAAGGGAAAAAATATAAAAGTACGATATGTAATCCGAGATATGTATCTTATATATTATTAACAAGCATATACGGCTAATATAGTACGGAAGCGAGCTCCAAATGCGAAGCAAGCGCCATCCGCACCTACTAAACACTCAAAAAACCAATGAGAAACATGTATATATGAAAGTAATATCAATATACAACACACATCAACAACTATATTTGCCAATGTAGCAATGCAATCAAAACAACAAATCCAACTATCGAACAACTATCATCCAACAACTTCATAATCTACATCTAATAAATCCATAACCAAATCAATATACATTCACTTCTCATTAATATTCATTGATTTGGTTTTCAATTTAATCGCATTTGATTCATTAACATTGGATTTACTAACATTCATTCATATTCAATTAGTTTACATTCACCAACTCATATTCAAATTAGTTCACTTCTAATTCAAATTAAATTTAATTCTATTTAAATTCACTTAACTTCCCTTTAGCTTCAATTTTATTAATTCAATTTCATATGAATTTTTTATTCAATCAACTAGTATCCATATAACAATCAATGCATAACCAACATTTACCAAACTAATTTAATTTACTCTCAACATTCATATTTACTTCATTTTCGTTCAATTTGGCTCAACACTTTTAATATTATTATTAATTCACAACTTCTTAACTTAAGTTTTATTCAATTCTTAACTACATTTCTAATGCTAATTCATTTTACCACTAAAGTTGAATTTCTTTTATAACTCAAGTTCATATTCATTTAATTAATTCATTTCATTGATTCATTTTATTAATTCACTTTATTAATTTACTTCGATACCCAAAATCAACTTCATTTAACCTTACTTAAGTTATCTTTTCATTTCAATTTCATTTTATTTAACTTAAGTCAAAATCATATCACCATTCAAATTCAGATTTTTGTTTTGCCTAACCAAATTATTTAACCATTTTAACAAATGTTTTACTTACCATTTTGCATTTTATAAATTATACAACTTATTTATTCATAATTCCGTGAACATCTACCTAAGTTCACTTCCATTCACTAAACTCATTCTTTTAACTTCAAATCCTGGTTATATAATCACTTATCTTTTAAGTTTAATGTCCATTTCAATAACTTATATAATCCAGTTAAAATCCAATCCTTTTATTTAACTTTCCTTTAGTTAAATTTCAAATCATATATTTATTATGCTAACTCACATTTATTTCAACTTTACCAAAGCTAAAATTTTATCATTTCATATTATAAGTTCAAAACTCATTCTACTTATATTTATCAATTACACTTGGATTTTAAATCAAATTTGTTTATCATAACAAAACTTCAATTTCAATTTACTATTAGTAGCAAATCCCTCACACAGAAACTCAAAAATGATACTGATGATACTGCAGTCATCACCCTTATTATTTCCAAGTAACAGTAGTAAATTCAGTATTTTATATTCTTTCAAAAAAATCCTTTTATTTATAAATCTTTCACTTATATAATTTTACTATTTTACTTTACTTACATAAAATCATTTCAAATTCTTTTATCTTGTTTAGAGTTATAACAATATAATCTCTTTAACTTTTGAAAAATATCTTTCAAAATCAACAGAATTCAAATTTCCAAATAATTAGTCTAAATCCATTTTTATTTATATCTTATATTTATAAATATATTCGTATAGTTTCATTTCTTCTATATAAGATCATTTCACATTTGTAAATCATTTTAATTATACTTCCATACTTTATAATTCATTTGCTTATATAGTTTAGTCTTTTACAATTGTTGTTTTTATTTCGATTATTCAAACAACTTTCATTAACTTATATATATATTTACATTTTCAAACAACCAAACAATTCATTTATGTACACTTTAATAGTTTCTGAAAATTTATTTCCTTTATATATAAAATATAATCGAGGTAAAATTATTTCATTTACCCAATTTAAAATAATACTATGCCGACTTGCCTCGTTTAAGTGTTTAGAAATCCCTATTAATAATATGGCGTCCCACATACCGACCAGAATTCACAAACAGCTCAACGATTAAGCAAACACAATATAAAACATTTTATATTCACTAATAAATACGTGCTCACATATATAATACACTCAAACTCAATCTAGGGTGCCACTGTCCCTATCTATACAGAGTACACATCAAAATTTAGGAATATAAAAAATCTAAGCTCTGATACCAAATGTGACGACCCGCAAATCCGTACCCTTTGAATCGACAATAAACAATACATGTCCGACCGAAAAAGCACAGACTAGCGGAAAGTCAAGAGAAAGAAAAGAAGAGAGAAGAAGAGAAGAGAAGAAAGAGAGAAGATAGAACCAAACAGAACAACACAAAATCTCACATCACAGCGAAAAATATATAATATCATATCAATGATCTTTGCAAAACAGAAACTGTATATATATATATATACATATCAATCAAAGTTCAACAATCAATCAGTAGTTATCTTCCTGAACAGTTATAATAACATGTCCTCACAAATGCTGATAATATAAACAACTAATAAAACACAACGGATAATCAAAACAGCACGCGTATACGAAATGAAGATCTCCAGCTCGTCTGTTGAAGCTCCAAAAGCACCAAATCTAACCTGTAAATATGCTCGGTCTGACCCGAGCATTGAAAGGGAAGAACGTCTGGATCAGTCTGGTAAACCAGCGTGAGAAACACACTCAGCTAAATTTATTAAATGACCAAACTTTTCCTTTATCAAACAAAAGTATCTCGTAAGACACGCCCACACGTAAACATGGACATGTTTTTACCTTACGATAACTAAATCAATTCATATCAAATCCCCTTATATTATAATAGTGTCTATTGCAAAAATAATATTCAAAATAGCCTAAATTGTTACCATTATTAAATTCTAGCATACTAGGCTCTACAAATAAAATGGCAGGAATGTAGTGGAGTTTGGATTTCCATACAAATGACCAGGTGAAGGGACTATCTTCCGGCAGTACATCTCTAGAAGAATGTACCGAGGACCATCACAAAGGATCCTCTACCAACACAAGACCGGCCCGCCTCTATAACTAGATGGTACCGAATATATCATCCTCCGGTCGTTACCGACCTTTACCGAGGGACCTCTAGCATACAAACCACAATAATCAGGTACACGACGTCATGGCGTGCAAAGATATATCTAGAAGAGGATGATCATATCCTACTTGGGAATGACCCACTTAGCCCTGCTGCATCTAACCCTGTTTTGGTCATTTCCGGTTGATGAGGCCAGAGGTAACGATTACCTTTCACAAAGTACAATCACATCACTTAGAATGCCACACGGCCATTTCCATTGACTACTAATTGCCTTAAACAAAAATACAACCCATAAGCTCATACGTCTCAAGGAGGGTGTTAAGCTAAGAGAAGTTGCCTTCTCCACCACCACTGATGTACGTTTGTAAAAACCAATATACGTAATCTGTAGAAATACATTGTCAAACAAACATCCATACAAGTTGTCTAGGAATAGGACAAATCAAAGGTACTTTCCTACCACATCCTATCGGGAAATCCATAGGATTAGTAGCGAATAGTCCTCGCATTGGATATTTCATAATGAAGAGACCACTGTTACTGGATGCATATTGGGATTTTAACCCCAAACGATCAACAAACGGTCCCCTACTATGAAACTCCGGAATGTCAATATCATCACAAGCAACCTGCACAATCATCGCATATACGTTGGTCTGAAGTGGTTTTCAGATAAATCTGATCCCGGTCTCTTCGCACCAACAACGCAAAAGTGTTTCTCAACCTCACATAGAAACTAAGTCTCATAGAAATATACGTCTCCAACTTTTAACTTGCTATCCTTCGGGCCAAGAAGGAATCTCGATAGATTGGAGTAATACTCCGCATTATACGAATCATCATCCTCAACACAAACGATAATCAAGCCTACACAGAAGGCTACGTACTAAGTGTACGACTAAATAGTTCCTACATCAAGTCGAGGAACTAAAATTTGGCTAATGTTTGATAATCGGTTATTTAACTATCAAGACAAACAAACAAATATTCAGCATCTATAACAATCACTAGGCCCTTTTAATTAATATTTTATTAATTAACTCACTTACCATATATTCACTTCAATTTATCTTTTAAAAGATATATTTCAAACCATTCCAACTTCTACACTGGAAAACATTTCCAAATACTTATTTAATAATAAGTAATTCACAGTTCTCTTTATTTTCAACACTTAGACAATATTCCATATACTTAAATTATAATTAAGTATATATTTTATTTTTTAAGGAAAACATTCTTTTAAACATATTTATTTGGGTCAAAGAGAATGTTGCATAAAACATCGTTACAACAACCCAAAATCAATAGTATAGGGATTTGATAATAAGATAGATATATAAATCCCAATACTATACAAAAATATTTCCTTTCGAAAATCATTTACTATAACAACAGTGTTATAGTCCATCATTTACTTACTTCTCGAAAACGTCTATTTCAACAATGAATGTTGAAATCTATATATTCGATATTTAACACATTTTAAAACATCTTTAAACTATTTACTTCCATTTTAAAATATCACTTTCCAAAACATTTCTTTAATATATTATTCACTATCCAAAATCGTGAATATAAATCTCTAACCAAATTCAACACTTCTACATATTCAATTAAAGGATTATCCACTGCCCAAAATCGTGAATATAATTCGTTCACTAAATTCAATGTTTCTACACATTTATTTATAGATTATTCGCTGTCCAAAATCGTGGATAAAATTCTTTAACCAAATTCATTACTATTTCGCTTTAATTAAAAGATTATCCACTGTCCAAAATCGTGGATATATCTCCTTTAAATAAACTTCTATATTTAACTTATCAATTTCAATTGATTTCGGATTTATAAAACAATTTTATAAATCAAATTTATATTTTATAAAACCTTCTATTTATTCTAAAAATCTTATTTACTTATAAACCCATTTACGGCTTCATTTTAACACTTTTAAAACTTATTTATAATTCCATCCCTTTGATTTATAAAATATCAATTTTATAAATCTTATCTATAAACCATTTATAATAAGTCAAAAATATTAGTTTATGCTATTTCATAAAATAGTTAACTTCACATTTTAAAAAGCATATTTTGGTTTTATTTCACAAAAATCATAATTTTTATAACCTAAAAATTATAACTTTCATTTATTAAAAATAAATCAATTCCTTAACAATTTAAAATCCAATAAAACATCTTTTTGCAAAATCACTTGAAAATCCTTTTTAATTTGGAAATCATTACTTTAATATTCTTAAAATTTCAAAAATAGGCCCAATGTTGCAATAACACTAAATACAACAATCACGGCATCCAAAACATCGTATATCATATGATAACAGAATATATCACAATATCTGTAAACAAATCAACATTGGTAAGGAATCCAGTTGGATCCCTCCAACCTATATTAGAATATGTGTACAATGTCCGCTTCAAGGCAGACGTGCGTAAAAGAGTCATCCGCTCATACACGGGAACGTATAGGGTCATCTGCTCCACTAGGAAGGTATATATCCAAATACCAATCAATATATCATATATCATCCAAACAATCATCAATCATCATATATTAAATTATTTCTCACTTATATAAAAATATCAGTGAGTCAGAAAGAGTGAGTTGTACTCACATTGCTTGCAGTCGTTGCATTAGCGATTTATTCCGATTAAAATTAAACGCGCGTTTAATTTCAACCAAAATTTTCACTAGCTCAAATGAATACTAATCTAGCTCCACAATGTAGTGCTCTTCAATACGAACCCAACGCAATTCATTTCATGCGGAACGGACCTCGTATGACAGAGTTATAGCATTTAGAAGTTTGAACGAATTTATATAAAGCAATTTCATTTTTATTTTATTTTTTTAAAACCCTCACTTTATCCAGGCCGTCGATTTTTCTTTAAGAATATGGGCCGCTACTTCTTCCTTCTCCCCCAGGAAATGTTCGAACGTAGCAACCCAAAGTCGCCGTCTTCCATTGAATTTTCGCGCGACCTACACTCGACTATTTGTCGATCAGCCACCACCAATCGAAACGCCTTGCTCCACTTACTAACGCCATGAAGGACATGCAACTCGGTCATCCCCTTGCGTGGGAAAATACGCATGAAATCGAGACAAACATAGCCATTTTTCTCCTTCATCGTTGCGTCGACCACGATCATACCCGTATGGATCGAAAGATCTCGTTATTCTCTTCGTTTTTGTAGTTGAGAGTTTCTTGAATTGATTAATGGATTGGAAGAACGATGGTGCCTTTCGGCCATTGAATAGTTTGGTGGCGGCAAGGGCTTGAAACCCTAATGGTTTGCAAATGTGAAAAATTAGCGTCCTTTTGTAGAAAATTCGCACGTACTATTCATCCGAAAATTTTCCGAACTCGAAACGAAGCGTGCCGCCTGACGTTTATAATGTTTTACCCCTATTCCGAACACAATGAAATATATATCAGAGCCAATTCAATCGTATTTGGAAGATAGGTTTTCAAATCGACTATTTAAATTAAAATTCACTTAAATCGATTTCTACGCATTTTAGCTTGCCTCGGACAAACCGTAAATCCGATTGACACGAAATTTGAAATCCTACCATAATTTAACATTACGGATCCAATGAAACTGGTTTCCCAAAATCCGAGACTGTTTGAAAAATGGCTATTTTTACTCGTCAACTAAATATTAAAATAGTTAATTTTAACAAATTAACTTTTAAAAGTTCTGTAACATCATTATAATCCAAATATGATTTATATCAACTTTATAAATCATTTTTATTCAGATTAAATCCAATTTCCAATTATTTCTGCAATTTCAAATATTAAATTAACAATTTAATTATCTAATTAAATCCAGATATTCGAAATAAAGGTTATTCAGCTTATAAAATTAACTTCTGAATATGTGAAATCAATTAAATATACGAATTTCAAATGATTGAAATTCTGGATCATTAAATTTTGAGATGTCTGTAACTTGATTTACTCTGATCTGATCCTGGACTTTGCTTTGATTCAGTTTGAATTTGAAAAAAAGTTTTGCTTGATTTTCTTTCCTGGTTTTAAGTTTTCCAGGTTTGTTTTGAATAAAATTTTGAATGAAAGAAAATATGAAAAGAGGAGTTAGAGATATATATAGCCTTGTTTTAAAATAAAAAGAAAATTAATATCTTGACACTTGCAACTATGCATGTTGAAATTAAGCTAACACTTGTTCAATTTCTTGTTATAGTACCTACACTTGTAAATTTGCATGTTATTAATATCTAAATATGTTTTTATACAAATTTTATATTATATTTTCAACTTAGTTATATATATATATATATATATATGTTTTATGTTTTTTCTTTAAATTTATATTTGTACAAACTATATTTGTTTCATGTAAAAATTTTAAAACAAAGCATATAAACCTTTTTATCAATTCTTATTTTTTTTAACTACAGCTATTATACTTTTTAAATTTGCATGCCTTTATGTTTTTATAAAATTTTATATTATACTTTCCATTTTTGTTAAATACATTTTCTTTATTTATATTCATATAACTTTAAAGAAAATGACTTTAAAATCTAATTATACTTTAATAAATAACACATATATATTAAATTTAAAATATAGAGTTTTTAATCCAATTTATTTTTAAGATATTTATTTTTGAATTTCAAATCAAAATTTTATTTACAATCTATTTATATATATACATAAACCAACACATCTCTTATTTTTTTGGAAAAATTCAAATTAATTCACAAATTAATTCTAAAAATTATATTAATTACTAAATTAAATTGGGCTTAAAACGGGATCGTTACAGTCTTCCTCTTTCATCGATTAAATATCTACAAATATGGAAGAATTGCTTCCTCTCCCTAGGCTACCCAAAATGTCAACTATTGTCACATCTCTCTTATGTTCTTAACCAATACGTTCCATTAATGTTAGCCTTACCTCCGTATTTGCTAGATAACTTCTAGTGAATTCTGATGGTGGATGGAAATTTAAATTCAATTGGAACTCCAATGGCCACCACTCCTATAGAGCCTCCACGTCTTCAAAAGATAATGCCTTCATATCTTCAAAGTGAATACCATCACTGCTATTAATGCCAAAATTTGATCAACATCCAAGATTGAGTTGTAGGGAACATGTACGACTTAGATCTAGCAAGACAGTATAAAAAATAAAATAGAACAGAGAGACAAAAGACTTTTATAGTAGTTCGGCAATCTGGGACCTATGTCTACTATATAATTTTCTTGATTAGAGTTCTAAGATAGTTTGTATGGGATTACAAGGAATTAGAGAGAGTATAAGTCGTTAGTACCGTGGTTTGACATGTTATAAATCCTAGAATGGCCAAGAATAACGGCTTAGGTGACTATTATGTAGAGGTAGGAGATGAAGAAGAGGCAGAGCTTCCATGTATAGAGTCAGTAGAAACCAAATCCTTCTTTATTTGTAGTTAGGTTGGTGTTTATAGGGAAACAGATGTAATGGGTCAGAAGCCTGCTTGCATTGGAGTCTAGATGAATGCCCAATGTTGTACGAGAGAAAGCAAAGCACCACGACCTAATAAGATAGGTCGGTAATGATCTATGTAGCTTGGTACTGAGCTATAATTGTTGGTACAATCCTACTTCAACTCTTGCTCTGCTCTTTTATCTTCAAGTTGATAGGTTTCATGCTCTTTTCATTGACTTTTGGTTGAGTCTGATAGTCTTCCTCTATCACTTGAGTTTCCCTACTTTCTTAGCTTTCTTCTCACCAAGAAATTGATCATCTAAACTCTAGGAAAATCACTTGATCATAGGTTGCTGGAGTAGTATACAAGAAGCTTGGAGTTCGAGAAGTGAAATAGGAGAAACTATAGGTTGATACTGACCTATATAGCTAGGCACCAAGCTATGTCCTTGGCTCCAATTCGTATGAAATTCCTCTGAGATGTCCCTTTATTTCTTCTATGTATGCTTCCAAGTTTCCGAGTCCTTTCGTCTTCATCACAACATTCAATATTTTGTTGACTTTTACTTGGTTAAAAACCCGGTAAACACTTGCATACCATAGTACGCTTTCATTGTAGAAAAAGTATGCTTTAGATCGATAAAAGCACTGGACTACTATCCTGTAAACTCTGGTTGATCGTTCAAGTGCTGTCTCAAGATGTGGTTATTGCTTGGATGATTTTCCTTTAACTGTTTGGTTTAGTTATAATTAGAACTTCATTCTTCTACAGTGAGACCATGATCTTTGCTTCGGAGATCACTTCACGCTTTAGATTAGCATATCTCCTCTTTACTGTGCCTTTTAAATGATGTGTGAGAGAGAAATACAAAAATTTACCGAGCTATCAGGTTTCCCCCAAACCCATATAACTCAACACGTAGAAAAAAATGCTCATTTTTTAATTTATTATTTGCCTTACACCCAAGCTATTGATCACCAACAATTGAGTGAGATTTATCTAAGGTTGGAGGAATAGCAATTGCTACGGCGATGATGATGCGGTGTTGGCGTAGCCGATTTCTTCTTAGGGGAGACAGTCGAAGTTTGGGTTGTGCTTGACCTATGATGGATCTCAAGCTTGTCCGACCTCGTATTCACACCACGTTGGAGACATGGCCAACTCTCTATCTTTGGCTAACTCCTATCAACGCACGACTGTTCTTGTATTACTACTTGCATTCAAATAACTTCAGGAACAGTCCTGTTGGATGATTCCGTCCCTATGCTTTTCCTTTTGCTTCATTTCCTATATTCCTGGGAAGAAAAGTTTTCGCATTGCTCCGGACAGCGGCTCCGCCATCGATTATTCATCAATAACGGGTAAGTTTCAATATGTAATATCGTTGCATGGCACGACTCATTCCTCTTGCACTGGTAAGCTATCTACATAGGATGGTCGTTTGTTGTATTTACGACATGTGGCTCATACTGCATAGATTAACACTTCTCACTTGCCTTGGCCAATGCTCGGAATCTATCTGGTTTGCATACGTCGACATCCTTTAGACTTTGGGCGACTGTCACATAGGTTTAAATTTTCAAATAAAAACATACCTGATTGTGTTGAATGCCAAGTTTCCTCCACTATAATGATCGTCGATTGCCTCGCTTCAAGTCCAATGATGGTACGTCTACTCCCCTTGAAGCTGGGTCCTCCACAGCTCAAGTGTCACGATCCAAATTTCAGCGTTTGAAAATCGACACCCGTACTTCACTTGTACTCGAATGCCGCAGATTCATCCGTTGAAATTTGACTCGTGCCGGAGCTTATAGCACATTAAGTACAACAACACAGCGGAAGAAAATAATAAATATCATATGATATACAATATCTGATACAACAATGAATACGATAGGATGATACAATAAATATCGATACTATCAGAGATACAAGACATAGCAGGAAGATATCTTCAATAGATTATATCTCCAAAGGAATCCAACTCCATAATGCAACTGCAACTGCAGCTCCATCTCCAAACTAAAGATAGCTTGAACCATCATCACGATACGATAAGAAAACTAGATAACTCCGAAATGAAGCAAATGTGATCGCCAAGATCCAAAGGCTTCGAAGACATCGAATCTACATCCACCATCCGACTATCTGAAAAATTAAACTCTAGACTGCACGTGTGGAAATTGTGGGCACCCAGAGTTTAGGAACGGAACAATAAACTTCAGGTCAGTCGTGGGACTGGTATGAGCAATCAAAAACAGTTTATCTTTTAAAACAACCATAAAAGATTTTTAAAAGTTGAAATCTGCAATGCTTTTTTGGAAAATGAAACTACCATAAGGCCTCCCACCACACACACCATGCAAACGCAGAATTGAAGGAGATTTCTCCTTATGATAGTCAAAAATGCTTAATATGCGAAAACCATTTTGATATTATTATTAGCGCATAGTGTAGAAAACCTTTCGAAAGTATAATATTAATCTTTGCCAGCACAGACATTTCGAACTATGCCTACTATATCTACCATCCAAACAGTAGGGCGCCACCATAAGTAGATGGCAGGTTATACAACTAAAACCGTACGGGCGCGTATTGGAGATTGGATTTTCCAACAAATGGTTAGGCTAAGAAACTTTCTATTGTCACATGGGAACACCTCTGGAGGGATGCCCCGAGAACATACCCGGATCTCTGCAAACACAAAAACGTTTTACTCCCTTCCCGGGAGTAAAACCTAAGATATGCCACCCCCGGTCATTTGCGACCTTTACCCGAGGGCCCTCTACACCAACAGCATCACACGGTAATAAATATACAGTGTCCACATGAGTAAGTATCTGGGCTCCATACCATGGTACCACCCTTTTCCAGAAGGAATGGACATACCTTAGGGGTGCGACCCCTGAAACCTTGCCGCATCTTTCCTGTTTCGACCATTATCGGGCTGTGAGGCTCGATGAAGTCTCATCCACAAAGCTACACTTTTTCAACAAAGTCATGCTTTGATCAACAAATGATCAGCAGCACTTCATATGCCACATTACCAAATTGGGAATGTATCACTAGTAACCATCAACTACATAACCTCTGAGCTTTTACGTCTCAGAGAAGGGTGTTAATCTAAGAGAATAAATATATGTCACCAAACAGAAATGTATTTGATAGAAACCAGCTTTACATCTCAAAGTGTAACGTCAGACACACATCCATACAAGTCTGTTCCTGGTTCGAACAAAATTGAAGGCACTTCCAAAGAAGCCCTTGCAAATCCGGGTATTCACAATCCCGATCGGACTTCCCATCACTTAGGGAATCTCTATACCGGCGCGACTCAGTGTAGAGACAATCGACAGGTTATCCTTTCGTTCTCGAAAATACCCGGTCTTCACCACCGGTCTTCAAATGCTATCCATATCGTCGTATCAATATTCGGAATGGGTTATATGACACATGGTCCTCTCCCAGCTAAACCGAATAATAAGCGCAATATTTTAAAAACTTATGGATATGGGATTTCAGCTAAGTCAAAACTTATTACCCAAAACAAATGGTTTAAAAACAAATTACCATTTCAAATCTTTTAAACAGAAAGATTCATTTCACAAAGTTGACCAATTTTCCAGAAAGATCCATTCACGGATTTCAAAACTATCCCCATTTCAATTAGGATTAACTCATCCAATCTTTATATCAAGATCCAATTCATAGCTTTCAAAACCGTTTCCAACTCAAATCTTTTATATAGAAAATACACCAAAGCTTTTATTATTTGAAAAAAACAGTTTTAAGTTTTGGGAAAAACTGATCACATTTACATAAGTTAAAGCCATTCAAGTATAAACTTGGGTTTAAATTTAAATTCCCAATACAATACATTTTAAATGGTTTAAAACCCATATAAACACCTTTATAAGTTGTATAACCTTTTTAAACCATAGTGTTCAAATTATAGAATTCAATTTCAAATATTGAATTCAAATTCAAATCAAATTATTTAAATTTCAAAACTTTATTATGTTATTCAAAATAACTTTTATCTTTAAAACTTCTTTTCAAAAGCTTTTCATACTAATCCTTTTCCATTTTTAAAAATCATTTGAATTCAAAATTCAACTTTAAAATCATTTTAAAATATTTAATTCAAATATCTGTGACTTAACTGATTTCCTCGTGCAATCCATATTTGTGTGTGTAAGGTGCAGTCCAGGGGGTTTACACAATAGTGCAACATCATTATTCATCACAGATTCAATCATAGCAATATTCGATAAGCGGTATAATACTATAACGCTTATCTTTATTCATAGATTCACAGATAATATAAATTGATTATAGATAAATAAATAAATTACATTCATCACAGATTGAATTAAAACAATTCATATCACAAAGCATCACACAATAGAGATATCAAACAATTCACAACAGTTTACACAATTCAAACATCCATAAGTAAGATTAATTGATCATCTGATTAATTTAATCAGATTAATCACTAATCTAGGTTAATTAATCAATTACAAATTATTTTAATTAATTAACCTTAAATAATCAATCAACTTTTAAATTATTAATTAATCATCATTAATTATAAATTAATTAAATCTCTAATCATTAAATAATTAACTCTTAATTATTCAATAATTCTTTAATTAATTATTCTTAATTGATTACATTAATTAATTAGCCCTTAATTAATTATCCTTAAAATTAATTACATTAATTAATTAACCCTTAATTAATTACCCTTAAATTAATTATTCCCAAATTAATTACCTTGATTAAATAATCACACAAATTAATTATCCTTTAGATAATTAAGGAAGTAAACCTTTAATTAATTATCCTTAATTGATTGAAATAAGTAATTATCTCTAATTACTTAATTAATTTTAACCATTAATTAATTATTTTTAACTAAGTAATTATCTTTAAGAAATTAAAAACCCTTAATTAATTATCTTTAATTAAATTAATTTACCTTTGATCATTTAATTATCCTTAATTAATTAATTTCATCAATTAATTATTCCTTATTTTATTTATTTAACCCCTTTTATTATTAAGTAATCAATCAATCTTTAATTACCCAAGATTTAAAACTAAATCATTACTTAATTATCCATTTAATCACTTCAATTAATTACATTTGAAAACTTTCAAAGGTTTAATAATAATTTAATATAAAATTTATTTCAAAACCACATTAATTATTTTCAAACCATATTTGAATTTTAAATTCAAGTTTAAAACTTGTTTTAGAAAAATTATTAAAAAAATACTTTTAAAACTTATATTGCTTTTGCTTTAAAACTTAGCTTCTTTTGCTTTTGAAAAAATTTATTAACTTGCACAGGAAAAACACGAGCCCATCCTTAAATTACCCGAGCCAGAACACTTCATTCCCGAGATAATACTCGAGCCAAACTCAAAATTTTCCCCGAGCTTCGGTTTTTTCTAACTTGTTTAAAATTTAAAAATTGTTACACTATATACATTCATGTACACGAGAATAAACTCGAGCCCAATCTCTTCTTTCCCGAGACCAACCCCAAGGCAAAGTTCTTCTCCCTGAAACCCAAATCCACTGACGCTACCATCACCTGTACATGTGCATAGGTGATCTGATCGCCTCCGATCAGCTTGAACAACATTAACAAGTCATCGACAAACCTTTCGACTAGCACAACCCCATGAATCGATGAATTCGACGACAAAAATGAAAAAGAGCTATTTGATCAAAAACTGGAATCCCACAGAACAAAAAAACTTCATCGTGACGACCGTCCACCAGAGGTTGCGCGATTTCGCCTGAACCACTGCCACAGTTTCCTCCTTCCATCCCCCCAGGTCCGATGACCTGAATCGCCTCGACCACGACGAATCACCTTCATTTACTTCATCGGCAACTCTGGGTAGTTAAACCCTAAATCAACCTCGGCTGACTTCACCAATGCACTAAAAAATCATACACTATTTTTCTAATGATCCACAGACCTCACGCTACTTCTGGACAAATTTCGACGAGTATAGATTCGCCGATCGATGGAAATTGCCAATAATGCCAATTCTGATCAACTTAAAAATTCACGGCCATCACTTATTTGAAAATCATATATTATCGTCAAAAATCCTTATTTTCAAATGCTAATCAAGTTACGAAATCAAAACGTGAAATTATACTCTTCGAATTTTTGACTAATGTTTGTTTTATTACTGAGTTTTCTTATTTCAGAATTAATTGTTTAATACTAATGCTTGAAATTATTTTTAAAAATAAATTTTCATCATTGAAAACATTTTTATCTAGAAATCATAGTTTAAATATTATTAGAGGTGAAGGGATTGATTTTTAAATATATTGTTAGTCTGTGAATTTTAAAATAGGGAGATACCTCTGGGTATACACAGACACGCTTCAATTATTCTATGTTGTGTGTATATATATACACATATATGCAGAATATTCACATAATTATACCAGCACATATTTCACATACAGATCCAATCATCAAAAGATAGAATAAGGTCAGTTTGCTCACTAGTCATGATTGAAGAAACAGAGAACGGATGAATACACTTTAGGCCTGAAAATGGAATTTTGAAAACCTTCTTTGATTTTGTTTCTTGATTTTTTACTTGATGATGAGTTGTTTTGGCTTTACTTTGATTTGAATTTGCCTAGTTAGAACTGTTTTGCTTGCTGCTAAACTTTACTGCATGTTTTTGTTTTGATTTGCTTTTAAATCCATAGCTTAAATTGTTGTTCCAGGCTTGAAAATTTGCTTTCTGGTTTACTAAGTTTGCCCATTTCATATGATCTAATTGCCTCAGATCTGCAGCTTTTTAATTCTTCCCCTCTGTTTTGAAACTGAAGCCTGCATTTATTTCCATCTTTTGAAAATTGTTTGATCCTTGATTTTGTTTTGGATTCTTTTCAGGTTTGTGGAGAAAAATATTTCTGGTTTGAGATGATTTTTGTTTTACTGATTTTGATTTCATGGTTTCATTTTCAAATTTGTTATTGTTTTTAACTGGTTTGAAGATAAAGAATTTGAGGGTAAAGATACAAGAAAACATGCAACCTAGTTTTACTAGTTACTTCATATTATTTATGTTTTAAATTTTAAAGAGAAATAAAGTATGACACTTGTTAAATTCATATCCTCTTTAAACTACACTTGTTAATATTTAAATTATAAAACTTTACGAATGTCATGAACAAGAAAATTTACGCTTGACCCTTTTCTCTAAATTAATTTACAAATTGTGTTTTAATTTCTTAACTTTAACTGATTTATAAATTTAGTTCTAAATATTTACATATACAATTTTAATTTATATATACAAACTAAATTTATTTCAAATATGAAAGAAAAGTGATTTTTAAACCTTTTTATTAATTCTATATATATGCACATGCAAACCATATTTTATCTTTATATTTTAATATGTTTATCTCATAAATTTCAAAAGATATATGTATATATAAACCTTTATACATTCTTGTTTTATATTTGTATTTATTATTTATATCAATTCAAAGAAAATTATTTTATACTTTTAATAAATAAACACATATAATAGATTTTTAACCTCTTGAAAATTATATTAAATTTAAATCATAACTTTCAAATCAAAATACCTATTTTAGTTTATAACTAATATATTACTCAGAATATTTATTTCTGAATTTCCAACTAGAAATTCTATTTTAAAATCATATTTATATTCATTTATATTAATAAACAAACAAATATCTATTAAATATGGAAAATACCAAATTAATTTACAATTTAATTTCAAAAATAAAATACTTACCAAATTAAATTTTATTTAAAAACAAGAATGTTACATTAAGCTTCACCATCTATTCCTGTTATGCATGTTTTGGACGAAGAGGGAAGAGCAAGCGGGGATCTCTTGAAATTTGTTGGCTTGTCTATCTTCCTATTGGTTGTATAGTCCGTATTCTTTATTTTTTCTTTAAATAAGTCATGCTCCTTCGACAAACTGTTAGTCGCGAAGAATCCCAGTTCCATATTGCTCGTTACTATCTTAGAGTGGTAGTTTGAATGCTCATCCCCTCTTTGTGTGATCTTTGCCATGAACTAAATTCTGTTTACGAAACTTATTTTTCAAAATGCCTGACTTTAGGCACCAGTAGTAGCTGAATGTTGTAGGGAAAGTTATCCAATTGCCCCTAGTCTAAGTGTGTTTTCCTTATCCTAATCTAGATAGGGAAAACCCAGCAATACCTGTTTTAGATTTACTTATGATCATCCTTGCTTATTCTTGACCAAATATGTCCCATTTAGCTGTTAGTATTGTCATGGAAGTTTAGGCATGCACTTGTTTTGATCTTCAGAAACTAGTGTGTGAATTATTCTATTCTGAGCACCTTTCTTGACGTTACTTACCTTTGGGCAACGGTCGATTCCTGCAAATTGGGGTCGAATATTCCCATTGATCCCTATATGGTTATTCCTTTCTAACATTGCCTATCTCTAAGCAATGGTAAGTCCCTGATGATTTGGGTTGAGTTTCCCTTGGTCGACTTGCATTGTAGATAGTCCAAGTTCTGCATTGCTCCCTATTGCTTGGGAACATTATTTGCAATATTTACTCTCATTCATATGTCTTCGTTATGTACTAACTCCTATCCATAGAGTTTTCTACCGTGAATCTGGGCATCAGTGTGAGTTAAGCATGTAGGGAAAATTATCTTATTGGCCCCGTCTAATAGCGCTTCCCCAATCATGGTCTTGGATCGAGAAAGCCCAATAATTCTTGTCTTTAACTTTCCATGACTATACTTGACCGAGCGTGTCCTACTTGGTCGCCAATGCTACCGGTGGAATCTGGTTAGACACTAATTTTAATCTTCAATAACTAATTCATGAATTACTTGATTCTCATTATCCTTCCTTGTAGTTGCATATTTCCAGGGAATAATAGAATTCCCAACGGTTGGTGATTACACCCTCTCGACATTACCAATCCTCGGATAAGGCAGATTTATGTAGGTTGTGGCTAGATGCCCAGTCATGCATCAGTTGCTATCTTTGAAAAATGGGATATCAATGACTAAACTTCGAGTCTTTCGTTACCAAGTGGATCTTCTTCGTCACTAGTTGCACGCCGATAATGTTAATTTCTCAATTTGCAAATGGCCATGAGCTAACCGTCTACTTATGTTCCACCGATGGGGCTTTAGGGTTTTTGCAAATCTTTAAAACCGGTCGCACTGCTTGTGGTTGTCTCTTGCATTCTGACTTATCATCGGTCATAAATATTATTAGTGATGCACCTCCTTTACCAATGTCGCCTGCTTCTTGGTGTGGTCACTACAACTGCCCTTACGGTTTCCATGAGGATCTTCCTAGCTTCATCCATGGTTACATGCCACAGCATGGGGTGTAAAATATTTTCCTATATATCAATCTGTTTTGTACAGTGGACCATGGTGTTTTTCGAGAAAGCATTCGAGGAAGTGTGTTTCGCTCATTCTTGCCTCTTAGAAGGATTTTTTTAAGCAAATAGTCCTTTATTACAATCGTCCATGACTCCACTTTCTTTGTAATCTCCAGAATTTATTATGTACATCAATCCTTATCTTTGGGAGCTGGCGGTTTAATTGCTCAATTTTCAAAATTACTTTTTTGAGATTGCCTATCTTTGGTGTAACGACCCGTAAAATTCGATGATTAAAATGAGTTAAATTAATAAGATTTTTAATTAAATTTAGAGAGAAAAAAATCTTATAATTTATATTGGAAAAAATGAAATTGATGTAGAAACTGAAATTAAAATTAACAATTTAAAATTATTATTGCAATTATTTGGAAATAATGTGACTGAATAGAAACATAAATTTATTTATAGGGTAGCAATTGATGAATAAAATGTTTGAAACCAAGTAAATAAATTTATGGAGAACATTTAATAGTAACTAATGTATATATTAGGTAATTGACAATTTATGGATTTGTTAAGATTGCAAAGTTACAATTGAGTGTAAATAGGAATATTTGGTAATTAATTAAAATAAGAAAAATGTATATGTTATAACTTGGTTACAAAATTTATATACGGAAGTGGATGTAAATATGAATTAATTAATGTGCGCATTAATTTATAATGTGATAAAACGTAAATTAATGTAATAAGGATGATGCAGGTTGATAAGTATTCATAATATTTGGGTTGTTGATAAACATTACTTTAATGATTGTAATATAAAATAACGGAAGTGTGAATGGAAATTAATAGAAACATAAACTTATTAAAAGGTAGTAATTGGATGTAGATTTATGGAATGGAGTTAATGCAAATCAATGTAATTAATGAAGACGTTTACGTAGCTACACACTGAATATATGAAAACAAAATGTGAGCATTGGATTAAATTAAGGAAATTAAATATTAATAAATGGTCATTTAATAAAACCAATGTTCTGGGAGTAATTATAATAAGTTTTTGAAATGCGTATAAACTTTGATTTGGAAATCAATTGGATTAAAAATCAAATTTGGTATTATATTGGTGAGTTTAAATGTTATTTTATTTTCTAAAATACTAAATGGTGTAATAAAGGAATGAAATCAAGATAAAAATTTATTTGAGATTTTAATTATAAATAATGGGTGAAATAATAGGATGGATAGGAATTGTTTGTGGAGAATAAACCATACAAGTATTATAAAGAGTATATTGATGATAAACTATTTTATTTAGATTTCAAGTGATAATTAACGAAGTTAATGTGAAATCAAATTTCAACAAATTGTCTAAATTTGTGCAGTTAGGGTAGATTTGATTAGGCATTGAAGGTGGTTAATTCTATAAGGTGCAATAAATGTTAATTTTATTTATAATATGAAGATTGGTTGATTTAAGGAATGAAAATCAAGATTTATTAATTTATTTGAAATTAAAATTTAATAAAAGGATTTAATTCCAATTAAATGGATTTAATATTTAAAATGGGAATTTAGATGAAATGTGAGGATATTAAAATAAATAGTTTTGAATCCAATATTAAATCCATCTATTGGACAATAATGAATGGAAAAAATTGATTTGTTAATTTAATTTAATAGAAATTTTGGAAATTAAATTTATAATTTTTGAATTTGAATGGAACTGAGGAAAATACTGAAATCGATAAGATAATCAACTTTAAATTGACTTCTAATTTGTTTAAAACATTTTAAATGATTGAGAAATATAAAAGTGATAAAATTGGTCAATTTTAAGATCGGAATTAAAGATTTGATTTTATTAATTAATTATTTAATTATTTAATTAATGGAAAATAGCCATTTACGCCACTGACTCAGATTTCGACGAAACTAGTTTCATCGGATCCGTAACGGAGAATTATTATAGGATTTCAAGTTTCGTATCGATCGTACTTGTCGTTTGATCGTACGGGCTTGAAACGCCTTGAAATAAATTACATTGAAATCAATTGAAATCAATTTGAAAAATATTGATTTTAGCATAACTTCTTCATACGATGGAATTTGGACGTGAAACATTTTCCATCGCGTTTAAAATATTTTTAAACACCTATTTTGATATATGGGTTTATCCAATTTCATTCCGGGTCGGAACGGGCTTTTGGGCCACATTGTTGTTAGCGCGTATATCCAACCTTATCCATCCATTCAAATTTCTGACCTACCTATATAAACCCGGTTATAAACCCTATTTCCCCTCATTTTCATTTGTCTGTACGTATATCTAAACTCTCTCCTCCTCAATGGCAGACAATATAATTCCAGATCTAATTTCAAATCAAATCCAAAGCATAAATTTCAAAGTCCTAAGAAAAATTTGAAAAAAAATATATATTGAAGCTCTCGACTAGCGTAATTCACTGATGGTGTTCGTTTTTCGATTCAATTTATCGCTTGATCAGAAATTGTGTTTAATTCCCAGCCGTTCGTGGGTCATCGTGGAGGATTAACGGTGGATCTTGATTCTGGCGTCGATCGGAGAGCAGGTACTCGTAGAGGTCGTCGAGGGGTGGAGATCTATGCGGTTAGTTTGTGTTGTAGGCGACGAAATTGGCCGTGTTTGGTGTGTGAAGGTGGACGGCGGCGGTTCGCTGGGGGGGGGGGCCTTTGGGCATGCACGTAGAAACCATGGGGCCGTCCGGTGATGGGGGCCACGGCTATGGTTATTGATCACGACCTAGTCGTCTCTGGCGACGGCGAATTGGGTAGAAGTTGGCGTGGGGTGGCGGCTGCAGGGAGGTAGTCGCGATTTTTTGTTTTAGGGTTTTGTTTGCGTGAGGGACGAGTCCACGAGGCGATGACGTGGCTAATAATTAAAGTATGTTTTGTTTTAATTTAATTTTTGTTTTCAAACGATTTAACTCGAATAACTGTCACATACGAACTCCGTTTCACACGCGACTTTTTTTGTTAGGATCGCAATGAAATTCCGGATATTTTAGCGCTGGTTTGGACGAATTTGGAGACTGTGCAATTTTTGGGTTTAAATTGGATTTAAATTCAATTTAAATTCAAAAGGTGAGTGTTTTAACCCACTCACAATTTCTAAAGTTTCTTATGTTTGTTAAATTGATATATGATGTGATTTAAAATTTATTTATGGTTGTTTGGTATATTTTTAATCATCATCTCAGTAATTTCATTTATTTAAATTAAATTGTTATTTAATTTATTCATTGCATTTAAACTGCCAGCTAAGTTTGTTAATTAATTATCCATTGCATATAAACTGCCAGTTAAACAATTATTTAATTTATTGTTGAATTAAACTGCTAATTAATACCTGTTGTTTATTTTCCGTTCTATATTGATGCTATTGTTGAATTTGATGATGATTGCGATAAATGGTTGATGGTTGATATTAGATGAATGGATGATGTATTTTTTTATTGTTATAAATTGTAAGTTATTATGCATTTTCATCTCATTCGGGATTATGGTTTGACATGATATATAACTGTAATTTTTATTTTTAAATTGCGGATTGAAATGATAAATATCTGTATCACTTGACCATATGATAGAAAATTTTATACAGGCACCACGGTGTATATATAGAAATATTTTAAAGTGATTTTCTATGGTTTTGGAAAGGAATATACGGTTTATTAAATACAAATTTTGATTTTATATAAATATTATTTTATATATATATATAGTTAAATTCTTGAATTTAAGCTATGTATAAAATTGTTAATAAAAATGAGTTTAATAATGGAGTTTGATGGTTTATATTATATAGGTAAGTACCTATTTAATAATGACATTGGTTTAAATTGAATTATTTAAGAATTGTACTTGAATAAATTTGATTTGGAATTTAAATATAAATTGAGATATTAAAGGGTATGATTCTTATAACTTGATTTGGTTAAAGTGTTTTAGACGAATATAAAGTTGAGATAAATGAATATATCAAGTTAAATAAAAATTTAAAGAATATATAGTTGTTTGAAGTTAAAATTTTTACTTAAGTTTTATAGGTTTTATTAAGTAAGCATTTCAAGTCTAAATAATGGTAATTGAATTTAATATTTATGGAATTATCAAAGAATTAGTTTTGAAATGGTGGAACAGTTAAAGCTTTGAAATACATGAATTTAAATGGTTTATTTGGAGTTTTAAATCGGTATTTGGAATTTATTATGAAATTAAAGAAGCTATTTTTATATAATAATATAATATTTAAACCATTAAGTATTAAAAGTTATGTTTCAAAGCTATGGGTTTTAAGGTATATAAATTTGAAAGTGCTATGATTATGGGAAAAGATTATATTTTGAAATTAAATGATATCATATATATTTGGGTTTTAAAACGGAAATGATATCGTAATTATATGGTTTGAAATGGATATTTTATTCTGGTTTTTAAAGTATAAACTATTTTGAAAAGACCGCGGTGTTATAATAACGTTTGGTTGTTGAAGAGACCGGGATCGGAAGTTGTCATACTCTCTGCCAACTCCGAAAACCACTTTAACAACCGTGTACGTGGTGGAGATTCCAGAATGAAGTAGGATGGTGGCGAAATTTCCTTTGAGGTAAATACATAGGCCCGACTCCCGTGAGTTGGCATAAGGTGGCTAAAACAAGAGCGATTCTTGGGCCAATTGAGGTAGCACCTTTGATCGAACATATCCCTTCGATTTTATATTTTGACTTTTGGATTAATTCGATGGCCACTTTTGATTTTCTTTTTGGGGGTGTCGCTCGAGGTGGGCGGTAGCTGCGCGCTACGCGTTGCCACCAGCCCGGATGCGTAATTGGTATATCTACCCTGACATTGCCTAGTTGTGCCGTGTCACCTACCCTATCACGCGTTGTACGAGTTTCTATTTGTGTCGTACCTATGAAGTATCCTCTGGTAGCCTCCCGATCAGGAGGTATTACGGTACTGTATAGACTATTGGCATTTTATGTGTTAAGGTGGAAAATGTAAAGCCTTAACGCTATTTAAAAGTAAGTTTATTTACAATTAGACACTATTATAATAGCGAAATATTACTACATAGTAAATAGTTTGACGGATCCTTAGGAGATGTGAGTCCTGAGCATCTCTTAAGTTACTGCACTCATATTTATTTCTGTTGACTTAACTCGCATAAGATATTTTAGTTCTGACTCGAGTGTTTTGTCGTTTCAATTCGCTCGGGTCAGTCCGAGCGTTTCAGGATTTGAAGATTTTATTATGGAGGACGAAGTTGAAGATTTGTAGTACTATTATCTACTATATTATTCCACTACACCATTTAATTCCACTGCATCAATTATTATTCTCTAGTATGTGTACTCTGATATGTACTGTATAAATATAATCAAATGTTATAAAACAGCTTCTTAAACTGTATATTTGATTATTATATTTTATCGTTCCGCTGCAAGATTCTATTTTGTTTTATTTCTATCTCTATTTTTCTTATTTTTCCCATAACAATCCGCCCTTCTGTATGGTTTGAATTGGAACGTGTGTCGATTTAAAGCGTGCGAAAAGGCGGGGCGTTACATCTGGTATCAGTGCTTTGGTTTAGTGATAAACCTTAGCTTTGTGGGGTTTGACTCTTTATTAATAGGGTAGTAATACCCTATGATGAGTCGCTGAGTGTATATATGAGAGAGCATGCTTGTTAGTGTATAAAAAGGTTTTAATATTGTGTTAATTTATTCCGTTTTGTATTTAAAAATTCTGATTGGTGCATGGGACGCTATGACATCAATAGGGATTTCTAAACACTTAATAGGACAGACCGACATAATATTTGTTTTAAATATAGGTGAATGAAATAATTTTGCCTATTATATTTTCTATATATAAAATAAAAATTTTAAAATGATATATATATATATATATGTATATGTATATATTTGGTTGCAATATATTGGTTGTTAGGTAATGAAATTTATAAATAATAGTGAAATAAGATTGAAAATAAAATAAATGGAAATTGGAAATTTTAGAACTTATGTTCCGGGGTTTTGAAAATTCTTTCAATTGATTTTGGAATATAATAATAATACTATTAGAAGTAGATATAAATATTTCAATATAATTTGAAAGAATTGTTTTAAAAAGAAACTTTGAAAAGAAATAAATTTTGTACTCCCCTCACTGTTGCTGAAAAATAATTTTGGTGATGAGTGCACGCATCATCGACATTCATTTTCGAGTTTCAAAGTGGGAAGGCCACTGTAGCAGCTCGACTACAGAATTTTTTTTTTGATAAACAAATATAAATTTTGAGTTGTTTTAAATATAATTGGATATATAAGTTGTAAGTATATATTTATCTATTATTTTAAAATGATTTGAAATTAAAACCGGTATTAGTCCTAAGTTTCCATAAATTAATAATTTCAATTATTGTAGAATTGGAACGTAGGTAATTAATAATTGAAACCTCTAAAGGAAATAAGAGATTTAATGCTAGGTTATAAATGGTATTAAATGAAATTTAAAACTTTAACCTATGAAATAAAGGATATAATTATTGAATATTAAATTAATTAGAAGAAATAGAATAAATTTGTATAACTTTCAAATTACATCCTTAAAAACAATATATATAACTTACCGATTATTAAAAATTGAAATGTTTAATAAGAAATGGTAATAGAATATTTTACAAGTAAAAATTTGAAATAATGAAAGTATTCAATAAAATTCTTTAATAAATAAGAATTAGGTGTTGTAGTTGTTAGGAACTTAAGTAAAATTGAAAGACTGTTAATTCAAATAAAAGGTAAGTATTATAACTGGAATTTAGTAATAAATGAAAGAAATAAATGGAATTAAGTAGGTAATGAAAGTATCCAATAAATTTCTTTTATTTATAAGAATTAACGTTATAAAGCTATAAATTTAAGTTGTAATTGAAATGCTACTAGTTTAATAGAAATGTAAGTATTATAAATAAATGATAATAAACTTAAGAAAACGGTCGAAGTGTTTCTAAGTAAAATAAATAGAAAGGTTGAATACTGTAAACAAATGACTATAAACTTAAGTTAATGAATTGACATGCTAAGAAAAATCGAGAAATGAATAAATATAATACAATTAAAAGAAATTTATATGATGTGGATAAATGAAATGAAGTTGGTAAGTAATAAATAAAGATAAGTACTAATTGAATGAGATTGGAATCAAACAATAAATGCTATGAAATGAAATTTAAGAGAATAAACGTGATCTACTATTTGCAATTTGTTGTTTGTTTTGGTTTATGGTGGTCTGGGTAAGGATACCTTAAAATTGGTTGGATGAATAAATAATCTATTTAGTTTCATCGAAAACTATTGAGTAAATGGTGCACTAAGTAGTTTATTTTCCATTCTGTACAATTTAAAGTTTGAACCCGAACAACTATTTGTTTGTTTGATACGAATGAATGTTTGATGTGTGTTGATGAGATGGTTGTTTGCTTCGTTGCTATTGATGGTTGTTTGTATTGAAATTGTATGTTTGTGGTTGAAACCACTCTAGATATTTCATTTTATATAATTGTTAACCTTTTTGGATTATATAAGTGAAATACATGTTATGGAAGCAATTGCTACTGCTTTTGGTTTCATAATTAAGCGTTAATTGCCCGACAAATAGGCACGTTTCTCGGATTACAATTTATAGCATCATTATATTATTTTTCCCGGGTTGGGATATATATTATTTTGGAAAATATTTGCTGTATATTGTTATATTGATATCATATTTTTCCCCGAGCCTCTGCGAACAAAGGAGACTCTGCCAAAATTTTCTGTTAATTTTGGACTTAGAAAATATTTTGAAAAGGTTTTCCAAACTTTATTAATTTGAGTATAAAAAGATTTAATGGTTATAAATCGGTATATTTTATTTAAATTAATTAATTTTGTAAATTTATTTGTTTATAAATTTAATATTTTAAATAAGATATATTGATTTCTTAATTCTTCTTTTCCATTCTTTTTCCTTTTCGGGGACGAAAAGTTTTGAGTAGGGTGTAACGACCCGTAAAATTCGATGATTAAAATGAGTTAAATTAATAAGATTTTTAATTAAATTTAGAGAGAAATCTTATAATTTATATTGGAACAAATGAAATAAAATGTAGAAATTGAAATTAAAATTAAAATTAACAATTTAAAATTATTATTGTAATTATTTGGAAATAATGTGAACTGAATAGAAACGTAAGTTTATTTATAGGGCAGTAATTGATGAATAAAAAGTTTGAAACCAAGTAAATAGATTTATAAAGAACATTTAATAGTAATTAATGTATATATTAGGTAATTGACAATTTATGGATTTGTTAAGATTGCAAAGTTATAATTGAGTGTAAATAGGAATATTTGGTAATTAATTAAAATAAGAAAAAATGTAAATGTTATAATTTGGTTACAAAATTTATATATGGAAGTGGATGTAAATACGAATTAATTAATGTGCGCATTAATTTATAATGTGATAAAACGTAAATTAATGTAATAAGGATGATGTAGGTTGATAAGTATTCATAATGTTTGGGTTGTTGATAAACGTTACTTTAATGATTGTAATATAAAATAACGGAAGTGTGAATGGAAATTAATAGAAATGTAAACTTATTTAAAGGTAGTAATTGGATGTAGATTTATGGAATGGAGTTAATGCAAATCAATGGAATTAATGAAGACATTTACGTAGCTACACACTGAATATATGAAAACAAAATGTGAGCATTGGATTAAATTAAGGAAATTAAATATTAATAAATGGTCATTTAATAATACCAATGTTCTAGGAGTAATTATAATAAGTGTTTGAAATGCGTATAAACTTTGATTTGGAAATCAATTGGATTAAAAATGAAATTTGGTATTACATTGATGAGTTTAAATGATATTTTATTTTGTAAAGTACTAAATGGTGTAATAAAGGAATGAAATCAAGATAAAAATTTAATTGAGATTTTAATTATAAATAATGGGTGAAATAATAGGATGGATGGGAATTGTTTATGGAGAATAAACCATACAAGTATTATAAAGAGTATATTGGTGATAAACGGTTTTATTTAGATTTCAAGTGATAATTAATGAAGTTAATGTGAAATCAAATTTCAACAAATTGCCTAAATTTGTGCAGTTAGGGTAGATTTGATTTGGCACTGAAGGTGGTTAATTCTATAAGGTGCAATAAATGTTAATTCTATTTATAATATGAAGATTGGTTGATTTAAGGAGTGAGAACCAAGATTTATTAATTTATTTGAAATTAAAATTTAATAAAAGGATTTAATTGCAATTAAATGGATTTAATATTTAAAATGGGAATTTAGATGAAATGTGAGGATATTAATATAAATAGTTTTGAATCCAATATTAAATCCATCCATTGGACAATAATGAATGGAAAAAATTGATTTGTTAATTTAATTTAATAGAAATTTTGGAAATTAAATTTATAATTTCTGAATTTGAATGGAACTGAGGAAAATACTGAAATCGATAAGATAATCAACTTTAAATTGACTTTTAATTTGTTTAAAACATTTTAAATGATTGAGAAATATAAAAGTGGTACAATTGGTCAATTTTAAGATTGGAATTAAAAATTTGATTTTATTAATTAATTATTAAATTATTTAATTAATGGAAAATAGCCATTTAGGCCACTGACTTGGATTTCGACGAAACCAGTTTCATCGGATCCGTAATGGTGAATTATTATAGGATTTCAAGTTTCGTATCGATCGGACTTGAGTTGTAGGGAGGGACTTATGTCACCACAAACAGAAACTAAAGCAAGTGTTGGATTTAAAGCTGGTGTTAAAGATTACAGATTAACTTATTATACTCCTGATTACGAAACCAAAGATACTGATATCTCGTTTGATCGTACGGGCATGAAACGCCTTGAAATAAATTAAATTGAAATCAATTGAAATCAATTTGAAAAATATTGATTTTAACATAACTTCTTTATATGATGGAATGTGGACGTGAAACTTTTTCCATCGCGTTTAAAATATTTTTAAACGCCTATTTTGATATATGGGTTTACCCAATTTCATTCCTGGTCGGAACGGGCTTTTGGGCCAAATTGTCATTAGCGCGTATATCCAACCATAACCATCCATTCTAATTTCTGACCTACCTATATAAACCCTATTTCCTTTCATTTTCATTTGTCTGTACGTATATCTCAACTCTCTCCTCCTCAATGGCAGACAACAAAATTCCAGATCCAATTTCAAATCAAATCCAAAGCATAAATTTCAAAGTCCTCAGAAAAATTTGAAAAAAAATATATGTTGAAGCTCTCGACTAGCGTAATTCACTGCTGGTGTTTGTTTTTCGATTCAGTTTATCGTTTGATCAGAAATGGTGTTTAATTCCTGGCCGTTCGTGGGTCATCGTGGAGGATTAACGGTGGATCTTGATTCTGGCGTCGATCGGAGGGCAGGTACTCGTAGAGGTCGTCGAGGGGTAGAGATTTATGCGGTTAGTTTGGGTTGTAGGCGACAAAATTGGCCGTGTTTGGTGTGTGAACGTGGACGGCGGCGGTTCGCTGAGGGGCCGTTTGGCATGCGCGTGGGATCCATGGGGTCGTCTGGTGATGAGGGACACGGCTATGGTCATTGATCACGACCTAGTCGTCTCTGGCGACGACGAAATTGGGTAGAAGTTGGCGTGGGGTGGCGGTTGCAAGGAGGTAGTCGCGATTTTTCGTTTTAGGGTTCTGTTTGCGTGAGGGACGAGACCACGAGGCGATGACATGGCTAATAATTAAAGTAAGTTAATTTAATTTTTATTTTCAAACGATTTAACTCGAATAACTTTCACATACGAACTCCATTTCACGCGCGAATTTTTTTGTTAGGATCATAATAAAATTTCGGACATTTTGGCATTGGTTTATACGAATTTGGAGACTGTGCAATTTTTGGATTTAAATTGGATTTAAATTGGATTTAAATTCAATTTAAATTCAAAAGGTAAGTGTTTTAACTCACTCACAATTTCTAAAATTTCTTATGTTTGTTAAATTGATATATGTGATTTAAAATTTATTTATGGTTGTTTGGTATATTTTTAATCATCATCTCAGTAATTTCATTTATTTAAATTAAATTGCTATTTAATTTATTCATTGCATTTAAACTGCCAGTTAAATTTGTTAATTAATTATTCATTGCATATAAACTGCCAGTTAAACAGTTATTTAATTTATTATTAAATTAAATTGCTATTTAATACCTGTTGTTTACTTTCCGTTCTATATTGATGCTATTGTTGAATTTGATGATGATTGTGATAAATGGTTGATGGTTGATATTGGATGAATGGATGCTGTATTTTTTTATTGTTATAAACTGCAAGTTATTATGCATTTTTGTGACGCCCCACCTCTATACCCACGCTAGCCAAGAACACTACGGTGTAGTGCTGTCAACTAGCACGGAGAATAAGCCTGTTGAGGAGCGACCATCAATAGTTAGGCCTTATACTAGTATTGGTTATCTCAATGGGAGTGGTATATAAATATATTTTCTTTCATTTTTTATCTCTGATTTATTTTCTCCCATCGACATACCCCAATTCCAGTATAAAACGAACTACGATGGTTCGTAATAGTTTAGAACAGTAAATATAAAATATCACACAGATAATATAATGCGGAACACAAATCGAACAGAAAGTCTCATATATACAATAACTGATGTCAGTTACAATACATTTGATACAATACATATGACACGGTACATATGATACAACTACAACAGTCGACAAGGAAGTTACATATACAAGTACATTAACGTATTTAATATACATGAATACATATCTTCCTATACAATTTTACAGACTACTACAAATGATATGAAAGAACTTCATAGCTCTAGCAGCAACCCAAAGCAGAATATCTACAACCTGAAATACCCGGTCTGACCCGAGTATTAAATTCAAAAGAAAATAATACTCGGGTCAGTCTAATTCAAACTCAGTTATTAGTGCACAGAAGCAATAATAATAAAATAATGAATAGACGACAGTAATTAAACCAAATCAGAATGCAATTCAGAATATTGAATTGAAATAAACAAAACAGTTCAAAACATTTAAATATCAATTAAAATATTAAGTCGAGTGGGGCTGTAGTACACGCGCGCGTGCACTGCCCCGCCACTACGGAATATGGAATACGCAAAAGATTAATAAATCACAACAAAATAGAATATCACAAAACCAAACCGTGTGGCTGCAGTTCACGCTTGCGTGCACTGCCTTGCCACTACAGTGATGATGTACCCATTGAATACCGTGTGGCTGCAGTTCACGCTTGCGTGCACTGCCGTGCCACTACAGTGATGATGTACCCATCGAATACCGACAGCAATCAAAAACTGCAGAGGTCAAGTTTGGACGACATAAATGCGAACCCAAATGTACACAATGGACGTACACTACTAGTTGTACATGAATAAAATGAAACTGGGGTGCAACATGGAACAGCACCAAGTAAATGGCACAAGAGACAGTATGATACAAATGCAAGCTCAATTAAATTGAACACCACGTGTAGCAAGACAACCAGAACTGTTTGGAAAGGTAAACGATATTGCAAAAGACACCAAGTGAACATGATAAAACAACCTATCACTGAAACAGTACCAGCCTGAATTAGTGAAACAAGGCTTCACATTCAAGTGTAACACAGTACAAAGCACAAAGGCTACAAGTGGAACAAGTATGTGTGTAGCAACAGCATGTTCACACAACTACACCAAATTCAACATGATGCAAGAATACTCTAAGACGCAAGGTGAACCATAGAACAACAGTCAGAATGCATAAAACTGGACAAAGCAGCACATATGCAAGGGTCACAAAGCAATGGTTCCAAAATGAAATGAACCAGAAGAAGGCAACTGAATTTTTTTGCATGAATGGCTACAACTCCAAACCCATGTGCAAATTGAATTAGGCAGAGACAAGTGATGGTATACAAGAGCAAGATTCAAAACAGTAAATGCATACACCAGTGAAACAGTGCAAGTATCATAAACAAAGTCGAAGTCAACTAGGCCTAACAACATGTAACAGCAGTTACAAATGACTCAGGCCATTGCACAGGAGCATCAACAACTACATATGCAATTATAATGCAACAGGGGACATGGTCAAGACAGCAAGAACAAGTCAGAAATCAGGTCAGAGAAACAAACATGTGGAACAACAACAAGTGATGTACACATGAATGCAACAATGAAACTTTTACACCAAAATGCATCAAGAAACCCAGGACAGTCACTTGAGAATATGATCTGTCTCAAAATATAACAAATACAACATGTATGCACGCAGTGACACTATAAAATCACGCTGCAACATGTACGCAATGACGACCAGGTAGCAACAGAGAATCAAGAAAGATACGAGTACTACAAATTCAAAAATCAATGTGTGAACATGTAAATCAAAACCAATGTACAGTTCGAATAACTTGGCATCAGCAAGGAGTTGTTTTATAAACTGCCAATGAACATCAACCAATCTGTTTAGTCAGACCAGGCAACCTAAACAAAGAATTTAAGGTAACTGGAATCAAATATAGGTATGAACAGAGAGTGCTTGCAACAGTGGTGAAGCAATGCAAACAACAAGCATGTCACAATGAAAGAACGAAGACAGAAAATACGAAGTCCACAAAAATCAATATCAACAAAAGAATTCGAGATAGTGGTGGTCACGAAATCCACATCACAGCAAAACATTCAAACAAATCAAAGTGACCAAGTTAGACATCAATGTCGAGAATATCAGGTCACAAAATTAACATCGATAAAATCAAGTCGAAGTCGAAGACCACGAAATCAAAATAAGCAGCGAAATCAAACCAGTCGAATTAGATGTGAGTGTTGAACACTCACCTTTGTTCGAAGCGGCCGAGACTCAAGCAAGGAGGCGAACGGCGACGAGAGTTGAACGAGTACGCGTCCTCTTTCGTCTTCGATTTCTATGCCCTAACTTCGAAAAGAACGATAGGAACGGCCGCCATTGTTCTCGTTTATTTTGTACTAGGGTTTTTTTAATTGAAAAATAAATAAAAGGGGAACGGGGTTAAAAAAAGAAGAAAATGAAACGAGAGAGAGAGAAATGGGTTTGAAAATAATCACGGCCCATAAGCAAATGGACCACCATTTAATTTCTCAAAGCCCATCAAACTTTATAACAATTTGTAATTTAAATTTTAATTTAAATTTTAAAAACTTCAAAATGGCAATTGACGAAAAATATAAATCGTTTTAACGTCAATTATGAATTGACGCGAATATCGGGTTGTTACAGACTCCCCTCGTTAAAGAAATTGCGTCCTCGCAATCATAAGGAATAAATGGACAAATGGTAACAACCATAAAGAACATCATCACAAGATGAAGAAATTAGAAATAGAAAGTTCACCATATAGAGCATGAAAGAGAAAGCCTGAACGTGTTTGCTCGATGAATTCTCTGGATTCCTAAGAGAAGTCCATAGAATTTGAGAACCATTGAGAATTTCCACAAGAGGAACATCTTTATTTCGAAGGTGCTACACCCCCGAAGCAATGATGTGAATATAAGGTTGCTCAAGAATAGAAATCGGAAATCCCTAAGGCATTTCCGTAATTGGAAGACGTGGAAAACATCATGAATAGCAGAAAAATTGAGTCGGTACACCGGCGTAGTACAATATAAACGCCAAAGAAATCTTTTAATTTCATAAAAGAAATTCACAAATTATCAACAAAATCTAATTATCAATAGATAATTCAGAAATCTCAAATCACAAATATTCGATTATCAAAAACGATAATCAAATCAACAAGTATTCGATTATCAAAATCGAAAATCAATCCTAAATCACAAATATTTAATTATCACAATTGATAATCAAATCTCAAATCGCAAATGTTTAATTATCACAAACGATAATCAAACCACAAATATCTAATTATCACAAACGATAATTAGAAACAATAAATATCTGATTATCAAAAACGATAAATCAAAAATCATAAACATCCAATTATCAAAACGATAATCAGAAATTACCACAACGGTAATCAAATTTCAAATCACAAATATTTAATTATCACAATTGATAATCAAATCTCAAATCGCAAATGTTTAATTATCACAAACGATAATTAAATCTCAAATATCTGATTATCACAAGCGATAATCAGAAACAGCAAATATCTGATTATCACAAACGATAATCAGAAATCACAAATTTTCAATTAACGAGTCCGAAATTAACCGAAATAGCAAACGCACATGACCCATAACCACGAGTTTTACTAAATCGTTTAATTCACTTCATCGTTTCCTTGAAAGTGCAAAATGGTGTATTTTAAATAAATAACATTTTACGTTCTCAAACGGACAAGTCTGGAATTAAGCGAATCAGTAAAAGAAAGGGGTCATAGTCCTCGATTTTTCTGAAACGTTTAATTCGCTTCCTCATTCTTTTGAAAGCGCAAATCGTAAAAATTTTGAAAACAATTTTGATTTATATTTTGAAACATTTTTTTTAAAACACGTGATTAAAACAGCGACATCAGTAGCAACTTCGATAAGTGGATTTTCATTCATCAAAAGTGTCACAAGAATCTTCTCAAAGATAGAAAGGGATATCATACCCTAAACTTGTATTCATAACAAGTCAATAACACACGAATTCACCAATGCACAAGAATTGATAAAACTTATCAATAGAAATCACGAAAATTGGTGAAGCACAAATTCTAGAAATCTACACAAGAAATCCAGAAATCACAAGATAAGAGTATAAGAACTCGAACGGGAGTATGAAAACTCGAACGGAGTATGAAAACTCGAACGGAGAATGAAAACTCGAACGGAGTATGAAAACTCGAATGGAGTATGAAAACTCGAACGGAGTATGAAAACTCGAACGGAGTATGAAAACTCGAACGGAGTATGAAAACTCGAATGGGAATATGACATAGAATAAAAGATGTGGCATAACATAAAATATCCATAATGACATACTACTATAAGTATGTAAATAATGATCAACAGGAGATCAACCGATAAGAGGTATGGCATAAATATGAAATACCCATACTGACATACAACTATAAGTATGCAAATAATGATCAACAGGAGATCAACCGATAAGAGATAATCAATATCACAAGAATCTTCTCAAAGATCCAAAGAGGTATCATACCCCAAATTTGTACTCATGACAAATCAATAACATATGAATTCACCAATGCACAAAAATAGGTGAAGCATAAAATTTCCAGAAATCAACATAAGGAATCTAGAAATCACAGAAAAAGGGAAAGAGGCCTATCACATGACGGTCCGAAGACCAAGGGGAGCTACCACACATGTGTGAATGGAATCACACAGATTGAGGTCAAGACTAACCAAAAAGCAGAAAGGTATGTGTGAATGGAATCACACAAGTGGTGTCTAGTCTGACCATCAGAACGATCATCATGATCAACGAGGAGTGTCAATTACACTAAGCATGTGTGAATGGAATCACACAGATTGAGGTCAAGACTAACCAAAAAGCAAAAAGGTATGCGTGAGTGGAATCACACAAGTGGTGTCTAGTCTAACCTTGCAATGAAAGAGACATCACGCAATTGCTAGTCTAATTCATAAAGCGATCATCAAGATCAACGAGAAGTGTCAATTACACTAAGCTAGTGAATATAAAAGTTTAGCTTCATGTCCCATAACCACTAGCTTAACTTAAATATTTACGAACAAATTGTAGATCTTCACTAGAAAAATGTCACAAGTGGTTCAATCGAACAAGTCCAAAAATTAACCGACGAAGTAAACGCAAGCGTTTCATACCACTTGTTTTGCTAAGCCATTTAATTAGACTTCTCATACGAGTGAAATAAAGGTTTGTATATACTAATAGATTGGAAAACGGTTTAGGAAAAGATTTTGATATTGAAAATAGAGTTGAAAACATTTTGATAAAAGAGTTTTGATATTTACTACTAGTATTGAAACATTTATATTTTTAAAGTGACAAATCACAAAAATGATTGTAGAAACAATCAATCACAAGAATTCACATACGAAGACGTGAATAGAATCCAAAGAAATCGATACTGTATCCATCCAAAAGTATGTTCACGAAAATCCCGAAGAAAATGTTATCAAAGTTGCTAATAAATGATAGCAATAAATCGGGGAATTAACAAGAATCGATTAAATTTGGAAACCAAATCAATTCACTAAAATTCACCTTCGAAGATGTGAATAAAATCCAAAGAATTCGATTCTAAATCCATCAAAGTAGGAATATCCAAAAATTCCAGAAATAGAAGTTATCAAAGTCAACAAAGGAGATAACAACTAACCGGAAAAGAAGAATCGACTAACAAATGGGATAACGAAGCAAAACGAGCATAAATGCATAAATGACTTCAACAAAAATAAAAATCAAGTCGAAGTCGAAGTCAACAATTAATGGCCATAATAGAGTACAAAACGATCCAACATCATCATCAAAGGACTCAACGGCAAACCAAGTCAGAGTCTTGGAAATCAAGAATTTAGAAATTTCTCAAAAACAAAGTGACCGAAGTTGAATGGAATTCAAGCCGAAGAAAACATAAAATATCAAGTTCAGAATCGCTGAGATTCGAACAAAATCAATCATCGGCTAAATCTAATCAAAGCCGAAAACACAAGAATCAAAATCAAATGCTTATGAATAAGCGTTAGGAATTCATACCTAACAATCAAAGACAATCATATGAAAATATGATAGATAAAACATCGACAAATAGTTGTAACACATGTACTATCTAAGTTATGTTTTATATTTGTTCTAAACCCCAAGCTCTGATACCAAGCTGTGACGCCCCACCTCTATACCCACGCTAGCCAAGAACACTACGGTGTAGTGCTGTCAACTAGCACGGAGAATAAGGCTGTTGAGGAGCGACCATCAATAGTTAGGCCTTATACTAGTATTGGTTATCTCAATGGGAGTGGTATATAAATATATTTTCTTTCATTTTTCATCTCTGATTTATTTTCTCCCATCGACATACCCCAATTCCAGTATAAAACGAACTACGATGGTTCGTAATAGTTTAGAACAGTAAATATAAAATATCACACAGATAATATAATGCGGAACACAAATCGAACAGAAAGTCTCATATATACAATAACTGATGTCAGTTACAATACATTTGATACAATACATATGACACGGTACATATGATACAACTACAACAGTCGACAAGGAAGTTACATATACAAGTACATTAACGTATTTAATATACATGAATACATATCTTCCTATACAATTTTACAGACTACTACAAATGATATGAAAGAACTTCATAGCTCTAGCAGCAACCCAAAGCAGAATATCTACAACCTGAAATACCCAGTCTGACCCGAGTATTAAATTCAAAAGAAAATAATACTCGGGTCAGTCTAATTCAAACTCAGTTATTAGTGCACAGAAGCAATAATAATAAAATAATGAATAGACGACAGTAATTAAACCAAATCAGAATGCAATTCAGAATATTGAATTGAAATAAACAAAACAGTTCAAAACATTTAAATATCAATTAAAATATTAAGTCGAGTAGGGCTGTAGTACACGCGCGCGTGCACTGCCCCGCCACTACGGAATATGGAATACGCAAAAGATTAATAAATCACAACAAAATAGAATATCACAAAACCAAACCGTGTGGCTGCAGTTCACGCTTGCGTGCACTGCCTTGCCACTACAGTGATGATGTACCCATTGAATACCGTGTGGCTGCAGTTCACGCTTGCGTGCACTGCCGTGCCACTACAGTGATGATGTACCCATCGAATACCGACAGCAATCAAAAACTGCAGAGGTCAAGTTTGGACGACATAAATGCGAACCCAAATGTACACAATGGACGTACACTACTGGTTGTACATGAATAAAATGAAACTGGGGTGCAACATGGAACAGCACCAAGTAAATGGCACAAGAGACAGTATGATACAAATGCAAGCTCAATTAAATTGAACACCACGTGTAGCAAGACAACCAGAACTGTTTGGAAAGGTAAACGATATTGCAAAAGACACCAAGTGAACATGATAAAACAACCTATCACTGAAACAGTACCAGCCTGAATTAGTGAAACAAGGCTTCACATTCAAGTGTAACACAGTACAAAGCACAAAGGCTACAAGTGGAACAAGTATGTGTGTAGCAACAGCATGTTCACACAACTACACCAAATTCAACATGATGCAAGAATACTCTAAGACGCAAGGTGAACCATAGAACAACAGTCAGAATGCATAAAACTGGACAAAGCAGCACATATGCAAGGGTCACAAAGCAATGGTTCCAAAATGAAATGAACCAGAAGAAGGCAACTGAATTTTTTTGCATGAATGGCTACAACTCCAAACCCATGTGCAAATTGAATTAGGCAGAGACAAGTGATGGTATACAAGAGCAAGATTCAAAACAGTAAATGCATACACCAGTGAAACAGTGCAAGTATCATAAACAAAGTCGAAGTCAACTAGGCCTAACAACATGTAACAGCAGTTACAAATGACTCAGGCCATTGCACAGGAGCATCAACAACTACATATGCAATTATAATGCAATAGGGGACATGGTCAAGACAGCAAGAACAAGTCAGAAATCAGGTCAGAGAAACAAACATGTGGAACAACAACAAGTGATGTACACATGAATGCAACAATGAAACTTTTACACCAAAATGCATCAAGCAACCCAGGACAGTCACTTGAGAATATGATCTGTCTCAAAATATAACAAATACAACATGTATGCACGCAGTGACACTATAAAATCACGCTGCAACATGTACGCAATGACGACCAGGTAGCAACAGAGAATCAAGAAAGATTCGAGTACTACAAATTCAAAAATCAATGAGTGAACATGTAAATCAAAACCAATGTACAGTTCGAATAACTTGGCATCAGCAAGGAGTTGTTTTATAAACTGCCAATGAACGTCAACTAATCTGTTTAGTCAGACCAGGCAACCTAAACAAAGAATTTAAGGTAACTGGAATCAAATATAGGTATGAACAGAGAGTGCTTGCAACAGTAGTGAAGCAATGCAAACAACAAGCATGTCACAATGAAAGAACGAAGACATAAAATACGAAGTCCACAAAAATCAATATCAACAAAAGAATTCGAGATAGTGGTGGTCACGAAATCCACATCACAGCAAAACATTCAAACAAATCAAAGTGACCAAGTTAGACATCAATGTCGAGAATATCAGGTCACAAAATTAACATCGATAAAATCAAGTCGAAGTCGAAGACCACGAAATCAAAATAAGCAGCGAAATCAAACCAGTCGAATTAGATGTGAGTGTTGAACACTCACCTTTGTTCGAAGCGGCCGAGACTCAAGAAAGGAGGCGAACGGCGACGAGAGTTGAATGAGTACACGTCCTCTTTCGTCTTCGATTTCTATGCCCTAGCTTCGAAAAGAACGATAGGAACGGCCGCCATTGTTCTCGTTTATTTTGTACTAGGGTTTTTTTAATTGAAAAATAAATAAAAGGGGAACGGGGTTAAAAAAAAAGAAAATGAAACGAGAGAGAGAAATGGGTTTGAAAATAATCACGGCCCATAAGCAAATGGACCACCATTTAATTTCTCAAAGCCCATCAAACTTTATAACAATTTGTAATTTAAATTTAAATTTAAATTTTAAAAACTTCAAAATGGCAATTGACGAAAAATATAAATCGTTTTAACGTCAATTATGAATTGACGCGAATATCGGGTTGTTACAATTTTCATCTCATTCGAAATTGCTGTTTGAAATGATATATAACCGTAATTTTTATTTTTAAATTGCGGATTGAAATGATAAATATCTATATCACTTGACCATAGGATAGAAAATTTTATACAGGCACCGTGGTATATATATAGAAATATTTTGAAGTGATTTTCTATAGTTTTGGAAAGGAATATACGGCTTATTAAATACAAATTTTGATGTTATATAAATATTATTATTTTATATGTTAATATAAGCTTTGGATAAAATTGTTAATAAATGAGTTTAAAAATGGAGTTTGATGGTTTATATTATATAGGTAAGTACCTATTTAATAATGACATTGGTTTAAATTGAATTATTTAAGAATTGTACTTGAATAAATATGATTTGGAATTTAAATATAAGTTGAGATATTAAAGGGTATGATTCTTATAACTTGATTTGGTTAAAGTGTTTTAGACGAATACAAACTTGAGATAAATGAATATATCAAGTTAAATAAAAATTTAAAGAATATCCTGTTGTTTGAAGTTAAAAGTTTTACTTAAATTTTATTGATTTTATTAAGTAAGCATTTCAAATCTAAATAATGGTAATTGAATTTGATATTTATGGAATTATCAAAGAATTAGTTTTGAAATGGTGGAACAGCTAAAGCTTTGAAATATATGAATTTAAATGGTTTATTTGGAGTTTTAAATTGGTATTTGGAATTTATTGTGAAATTAAAGAAGCTATTTTTATATAAAGTAATATAGTATTTAAACCATTAAGTATTAAAAGTTATGTTTCAAAGCTATGGGTTTTAAGGTATAAAAATTTGGAAGTGCTATGATTATGGGAAAACATTATATTTTGAAATTAAATCATATCATATTGATTTGGGTTTTAAAACGGAAATGATATCGTAATTATATGGTTTGAAATGGATATTTTAATCTGGTTTTAAAGTATAAATTATATTGAAAAGACCACGGTGTTATAATAACGTTTGGTTGTTGAAGAGACCGGGATCGGAAGTTGTCATACTCTCTGCCAACTCCGAAAACCACTTTAACAACCGTGTACGTGGTGGAGATTCCAGAATGAAGTAGGATGGTGGCGGAATTTCCTTTGAGGTAAATACATAGGCCCGACTCCCGTGAGTTGGCATAAGGTGGCTAAAACAAGAGCGATTCTTGGGCCAATTGAGGTAGCACCTTTGATCGAACATATCCCTTCGATTTTATATTTTGACTTTTGGATTAATTCGATGGCCACTTTTGATTTTCTTTTTGGGGGTGTCGCTCGAGGTGGGCAGTAGCTGCACGCTACGCGTTACCACCAGCCCGGATGCGTAATTGGTATATCTATCCCGGCATTGCCTAGTGTGTCGTGTCACCTACCCTATCGCGCCTTGTACGAGTTTCTATTTGTGTTGTACCTATGGAGTATCCTCTGGTAGCCTCCCGATCAGGAGGTATTACGGTACTGTATAGACTATTGGCATTTTATGTGTTAAGGTGGAAAACGTAAAGCCATAACGCTATTTAAAAGTAAGTTTATTTTACAATTAGACACGATTATAATAGCGAAATATTACTACATAATAAATAGTTTAACGGATCCTTAGGAGATGTGAATCCCGAGCATCTCTTAAGTTACTGCACTCATATTTATTTCTGTTGATTTAACTCACATAAGATATTTTAGTTCTGACTCGAGTGTTTTGTCTTTTCAATTCGCTCGGGTCAGTCCGAGCATTTCAGGATTTGAAAATTTTATTCTGGAGGACAAAGACGAAGATTTGTAGTACTATTGTCTACTATATTATTCCACTACGCCATTTAATTCTGCTGCATTAATTATTATTCTCTGGTATGTGTACTCTGATATGTACTATTCTGCTGCATTTAATTCTGCTGCATTAATTATTATTCTGCTGCATTAATTATTATTCTGATTACCCTTAGTCTGATACCTAATCCTACTCTTGGATAGGGTGAGTCTGATGGTTAGATTCCTAACGTTACATGGCTTTCCTTGCTTATATCCAACCCTATGGATCTTGCTTGGCTGCCAGTGTCATCTCGGATGTATTCCCCATAATAGGGTTTCTATCTATAGGAACTAGTACTTCTACTGCTCATTCGAAGCATTATATTTTCAATGCTGTCAATCTCTGGGCTGCGATCGAATTCTTCCAAGTTGATATCTTATACCAACTTCATTCTGGATGCATGTATGGTAAAGATGCATCGTCATCTTTCGTCATAAAAAACTCTTCTATTATTCAGGGTAGAGGATCTGATCGTGTTCCAATTTTTATTAATAGAAACTAACATACAAACGGTTTAATTCAGTGGATTTTTCCTTGGTATTGCTTATCTCCGTGCAACTACTGATTCTTGGAAGCTAGAGTTGAAAACTCGGTCGAGCATCTACTTCTGTCTTCAAAAACTAGTGCATCGACAATTTGATAATCAAATTACTTCATGTCATTGCCTATCTTCGGACGAAATTAGTGTGCTCCTACTAATCTCTAGCCAACAAAGAATCTATGGAAGTCCATTTCACTTTCCAGTGTTTCCAGACTTTGGGAAATACCAATTTTTGGACAGTGAGGGTTCGATGTGACTATTGACCTGGTTGTTAAGACTATCCTAAAGTCACCATTTTAGGAACAACGATAGTTCTTATATGGTTGGGGATTGATACGGCCCATCGATCTGGTAGTTTAAACCATCCTACCATTGCAAGTCATGGGGTAACGTCGGTTATCAAAAGGTTGGGGATCGATACGACCTGTCGATCCATCAGTTTAGACCTTCGTAACACTACCAGTCTTAGGATAATGCCATTTCTCAAAAGGTTGGGGTTCAATACAACCCATCAATCCGACAGTTTAAACCTTCCTGATGTTGCTAGTCTTAGGACAATGCGGTTCCCAAAAGGTTAGGATCGATTTTCCTCATCGACCTGGTAGTTTAGACCTTTCCAATGTTTCCAGTCCTTGGACAACTTCGATTCTCAGAAGATTGAGGATCAATATGACTCGTCATCTTCGGGTAAAAGCTGATATGTGTAAGTTAGAGTCAACTGATTAGATTGTCTCAAAAATGAATACTTCTTCCTGACATTGCTAGTCTCCAGGCGACTTTAGATTCCGAAAGATTTTACAATTATGTCATCCCAACGTTGCCTACCTTCGGGCAATGCCCGATCCCCAAATTTTAGAAGACATTTTCTTCCTGATGTTATTAATCTTTTGGCAGCGTCAAATTCTAGGAGACATGGCTGAAGATTTGATTGAGCTCTTGTTTCTATCTCCGAAAGCCAGTGTACTTATGTTCCTATTCTAGGAGTTTCACCTTAGCATTGCCAATCTTCGAGCGATGGCATATTCCTACAAGTTAGGACCAAATGATCTAGTCGATCCTTAAGTAGGTTATCAATCCTTCTCATTGTCGCCTGATTTTGGGCAATGACAAAGTCCTAAAGGTTGTGGTTGAATTATCCAACCAGTTCCTATTTTGGTTTTGGAAACCTTCTCACTGCCACCAGTCTTCCAACAACATCGTTATTTAGAAGGCTAGGGCATTTACAAGTGACTAGACATCTTGAGCAATTCGTCTGATTACCCTTAGTCTGATACCTAATCCTGCTCTTGGATATGGTGAGTCTGATGGTTAGATTCCTAACCTTCCATGGCTTTCCTTGCTTATATCCAACCCTATGGATCCTTCTTGGCTGCCGGAGTCATCCTGGATGCATTCCCCATAATAGGGTTTCTATCTACAAGAACTAGTACTTCTACCGCTCATTCGAAGCATTATATTTTCAATGTTGCCAATCTCTGGGCTGTGATCGAATTCTTCCAAGTTGATATCAATACCAACGTCATTCTGGATGCATATATTGTAAAGACGCATCGTCATCTTTCATCATAAAAAACTCTTCCATTATTCAGGGTTGAGGATCTGATCGTGTTCTAATTTTTATTAATAGAAACTAACATACAAACAGTTTAATTCAGTGGATTTTTCCTCGGTATCGCTTATCTCCGTGCAACTACTAATTCTTGGAAGCTAGAGTTATAAACTTAGTCCAGCATATACTTCTTTCTTCAAAAGCTAGTGCATCAACAATTTGATTATCAAATTACTTCATGTCATTGCCTATCTTTGGACGATAGTGTGTTCCTACTAGTCTCTAGCCAACAAAGAATCTATGGAAGTCCATTTCACTTTCCAGTGTTGCCAGACTTTGGGAAATACCAATTTTTGGACAGTGAGGGTTCGATGTGACTATTGACCTGGTGGTTAAGACTATCCTAAAGTCACCATTTTAGGTACAATGATAGTTCTTATATGGTTGGAGATTGATATGGCCCATCGATCTGGTAGTTTAAACCATCCTAACATTGCCAGTCATGGGGTAACGTTGGTTATCAAAAGGTTGGGGATCGATACGACCTGTCGATCCATCAGTTTAGACCTTCGTAACATTGCTAGTCTTAGGATATTCTCAAAAGGTTGGGGTTCAATACAACCCATCAATCCGACAGTTTAAACCTTCCTGATGTTGCTAGTATTAGGACAATGCGATTCCCAGATGGTTAGGATCGATTTTCCCCATCGACCTGGCAGTTTAGACCTTTCCAATGTTTCCAGTCCTTGGACAACTTTGGTTCTTAAAAGATTGAGGATCAACACGACTCGTCAATCCAGCGGTTTAAACCTTCCTAACGTTGCCAGTCTTAGGACAACACTGGTTCTCAGAAGTTAAGATCGATTTTCCCCATCGATCTGATAGTTTAGACCTTCCTGACATTTCCAGTCTTGGGAGAATGCATGTTCTCAGAAAGTTGAGAATCGATATGACCTATCAATCTGATGGTTTCGACCTTCTTAGCATTGCCAGTGTTGGGACAATGTCAGTTCTTAAAAGGTTGAGGATCGATATGACCCGTCGATCCAACAGTTAGTGACATTACACTTCTCGCCCGCCATTCAAGGGTAGAGGAGAATTTTATTGGCTATGTAGTCGGTTGCTCGACACAGGTATTTTCTTGTAAGAACATGATTCCATTGGTTCAAGAAGTAGATCTTATTAATAATTAGAAGAAATAGCAAGTCATGCCTATTTATAATGCCCTAGTGTCCCTGGGAGGCTTATTTGCAAAAGGAAATTCAATAATGATGAATGAAATAGTGTTGTTCTAGGTTAATGCTCATTTCTATGTGACCAGCTAGTGCTAGTGTAGAATTTCATCTACACTAACATCCTGAGGTCCAAAGTTATAATTCTGAAAGCTAACTGATTACCAACGTCGGTTGTGAGAATACCGAAGCATTATATGGTAAAACTTTTGTTACCAGATATCAAACTGTAGAGTCACCATAATAAATGCCAAGACGTTAAAGTACAGAAAGTAAATGACAATTATGCTTTTATAGTGGTTCAAGGTAAAAGTCCCTACGTCCAGTGTCCTTTCCAAATGTAGTCACCCTTATATACCGAGAGGCTTATTACATTAAATCTAAGCATTTTCCCAATTAATGAGTTTCTGAATGGAGCTCAAATATAAGAAAATACTATATGATTTTATGTTAGTTCTTTTTCATGCCAAAAGATCCCTTGTGCCTTAAGATTGCTGCCTATTTATAGTTAATATGCCGTAACGCCATTGGTGGAGAGCCTTCTCTTTGGATTAATGGATTGGCTTGCTACGTGTGGCTTAGATTTGAATGCTTGTCGTCATCTAGTTGAGTGCATTTTGATGCGGATTGCAGATGTGATGCTTTTACATATAGCTTCTTTGATTCCTTTCATCTATCATGATCGTTGATTTCGGTCCAGGGCTATCTAAGCCATTGATTATCGATACTTATTGAAATGTTTTTGGCTTCGTCAACCATTGCCTATTATTAATCCTTTAACTTAGCTGGACAATGTTCTTGATGGTGGCTGATATTTTAACTCGTGCTTTCAGATTACATGCTTTTGGCTACTGAGTACGGAGTTTAAGCCCTTACTAGAAAAAACATAGGGTCTTAGAATTGTAAGATGAAGAACATTCTTCCCAATCGTGAGTTGTACTTTGTGGAAATTATAGTGTATCACATGCCCCACCAAGGCTCACCTCATACGGTTGATATGAGGTAAATTTTGGAAAAAATGTTGTCATGTCATGTTTAATACTTGGCTTTTTTGTTCCACCCCTATTGATTCCGAGATTTAAGGTAAAATAGTATTATAAGAACTTTTAGGAGCATTAATTTACTTGTGCAACTCATAAAGATCGAACCTCATCTAGAGAGTTTTGAAGACAATTTGAAATCGGTGCCTAAGGGCTAAGGCTTAGCTGGTTTTCTGGTCAGTGGTAAATATCTGAAGGTTTTAATAGCCGAAGATTTATTTTGGGACTATGAGGTAAAAAAAATTGAAAACTACACTTGCCACTTGAAACCATCTAGATTAAGTGGTAGGCGAAACTGTTTGGTGTCGAAAGACGAAATCTAACTTGGGACTGCGAGGTCTATTATTTTAAAAAACTATGCATATTACCTAAAGCCGTCTAGGCTAAGTGGTAAGTGCGACTTCTTCGTTCCTCAAAGGCAAAATATAATTCGGGACCATGAGGTCAAAATGTTAGAAATTGTACTTACTACTTGAAGCCATCTAGGCTAAGTGGTAAGTGAAATTACTTTGTTGTTTGGAGGCAAAATATAATTTAGGACCGTGATGTTAAAATGTTTGAACCTGTGCTTACTACCTGAAGCCATCTAGGCTAAGTGGTAAGTGAAACTACTTTTCTACCGTGAAGAAAAATATAATTTGGGATTGTAAGGTCAAATTTTTTGAAAGCTATGCTTGCCACTTGAAGCCATCTAGACTAAGTGATAAGCAAAACAGTTTTAGTGCGGAAAAGAAAAATATAACTTGAGACTATGAGGTCAAAACAATAACTGCGGTAAGGAATTTTAGACGATCATTCAAGAATGGAGGTTGAAGAGACGAGTTACAGACTTGCATTGAATGTGATTCCAAGTGTCATTAGTTGATTGGTTATCTTCAAAAAGCGCCTCTCTTTTCTTGTGCGGGATGATCTGGAATTTGAGGAAATCTCTTTACATTCCACTTATGAGTAGCTGCTAAATGAGATCTACGGTGATAAATATTTCTCTCTCTTTAATCTATCTCATTCTTTTTAATATAAATGTTCTTTCTTCTTTCTCTCTTCTTTTTATTTGTTCAAAATTGTGAAACTGCCATTGGTATTTCCAAGTTTCCTTCGATTCTTCTTTTGATATCCATTCTCAAGATGGTACATTTCTTTTCTAACTTTATTATTCTTACTAAGATCGTTAATGTAATCATCGGTAACTTTCTTTTTTTTACCACTTTTCCAAAGACCAGATTTGGATTCTCGCTAGCTTTAACCTGCTTAATTCTTGTTCTTGGGAAAATATAGATTCTTCTTTTCATAATTAGATATCTTGACCCCTTCTTTTAGGTTGGAAATGGACGACTCAGTTAAACTCAGCAAGATTTTAATGAGGTTTTTGCTTCTTAGGGGATTATAGGAGGTAGGACGATTTCATCCGGCTCTGGGATGCACTTTAGTAACCCTTCGGCAGTAACCCTCCAGTATGGTATTTTGTGTGGTCCATAGAACATCTAGAGCATGGGATTCTATTGCCTTTAGCCCCTCTATTTGTTGAGGTCCTTGAGTTCTACCACATTAATCCCTTTCAACTTTTGGTTACTTCTTATTTAACCTTATTAGCTATGAATATATTATACTCTTGGAAAGGCTACCGAGATATATCCACGATCAAGATCAATTATATATTCGATTTTCTTGAGTCTAAGTCCATTGGAGAATTTTCTATGTACTTTCTCAAATTATAAGGCCTTCTCCCTTAAAGGATCTATTTAGTAAAATAACACCACGAAAATGGTTCTTTGTCAAGGCCTCTTCCGATCGAATAGTTACTTCTTTCAATTATGCCGGTATGTCCTTAGATGTCCTTCGATGTCCTTTTTTTCAAATCTAGGTCATGCTTCCTCATTTTTCTATATTTCAAATAGTAAGACCTGAGAAGAGCGATGACTCGGCTATGACCACTCAATTTAAGGTAGGTATAAGGAGGTCATGAAGGTTCTGTCTCTACAGCGATACTGACACTTAGTTATCTCCAAAAGCAGACTAAAAGCTCAAGGCCTGATACCTCCTTCTGCTACATTTTCCAAACTTAAACCCTTAAGGAAATTCGATAAAGCTTCTACCGTATTCATTGATAGTAGGGAAGAACCTAAATCCAGTCCTGGGAAAGCATGACTGAGGGTTCCACACTTTAATCATTAAGCTAACGTCTTCCATGCTCTTAGTATTGCTTAGTTTTGATTATAATTTTAGCATTATCCCTTATACTCATTATATTGGCTTCCTTTTCTAAGAAGTTTGTCTTTTTGAATAAAAAATATAAGAGGGTCGCCTTGTAGTCCTTTGAAAAAGATACTCTTGGTTCGAAGAAACAAAAGGTTTCCTGGTTTTCCAAGATTGAAAGCTCTAGGGGAAAGGCTCTGATCCACTTGTCGAGAAAAACAAGCAACCAATTGTGATTGCAAAGGATTCTTTTGAAGGAAATATCTTTAATGCCATTGCAGAAGCATATGTTAGACATCCAACCTCTGCCTTAGGAATCCAAAAAACAATCGAGTATAGCCTTCGGGAAAGCATCAAGGTAAAAATTCTTATGTTAGCGTATGATTTCAATATGTGCCTCAACTCTGTTTACTTCATTCTAGACTATAGCCAAAATATCCACCCTTTAATATGGGTGGTTGAAAATGAAGGAGGTGGTCGGTACTACTAAAGTAATGAAAAATTAATTTGTAGAATTCAGAGCTAAATTTCAAGAGGCGAACACTCAAGTAGAGGAATCAAGCAGAACTATGGGAGAGAAGGATCATAAGATCGGGATCCCTGAGAAAGCCTTAAAGGTAAGGGATGATAGGCTGAAGAAAGCTGAGGCGAGGGCGGTTGATAAAGAAAATTATATTGCTAGAGACGAGCATGAGAGGGAGGCAAGCAAATGGGCTTTCCACGTTTTATTTGATGCTTATGCTCACCATTAGGATTAAAACATGACAATCTTTTTAGCCTATCTTGGGAACGACCCAGCCACAGTAGAGGCTAACTTTGCTAACATGTATGAGGAATGTGAGGAGGAAAAAGAAACCGAGGCCATGTTGGTGGATAAAGCCGGCACTCTATGGAGGAGGAGGAGAAAGCAGCTTCTTCTTACAAGGAGGTATGAGAGGACCATTCTAATGATACGCTGAATGAAGAAAACATGTCATATCTTATCCTTGTAATAAAATAACTTTTGGATTGTATAGATTTTTTGATCGAATTTTTTTAATGACTTTTTGATACCTAAATTTCCATCCAAGCTTATACTGTGAGACTTTCGTATCATATCCCAAACTAAAGTAACTGATGTGCAGTTCTTCTTTATTATCCATCTTTTACCTTTACTAATCTCAAATCGATGTTCCTTAGGAATTACATTGCCTAAACTGCTCGAAAACAAAGAAACACTATGCTTCTCTTTACAATATAACAGGTCAAGGTAGCTGAACTTCAAAATCTAAAATAACCCTTAAGGACTTTGAGATTAAGAGCGACTTCCTTAAGTAAATGTTGGATCTAAAATTTAAAAGATGCTTCTCTTTGGAGAGGAGTGAGCCCTAAATCAGTATCTGACCTCGAGAAGTGACGTCGCAATCCATTTTTAATGAAGGGGAGGAAGGAGCTAGGGATGACATTTTCAGTAAATTCCTTCCAAGGTCACGAATACTAAAATTGTTTCGGAGATCCCTGAATTACCATTTTTGCTCGCTTATTTAGGAAGGATCTTTTCCTTTCATTTTCACACTTGTATCCTTTGATGCTCTTGATTTTGTACTCCAATCTTGGTAATATCATTTTTTTACTAAATTAGGTGTCCTCAACCTATCCCTTTTAACCTTTCCTTGGACAAACTATATGTAAAAGAACTTTATTCCTTTCGATTTTACTTCTTATGTTGTCAATTTATTTGGGAGTGCTTTAGTATTGTCTCTTTGCGGGGTATCATTTGCCATTGGTATACATTTCTCGAAACCATATCTCAAACCCAACCGAGTTCTATTGTTGGATTCTCATCCGAGGCTAGCCTAATGGCACAATCAGGGATTTCTTCCTTGCTTATCATAAATATACTTGGTTTCTTAACTTTGGAACTTTTCCTTGGATTCTAATCTTATTGGGAATCCTTCCAATCCTAAACTTATCTGTGATACTTCTTGATGGTGGCTTACTATCATTAAGAATTTACCTAATATCCTAATCTAACTAGGAATCTACCCAATGCATGGCACTACTTGACCATAACTCACTATTATTAGGAATCTACCCAATATTGTAATCTCACTAGGAATCTACCTACTACATGGTAGTACTTGACCATAGCTCACTATTATTGGGAATACCCAATACTCTATCTAACTAAGAATCTATCGAGTGCATGGTACTACTTTACCATGGCTTATTATTATTTTGAATCTACCAAATATTCTAATCTAACTGAGGATTGACCCAACGCATGATTAAATTTGACCATGACTCACTATCAACATGCATTCTTCTTTTCGACGTCTTTTCAAACCCAGGTGGTATAGCCTTACACCTTATAGCGCATAACAGTGGGGGAGCTCTTATGGCGATGTCGACCAACTTATCGTCGGGTTCAGATCTATAGCCACTTTTGACGGGCATCCATCATCTATGACCACTTTTGGTGGGTATCGACCATCTACAACCTCTTTTTGTAGGTATCATCCATCAAAATCTATCTTAAGTTAATGGCCATACGAAAAGCTAGTTGTAACTTGGTAAAAGGGAAATATGAATCCTTTGAAAAGAGTGCTTTCAGGCCATTTTGTAAAAAAAATTGAAATCACATAGTTTTCAAATTACATTGCTCAGTAGAAATTTGATCCGAGTTTGAGAAAGAATATTATTGATGGAATCAGTATTTATTATTTTTATTTATATATATTTGGAAAAAATGAAACTCTTCATTGTTCTCTTTAAATCAATAGGGAGTTTCAGTCCTTAAATCCTAAATATAAGTATGATATGGAAGAGTTCTGAAAGGGGAAGGACGTACCAAAAGGGATACCAAAAATACAAAACTTGAATGCACCTTCAAAGTAAAGACTTGGTAATCAGGGTTATGCCACAGAAGAATGCATTGGAAAAGCAAAATAAGACTTATTGATTAAGCTTCAAGAAATCTAAAACCATAGGCTGCCCCGTAGTATTGAAAATTTTGCAAAAGAGGTCATAATCGAGAGGAGCATGTTAATAAAATTGGCATCTTGCATTTGATCTTGGGAGTTTCATATAAAAGATTCCTCTTGCAACTTCATCTTTGTAGAAAAGCGCCATATGCGTTCATTTGGCAAGAGTTTCATGGAATTCTCCAAGAGTCATAAAATGGAACAAAATAAAAAAAATTCAAAACTAAATATTCAAACTAATATTTAATAAATTTGGTAAACTTCCCTTTTTGTATAAACTTCTTAATCTCGTAAGAAAGCTTTTGGCATTTATCCATCTCATGCCCACTCATCAAATGATAGACACAATACTTCTCACTCTTTGGGTCTTCTTTCTTTGATTGGTAGGGGTAGGGTAATCTGGGTAAGAGGAGTCTTCGCAAATGTCTAAGAATATCTGAGACAAGCTCTGATTGAGTGGAGTAAAGACCTGATCACACTTCAACTTATTTTGAGACCCACCATCTTGAGTATCCAGTAAGGCTCTCTTATCAAAAGGAATCAAATTTTCATATTCTAGAAATTCGGTGGAAAGGTTCCTAACTTCACTATTCAAGGCCTTCATAATTGTAATGACCCTACCACTATATCCATATTATTATAGAACATTACAAGTAATGTCATCTAATAACACGAAGAATACGACTGGTTAAGGGCGATCGAATGTGAATATATCTTTGTACTAACACTGACGGGTCTTTATTACCTTTTGATGATCCAAACTGAAAATTTTGACATGAACATTATCAATACAAAGTAATAGACATACCAATTAAGAATATTCAGAATAGTATATAATATAGTTAAATCAGAATCCAAATTATAGATCATGGTGGAATAATATACATCATATATCATAATGAGATGCAAGTCAACAAAATATCAGTACTAGACCCACATTAACATATACATTACATCCAGAATATTATATCGGTAAAAAATGACTACTAAATAATATACATGACATATCATCCCAAATGTCAAAATATACAATAATGAAGTAAATTGAAAAGTATGCTCTATAGCTAACACAAAATCCAAAAGTTAACGAGTCCTTGTACTTGTAGATACTTGGCCTGACCCGAGTATTATAAAAATAAACGGGTCATGCTATATCTAAAAGAAAGGTGAGATACTGATATCATAGATATATGACTTAATAAAAAATAAGCCATAATAAAAGTATGCTAGAACGAATGATCATAATAACGCATATCAATGAAAATCACCATTTCATAAATTTATTTATGACGTAATCATAAAATTAACATGTCTCAAAATATGCCTCAAACTAGTTAACCATAATAAGGCATATCAAACCAAATCACTATTTCATAAATCCATATCAAGTCTCCAATGGATTATTATCAAAAATATGATAATAACAAATCCAAATCTTCATAGCCATAAGACACTAAATTTATCCCAAATCACTGAAGAACAATCATCACTAATGAAATAATAATGATAGTCAACTATCAGTTTAAAAACAGAGACATGGAATCTAACAAACCAAATAGACTAATAACAGTCCAATAAACCAATTAGACCCCACCACATTGTGACTAGTATCAGCCTAAAAACCAAATAGACTACTATGCGAACTTACCTTACTAAATAAAATTGGTAAACATTTCTACTTGTATACCAAATAAGCTGATAGGTATTAGTCATCTGGTCTATAGACTAATCATGCATATAACACATATCTATAAATTGGAAGGGAGGTTGTGTTACACCATAACAAACCTAACCATACTAAACAGGTTTGTCTACCCAAATTTAAGAACGTATCGATTCTCGGGTCGATGAAAAATGAGTCATTGTCTCTCAAGGATCTATCGGCCTAAAAATGAAATCTGAACACCCTAAGGTAATACAACTTTAAGTGCAGCTCACTTTCACTTTAGTCGTCACCAGAATTTAATTAACTTTCCCATACTAGAAGTAAATTCAAGTATTTACTAAAATATAGTAATTCCTCTCAAACTCTATTTAACAAACTATAATAATAAGTGAAAGAATTGTACAAAATGTCCCATACCAATCCTACAGTTCAATCGTTTGCTAAGATTATTTGATTCATAGAAAAACATGAAATCCAATAGAAATGAAAATTCAAATTTTATTAAATTGTAGATAAAAATATTTTTAAACATTATTTGTGTGTGTATGTATTTATTTGTATAAAATCTCTTTTTTTTAGATCCATGAATACATTTTATGGCTAAAACATACGTTTATAAGAATATATGTTTACTTATTACTTCCATAATAGCTTTTATAGAATAACACCATATTTTGTCTTTGGCCTCTAAAAAGTTTACAAAATCATACGATACTTATAATAGTAAATTTAAAAAGGTTTTGTTAATAAATATTTCTAATCTTTAAATGCTTTAAATGGAAATTTTGATATAAGCAATAGCTTCAGAAGATAATATAATTTAACTATATTATGTAAATTTAGTTTCAAATATTGATCAAAATAGGCATAAACTTATTTTTAAAACTTTTAAACACATTTAAACACATTTAAACAATTCAAACAATAACCCATCAAGAATGCAACTTTTTAGAGCCAACTACGCTCTATATAACGTCATTCCAAATATGAAATTATTTATCAATCTGACTTGTTTTCTAGCAAACTCCGATCACATAAACAACGCACAAACATCATATAATCTATCTACAAAATCAAAGTGTTTTGATAAACAAACTTTCCATTTCATAATCAACCATCAATCCAACTTTATAAAATCAATATAATTGTGATTACTTACAACTTTTATTTTGTATATGGTTTCAGACATAGTTATAATTTAAAGATATGTCTTGTGAGAATTTACTCACTATATAATCAGTCAAACATAAGCACGCAAGCATATCTCATTCAACTCAACCAATAACAACCAAAGACTATCACACAATCAATCATTTCTGGGAATGCAAAAGGAATTCAATTGATTAGAGATAGAATTTGTGAGTTTTAACAATTCACCTTAACCGTTTGCTTGTACACATTATATCCCTTGATGTCACTATCGAGACAACAACACCAGCATCGCTGTCATAGAAGCACACCACACCTTAAGCCGTCTGAACCATGAAGATCATCAGCCCCAGCCTTGCGCAATCCATCACCGCAGCAGCCACATCCGTCTCAACCATCGCAGGCACCACCCTTCACATCCTAATTGCCATTGAAGCTCGTCTCACATCATTTGCCCCTACCATAATGCACCTCGACCAATTACACGGTCTCCTCCGACCCCTAAAGTTGTTGTGTGATTGGAAGCACATGTGTGCCTCTCCTCTTAGCTCACGATTTATTTGATCGTATGCTTTTTCTTTTCTGTTTGATCGATTTCAGGAGTTTAGAATTTGGGCATAAGAGGAAAATGGGGTTTTAGATGGAATGGTTCTCTTGAACAAGAGTGAGGAACTTAGTTATTATTAAGGGTTTGATTTTTACCTTGGGCTTGGGATTCTTTGTTCTTATTATTATTCTATTATATTTTTTATTCTCTTTCTTTATTTCAACCCGTTCTCCTTTTCTTTTTAAACAACGATTTTATAAATTTGTAAATTTATTCCAATCTAGTTGGAACTATTGAAACTGTTTTACACTTCATTCTACAAATTATATTTTAATAATTGGATCATTTTATTTAATTCGATATTTATTTATTTTTGTTTAATTGTCCATTGTATAACTATGAAATTGATCTGATTCCTCAACTATTTTAATGTTATAAAATTTATTTATACTTTAAAATATTTTATATCTATCAAAATATTTTATTTGAATACCGATACATAATCTTAAATGGAATTTATTTACTAACTCAAATTTTGTTATAATAAGATTCTTTATTAAATTAATTGTAATTGGATAATAATTTGGTTTCAAAATTAAATTTTTTTAAATCGAACTCCCACACTTCCATTTTAGTTAATTTAATACTACCGCTTTAAAACAGGGTTGTTATAATAATCTTCTAGAGTTGCGCTGATTCATAAAGTGATTCTTGGAGATATTCTGAATGCTACTTGATTTGAGAAGCTTGAAGTTCATAAACATGATCATATTCTTTACCATTCTCTTTCTCCAAAATGAGTGTAACCAATCTTTCGTTGTTGTTTTCTTCACTGAGCTGAATGCAAAGGTTGAGGGGCGAATTTGGGGTTAGCTTCTCATTCTCAAAGTTAGTCATAGTTGGAGGGATAATGTCACTGGATTTTCCAGGAAGGAACAAATGATGGAGGTTTGAACCCTCCTTCTAGTGCCAAAAATGTTAATGTAAAATTTCCTCTACACCAACACCCCAAGGTTCAAAGTTATAGCTCTAGAAGCTAATTATTACATACTTCGATTATGAGAATACCGAAGCATGATATGGTCAAACTAGGATTATGAGAAATCAAACTGCAGAATCATCATAATAAATGCCGAGGCGTTAAAGTATAGAAAGTAAATTACATCGAGACTTTGACAATGGTTCGGACTGAAATTCCCTACGTCCACTGTCCTTTCATAATATGGTCACCCTTTTATGCCTAAGAGGCTTATTACACTTAATCTAAGCATTTCCGCTATTAATGAGTCTCTGAATAGAGCTCTAATATAAGAAAGTACTATATGATTTTATGTTAGTTTTTTTTCGTTCCAAAAGATCCCTTGTACCTTGGGATTGCCACTTATTTATAGCCAATATGCCGTGATACTATTGGCGGAGAGCCTTCTTTTTGGATTGATGACTTAGCATGATATGTACGGTTAAATTTAAACGCTTCTCGTCATTTGGTTGAGTACATTTTGATGTAGATTTCTAATATGACTCTTTTACATATAGCTTCTTTGATTCCTTCTATATATCTTGACCGTTGATTTCGATCTGGGGCCATCTAAGCCATTGGTTGTTGATACTTGTTGAAATGCTTTTGGCTTCGGTAACTATTGCCCATGACTAATCCTTTGTGTTAGCTGGACCATGGTCTTGATCTTGGCTGACATTTTAACTCACGCTTTCGGATTACATGTCCTCGGCTGCTGAGTCTCGAGCTTAAGCATTCATTGAAAACTAAACAATTGGTTTCAAAATTACAAGCCGAAGAACCTTCTTTCCAAATATTTGATTTGTATTTTGTGGAAACTATAGTGTAACAGCTAGCATGTAAGTTAGTTGATAACCAGTTTTTCACTAGCTCATTTGGGACCCTATCAGCTGGGTCCAGGCGGTTTTCCTTGAGCTGGTAGACCCTGGGGTCTTGCAATTTCTCCATCATTCTGCAGTTCCCTAACATCCTGCTGGAGCTTGCTCTATCTTATCAACTCCTTATTTAGATTCCTCAAGTGTCAATATTCATTGGTGTTATGCCCGTGCGTTTCGTGAAAGCGATAGTACTTCCTGGAACATTTCGCTTGCTCCATCGCTTCCCTCTTGGGTGGCTGCTTATTTTTACTAGTTTCCAAAGCAGCAAGATATATATTCTCTGGTATATCATTCAAGGGCATGTGATCTTCCAATCTAAAGTTCCTCAAATATTCCACATTCATGTTATGCCCATCACCAGAATATTGACTTCTTTTCTTATGATTACTAGAGTTTCCAACGTTTAATACGTGTTACTTTGGGTTTCTTCTTTCACTTGTCCATCATCAACCCTTCCTTCAACTAATCCCACTTCTTTCAAATGCAGGAACTGATTCACCTTTCAATGAAATTCTTCCATGGTAGCGGGTTGTTTCATCTTTAACCATCCACCAATATCCATATCTGGTTAAATGCCCGGACCAAGGCCATATGCATTAAGTCTTCTTTAGGACCGCCGACTTCGGTGATAGTAATATTGCCTAACTTAGGAATGCCTTTAAAGCTTCATTATGTCCTTGTGATAAGTTAGACAGAGACATGAAATCCTTCGTTCTAGCAACGTAGAGCCTGAACTACTCTAGAAACTTCTTAGCCAATTAATCGAACGTCGAACTTAGGCACAAGCTTGGAAAGCTACATCGAAGTAACTCCTTCAAGAAAGATTGGAAAACAACTATAGCGAAAAGCATATGTTGCTGTCACTCCATCCATATGCCATTCTTGCTTAAACAAGTGTTGTTTAGGGTCAGTAGTCTCGTTATTTGACGGCATATTCGATATTGTGAATTTATGGGGATAATCTTCTCTCAAGATATTCTAAAGGAGTTCTGCTCAGAGCAGAACCCCAATCCTCATTTTTACTTCCCTTGCTTTCCTTAACTAGCCACTATACCATATCAGCTATGTATTCTTCATTGGCACGGTATTCCTTAAGATGACTACTAAGGGCTAAATAAAGTGTTTGACTCCACAAACGGTCTTGGCTTGCCGACTGGCGTCAAGGTTCTCCAGTCTTTGGGAGAACCACTCTTGTGGAATTCCTTTAGCGTAGGGTTGGTTCATTTACAGCTGTTTGAATTCCGTTAGTACCTTCACCAAGCTCAAGGTCATTATCATCAAGTTGCAAATCATCTTTCACATTAGAGAACACCATTACATCCACTTCATAAGGATTATTAAGTTGAATATTTGGGTCGGTATCGAGTTTTCATCTTACTTGGGGAGCGCTCCTACTTCCTCTTGCAACAACTTCTGCAACTCCGGTAGTTACTTACTCCTATTTATGTTTTCCATCTATCCTATTTAAGCCATAAACCAAAGGGTTCTCTTGATCATATCGCTGGAGAAGTTTCTCTCCTAACTCTTCTTGCTATTAGTGGCTATAAGGTTAGCAACATATCCATCTTATCCATAAGCACTTTCATGACTATCCATAAATTTTTGGTTAAGTTCATTGACCATTTGATTAAGCTCTTCTCTAGTGACAACTTCTTGTTGAGTAGAGGATCCATATAGTGGATTTCCTTTATTTACTTTCATTTGGTGACTTTTCTAATCATTACCATTAGCCACTGCTCCTACGGAACTTCTGAAAGTAGATTTTCCTTTTCTAGATACCATTGATATTCAAAGGTAAGTTCTCAAACTTCTTAAAGCTGTTTTTCAAGATCTAAACAATAGATCTCTTCAAATCCACAATAGCAAGCTAGATCTAAGCCTGGATTCGGTTTTCTCAGTGAAAGCACTAAAATGTTGATGCCAAAGTGGATCAACACCCATACTGAGTTGTAAGGAACTTTTGTGACTTTGATATAGCAGATAGTACCAAAGATAAAAGAAAGTAGAATAGATAAACATAAGAATTTTATAGTGGTTTGGCCATCTCTGGTTTACATCCACTTTATAGTTTTATTGATTAGGATTTTGAGATAGTTTGTATGAGAATACAAGGAATAAGAGAGTATAAGTCAATAGTACAAGGGTTTGACAAGCTCTAAATCCCAAAATTACCAAGAATAACTACCTAGTAACTATTGTGTGGAGGTATGAGATAAAGAAGAGGCAGAGCTTCCATATATGGAGTCAACGGAAACTAGATCAATCTTCGGTTGCAGTTATGTTGGTATTTATAGGAAAATAGAGGTAATGGGTCTTAAGCCTACCTACACTAAAGTCTAGATGAAGGCCAATGTTGTACAGGAGAAACCAGAGCACTACTACCCAAAAAGATAGGTTGGTACCGATCTACGTCGCCCAGTATTGAGTTATAATAGTTGGTACAAATCCAACTTCAACTCTTGCTCTGCTCTTCAATCTTCTAGTTGATAGGTTCCAAGCTCTTTTCATCGACTTTTGGTTGATTTTATTAGTCTTTCCTCTATCACTTGAGTTTCCCTGCTTTCTTGCATTTCTTCTCACCAACCTTAGAATATATTATCTAGACTCTAGGAAATCCACTTCATCATGAGCTATTGGAGTAGTATACGAGAAATATGGAGTTTGGGATGCAAAACGGAAGAAATTATAGGTTGGTACTGACCTACATAGTTCGATATTGAGCTATGTCCTTAGCTCCAATTCATATGAAATTACTTCAAGATGTTTCACTATTTCTTCTGAGTGTGCTTCCTGTTAGGAAATCAAATCTACGGTTTCGATGACAACAACTATACAATGGAAATCGAATATGCATATATATTTCTATTTGCGGGTACTTACTAGAGTAACATCACTAGAAAGACATGAACAAGGCTCAAAAAACATTACAAGAGACTATAAGTCAATAGGATCAATGGAGCAACAAGACACATGCACAAAGTAAACATGCACAGGTTTCAGACGTCTGGGTGCACTAGCCAGACATTTGCAGAAATCCTCTAGAATAAAAAACAGACAGGATCAGACATCTGGTTGATACTCTCAAATGTCTGAAAGACTGCTGTATACAAAAAAATATACAGAGTCAGACGTCTGAAACAAATACCAAACGCCTGATTCTGAACTCGGAATTTAAAATTCAAATTACAACTGACACATTTGAAAAGACATCTTCGCTTCTCTTCGCCGCAACTCTTCATCGCCATCAGAATCAACCATAGAGCACTCGTTAATGGATGCAACTACTCAAGAAATCTCTCTACCACTATATATTACATCAAGAATCAAAGAGAATGACTCACCTTACTTACTTGCGCTCTTTACTCATATACTCTATTATATTCTTGATCTCTAGCAATCTATACTTGTATTTTCACTCTTTCATATATTCAGATCTCCTCAATCAATACTCTTTGGATATATATATTGGAAGCATTTGTACTTAATAGTCAATATCCATGCACATACTTGACAAGAACAAGCTATTGTAACCAAGCCTATTCCTTCCGGCGAAGTGAGGGTGTTTAATAGCCGAATTCCGAAGGGGAGCTTCGGAACTGGACATAGGACAGGAGGTCCGAACAAGTTTAAAATCCTGGTGTACTTATTCTATATTTACCTAGATTAATTTTATCTTAGTTGCATCATATATTTTGTCACATATACTTGCATATACACTATACGATCCACCCTATAGACTTTAACTTCCTGTCTTGATGTTTTAACTTCCATTGACTTCTGCTTGGTTAAAAAACCTAGTTAACAGCCACTAACTCTAAGTCATGTCAGGAATATCTTTTCTCCTAGCCCTTCAACTGTCTGCTTGCATAGACTACTACTTCACCTTCTTGTATAAGAACTACTCCAACCCCGTATTGCATGCATTAGTATAAACAGTGAAAATCTTTAACCTATTTAGAGTAGTTAGCACTGGTACACTAGTCAAATGCTCCTTCAACTTCTAAAAGTCTTCCATGCATTTCTCATCCCATGAAAAGACTATTTTTCTTAGTTAGGTGAGTCAATGGTACCACTGTCTTTGCAAATCTTTGATAAATTTCTTATAGTATCTGGTCAAACTAAGAAATCTCCTAATTTTCGTAACATTCCTCAGAATCTTTCAGTCTAGAATAGCGTCCATCTTTATAGGATCAACTGACGATCCCTTTTTAGAAACAATATAACCGAGAAATCTTGCCTCCTTCCCCTTAAAAATGACACTTTGAGAACTTGTCTTTAGTTGGTGCCTGCTCGAGGTCTCTAGTACCTCCATTAAGTGATTTCTATACTCACCCTCACTTTTAGAGAATACTAGAATATTATCTACAAATAGTAAGACGAACTTTCTGCTGGGGATGCGGATTAAGGATCTTAAGGCAGAAATAACACTATAGGGGGGTGAATAGTGTTTTAAAGAATATATGAACTATATGACTAAATTAAAACTTTCAACACAAATCTAAACAGAATTCTAACACAGAATGATCACAGAACATATAACAAATGCAATAGTAAAGTAAAGCAAGTAAAAGGAAAGAACACACCGGATTTTATACTGGTTCGGAATCCTCCTACATCCAGTCCTGCACCAAGGCAATATCCTTGTACAGATTTTTATAAGCCAATATCCAAATTACAACCCTCAATTTCTAAGGCCTTGAGGAACCCTCCTATCTCCGAGTCTGGGGTAAACTCTCTTGATTTACGGGACACAAGATCACCCTAATACTTTCTAATACCAATCCTTTTGAATGGATAGACTCTATGGACTTTTTGAATACAAATTGATCCTATAACTCTGAATAGCACTTTGATCTTTAGTAGAATGATGGAGAATCAAATAGAGAGTATCTAAATGATTTCCTATTGAGAATTTGGCAGAATGATGGCACGATCTTTAAAATATGAAGTTTTATGGATATGGAATGGTGGAGAAGAAAGAGTGAAGAAAATAAGAAAGTAGTTGTTAAAAAATTCGTTTTGGAAGCCTTTATATAGATGCACAACAGTCATAACTATTGGCGAAACGTTTTTTGAACGAATGGACACTTCCTTTGAAATTTGAATTTTGAATCCAACTGTCACCATGTCGACATGGGGTATCCCCTTATGTCGACATCCCTCAGTTCAAAATTGTAGAGATGTTGTTTTGTAAAAGCATTTGAATTTAAAACAAGTTGAAACTTCTCTGAAGCAAAATAAAGTGTTTAAACAATATTTTGAGATAGAGAATGAAAATAAAACATTATTTTAAATATATATATATAATTGATATAGACCGTCAATTATATAAGTAATATTTAAAATCAGAACAAGTTTTGATGTTTTAAAAATAGAAGTTTTTAAAATCGGAATGGAGGAATATTTCAAGGCTAAAACAAAGTTTGAAAACATTTTTGAAAACATGATTTTGAAAGCTAAAACATTTTGAAAACAGATTTAAAAACATTTTGAAAAATCTATTCAAACTGAAATTGCAAGAACCTTCCTACAGAGCTCCTCCATAGGACTCGAGAACTTGTACAAAGTAGTTTAAATGATTTTGATTTTCGTGGGTTTGTAAGCCACTTGTCGTAGGTTTGTAAGCTACTTTTCGTGGGTTTGTAAGCCACTGGTTTCGATAGAAATTGGGTTCCATCCCAAAAGAAAATTGGAAGAAAGATGAGAGTGATATTATAAAGTTTTAACAAAATACTAGACACTTATCTTGTGATCTTGAAATCTTGATTCTCTAGAGTCTTGAATCTTGAATATCTAATCTTCATCTTGATGCTTGAGTCTTTATACTGATCAGTCTTCGATAATACCTGCATATACTTCCTATATACATATATATATATATATATGGAAATGTTAGTATATATTTTATAAAGTAAAGTATAATAACTATATAAGGTTGTTGTCATCAAAACATCATCAACTCAGTTCCTAACAATCTCCTCCACTTTGATGATGACAACCTTTATTTATAAAATATTCTTACCATACCATAACTCTCCATAACTCCCCCTTACTCCGTGACTTCTTCTTAAAACTACAACTCCCCCTTACTCCATGACTCCCTTTTACACCAAGCACATATATTTTTATAACTTTCTCCCCTTTTGTTACCAACAAAAAGGAATAAAAAATTTACCTGTTCTAAGATAATCAAGTATATATAGAATAAAAGTGTAAAGTGAACGTGTAAGTGATCAAGTGTGTGAGCATATATATAAGTGTAACTTGACAATCAAATCAATATCATACATAGAAAACCAGTCATGTATAGTATATGAAGTTATATACAAACCAAATTCAAATCAAACTTAATCAATCAAATCCTAATCAAATCTAAGTCAAATCAAACAAACATACAAACATACATAATGATCAGACATTCCTTGGGACTTCCACCCATCCATCTTCTCCAAAGATAGGATCAGTTTTGATAACATCACAATTATCTTTGTCGAGATTGACCAGTGGATTTGCTTCGGGTTCGTCTTTGCTAAGGCTTGAGATCATCCAACAAAGTGCGTCGAAGTGTTTCTCTTGCTCTTTGATCATCTGCATTTGGCTTAATTCTAAGTGCCTTTGATTTCTAAGTATAAAAGAAAGAATATTCTTGAAAGAAGTAAGAGTTTCTTCAAGATTTTCACATAAATTCTTAATTGGAGAAGCCATAATTTAAGAAATAAGTTGAAGTATGAGAGGAGATGAGTAGAAATGGAGGTTGAGAAGTTTTCTAGAAAAAAATAGGTATTTATAGGAGTTATTGGCCGTTCAAAATGAATTGTCACTTGGTAGTTAGAAGAATTTGAAGTTAGAAATTGTAACTACTTTCTGACTGTTATATGTCGACATGGAGGGATGGGGCATGTCGACATGGTCTAGATAGAATGACCAAGTTGAGTTATTTTTTATTTCTAAGTTTATTTTTATACTAGTGGACCTATATAAACTTAAAATAAATTACTATCAGAGATATAGACAGCTGGAAAACAGAGAATAAGATAGCATTACTTATATTAGTTAACATTACATAATATTAACTAAAAAAGTAGAAAATACAAAGATAGATAAACGATAGCTAGAGAGATAATGGCTAGGATTAGTTTGATGAAGATGATGATGAAGACAAGCCAAGTTTCCTGCCTATCTTCCCAAAGAACTTGTCGATCTTGGTGGAGATTTTATCCATTTTCTTGCTGATAGATCTCTTAAGAACCTTTTGGTTTTGAGCAAGTATCTTTTGGTTCTTGAGTATGGTTTTGTTGGATGGATTGGCAGGTGTATGTGGATACTCTATACTTTCCAAAGATGTATCTTCATCTTCCTCTTCTTCTTCAATTTCCATTCCTTCCCCTTCTTCTTCCTCTTCTTCTTCCTCTTCTTCCATCTCTTCATGAGCAAGTCTCTCTTCCTTTTCGGCAAGTGTTTCATATGGTTGAAACATAAGTGGGATTTTCATAAGAGAAATGTTCCCATGATTGAACACTTTCCTACTTACAAACTCTTCCTTTTTAACATCCACACCAAAATAATTGAAAATCCGAGTAAGGTAAATTCCATGATAAAGAGTGTTTTCTCCCATATTAAAATTTTTGGGTCTTAACTCATCCAAAATAGTTTGTGCCCAATTAATATCATATTTTCCAAATATAGCAAAAAGAGCTTTACACACTTTTGAGGTGGGATTATTGTAGTTTCCCGACCTAGGAATAATTGTGCGTTGATAAGAAGGTTGACAATTCTTGCTTTTAGGCGGAAAAAGCGATTCTTAAAATCCATGTGGCCATCGCTTTCAAAAATGTGATGAAAAGTCTCTCGATCGGTTTCATTGATTTGAAATTCCGAGAGATTCATACCGGTAGATTTGCAACCCAAAATCGTACCCAAAATATCGGAATCCAAAACAATAAGTGTTCCTTTAACACTACTCCAAATTTGATCTTCATTTCCATTATAAAATCCACGATTTAGGTTGCATAAACATTTTGACAAGGTTTGGATAACAAACGAAATCATTTTGCTTGTTATCAATCAAGCTAAGAATGGAGTTTTCTTCAAAAAGTTGATCGATTTCATAAGAAGAAAAATCATCTAAAATGGCAAATTTTCCCGTATTGACTTTACCATAGTTTACATAGCTTATGTAAGCTTTGATAGCCTCCGGGTCATTGAAAAGATCATTTTTGATGGATTTGGGCAGCCTCATAGTTGATGGGTTACTTGAGGAAGCCATTGATGAGTGTTTGAGAGGAGTAGAAGATAATGAAGAAAGTTTGAATTATGAGAATAAAGTGAAAAGAGATGACAAGAGAAGTATATTAAATAGATTCTTTAAAGTCATGTTCTCTGGTCAAGAGGTATCTTTTCAGAAATTTTGAAGTAAGTGAAAAGGTGGAGGGAAATTCAAAAGTTTGAATTCAAATTTTGAAATCAAATTTCTAAGAGGCATGTCGACATGGGGTATCATGGCATGTCGACATGTGCCTGTTGAATTTGAAAGGAGGTGTCTATTTCTAAAATCTAATAAATTCCTAAAATCCTAAGAAAACAAATCTATATTCTATATCTATATTTAATTCCGGTAATAATATTAAATATAATAATATTAAAATATTTTAATATTTAAAATATTATTAAAATAATATTATTTTGAATTTAAAAATTAAAATTTCAAAGGGTGATTTTGAATTTAAAAATTCAAGAAATTGCAAACAAAATCAAAGCAAGCAAGCATCCAATAAAATTAAAATAAATGTGTACCTATTTTTAGATCCAAACTCCGATCGTCTTCTGATTCGAGAATAGCCGTGAAGCACAGATTTGAATTATCAGTTTTCTTCTCGTCATCACTGGATGAATCTGAATCGTCAAGAGTTTCTTTATACGCCTTCTTTCTTTTCTTTAGTTGCTCGTTGTTTGGTTGAAATGTCTGTTTGTCTGGATATGGACAATCTATCTTGTAGTGCCCTGTTTTGTTGCAGTTGTAGCATCTATCACCATTGTTGTTGTTGTTGTTGTTGTTGTTCTCCGAAGTATTTCTGGAATTCCTTTGATCATTTCTTTCGAAGTTATTCATCTTTCTATACTTCAGAAACTTTCTGAAATTTCTGGTCATGAAAGCAATTTCTTCATCACTATCTTGTTCTGAATCTCCAGTTGTTGCTTTGAATGCGATCGATTTCTTTTCCGTTGCCTTAGATTCTTTTCTCCCTTGTAGTTGAACTTCATAAGACATTAGATTACCGATTAACTCTTCGATCTTCATTTGACTAACATCATTCGCCTCTTCAATAGTAAGTGTCTTTTGATCACATTCTGGAGTGAGTGAATTGAGTATCTTTCTGACTTGATCTAATTCTGAGAAACCCTTTCCTAATGCAATCAATGAGTGTACAATCTCTTGAAATCGACAATACATGTCGGAAATGGACTCATTTTCATGCATTTTAAACAATTGAAACTGGTTAGTTAATATGGAAATTTTAGTCTGTTTAACTTTGCTTGTTCCTTCATGAGTTACTTGCAAAGTTTTCTAGATTTCAAATGCAGACTTACAAACAGAGACTCTATTAAACTCATTCCTATCTAGTGAACAAAATAGTATATTCATAGCCTTAGAATTGTTTTGTGCAACTGTCTTTTGCTCAGTAGTCCACTGGGCAAAATTAGTAGTTGGTTCAACATATTCAATTTGTGTCATATTCCAAGTATCTAAACTTATGGATTGTAAATAAATTTTCATCCTACATGCCCAATATGCATAATTACTGCCATTAAAAAGTGGTGGTCTGACAGTAGACTGACCTTCTACAAATGAACTAGTATTAGTACTTGTGTTGACAGACGTAGTAGTGACAGGAGTGACATTACTAGTGTGTTGTGCCATTAAAACTTTTCAAAATTTCAGATTATGAAAACAATGAAAACCGATGCTCTGATACCAATTGTTGGGGATGCGGATTAAGGATCTTAAGGCAGAAATAACACTAGGGGGTGAATAGTGTTTTAAAGAATATATGAACTATATGACTAAATTAAAACTTTCAACACAAATCTAAACAGAATTCTAACACAGAATAATCACAGAACATATAACAAATGCAAATAGTAAAGTAAAGCAAGTAAAAGGAAAGAACACACCGGATTTTATACTGGTTCGGAATCCTCCTACATCCAGTCCTGCACCAAGGCAATATCCTTGTACAGATTTTTATAAGCCAATATCCAAGTTACAACCCTCAATTTCTAAGGCCTTGAGGAACCCTCCTATCTCCGAGTCTGGGTTAAACTCTCTTGATTTACGGGACACAAAATCACCCTAATACTTTCTAATACCAATCCTTTTGAATGGATAGACTTTATGGACTTTTTGAATACAAATTGATCCTATAACTCTGAATAGCACTTTGATCTTTAGTAGAATGATGGAGAATCAAATAGAGAGAGTATCTAAATGATTTCCTATTGAGAATTTGGCAGAATGATGGCACGATCTTTAAAATATGAAGTTTTATGGATATGGAATGGTGGAGAAGAAAGAGTGAAGAAAATAAGAAAGTAGTTGTTAAAAAATTCGTTTTGGAAGCCTTTATATAGATGCACAACAGTCATAACTATTGGCGAAAGGTTTTTTGAACGAATGGACACTTCTTTTGAATTTTGAATTTTAAATCCAACTGTCACCATGTCGACATGGGGTATCCCCTTATGTCGACATCCCTCAGTTCAAAATTGTAGAGATGTTGTTTTGTAAAAGCATTTGAATTTAAAACAAGTTGAAACTTCTCTGAAGCAAAATAAAGTGTTTAAACAATATTTTGAGATAGAGAATGAATATAAAACATTATTTTAAATATATATATATAATTGATATAGACCGTCAATTATATAAGTAATATTTAAAATCAGAATAAGTTTTGATGTTTTAAAAATAGAAGTTTTTAAAATCAGAATGGAGGAATATTTAAAGGCTAAAACAAAGTTTGAAAACATTTTTGAAAACATGATTTTGAAAGCTAAAACATTTTGAAAACAGATTTAAAAACATTTTGAAAAATCTATTCAAACTGAAATTGCAAGAACCTTCCTACAGAGCTCCTCCATAGGACTCGAGAACTTGTACAAAGTAGTTTAAATGATTTTGATTTTCGTGGGTTTGTAAGCCACTTGTCGTAGGTTTGTAAGCTACTTGTCGTGGGTTTGTAAGCCACTGGTTTCGATAGAAATTGGGTTCCATCCCAAAAGAAAATTGGAAGAAAGATGAGAGTGCTATTATGAAGTTTTAACAAAATACTAGACACTTATCTTGAGATCTTGATTCTCTAGAGTCTTGAATCTTGAATCTCTAATCTTCATCTTGATGCTTGAGTCTTTATACTGATCAGTCTTCGATAATACCTGCATATACTTCCTATATATATATATATATATATATATATATATATATGGAAATGTTAGTATATATTTTATAAAGTAAAGTATAATAACTATATAAGGTTGTTGTCATCAAAACATCATCAACTCAGTTCCTAACACTTTCTTAGCTGCCTCCTAAAGACCCTACTCGTCAAATCCACAAAATATGCAGGGGGTTTGTCAGCCCAAAAGGCATTACTTTCCATTTATATAGTCTGTCTAGAGTATGAAAACGAACCTTCTCCTTGCTATCTTCAGTTACTCTTAATTGATGGAATCTGGTGGTCAATTCTAGTTGGGAAAAGACATTGGCTCTGACAAGTTGGTAAAATAACTCGTTTATTCTAGGTAAGGGATATTTATTCTTCGTAGTCAGCTTGCTAAGCTCTTGATAGTTGATGCATGGCCTTAGATGAGCTGTTTGCCTTAGTGGCAAAGATAACTAGTGCTCCCTACTCTGATGTGCTATGACAAATAAACCCTTTCTGTATAAACTCTAAAATCAATTTATCTAGCTCTTGCCTTTCTTTGGAGGCCATAGGCCGCAATGCTAGCATCCTTCAAATTAATCCAAAACTCTATCTTCCTTCGAGATGGGAGACCGGAGACTTCATTAATTTTTGTAGAAAAATCTCGAAATATGGAAGCAGATTAATCTCATCCTGCGATAGGCAAAGAGAATAAAAATAGCTTATTTCTTGTCCTTACTACTCCTTAACCGTACGATCCTCCTATCACAATCTAAGAAAGTCCCATGGTAAGACAACTAATCCATCCCTAAGATGATTCCATACCCCTCAAAACCCAAAAATACACATTATACATGAAATCAACATAACAAATATTATCAGTAGGTATTTGCAAATCATAGGAAGGTATGTCAAACCCCGATAGGATTTGAAACAACTATAGGGTTGGTGATTAATTGGGTCTTCAGTCCTAAAGAGTTAACATAATTCATGGCTTCGAATAAATGTAATGCTACAGATTCAAATAAGGTAAGGATGGTTTTTTTAGAAATATTAGTTGTACCTTCCATCATAGATTTTCCTTTGTCCCTAGGAGAAGATATGTTTGAGGCTTAGCCTCGATCGCATAAGCTTCCTGCCTTTGCTACCTTCGTGCACCAGTTCTTGTAATGCCTTTTGTTAACAAGAAAACTTGTCAACACCCCAAAGTAGAATTTAGACAATAAGTGATTCCTTCAAAACCTCTTGTCGATCAGATGAAGGTATTTGATACCTTTCGATCAGGTAAAGATAGTTATAATTCCCCTTTTTTATACCATTCGACTCAGCCGAAACACCTGAACACCTCTTCGGAAACACCTTTGATCTTGTTCAGTTGGTTCATTATCCTTTTGAAATCACCTTTTCGAAGTAGTTATGGTGACTCAAGGGTTAGTCCTAATGATTTAAAAGGATGAGTTGAATTAATAAGGGTTCCGACTTCTTCGGAAGCTAACCTTACAATAATGCGGGGTAAGGACTTATGGATTTAGAGGCATTAATTGGGCTGAGAAGGTTTTGACTTCCACAAAAGGAAACCTTTCAATCAAGTTGACATAAGCTCGTTGTGAACAGGATCTCGTAGAAACATAAAATCAAATGACATACTCAAAATAGCACAAACTTGCTTTCAACATATTCCTTTTCAATTTGAAATTTATGTATACAAAGTAGTCGAATCCCCAATCTAATTTGAGAATTAGGGTTTTCAAATTTAAGAAAGTATAAAAATGAAGTGAGTGAATTCGGATCCCTTAAACCACACCTCTAGGGTCTTATTTATAGGTGCGGGCTGGCACCTTTCGAATCAGTCCTTCTACATTTCCTTAGAATGGACTTGAGCGCTTTCGACATTATCGAAAAGGGTAGTTGTGCTTCTCAACTTTGTGTTGCTGTGTTGGTTCAAGTAAGAAATGGTACGAGCTTTCGACTCCGTCGATAGATGGATGTTTGGAGCTTCGAAGGAGTCGAGACATTGAAGGTTTTAAAGTGGAAGGTAGCTTCCGATGGCACACTTACTGTTTGACGTGGAACCCCATCCTCTAGTGTAGGAGATTGCAATATTGAACCTTAGCAAGCTCTTCTTTCTTAATTGTGAATGGTCTCAACCAATTTGAAAGGCTTATTTATGCTTTTGAAGCAGTTGCTCTAGCAAAACATCCTTCTGTGGAATGTGAATGAGGGCGTAACCTTTAGTTTGGAAGGTTTGGCGTGCATGTAAGTGGCTGTAAAAAAAATTCCTTTGAAAGGTGTTCCTCAACTTATTCGTAGCGTCTTCATACATGCGGAAGCATCTGTTTCGTAATAGAGTAATTGAAGCAAAAGGGGGCATTCGTCCCCTTTTGATCCCTTTGAAAGCTTATAGCACATCTAATTTTTGGTTGTAGCATTCCTTCAACTCATTCGAAAGGCTTTGTTGATGCTATCATCTAATATAAATCCTTCTCTTCTACTCTTCTTCGTATCGACAACGTTGAAGTAAGAATCGGTGGTAACACTTGCCCCTCCCCCCACCCCCCTACCCGTGCGAAGGGATACTCTTGACTTTTCAAGTCAACCGTTCCAAAACCCAAAAAAAGTTCTGCCTTTTGCTATTCACAGATAGATCTTTACCGTTCCTTTGAATTTGGCTGGATGGCTTTCTTAGCATCCGTCGCTTTTCTAAATTGTGCTTTCCTCTTCTCTCTTCCATTTACCTGCTATTGAAATCTCATAGCAAAAACAAAAAAATTCAACTTCTTTTTAAATTCTTATTTTCATTCATAAAAGGTTTGAATTCAAGGCACGTGCTTGTTGTTTTATCCTTAAAACTAATTCACTGTGCTTGATTTCGATTTCGAATTCTTTAGGTTCGAATCCATCTTTCTGTTCTAAGCCCAATAAGATGATTCAAGTTTTCATTAGTATGAAATTATTCTTGGATTCATCTATAAGTTTATTTTATTTGATTTATGATGTTAATTTTGAGTCAGAATTCAAAATTGTCAGGTTTAGTGGCTATTTACTGTTACTACGTACAAACTAAAGCTTTCTATTTTTTATTTTTTGTGTTTCAAATTTACAATTTGAGGATTATTGTTGTTGTTGATTGTAAATTCATGCTCGAATCAATTTAATTATTATCGTTTTGAAGTATTAGGTTAAAATTGAATTGGGGTGAAGACACTTTTTAAGTGGTTTCAAATAGAAGGCTAAATTTAATTTAACTTTTCAACCATTTTTTCACTCTTTTTGAAAGGGGTTGAGGCGGTCAATTTTACTTTACAATTTTGACCTTTTTCGAAGGGGTAAAAAGGAGGTCATGTGTTTTCCTTTAAGTGAACACCATCGAAGGAGTTGATGTAACTTATAAGAAATGTACTTCTTCGAAAGTAGGAGTATGTTTCAACACTCTTCTGGTTCGTTTCAAAGAAGTTGCCTTAATGTGTCACATATTACATACTTTCGAAAGCCGAACTTTTATTTAAAGGGTTCGAAACCAAATGCATATAAAAGTGAATTTACCCTGCCATTGGATTCATGCCTAATTTTAGTTTACTTTAACAGATGTTGAGAATCAGAAATTCACTCTTCTTTTCGTACCAATTCTAACGACCCTGACTCGACCTTCGAAAATCGGCACCGAATACGACACTCGTATTCAAATGCCGCAGATCCAAACGTCGAATCTAGTTCGCCGGAGCTTATAACACAATAAGTACAACGCAGCGGAAGAAATATGCATGATACATTTGATATACAACATTTAATACAATATTTGATACAACAGAATACAATAGAATGGTACAATGGATAACAATACTATTAGAGATACAAGAAAATAGCAGCGGAAAGATAGTGTCTTCAATGCTAGACTCCAAGAACTCCACCTTCAATCCCAAGCTAGCAAGAACTCTAGATCATGATGCACTAAGCTAAGCAAGGTCAGTCGTCCAAGACTGAAGAAGATCCCAAAGACTGCAAGCTACCAATCCAAAGACTTCGAAGGCTAACGAATCTATACTTATTACAGGATTATCTGAAAACCCAACTCTAGACTGCCCGTGTGGAAAGTAGTGGGCACCCAGAGTTTAGGAAAGGAACAATAAACTCCAGGTCAGTCATAGGACTGGTGTGAGCAAACAAAACATTTGGTCTTTTAAAACAAACGGAAGAATTTAAAGTAAATCCGCAATGCTTTTTTTGGAAAATGAAACTACCATAAGGCCTCCCGCCATACACACAATGCAAACGCAGAATTGGAGGAGATTTCTCCTTATGATAGTCAAAAATTCTTGATACGTGAAAACCATTTAATATTATTATTATAATTGCACAGTGGAAAACAATTTCGAAAGTATAATATTAATCCTAGCCAGCATACGACTCTTCGTCGTATGCCTACTATAGCTACCATATTCAATAGCAGGTTACCGCCACATTCCATGGCAGGTTATACAACTAAAACCGTACAAGGCTCGTATTGGATTGAATGGATTTCCAACAAATGGTCAGGCTAAGGAACTTCCTATTGCCACATGGGAACGCCTCTGGCGGGACGCCCCGAGAACCAACCTGTTCTCTGCTAACACAAGGCCGGCTACACCGAATAACGAGCGCAATATTTAAAAACGTATGGACATGGGATTTTCAGTTAAGTCACAACTTATTATCCAAAACTTTCCTTTAAATGGTTTAAACCAAATTACCATTTCAAATCTTTAAACAAAAGATTTATTTCACAAAGTTTAACTAGTTTCACAAAGATCCATTTACGGTTTCCAAAACAATATCCATTTTAATCAGATTAATTCATTTAATCTTTAAATCCAAGATTTAACTTATAGCTTTCAAACCCGTTTTCAATTATTCATTCACAACTTGGAAAACTATTTCAATTTAAACCTGAAATTCCTTTTTTACACATTGGAAATTCATTTCTTATACGAAAGCTTTTATCATTTGAAAACAAACAGTTTTCATTTTGGAAAAAAATCCGATTTCATTTATAGAAGTTAAAATATTTGGGTTAAATTTAATTCCCAAAACAACACTTTTAAAAATGGTTTGAAGACCCATATAAGCTTCTATAACCTTTTACATTTTAAATTCTCAAAATAGAATTTAATTTCAATTTTTTTTGAGTTCAAATTTAAATCAGATTTCAAAACTAAATTAAGTTATTCAAAAATAACTTTTATCTTTGAAATTCTTTTTCAAAGCTTTTTACTTTAAACCCCATCCATTACAAAAACCATTTGAATTTAAAAATTCAATTTTAAATATTTTCAAAAGTCTATGACTTAACCGATTTCCACGTGCAATCCATATTTGTGTGTGTATAGTGTAGTCCAGGGGTATTACACGATAGAAGTGCAACATCATCAATCAGCACAGATTAAATCATTACAATTCGATGTGGGTTTCGGATAACCAAATGGAATCCGACTCCCTATCGCATCGAAATCCAAATGTCATTTACGGGTCAAAGGGTTTGCATATTCATATAATAATATATTCATCACAAATAAAATAACTCATCACAAAACATTTCAACGCATCACATCGCATATCAAATATATAAATCCATCACATAGCATCCAATAGCAATCAATCCGCTACAACTAAGATGAAAAATTTGGGTGGTTTTTAAATTTATCAACCACATAATTATTTTCATTAATAATTTTTTTTTTATCGATGATTAGGTTCATTAACTACAATTGATTTGGTTTTTAATCACCTTTATTAATTAAATCATCTCTAAATTAATTATCTAAATTAATTGACCCTTAATTAATTAAATATAAATTTCTTATTCCTTAACTAACTACTTTAATTAATAAATCTTTAATTATTGATTAATTAATCATTAATCCTTAATTATCTTCCCTTAACTACTTTCACTAAGTAATCACTATTTTAATTTAATCATTCATTAATTACTTGATCAATTAACTTAAATTACAAATTAATATACTTAAATTAATAAATGCTCAATTATTAATTAATTTAATCTTAATTATAAATAATTATCCTTTAATTGATTTTGTTAATTATTAATGAATTAATCTTAATTACTAATCATTATTTACTTGATTATCATTAACGATATAAATTTACTTACTTTCAAGTCAAAAATTTAAACATTTGAATTTTATCTCTAAATCATTTATTTAAAAAAAACTTGTTACAAATGTAAATTTAAAACTTAATTGTTTTTTTTAAATCCTTTATTTCAAAACTTTTAATTTATACTTTCTATTTGTTAAATAAATTGGATTGAGTAAAATGTATTTTGTTTAAGTTGAAAACTAAATCAAACCTTTTGAATTGATCGAAACCTACTATATTGAATCAAGTTTGGTTGTTTGTACGCTTTCGAAACCTTACACCTCTTTTGACTTACTCGAAACCCAATGTATTTAACTAGGATTTGACCATCATTCTATACAATCACTGACGTAAAATTCCAAAACCTTTTCATTTGTATTGATATTAATTGAACCCAAATCTTTAGCTTTAATGGGTGTATAAGGTTTTGATAATGATCATATTTTTTGAGTGAAATAAAATTCATGGGTTCTGACATTGTCGAAAGGTTTATTTGTCCTGCTTGTGGAATGTTGTTAGTGTATGTATATATTCAAACTAGTTGTGTAGGTTTAACTACTCCTAATAGTAAAATTTTCCTTGGGTTTCAACATTGCCGATAGGTGTTTGTAAGTGTTTCCATTCCATTTACCCTTTCAACACTATTGGAAGCTCAACGAATTTCATGTCCCAAATTGACTTTAACACTCTTTCAAGGATATGAATTTACATATTTTGGTTGATATTTGAATTATTGCTATTGGTTTTCAACATCCTTGAAACGTGTTAATAATAGAATAAATTATAACTTGTTACTGAAACGATTTCACCTGACAGAACCATGGGTATGGAAAAAGTCTCCAAGAAACCTGAAAAGGACATAGCTCAAGAGATAGAATCTTCTCCAAAGAAAGTTGAAATCGTTTCCAAGCAATCACTAATATATTTTTTCAGGATGAGGTTGATGCAATTCTGAACAACTTTGGCATCACTAGGGTAGAAGCCATTCGTCTTAACAATAGCGATACCATTCAATATCCTCCCGAAGGATACTTCGGTTATATTGCCATTCATAGTTGGCATGGTGGCTTCCTTCCCTTCCCAGAATTCTTATCTAAGTGGCTTTCACTTCCAATATAATAATAGTTGATATCTTTTATTTTAGATAAGGAGGAAATCCATCCAACTTTGTAAAACAAAGCTTGAAAGAATACAAGTAGAAATAAATAGCTTGTATAGATAGTTAGATGAGCAGTTAAAAGGACACAATACCCTCTCTGACAATTATCACAGGCATAAAAAATTGTGTTAATGTTAGTCTCTTTCAAGTATCAAGAAGTTGCTCCTCGACTGAAGAGGGCACGCCTTTGATATGATAAACTTTTGGAGAGGAATCGAGAATTAATTACACTCTTTTGGATGTTGGTTGAAGTGAGGGACATTCTTGTAAACTTCTTATACAAATCCTATTGTAGACATCTGATTGTAAATTTTTCATATTTAGACGATTTTAGTGGGGGGTCTACTTAGGCGTTTACATATGAGATATTTGGATGAATTTGGATCTGATCCACATCCGCCTGATGGAATTTACCGCGGTTCAAATCAATTCCTCATGAGTTGCCTCCTAAAAAACTTAAATATTATAAGGACAAATTTGTTTCTGAGTTATTCAAAAAGTTAATTTTGTATGAACCGGATGAACATTTATAATTATGTAATAACATTAATTTATAAATTTTCTATTCTAGATATCTTTTATACTTAGTTGTATTTTATTACGTTATCACTGAATAAATGTCACTCAGGTAGCCTTCTTTGTAGAGATTATTTAAGAAAACATGTTAAACTAAAAGAGATTATCTAATAAAGGCTTCGCTTTTGAAATCTTCAAAATTAGCAAGATACTTTTTTCTTTAAGACTTACAGAGACTTTACATGGAACACCCTCGCCTTCGTTTTTACTTCCTTGGCGAAGAAAAAGAAAAACTTCTCAAGGAAATTTGAATATATCATACCAGATTAATATGTGGTCATGATGGTCCTCCTGCCGAGGAATGGGACTATAGTAAATATCCTCCAGTTATTACCCCTGAAGGATTTAATGCCCCTTTTGATTCAACAGTTACTGTTTCATCTATTTCCTTGAACAAAGTCCAAAATTTTGTTTCTCAACTTTAAGTGTAGTAAAACAAGTGTTTAATTGGAACAATGAGATTATACGTTTTGTTTTATTTCTTATTGGATTGTAATCTTTATTGTTTTAATAAAAGAAATTGATTTTTTGAGTTTTGACTTAGTTTTTTGTTTAAATGGGGGGCTCGCAGTTAGCCGTCGTATCACTCTCAACGGATTCCCTATCCTGTTTTACCAGCATCTGAGATAGGCTGATTGTAGATGTTGAAAAGAGAAACCTCCTTAAAGACCCTCTGTCCACTCATCTACAGGGCAACACCCAAGCGCTAGAATGGAGTGGAAAATTTTTGCTTCAGAAGACAATTGTTAGGGATCATAGTGATCAGATTACAAGTCTCGAAGTGCACATCAAGAACAAAGATGAAATAATTTCTCAATTAAAGTGCCAAGTTAAATCGAACCCTTCAATTGACTTCGATCAAGAAATTCTAAGCTTCTTTAATAGATAAGTGATTTAGATATAAAATTCAAAGACAATCAAGCCCAATGTAAATCCCTAGAATTTATCATGGGGGATAACATTCAAAATATCAATTTACCAACTTCTCTGACCGCTTCAGCTATTGTGAAATCGACAAGGTCTTCATCTTTAGCTATATTCCAAAATTTCCAGCTACAACTAACCCTTTGTCTTTCTTAGAGAGAGAGTAGTGGGGGAATGGTATAGGAAGGTCAAATTCGAAATGATGAAATATTTTGATGACCAACGGAAAATGAGGAATTCTCAGCGCATTAACGAGTATGCAGCCAGGATTCAAAATCTTTAACAAGCTAAATATCTCCTTCGAAAGCACATTGCAGATTTAGAGAGGCAAAACAAAGCCCTCAAAGATGCTAATGAAGCTTTCAACCTTGCTTTAAAAGCTCGCATTTATTCCATTGATGATGCTGACGAAATAAGCAAAAAGGAAAAGAAGCTCAAAAGGATTCTTTGTACAGTAAGTCAACATATTGTCAATCCTTTGATTGCTGAAAAACTAAATAAGACTATTCAAGACTTGCACAACATACATTTGTGTTGCATACTTGTAAATAATTATGTAAATATCACCTGGTTTGTAGTCCTTCTTTATAGTGTTGTTTTTGATTCTGCTTTATGAACTCGAACTATGGTTTTTGTATTTGCTGGCCCATTTAGTCTTCCTTATTGATCTTGTTTCCTTGGAAAGGATGAAGTAAACAATGTTCTTTATCGTTAGCTTGAAATCTATATACAAGTTTATCCACATTATTATCAAAGGCTAACAGATCATTATGTAAACATATGATAATAAGTGAGAATTAATTCCATAATTGGACACGATTGAATTTCTTGAAACTCATCTTTAATAATGATGGAAGAGAGCCAGGAATTCAACTTCAACTATATTGATAAAGTACCAAAAATATGATCATAGAGAACCATAAATTAAAATCCGAATTCAATTATAGAAGTTTAGGAAAACTAATAGAAAGTCAACAATAATCGTGTAACAGAAGTCCATAAATCATTGTCTGCAAGTTTGTAGTAGAAGTCTAGTGACCCTGATTTGGGCATTAGTAAATTAGATCTCAAGCTTAATTGAAGATTAGGAATTAATAGAAATATCAATATCATTTTCCCTTGAACCTAGATTCGGGCATTAACGAATGAAATTTAAAAGTTAAAAGATCTAAAACCCAGATTTGGGTATTAACGAATGAAATTTAAAAGTTAAAAGATCTAAAACCCAAATTCGGGTATTAGTGGATGATAACCAATTTCCATAATAATAATCTCAATAATAGAAATCAAGAGCCCGGATTCAAGCATTAATGAATAAAACTAAGGAATTAATTAGTAGTCCTGTAATCAAGATTCGAGTACGATGAAGACCATAAATTTTTAGTAAAAACCTGAAACCCTAATTTCGGTATAATAACTGAACTCTGAATTTAATAATGAATGACCCAAAACCTAGATTCGAGTATTAATAAGTGAAATTCAGAAATTCTTCTTTGATAGTCGGAGGCTATAGATTCTTATTTAAGCCTTTTGTTCTATACCGCTTCCTTGGGTTTTGGCCCTTTTGACATATGTCACTCTTTAGGCCCTATATATTGTGGTTGTTCGACTTGCCACTTCTTGGGCTCGGACATCTTAGTCCATTGTTTGGTATGACACTTCTCGGGCTCGAACGTCTTAGTCTGTTGTTTGATATGTCTCTTCTTGGTCTCGGACATCTTAATCCATTGTTGTCTGGTGCACTTGTTTAACTTATCCACAAGCAGGACCCAAGGACATACCCAACCTCCCTCCAGGAGGTGCTCCAGCCAGGCCTTATAGGCGAGACTAAAGGCTTCTTCGGTGCCTTGGCCAGGCCATAGCATGGCGGGTCCAAGGGCTTACTCTGTCCTCCCTCCAAGATGCGCCTTGACCTGGTAAAGCATGGCACGATTAAGGGCTTGTTCGGTGCCTTGTCCCGGCCATAGCATGGCGGGACCAAGGGCTTACTCCATCCTCCCTCCAAAAGTCACCTTGACCTAGCCATAGCGTGGAAAGGTCAAGGACTTGTCGATGCTTTAACCTGGCCATAGCATGGCGTGGATAACGGCTTACTCTAACCTCCCTCCAAAAGAAGCTTTGACCTGGCCAACTCGATGCGGGAAAAGGCTTTGACCGTTTAAGATAATGTCCAAGTGCAAGGAGAATTCTACTCCCGATCATGTAGATTTTTCTTACTAAAGTGGTTCTTTATTGAATTCAACTAGGATCTCTTTAAAAATTCATTGATTTTTCCTTATCTAAAGAAATTGATCACAATTCCTTCTAACAACCAACATTGATTTGTCTCATGTCCATTCATGATGTGGTAGTGACAATAGGAACCTCCTCGATTCCTTTCATATTTAGGTTTTTTCTTCTGTGATGGCCAATAGTTGAGTTTTTCCTTGGTGAGGAAATAAACATTCTCAATCGATGTTGTCAAAGTGCATTTCATAGGAAGTCTCAACTTGAAGCTTGTCTTTTGAGGTTGGTTTCTAAATTTTTAATTGTTTGGTTCTGGAGCTTCACCCTCAATGACAAATTTTCTTTTTAAAACCTTTTGAAGTTCATATATAGGCAATGTACCACTTGTTTCTTGATGTCATTTATGTGCAAAGATGTTGTAATCAGCTATCATTCCCTCTTCAAAGATTTTACCCTTGGTATAGAGTTAAATTGTTTTCCTCAACTGGTTAAACAAGTGATCGCTTTCATTTTTTGTTCCTCCTTAGGCAAAGATAGGAGTGGGGCCAATGTTGAAAGGGTTTAAACTCCATTTATCTGGATCATAAGATTTAGCTTTATTTTTCTTCAGAATTCTTGAAGCTTCTAGTCTTAACATTTGTTCTTCTTGCAGTCTAGAATCATTAACTGTTCTATGGGAGAATCCAATTGTATATGGCTCTGAGGATCCTTGTTCGAACCTTCTAATTTTGCTAAACATGATGACGTAAAGTCTAAATTAGGTAAGCTTGGAATAGAATTGGGTTAGAAGAAAGTAAGTAGGAAGTTCAACAAGGTCTGAGGTTCAAGCCCTCCTTCTAGCACCAGAAATATTGCAAGAAAACTTGTCAACACCCCAAAGTAGAGTTTAGAGAATAAGTGATTCCGTAGAAACCTCTTGTCGACCAAATGAAGGTAGTTGATACCTTTCGATCAGGTAAAGGTAGTCATAATTCTCTTTTTTATAATTTTCGACTTAATCGAAATGCCTGAACCCCTCTTTAGAAACATCTTTCGATCAAGTTCAGTTGGTTTCGTTATCCTTTCAAAACCAACCTTTCGAAGTTTATTTATAGTGAATCAAGGGTTGGTCCTAATGATTTAAAGGGATGGATTGAATTAGTAAGGGTTCCAACTTCTTTGGAAGCTAACCTTACAATAACACAGGGTAAGGACTTATGGATTTATAGGCATTAATTAGGCTGAAATGGTTTCGACTTCCACGAAAGGAAACCATTCGATTAGGTTAACATAAGCTAGTATTGAATAGAATCTCATAGAAACCTAAAATCAAATAACATACTCAAAATACCACAAACTTTCTTTCAACGTGTTCCTTTTTAGTTTGAAACTTATGTACACAAAGTAGTCGAATCCCCAATCTAATTTAAGAATTAGGATTTTTAAATTTACGAAAGTACAAGTATGAAATGAGTGAATTTGGACCCCATAAACCAGACCTCTAGGGTCTTATTTATAGGTATTGGTTGGCACCTTTTGAATTAGTCCTTTAGATTTGGTTGAAAGGAGGCCTTGGAGACCTATCGTTGTGGTTCGCATTTGGGCATTTGCATTGCTTCTGAATGGACTTGGGTCCTTTAGACTTCATCAAAAGGGGTAGATGCGCTTCTTTACTTTGTTTTGCTAAGTTGTTGCAATTAAGAAAAGGTACGAGCTTTTGACTCTATCGATACGTGGATCTTTAGAGCCTCGAAGGAGTCGAGACGTTGAAGGTATTTAAGCGGAAGGTAGCTTTCGATGGCACACTTGCTGATTGACATGGAATGTAACACCCTATATTTTTAGTAACATTATTTAGGATATTTAATTAGCTAAATAAAATAAAATAATGTGATGATTAGGGGATTGAGATTTGTAATTAAAAAGGGGCGGTCTTGTCTTGATAACAAATGAACAAAAATAAAATGGTTTATTATAATAGATAAGGGGCAATATAGGAATAGATACATCCTTATACCCTAACTCCTTAAGCTCTTATTTACACGTTCATTCATAATTCACAAAAAGAAATACAATCTAAGGTCGGCCACCATTAGGAAAAGAAAAGAGAAGACTTCAAGAGGAAAAGCTTAAGCAACTTAGTAATGATCAAATCTCAAATCCTTAATCGCAAAAGCTAAGGTGAATAATGATTACGTCTTGGTTTTCTAATTATTTTCGGTCTTAAGATGAATCCGAAGTATTTTGCATGATTATGCCATGTTTTTGAGTGATTAATTGATTATATATGCTTGTTGATGATTTATGCTTAACATATATGATTTAAGATATGTTTAAATTTGAAAACCCTATTTAATGGCATCGAAATGCCTTATGATTTTTGATGTAAATAAAAAATTAAACTTTAGAGACAGGTTTCAATTTTCATAATTTTCTGAATTAATGTGGATTTTATATTAATTTTCTAGTGTAGAAAATGATTATTTAGGTTTTAAATTATTTACAGCTAAATAATTAATATTTTGGGTCTTGAAATAATATATGTTAGAAAACATATTATAAATGAATTTTTGAAATTTTTATAGAAATTTTTTAAGTGCATTGATCGGTATATAAAATTATTTAAGATATGGGACTTAAATGCTTTATATATTTATAAAAGGAGAGGGGTATTTTATAAATAAATTAAATTTTTTATTTTGTGATATATTGGCAACACTTTTAGAAAAGAAAATTGGCAATCAATAATATTTTGATAAATAAGGCAGGTTGGTTGAAAAGAAATTCTCTTCAAAATAAAAATCAGTTTTTACATGCTTTTAGCATATTTCGCCACTTTTGGCACAAGACCGACCAAGTACTATCGCCTTCATACCATCGAAAAAAGTGCACATAGTATCAGTGACTTGGTACAGAGTGAATTAGACTAAGGCGGAAGGCACTAGGTCTAGACCAAAGTTTCCGAATGGATTAAAGCATGTTTTTGCTTTTAAATGAAAATGTGCCTGCTTTTCTTTCGAAGGGTATGCTTTCGACTTAGTTGGCTTTTGGCTGAGTCAAATGTTTTAAAGGAAAGGTTTCGATTGGGTTGCACCTCTTGTTTTGAGCAAACACTTTCGTTGGGGTCGAAACCCCTTATCTGCCGCTTTTTTACCTTCCGACGCCAATGGTTTCGGTAGGTATACTTTGCTTTTAAAGCTTAGCTGCTTCTCCTATGCTTTTGGACGTTTAGTTTCAAGACCATCACTTCTTGCTTAGGAAATGCTTTCAGAAGAGTGATTTCGACTTTAGTGTTTTATGACCGTTTTGCTTTGTTGAAAGTAGAACACAAATGGTTTCGAAGGAGTTAATTTTTAACGGTTTCGAAAGGTGTTTCCAAATGTTTTACTTGAATCCAAAGGCTTTCGAAAGGTAAGATGTTTTGCTGCTTTCAAATGGTTTTAAGGAATGGTTTCAAAGTGGTGGTTCCCTAATGGTTTCGAAAGGTTTGAATGGAAAAGATTTACAATGTATTCGAATGGTAATGTTTATAGGTTTTGAAGAAGGATGTCTAAGGTTTTTATGCTTTCGAAGGACTAGTTTTTCAACGTTTTCGAAAGAAAGATTTTGAATGGTTTTGAAAGGAATGTTTTGGCCTTTCGACCTAGGTGAAAGAATGATTGTATTTGGTTTTGGAAGGGGTACTTTTAATGGATTCGAAAGGGTTACTTTCAAAGGTTTAAATGTTTTCATCAACAAAGATTTGAGTAAAGTGTACATAACATGGCAAGGTGATTTTGAGCAACACATTAAGTATATATTTTCCTTGTTTAAGTTTAGTTTAAAGGTTTTAAATCAATTTGAGATGAAAAGGTTTTCAAGGAAAATTTAAGGGAAGATTACCCTAAGAAAAATGACTAGGATCTAGATGGGACTGGTACATGGTCGCGTTTTATACATTAGCTATTAGCCCCAGCTAATTTAGTCCAAAATTCTAGTGCCTAGGGCTTTGTCATTGGTAAGACTAAAATTTTGATTACACACAGAAGGGAATATGTATTTCTATGCAGATAGGTTGTTGGTGAGACCACAAAACCATTAGGATCAGGTGACCCTGGGATATGTTAAGTTAGGGATAGACCGTCTAGAAGAGGAGTTATTAAAAGATAGTTAAGGGCAAACCGTCCAGAATAGAAGTATCTAATAGGTGTTAGATTATTTTGATTATATTATCTAGCAGGCCCAAGTGAACCAAAGGTTAGTATTTAGCCAAACAAAACTATATTGTTCGGACAGATAGTTCATTTGTTACCTAATATGTATGTTTACATAATAATGATTTACTGTTTTAAACAGTTTTGGTTGCAGGATAAAGGTTTGCAAAAGATATGTTTTAAAAGGATAATAGTGAGGGGGAACCCATTCGTTAAGCGGCGTGGTCTCACTTAATATCAGATAATCGGGATGTATAGTATTATTCACACCGGGCTTTATATCTGACTCGAAGTTTATATTTTCCCCTTTAAATCCTTGGGTTCTCAAAATTGATTTGAGCTGGTTGAGGGTTAAGGTTTTACAGGTTGTAATAGGTTGATGAATAAAGCTTTTGGAGACGAGCAGGTGGCCGACGGATAGCTATTTAGGAGTTGTTGTTTTTTTATTCTATTATGTTTATTATGTCTATATAGTACTCTGGTCAACCAAGAAGACATCATCATATGTCGCTCTTGGCATGCTTATGTTATAATTATATTTTATCTGAACCTGAGAAACGATTATGGGATTATATAATTTGAATGTGAAATATGTGTTTTGAAATGTAATCAGTAAAATCTTGTTTTTATTTGAAATTTGTGATTTTGTTTCATATTCAAGTGCTTCTAATATTATGGATACCATTAACATAGCCATATTTAGTCGCTAGAATTTAATACTATGGATGACAACAGCATTTGTAGCGCTTAGCTTTGGGCCTCTAGATAGGGGATGTTACAACTCGGTACCAAAGCATAGGTTTATGAAAAACTTTAACTAAAAATGATTTTTGAAAACATAATCCTAAGGAATTAGATGAAGATTGGGTATGGGATAATGCTATAGTAACGTACTTGTATTTTTTATACATAAGTATATGTTATATCTTTTGTTTCCTTTCTCTTTTAGGCTATTCTTCTGTATCTCATGAGGCTTGAATACAGATATGGATGCTAGAAGTGGAAGAGTGAATTTTGGAGGAAGCACCGCCACAAATGGAAATGGCAGACTGAAAACCAGGAGAAACCAAGGTCAGGCATAAGCAGGGAATGTTGGTGCTGGAGTCCCACTAGTGGATATGGGAACTATGTATCATTTTTTCATGAATATGATGCAGGCGGGTGTTGCTGCTGGAATGGTTGGAGGAAATGCTGGAGTAGTATTTCAAGAAGCTCCAGCGATCAACCATTATGCTATCTTGAGTAGAGATTATGTTAGGCTTGGAGGGAATCCCTTTATTGGAACTGAGGATGCGATAGAAGCAGAGAACCGGTTGTTGCATTATGAGAGGATCTTTATAGACATGGGGCTCAATGATGAGAAGAAGAGGAGGCTTGCTTCGGACAAGTTTAGGGAGAAGCTTTTTTTGGTGGAATAATGTGATGGCTAGAGTAAATGAAGAGGAGATGACATGGGCTGAGTTTAGGAGAAGGTTTCAGGGGAGGTTCATGTCTGTGATGGTGAAGTCTGCTTTTCTTAGGAAGTTCACTGAGTTGGAGCATGAGGAGATGTCTGTTTTGAAGTATGCTAGAAGGTTTGAGGAGTTTGCTAGGTATGGGTATGCTAACGTGGATACTATGTTAAAGAGGAATGAGAAGTTCACAAGGGGGTTGAAGCCTGAGTTGACGAGGGCTACATTACCTCATATCAGAGACCCTTATGATGTGGTTGTAGAGTTGGCTTTGAGACACAAGGAGATGACTGCTTGTCTAGAGAAGAGTAATGTGAAGGAGGTCCAGGTTGGACAAAGCCAAAAGAGGAAGTTCTTTCTTAAGAAGAGGGCTTAGAAAGATGGAGTAATAAAGAAGGGAAAGTTAGAGGTTATGTGCTTCAAGTGCAACAAGAATGGGGCATTTTGCGAATGAGTGTCGTACTGGAATGGCGAAGGAAATGATCGGGAAGAAGAAAATCCGCTATTTTAACTACGATCAGATTGGCCACTATAAGAATCAATGCCAAGAGCCCGCTAAGGATAGAAGAGGCAAGGTATTTGCATTAGAGCCTACTACATCATGACCAACAACATAGGACAAAGGAAAGGCAGTGTTGGGAGGTACGCTTCAGATTCATGGTATGTCTGTTAGCATTCTTTTTTATACTGGTGCATCACATTCTTTTATATCTCATTTTTTTGTAGATAAGCTTAACCTAGAACCCATTATTACTTACTTCCTTAAGGGTTGAATATCCGATAGGAGGGTATGCGACACTTGGGATGTAGTGTGACCACTTAGAGTTTGATTTTCTAGGCCGTACCTTTGTTTATAGTTTGTAGTTTTCATGTGTCTGACTTTGTAGGGTTTGGAATTATACTAGGATGGACTGGTTAAGTAAGTATGATGCTAGGATATTTTTCCATGATAGAAAGATATTTCTTAGACACCCTGACTGTAGTGATCATATTGTATATACCGTAGAAAGCGCTAATTGTGAGGCGAATGTTTTGTTGGGTGTAGTGGAGTCGAAAGACGAGTTGAATCGCGTTTTCATGGTTATAGAATTCGCGGATGTCTTTAAGCCTATAGTAGGATTGCTACCGAAACGAGCCATTGAGTTTAGGATAGAATTGGTGCCTGGAGCAGAACCGATGAGTAGACCACCAAGTAGGATGACACCTACAGAGATAAGGGAGCCGAAGGTGCAGTTGGTAGATTTGGAAAGAAAGAGTTTTATTAGGCCAAGTAGTTCTCCTTAGAGAGCCGTTGTAATGTTTGCTAAGAAGCTGGACAAACCATTGAGACTATGTATCGATTATCGTAAGTTGAATGCGAAGACGATAAAGAATCGATATTCGTTGCCTAGAATTGACGCTTTATTCGATCAGTTGAGTGGAGCCAAGGTATTTTCTTTATAGGATTTGGCAACTGGTTTTCATCATCTTAGAGTGGTAGAGGATAATATTCATTTGATGGAGTTTAGAACAAGAAATGGATCATACGAATGGTTAGTGCTGTCGTTTAGACTAACTAATGCGTTGGCATTCTTTGTGGATTTGATGAACCAAATTTTCCGAGAGTATTTGGATAAGTTGTGTTGGTTTTTATAGATGATACTTTGATATACTCTAAGGATGAAAGGGAGCATGAAGTTTACCTTAGAGTTGTGCTTGAGACGCTGAAGCAGAATCAGCTGAAGATGAAGTTTTCGAAGATTCATTTCTGGAAGAAGGAAGTGAAGTTTCTTGGTCACATGGTTTCAGAGAAAGGGTTGTCAATCGATCCAGATAAGATCGAAGCCGTCAATAATTGAAAGAGACCATAGATGGTGACCGAGATTAGATGTTTTCTTAGATTAGCTGAATATTATTGGAGGTTCATTAAGGATTTTTCGCGGATAGCACGACGATGGACAAGCTAACGCGAAAGGATGTGAAGTTTGTGTGGACCGATAAGTGTGAGAAAGCATTCCAAATCATGAAACGTTTATTGACCCATGCACCTATATTAGTTGTTCTGGAGGGGAATCAAGATTTGGAAATTTATATAGATGCATGTGGAATTGGATTAGGAGCTGTGTTGATGTAGAGAGGCAAAGTGATTAGCTATGCTTTTCGATAGCTTAGACCGCATGAGATTAGATATCCAACACATGATTTGGAGTTGGCTACAGTAATTTTTGCTTTGAAGGTGTGGAGACATTACCTTTTAGGAGAGAGATTTGAGCTTTTTATGGATCATAAGTCGTTGAAGTATTTGTCCTCTCAAAAGGAGCTGAATAGTAGATGTAGACGTGGTTAGAGTTTTTAGCTGCTTATGACTTTGGTATTGAGTACACATCAGGAAAGGGCAAAAAAGTTGCAGATGCACCTAGCAAAAATCATTAGAATGCAGTGTTAGAAATCATATCATAGTGGAAAGATTTGGAAGCGTTGTTGACTTGTAGAGTTCAGTGGAGATCTGAGATCGGACCTAGTGAAGGAACTGCCATGTTATCTTGTTTAGAAGTTCGACCAGTAATGATTGAAAGGATTGATTCTAAACAGGAGGAGGGTCCAGTGTTGGCTGGATAGATCTAGAATTTGAAGGAAGGAACGGAGAGCGAGGACTTGAAGGATTTTAGTCTTGACTGGAATGGGTGGTTGAAAAAGAAAGGAAGGTTATGTGTTCGAAATTAGGGAGACAGAAAAAAGAAAGTTTTGGAGGAATGCCATCGTTCGAAGTTCACTATTCATCCAAGAGGAACTAAGATTTATCAGGATATGAAGCGGTGTTTCTTATTGAAAGGTATGAAGAGGGATGTAGGCTTATGGGTGATGTGTTTGAACTGTCAATAGGTAAAAGCCGAACATCAGAAGCAAAGTGAGTTGCTATAGCCGTTGGATATTCCGGTATGGAAGTGGGATTCTATTTCTATGGATTTTATTGATGGGTTTCCAAGATCTAGTAGAGGAAATGAAAGTATACAGGTCATAGTAGATGTACTGACAAAGAGTTCTCATTTCATTCCAGTAAGTCAACTAGGACGGCACCTGTTTTAGCAAAGTTATTTATGAAGAATATAGTTAGACTTCATGGAATTCCTAGTAGTATGGTAAGTGATAGAGATTCCTTGTCCACTAGCAAGTTCTGGAAGAGTCTACAGGAGATTTTAAGAGCCAAGCTCAAAATGAGTACCGCTTACCATCCACAGACCGATGAGCAAACGGAAAGAGTTAACAATGTCTTAGAGGATTTCTTAAGAGCTTCTGTGTAAGATTTTGGAGGATCATGCGAAGATCATCTACATTTAGTCGAGTTTTCGTATAACAATAACTATTAGACTAGTACAGGGATGGCACCATTTGAAGCTTTGTATTGAAGGCCATGCAAATCACCAGTTTGTTGGCTAGAGACTGGGAATATGTTAGTTCTTGGTTCAAATTTGGTTAGAGAAGCTGCAGAGAAGATTGAATTGATTCGAGCTAGGATGAAGGAAGCTCGGTCTAGGCAGAAGAGTTATGCAAACAGAAGGTGGAAAGACTTAGAGTTCTCTATTGGAGATCATGTTTTATTGAGGCATCACCGATGAAGGGTGTGATTAGATTCAGGAAATCGGGGAAGTTGGCACTGACATTTGTAAGAACATTTCCTATTGTAGAGAGGATCGGGAAACTCGCATATAGAGTAGAGTTACCGAGCAGTTTCGTAAGAGTCGACGATGTTTTTCATGATTCTCAGCTAAGGAAGTGTGTTAGAGATATGGAGTCTACTATAGCACCTATTACGTTATATGATGTAGTAGTAGAATCAGACTTGACTATAGTTAGAAAGCTGATTTGTTTGAGACTGTACTTGGGAGACTGAGAGTAGGATCAGAGACGCTTATCCTGATTTGTGTGATGGTATGTTTTACCTTTATATTTGATTTGTTGTGTACCTTATCATAATTTCGAGGACGAAATTCTTTATGAAGAGGAGATTATAACACCCCATATTTTTAGTAACATTATTTTAGATATTTAATTACTAAATTAAATAAAATAATGTGATGTTTAGGAGATTAAGATTTGTAATTAACAAGGGGCGGTCGTGCCTTGATGACAAATGAAATAAAATAAAATGGTTTGGTATAATAGAGAAGGGGCAAAATAGTAATAGATACATCCTTATACCCTAAACCCCTTAAGCCCTCATTCTTACGATCATTCATAATTCACAAAAAAATATAAACTAAGGCCAACCACTATTAGGAAAAGCAAAGAGAAGACTTCAAGAGGAAGAGCTTAAGCAACTTAGTCAAGGTCAAATCTCAAAACCTTAATCTCAAAAGCTAAGGTAAATAATGACTCATTTTTCTAATCGTTTTCGGTCTTAAGATGAATCCGAAGTATTTTTCATGATTATGCCATGTTTTTGAATGATTAATTGTTTATTATGCTTGTTTATGATTTGTGCTTAAACATATATGATTTATGATATGTTTTAATGTGAAAACCCTATTTAATGACATCCAATTGCCTTAAGAATTTAGACAAAGATCAGAAATGAAATTTTAGAGATGGATTTCAATTTTATAATTTTCTAAACTAATGTGGATTTTATATTAATTTTCTAGTATAGAAAATAATTATTTGGGTTTTAAATTATTTTTTTTGAAAAGCAAAGAGCAATAAGATCATTTTATTGACTTAGTCAAATTACAACACACACCAACAAAACATAAAATTACAAGCAATTGCAGTACATTTTTGACAACAGACTAAACTAAATATAATCACAATACAAATACACTTTACTGAAAAGAAAAATTGACAACTAACTGTTACTACAAATGAACCATAATACAGTCATCAACATATCATCATGCTTTCTTCTAACCAATCATCCACTCCAAGCCATGATAACAGAATTATCATACTTCACTTGCAAATTCAGGCATCATGCTATTAAAAATCCAAGCATCAAACAAGCAGTAGTTGCACTTTAGTTACAAACAGATTGCAAATCTCTAAGAATGCTACCATGAATGGAATTATAGAGTTGAGAGGAGTTTTTAACATCAATACCAAACACTCTATTGTTCCTTTCTGTCCACACAGCATACACCAATTTCTTAAGCAACTTTAGGAGTAGATTAGTCATTCTAGTCTTCCATCTCGTAGCCTTAAACACATTGAACCACTCAATAGCACTGACTTGTGATGGTTTATAGAAACCACCATTTGATAGAAGTCTAAACCAAATCTGATATACAAATGTACATTGAAAGAACAAATGAGTATTTGTTTCTTGTTCTGATCTACAAAGAACACAAATATCATCTGATATTAAACCCAATCTACATAGTTTATCCTTAGTATTCAGAGCATTTGCCATCACCTTCCATAAAAGTAGATTTTCTTTAGCACTTCCACCAGTATTCCAGATTCTTGAATGCCAAGGAAAATACAAACTGTTACCACAGAGAGATTTGTACACAAGTTTAATTGAATGTTGCTTTCCTTTATCAGACCAAATCAGAACATTTCCATTATTAATGATGGAATTATTTGAAATAATATTCCAAAGTTTCCTGAGTTGAACAGAACTAGAATAAGGAAGAACAATTGTATCACCCTGAATAAAATCATCAACTATAGCTGAATCAGGTATACCAGAGTTGCATCTGAGATTATAGTCCACAACAGAACTTAATATCAGACCTTTACTAGCCCAAGGAGAATGCCAGAAAGAAAGACCTTTAATTAAAGAATAATTACATTGCAACAGTGGTATGAATGTCTGCCTAAGCTTAAGAATGCTTCTCCAACTCCAGTTGCAGTTCTGAGGAATATGCATTGTCCAAAAATTCTTTTTACCAATTAAATTTTGATTTACCCATTGTGACCATAAATTGCCATCAGATTGAAAGATTTTATTGAAGTATACTGACATTGCTGCCTTATTCCAAAGAAATATATTTGTTATACCAAGACCACCATATTTTTTTGGATCAAACAGCTTTAAAAAAGAAATTGGTATGAGTTTCCTTGAGAAAGGATCACCATGCCAAAGAAATTTATTGAGAGCACCAGATATCATGTTGATCACCTTGACAGGAAGTATATAATGCCTTGTCCAATAATTAGTCATAGCAACAGCAATAGATTGAACAATTGTAAGCCTACCAGCTTGGGAAAGCTTATCAATAGGCCAAATTCTAAGTCTTTCAATTATCTTTTCAAAAAGAGGTAAGCAATTATGTTTAGTGATTCTGGAACTCAAGATAGGTAAACCCAGATAATAAGAATTCTTAGGCAATTCTTGTAAGCCAGAGAATTCAATGATTTCTTTCCTTTGAATTGTATTTAGACCAGCAACCAAGATATTAGATTTCTGAAAATTTATTCTCAAGCCAGTAATAGAATAGAAAAATTCCAGAGATGATGTGATACTTTGAGTATTGATGGAAGTGGGCTTAGTAAAGATAATAAGGTCATCAGCAAACAAAAGATGAGTGATAATAGGATTTTTACATTTGGGTTTTAAATTATTTATGGCTAAGTAATTAATATTTTGGGTTTGGAATTAATATATGTTAGAAAACATATTAAAAATGATTTTCTGGAATTTTTATAGAATTTTCCTAAGTGTTTGGATATATATATATAACATTATTTAAGGTATGGGACTTAAATATTTTATATATTTATAAAAGGAAAAGGGGTACTTTATAAATAAATTAAATTGTTTATTCCTGAAAGATTGACAGCACTTTTAGAAAAGAAAATTAGCAACTAATAATATTTTGACAAACAATGCAGTTTAGTTGAAAATCAATTTTTTTTTTAAAGTAAAAATCAGTTTTTACATGCTTTTAGCATGTTTCGCCAATTTCGGAACAAGGGTTCCGACTAAGTACTGCCACCTCCATGCCATCGCGACCAATGCACATAGTATCAATAACTTGGTACAAAGTGAATTGGACTAAGGCGGAAGGCATTAGGTCGAGACCAAAGATTCCAAAGAGGTTGAATCGTTCTTTGCTTTTAAATGAAAACGTGTCTGCTTTGCTTTCGAAGGGTATTTTTTCGACTTAATTGGCTTTTGGCTAAGTCAAATTTTTTAAGGAAATGCTTCGAATGGGTTGCACCTCTTGTTTTAAGCACATTCTTTCATCGGGGTCGAAACCCCTTAGCTGCGGCTATTCTACCTTTCGACGCCAATGCTTTCGGAAGGTATACTTTGCTTTTAAAACATAGCCACTTCTCCAATGCTTTCGAAAGGTTGGTTTCAACACCATCACTTCTTGCTTAGGAAATTCTTTCAAAAGAATGCTTTCGACTTAAATGTTTTATGACCCTTTTGATCTGTTGAAGGTAGAACCCAAATGGTTTTGAAGGAGTTAATTTTTAATGGTTTCGAAAGGTGTTTCCACATGTTTTACTTGAACCCAAAGGCTTTTGAAAGTTTTAATGTATTATTTCTTTTGAAAGGTTTTAAAGAATGGTTTCGAAGGGTTGGTTCCCCAATGGTTTAAAAGGGTTTGAAAGGAAAGGTTTTCCAATGTATTCGAAAGGTAATGTTTAAAGGTTTTGAAGAAGGATTTCTATGGTTTTAATGCTTTCGAAGGAATTATTTTTCAACGTTATCAAAGGGAAGATTATGAATGGTTTCGAAAGGAATGTTTTCGCCTTTCGGCATAGGTGAAAAGAGGGTTTTACTTGGTTTCGAAAGGGGTACTTTTAATGGATTCGAAAGGGTACTTTCAGTGGTTTAAATGTTTTCGTCAACAAAGATTTGAGTAAAGTATATTTAACATGGCAAGGTGATTTTGAGTAAACCATAGAGTATATATTTTTCTTGTTCAAGTTTGGTTTAAAGTTTTTAAATCAATTTGAGATGAAAAGGTTTTCAAGGAAAATTTAAGAGAAGATTACCCTAAATAAAATGACTCAGATATTAGAATACCAGATGGGGCTGGTATAGGGTCGCGCCCTATACATTAGCTATTAACCTTAGTTAATTTAGTACAAAATTCCAGTGTCCAGGTCTTTGTCACATGTAAGACTAAAATTTTAATTACACACAAAAGGGAATATGTATTCGTATACAGATAGGTTATTGGTGAGCCCGCAAAACCATTAGGATCAAGTGACCTTGGGAGATGGTGAGTTAGGGACAGACCGTCCAGAAGAGGAGAATTTAACTAATAGTTAAGGACATACCATCTAAAAGAGGAGTATCTAACAGATGTTAGATTATTTTGATTACATTTTCTGTTAGGCCTGAGTCAACCAAAGGTTAGTAGTTAGCCAAACAAAACTATAATGTTCGGACAGATAGTTCATTTGTTACCTAATATGTATGTTTACATGATAATACTTTACAGTTATAACCAGTTTTGGTTGCTGGATAAAGGATTGCAAAAGATATGTTATAAAGGATATTAGTGAGGGGAAGCATGTTTCGCTAAGCGACATGGTCTCACTTAATATCAAATAACTGAGATGTATAGTATTATTCACATCAGGCTTTATGTATGAGTCGAAGTTTATGTTTCCCTCTTAAACTCTCGGGTGCTCAAAATTGATTTGAGTAGGCTGAGGGTTGAGGTTTTACAAGTTTTAGTAGATTGATGAATAAATCTTTCGTAGACGAGCAAGTGGCTGATGGATAGTTATTTAGGAGTGTTTTGTTCTATTTCGCTATATTGTATTTAAGACATCCATGTCTATATAGTACTTTGGTCAACTAAGGGGGCATTATTATATGTCGCTCTTAGCATATTTATGTAATAATTATTATTTTTCTAAACCTAGGAAGCAATTATGGAATTATGTAATTTGAATGTTAAATGAGTGTTTTGAAATATAATCGGTAAAATGTTTCTTTTTTAGAAATCTTTGATTTTGGTTCATATTCAAGTGCTTCTTATGTTATGGATACCACTAACATAGCCGTATTTAGTCGTCGAAAGTTAATATTATGGATGACTGCAGCATCTATAGCACTTAGCTGGTCTCTAGATAGGGCATATTACATGGAACCCCATCCTCTAGTATAAGAGATTGCAATGTTCGAAAGGCTTAATTATGCTTTCGAAGGGATTTCTCTAGCAAAACATCCTTCTATGGAATATGAACGAGGGTGAAACCTTTAGTTTCAAGGTTTGGTGTGCATGTGAGTGGATGTTATTTGTTTGCCTTCAAACGGTGTTTCTTAACTTATTCGAAGCGTCTTCATACATGCAGAAGCATATGTTTCGAAAGAGAACAATTGAAGCGAAAGGGTGCTTTTGTCCCCTTTTGGCCCCTACGAAAGCTTATTGCACATCCAATTTTTGGATGTAGCATCCCTTCGACTCCTTTGAAAGTCTTTGTTGATGTTATCATCTCTTATAAACCATTCTCTTCTATTTTTCTTGGTTTCAACAAGGTTGAAGTGAGAATTAAGGGTACCCTTCTTCATGGTAGTGATAGCACCTTCCTTTGAACCTTCTCTCATCAAACTCACTTTATGGCCCTTTGCAATATGCCGCTTCTTTTGACATCTATAGCATGTCACAACTCCTTCCTCATTCTTTACTTTGGATTTCTTGTCTGCCTAGAATACCTTTTCTTTACTCCACCTTGACTATGTGCATGTCCTACTTTCTTCTTTTCTCCTAAGCCAACATATGAAATAGGGTTGTTTCAACTATCACTTCATAGGTGGTGCTTGCGAAAACTTGAGTTAAAAGTAGTTGCTTAAGTGGAGAATTTAGGCTTTTTACAAACTTCATTGCCTTCTTCATAGGGGTGTCAATCAAGCTTATTCCAAATTTAGCTAATTATTCGAACTTATTGATATACTCCTTAATCATGGACTCTCTTTGTCTTAGTTGGATATACTTCTTCAATTGCAGACTTACTTCGGCTTTAGACATGAATTGAGACTCAAAGCGTGCCATGAATTAAGCCTAAGTAATTCCTTCCTCTTTATTCTCTTGAATGAATACAGTTAACCAATCCAGCGCAACTCTTTTTAGGTGACATGCAACTATCCTCCTCTTGATTCGGTCTTCCCATCCTAGCTCCCGCAACATACAGTCATAGTTGTTAATCCACTTCTTGGTTTCTACAAAATCTTCTGCCCTCGAAATTGCACATCCTCCCATATTTTAAATGACTTTACACTTATTTGAAAAGTTTAGTGGGCAGGATGCGGGTTCGACCAGCGGTGAAACTGGTGCCGCTGGTGCAGCTTGTTGAGGAATGGTGTGATGACTACCCTACACCACCGACGCCCAATATAACTGAACAATGCGCTATTGACATGCCCAGCCGATGTAGGATGATCATCAAGGGTTGAACATAAGGTAAAACATCATAGAACCTATCGTATGTCCCATAGCGCATGGAATAAAATATAATATACACCATTGATACAAAATAGGAGTGACGGTCGTAACTAAGTGATCCAAATATCAGAGTATAGATTCATAAATTTATATATCAAGTAATAAAGTTTATACAAATGGAAATAAACCAAAATAACTGTTTGCAAATAATAGTAATAAGCAAGCACCATCAAGCCTCTGTAGTGTTAAATAGCGGAATCAACCTAGAAATCCATATATAATAAGAAATAACTCCATCCAGCTCATCCTTTACACAGCTATTGCATCGCACCTAGACCTACCATCTAGTCTATTCATTTAAGAGTACCTGAGAAAATAAGAGTCAAAAATAAAACCTCAAATTGGACAACATTTTGGTGTGAGCAATAAATGAATCTCAAAATACGATACAATTCAATATAGTAAGGAACAAAGGTATACGAACCATACCTGACCAGTCTCTTCAATCAAAGAGTTAGCACAAAATGAACATGATATGCTACTTTACGAATGTAGTAAAGATATAATGCAAACCAAGTATGATAACAGGTATCCAGGTATCTCTAACCCTAATACCTATCTCTAATGGCATCCCTAGAGTAGTAGACTATAGAAGAGAACAACCAAAGCAACCATAGCATACATCAAACAATCCTTACTATCACTCGATGTGCTCTAGACATATGAGAACTCGTGTGCCCTTTCCCATACATGGGTCTAATTGAAATCTTGATTTTTGGTGTACTTCTCTTTTTCCCGAAGTTGATACTAGACCCAAATCCACCAATCCAAGGTATACAGATCTAAACCTCTGAACCAGGGTAGCCTTTCAACATACCCATGAGTGCACTCATAGTACCTTTACTTTTGAATACATCATAAAATACACTAAGTATCAACGATCACTTAGCACATACATCCAAGCCCTTTCATTGCTCCATATAGTTTCCATTATTATGGAGGAAACAATCCAAATTCCTACATTCCACGAAAGAACCATTCCCGTGTTCTAACAATGGGTCACCCTTCCTAAAACCGGCCATTGTGGACAAACAATCTTTTTACTCCTTTCAACATCGAGGCACCATTGTTGGTACCAAATCGATAACTAAGTCCATTCACCATCGAGTTTCCGTCATCGAAGTCCTAAAGCTATCATCGCGATACTACATTTCCATCAAGTCCTAAGTGAATAAACAAACACTTTGAGCATGACTTGTAGATTTCCTGCTTGTAGCATCCCGTATCTAGAGGCCAAAAGCTAAGCGCTATGGATGCTGCAGTCATCCATAGTATTAACTTATGGTGATGAAATACGGCAGTGTTGGTATCCATAATATCAGAAGCACTTGAAAATGAAAGAAATCACAGATTTCCAAAAACAATAATTTCAGTAATTATATTTCAAATAAATTATATCCAAGTTACAAAAATCCCAAACGTAATCCCAAGCATTGATTAAATATAATTTACAATAATACGCTAAGAGCGACATATGAAGATGCCCCCTTGGACGATCAAAAAATTATAGACATTTTTGTCTTAATATACAGCGGAAATAATTTTAAAACAAAATCCCTAAATTAGCTATCCATCAGCCACCTGCTCGTCTTTGGATACTTTATTCGCCAAAATGTGCTAAAACCTGAAAACCTAAACCCTCAACCTACTCAAATCAAATTTTGAGCACCCGAGAGTTTAAGGGTAAACAAAAACTTCAAGTCAGACTTAAAGCCTGGTGTGAATAATATCTGTTACATCTCAGTTTACTGATAACTAGTGAGACCATGCTGCTTAGTGGAATGGGTTTCCTCTCACTAATATCTCTTTTCAAAACATATATTTTGCAAATCTTTTCCTGCAACCAAATTGGTTAATCAACTGATTATAATAATAATATAACAATATCCATTATGCTAAGCAGGAAAAATAGACTATTTGTCTAAAATCTAAACTAGCTATTCTAAATCTGAGCTATCTGCTCTTTTCTGGACTATCTGTCCTAAAACTGGTTATTCCAAAATAGCAATATCTTTTATGTTGGATAAAAATCTATCCGCCCAAAACAGGAAAAAAGGGTGGACTAGTTGTCCTTAAAAATTTAGCAAGATCCACCATGCTAATAAAGGAACTATTTTTCATATCAGAGCTGACCGCTCTTTTTGGACTAACTGTCCTTTGGGCTGACTGCCCGTAAAATGGACTAACTATCCGAATTTGAATGAGCTGACTGCCCAAATTTTTTTTATGGGTTAACTACCCTTTAAAATATCCGATTTAACTGCTCTATACAATATTTGAGCTAACTATCTTCAAAATTTTCCTTAAAAACCTTTTTAAAATGATTTAGTCCGTCAAATCATATATATACAAGGAAAATATCTTTAGCATTAATTTTTGCCATGATATGTATATATATACTCAAAATAATGTTGATGATGTTCAATAAGGATTATCTATCCTTTCAAAATAAGTTAAAGTCCTTTATAACTTAAAACACTTAGGATATCTGCCTAGTCCTTTCATTCGAACCCTTTGTTTAAATCCTTTAAACAACCTTTCGAAAACATCGAAGGTAACTTCTTCAAAACCATTTATAAAACCCTTTGAAAGTATTGAAGGTACCTCCTTCGTATCGTTTAACAAACCTTTCGAAAATGTCGAAGGTAACTCCTTCAAAACCATTTATAAAACCCTTCGAAAGTATTGAAGGTAACCCCTTCATATCCTTTAATAAACCTTTCAAAAACATTGAAGGTAACTGCTTCAAAACCATTTATAAAGCCTTCCTTTTACAAGCTTTAATACATATGACATCCACATTATATATCCTTTAATCTTAACCCTTTGAAAACATTGCAAAACAATACCTTATGACCATGCCGAAAGGTCCTACCTTTCGACCTTGTCGGTAGGTTTCTTTTTGACCTAATCGAAAGGTTTTACCTTTCGGATTTGTCAAAAGCCTAGGATACCTCCCCTATAAATCATTTACAAACCTTTCGAAAGTCTTGTAACTCAAAACATTTTGAAGACATTGGATTTAGTTTAAAACAAGTGGAAAACCTTTCGAAACCATTCAAAGTTAACTACTTTGAACCTTTTAAAACGTTTTGACGTAAAACATTTGGATATGCAAGAGGATTAGAAAAACATTGGAGTCGAAAGCAACTACTTCGAGACCTAAAACCTTTCGAAACCATTTGAAAACAATGAAGTGTTAGTGTTGGAACCAACCCTTCGAAATTAATGGAGAGAGGCGGCAAATTCTGGAAAAAAAAGGTATTCTTTGACTTCGTATGTGTCGAAAGGTTTGGAAGCGGCAAATATGCTTCTGACCTTGCCAAAAGCTATACCTTTCAACTTTGCCTAAAGGTTTCAATTAAAACAAGAAAGAAAACCAGTCGAAACCATTTCCTTTTAAACCTTTTGACAATTTAGAAAGCTTTTTGTCGAAATCTAGCTGGTGTATTTTTCTTTAAAACCAAAACAAAACTTCAACTCTTTCGAAAGCAATAAGCCTTCGTCCCCAACCTTTTGACTTCCTCCAATTCACACATACCAGTTTGTGGATATCAAGTGCATTGGTATTTAATCTAATCAGAAGATTTCATACCCTTTGACCTTGTCGGAAGGTCTAGAATGAAGATGAAAGCTCTTGCCAAAAGAGTTAAAACAGTAAAAAATACTGTTTGAAATGGTCCTTTTGTACCCCACCTGTCTTATTTGTCTAAATCTGATTGGTTACCAGAATTTTATATTCGAAAATTGCTGCCGATCTTCCATATTTGAAAATCGAAATAATTTTAAAAAAGCCTCTTTCTCCCTTATAATTATATAAAACATTAAAGTCTCATACCTTAAATAATTTTATATAACCATCAAAACACCTTAAAAAATTCTGGAAAAATTCTGGAAAGTAAATTAATATGTTCTCTTCAACATATAAAATTTATAATCCGAACAATAATTATTTTATCCGTAAATAATTTTTATAATCCAAATTAACCTTTTCTTTCTTAGAAAATAATAACAAATCCACGAAAGTTCAAAAAATTCTAAAAATTGAAACCCATCTCTAAAATAATTTTTAAATTATATCAAAATTCGCAAGGCTAACTGATGTCACTTGATAGGGTTTTCATCTTAAAACATGCCATAAAATCTATATGAACATACATAAATCATCAACATGTATATATAATCTTTTATCTTTTGAAAACATGGCAAACATTTGCAAAACCATTCAAAATTAACCTTAAACCAAAACCATAAAAATTAGAGATGTAAACATTATTCACTGTTGCTTTAATGATTAAGGAGCTTGATACTTGAATGATTTTGATTTGAATTTGCTTTCCTTAAGCTTCTCTTTTGTTTCCTCTTCTTCTTCCTTCGTTGACAGTGGCCGATCAAGCTTTTAAATTTTTGAAAATGATAATGAACGTGTGTTTGGAATGCACGGCCTAAGGAAGGCTATATAGGAATGACCTCATTCCCATAATACCCCTCCTCTAATTCATTTTAACCCTTTATTAAGTTTATTAGTTTAAAAAGGAATGGCTACCTTAATTAAATCAAATATCAATCTCCTAATCAACACATTATTTTATTTAGTTTATCTAACTAAATCTCCTAAATAAAATTATCAAAAATATGGGGTGTTACAGACTCTCATCCTTAAATAATTTCGTCCTTGAAACTACAATAAGGCTCATAAAAAAGAAGGTAAACATACCATCAAAACAAGTCAAGATAAATATCTCTAATCCAGCTCTCAACCTCCAAAGTATAGTCTATGTAATCATCACTTACTTTGACTAATCTTACCATCTTGGTTCTGAGCTTCATCTCATCTCTTGCAACAATGCAAACTGGCTTCCTTGCTATGGTCAAGTCTGGTTCTACCACTAAATCATCTATCACTGTAGGTGCAATAACAGTCTCTGGGTCTCTAACATGGTTTCTGAGAAGAGAAATATGAAAAACATCATGAACACCTGCCAAACTGCTCGGTAACTGAAGTTTATATGAAAGCATCTCGATCCTCTCAAGAATAGGAAAAGGTCCTATGAACCTAGGAGATAACTTCCTTGACTTACCAAATCTAAGCATACCCTTCATCGATGATACTTTGACAAAAACTTGGTCCCGAACTGAGAACTTCAAATCTTTCCATCTCTTATCTGCATAACTTTTCTACCTAGACTGGGCCTCTTTCATCCTATCTCGAATGACCTTAATCTTTTCTACAGCTTCTCTAACCAAGTCTAGACTAAGAATCAACCTATCCCAGGTCTCCAACCAACAAATGGGAGATTTGCAAGGCCTTCCATACATAGCTTCAAATGGTGTCATCCCAATACTAGTATGATAACTGTTATTAAACAAAAATTCGACAAGATGTAGATGGTCCTCCGATGATCCCCCAAAGTCTAGAACACAAGCTGCTAATAGATCTTCCAAGATCTTGTTAACTCTTTCCGTTTGCTCATCTGTCTGTGGTTGGTAAGCAGTGCTCATCATAATCTTGTTTCCCAAAACTTCCTACAGACTCTTCTAAAACTCGCTAGTGAGCAAGGAATCTATATCACTTACTATGCTGCTAGGAACCCCATGCAGTCTAACCACATTCTTTATGAACAATTTTGCTAAAACAGGGGTTATCCTGGTTGACTTAACTGGAATGAAATGGGCGCTCTTGGTCAATTTGTCCCCTATAACCCATATACTTTCATTTCTCCTGTTTGACTTGGCAACCCATCTATGAAGTCCGTAGAAATAGAATCCCACTTCCACATTGGAATATCCAATGGCTGAAGCAAACCACTCGGTTTTTTGTGTTCGACCTTTGCATGCTGGCAATTCAAGCACTGCCTTACACACAAACCAATATCCTGCTTCATTCCTTCCCAGAAGAAACTCCTCTTCATAACTTGATACATCTTTTACCTCTGGGATGTATAGTGAACTTTGAACGATGGCATTCATCTAAGACTTCCTTTCTTATGTTTCGTGTACTCGAAACACATAATCTACCTTTCTTTCTCATCCACCCATTCTGGTCAAGACTGAAATCTTTCAAGTCATCGTTGTTGGTTCCTTCCTTCAGCTTACTGATCCGTTCAGCTAATATTAGATCCTCCATTGGCTTAGAAGCAATCTATTCGATCAAAAATGGTCGAACTTCCAAACAAGACAATACAACTATATCACCACTAGACCCTGCCTCGGATCTCCATTGCACTCTGTAATTTGCTAATGTTTCTATATCTTTCCACTCAGCCATCATTTCCAACACTGCATTCTGATGTTTCCTGCTAAGTGCATCAGCAACCTTGTTGCTTTTCCCTGGTATGTACTCAATCCAAAAATCATACGCGGCTATGAATTCTAACCATCTCTGCTGTCTCGTGTTCAGCTCCTTCTGAGTGAACAAATACTTCAACAACTTATAGTGTGTAATTAGCTCAAACCTTTCTCCTAAAAGGTAATGTCTCCACACCTTCAAAGCAAAAATCATAGCAGCCAACTCTAAGTCATGCGTTAGATATCTTACCTCATGTGGTCTAAGTTGTCTAGAAGTTTAGGCAATCACTTTACCTCTCTACATCAATACGGCTCCTAATCTAGTTCCACATGCATTGGTATAAACTACCAAACCATGATTTCCCTTTGGAACTATCAACATAGGTGCATGGGTCAATAAGTGTTTCAAATTCTGGAGTGCTTCCTCACACTTATCGGTCTACACAAACTTTACATCCTTCCTCGTCAGCCTAGTCATCGGTGTTGCTATTCATGAGAAATCCTTAATGAATCTCCGATCATAGCCAGCCAACCCAGGGAAACTCTTAATCTATGTTGTTGTCTCGGGTCTCTTATAACTATTCACTGTCTCGATCTTAGTCGGCTCTCTCCTCTGAGACGACATGACTAAGAAACTTCACCTCCTTCTTCCAGAAGTGACATTTCGAAAACTTCACTTTCAGCTAATGCTGCCTCGGTATCTCAAGCACTGCTATAAGATTAACTTCATGCTCTCTTTCATCCTTAGAGTAAATAAAGATATCATCAATGAAATCCAGCATGAACCTATCCAAGTGCTCTCGTATCAAATCCATAAAGAAAGCTAGATCATTCTCCGAATGACAAAACTAACCATTCGTACGATCCATATCTGGTCCTGAATGCTATCAAAGGTATACTATCCTCTGCTACTCTGAGATGATGGAAAACGTTGCCAAACCAACTGAGAAAATACCTTCGCTCTAATTAGTTGGTTGAACAAATCGTCAATCCTAGGCATGGATATCGATTCTTTATCGTCCTCTCATTCAACTTATGATAATTGATACATAGCCTCAACTATCCATCCGGCTTCCTAGCAAACACTGCCGCTGCACCCCATACCAAACTGCTCGGCCTGAAAAAACTCTTGCCCTCTAAGTCCACCAACTACATCTTCAACTCCCTCGTCTCAAAAGGGGTCATCCTGCTTGACGGTCTACTTACCGGTTCTGCTTCCGGAACCAAATCTTTTTGAAACTCAATGGCTCAATTCGATAGCAATCCAACTACAAGCTAGAACACATCTGCGAGTTCTCTAACCACGAAAACTTGATGCAACTCATCATTTGAATCCAAAGCACCCAACAAACCAAACCCAGCACCGCTAGAACCACCTACGGTGAAAATAATTCAATCGCTACAATCTAGGTGTCCAAAAGATATCTTCCTTCCTTGGCAAAGTATCTTAGCATCATACTCGATCACTTAACCAATGCATACCTAGGATGATTCCAAACCCCACAAAATCAATTACATATAGACTGCACATAAAAGTATGACCTAACATGTTAAACTCAAACTGGTCACACCTCAACCCTAAGGTTGCATAGCTTCCTTTGGATTCGCAATCTGTAAGAAATTAACTAAATATGTAGGTTCAAGGTTAAGCTTATCAATCAAACATCTAGATATAAAAGAATGCGATGCACCAGCATCAAATAAAATGCTAACAGACTTACCATGGATCTGAAGCGTTCCTCCAAGAATTTCCTTCCTCTACTCCTGGGTTGTTGGCTTGGAAGCGGCAGTCTCCAATGCATATACCTTGACCTTACCATCTCTAATAGGATCCTTACACTTGTTCTTTTACTGGCCTATTTGGTCACAGCTGAAACACCTAATATTCTTCCCCTTAGCCACATCCTTCACTTTTCATGAGCGACACCCATTAGCAAAGTGACCTTTCTTGTCGCACTTATAGAAGACAACTTCAGACTTCGCTTTCTTGGCTGCTCCACCCTTCTGAGCACCTTTCTTAGAAAAGAACTTCCTCTACTGGCTCTGCCCAACCTGGACCACTTTTGCATTGCTCTTCTCCAGAGACTCAAGGACTTCTTCCTGCCTCGAAACCATCTCTATAGCAATAACAGAAGGATCTCTAAGATGAGACAAATTAGCACTAGCTAACCCCGGCTTCAATCCTCTGATAAACTTATTATTCCATTTCAACATGGTATCTACCGAAGCATACCCATACTAGGCCAACTTTTCAAACTTCTTAGCATACTCAGCAACAGACATTTCTCCCTGCACCAGCTCAGCAAAGTGCCTAATCAATGCTGACTATGCCATTATTGACATAAACCTCTCTTGGAATCTCTTTTTGAAATCCACCCAAGTTACTATCTCCTCATCAATTGTTGTTGATACACTGTTCCACCAGAACAATGCAGTACCCTAAAGCTGCTTGGATGCCAACCTCCTCTTCTGCTCGTCATTAGCTCTAAATCTGCAAAAATCCTTTCGCAGTGCAACAATCAATTCTCTACTTCAATGGCATCTTCTGTTCCCATAAACAGCTTCCTTCCTAGCTTCACATAATCACCGCTCATCTTAGCGAAATGATTAACTACCCGAACTGCTAGAACCCCTGCTCTAGTGGCATTTCCTCCAACCACTCCAGCTGTAACTTTCGCTTGCATTATATTTATGAAAAACTGATACATGGCTTCCATACTGACCTACGAGATTTCAGCACCAACATTCTCTGCCTGACCTTGGATTCTCCCTTCATTAGGTCCGGCATTCCTTTCGGTGCTTCCCTCTCCGTGGTTAACTCTGCTTCTTCTACCATCCATATCTGTATTCAAATTTCATGAGATCCAGAAAGATAACCTAATCAAAGATAGATGAATGGAGATAAAGCGCATACTTATGTATAACAAATACAAATACATTACTATAGCGTTAACCCAACCCCAAAATTTACTCTATTTTCTACGGATTTTTTTTAAAACCAATTTTTAAGTAAAATTTTATTTCGTAAACCTATGCTTCTATACCAAGCAATAACATCCCGTATTTGGAGGCCAAAAGCTAAGTGTTATTGATGTTGCAGTCATCCATAGTATTAACTTCTGGTGACGAAATACGGTAGTGTTAATGGTATCCATAATATCAAAAGCACTTGAATATGAACGAAATCATAGATTTCCAAAAACAATAATTTCAGTGATTATATTTCAAATTAATCATATCCAAGTTATAAAAATTCCAAACGTAATCCCAGGCATTGATAAAATAAATTACAATAATGCACCAAGAACGACATATGAAGATGCCCCCTTGGATGATCAAAGCAATATAGATATAGTTGTCTTAATACACAATGGAAATAATTTTAAACAGAATCCCTAAATTAGCTATCCGTTGGCCACCTGCTCGTCTTCAAATGCTTTATTTGCCAAAATTTGCTAAAGCCTGAAAACCTAAACCCTCAGCCTACTCAAATCAAATTTTGAGCACCTAAGAGTTTAAGGGGAAACAAAAACTTCAAGTCAGACTTAAAACCTGGTGCGAATAATGTCTGTCACATCATGGTTTACTGATAACTAGTGAGACCATGCCGCTTAGCGGAACGGGTTTCCTCTCACTTATATCTCTTTTCAAAACATATATTTTGAACATCCTTTCCCGCAACCAACTGGTTAATCAACTGATTATAATAATATTATAGCAATATCTATTATGTTAAACAGGAAATAAAATAGACCATCTGCCTAAAATCTAAAGTATTTGTTCTAAATTCTGAACTATCTGCTCTTTTCAGGACTATCTGTCCTATATATGGCTATACCAAAATAGCAGTATCTTTTATGCTAGATAATGGGCTATCTGCCCAAAATAGGAAAAAAGGGTGGACTAGCTGTCCTTAAAAATTTAGCAAGATCCGTTATGCTAATAAATGAACTATTTGTTCATATCAGAGCTAATTGCTCTTTTTGGACTAACTGTCCTTTGGGCTGACTGTTTGCAAAATGGACTAACTGTCCAAATTTAAATGAGCTAACTGCCCGAATTTTTGTTTTGTGTTAACTATCCTTCAAAATATCCAAGCTAACCCCTCTACACAATATCTGAGCTAACTGCTCTTCAAAATTTTCTTTAAAAACCTTTTCAAAATGATTTAGCCCGTCAAATCATATATATACAAGGAAATATCTTTAGCTTTACTCTAAGCTATTTTTTCCATGATATACTTATATATACTTTACTCAAAATAATGTTGATGATGTTCAATAAGGATTATCTATCCTTTTAAAATAAGTCAAAGTCCTTTATAACTTAAAATATTTAGGCTATCTGCCTAGTCCTTTCATTCGAAACCTTTGTTTAAATCCTTTAAACAACCTTGCGAAAACATTGAAGTTGGCTCCTTCAAAACCATTTAAAAAACCCTTCGAAAGTATTGAAGGTAACCCCTTCGTATCCCTTAATAAACCTTCCAAAAACATTGAAGGTAACTCCTTCAAAACCATTTATAAAACCCTTCGAAAGTATTGAAGGTAACCACTTCGTATCCTTTAATAAACCTTTCGAAAACATTGAAGGTAACTCCTTCAAAACTATTTATAAAGCTTTCCTTTTACAAGCTTTATAAAATATGACATCCGCCTTGTAAATCCTTTAAACCTTAGCCCATTGAAAACATTACAAAACAATACCTTATGACCTTGCCGAAAGGTTCTGCCTTTCGACCTTGTCGGAAGGTTTCTTTTCGACCTAGTCGAAAGTCTAGGGTACCTCCCCTATAAATCATTTAACAACCTTTCGAAAGTCTTGTAACTTAAAACCTTTCAAAGACATTAGGTTCAGTTTAAAATAAGTGGAAAACCTTTCGAAACCATTCGAAGTTAACTACTTTGAACCTTTTAAAACGTTTCGACTTAAAACATTTGGATATGCAAGAGGATCAGAAAAACATTAGAGTCGAAAGCAACTGCTTCGAAACCTAAAACCAATCGAAACCATTCGAAAACAATGAAGTGTTGGTGTTGGAACCAACCCTTCGAAATCAATGGAGAGTGGCGGCAAGTTTTGGAAAACGAAAGGTACCCTTTGACTCCATATGTGTCGAAAGGTTTGCAAGCGACAAATATGCTTCCGAAGTTGCCGAAAGCTATACCTTTCGACTTTGCCAAAAGGTTTCAATCAACACAAGAAAGCAAACCAATCGACACCTTTTCCTTTTAAACCTTTTGACAATTTCGAAAGCTCTTTGTCGAAAGCTAGAATGTGTATTTTTCTTTAAAACCAAAACAAAACTTCATCTCTTTCGAAAGCTACAATCCTTCGTCCCCAACCTTTCGACTTCCTCCAATTCACTACATACCAGTTTCCCCATACGCTTTGGTATTTAATTTAATCGGAAGGTTTGATACCCTTTGACCTTGTCAAAAAGTCTGGAATGAAGACAGAAGCTCCTGCCAAAAGAGTTGAAACAGCAAAAATACTGTTTGAAATAGTTCTTTTGCACCCCATCTGCCTTGTTTGTCTACATCTAATTGGTTGCCGGAATTTTATATTCGATAATTGCTGCCGATTTTTCATATTTGGAAATTTGAATAATTTAAAAAAGCCATTTTCTCCTTTATAATTATATAAAACATTTAAGTCACATACATTAAATAATTTTATATAACCATCAAAACACCTTGAAAAATATTGGAAAAATTCCAGAAAGTAAATTAATATGTTCTCTTTAACATATAAAAATTCGGATCCAAAAAATAATTATTTTACCCGTAAATAATTTTTATAATCCAAATCAACCTTTTCTTTCTTAGAAAATTATAACAAATCCACGAATATTCAGAAAATTCGTGGATTTGTTATAATTTCTGAAAATTGAAACCCATCTTTATAATAATTTTTTAGATCGGTATAAAAATTTGTAAGGCTAACGGATGTCATTTAATAGGATTTTTGTCTTAGAACATGTCCTAAAATCTATATGAACATACATAAATCATCAACATGTATATATAATCTTTTATCATTCGAAAACATGGCAAACATTTGCAAAACCATTTGTAATTAACTTTAAAACCGAAACTATAAAATTAGAGATGTAAACATTATTCACCTTTGCTTTAATGATTAAGGAGCTTGAGATTTGAAAGAGTTTGATTTGAATTTACTTTCCTTAAGCTTCTCTTTTGTTTCCTCTTCTTCTTCCTTCGTTAATGGTGGCCGACCAAGCTTTTAAATTTTGGAAAATGATAATGAACGTGTGTTTGGAATACACGGCCTAAGGAAGACAATATAGGAATGGCCTCGTTCCTATAATACCCCTCCTATAATTCATTTTAACCCTTTATTAAGTTTATTAATTTAAAAAGTCATGGCTACCTTAATTAAATAAAATCTCAATCTCCTAATCAACACAATATTTTATTTAGTTTATCTAACTAAATCTCCTACATAATGTTATCAAAAATATAGGGTGTTACACTGCATCTTCCTAAGAGATTCCCCCTTGGCTTCACCAAAATAAACCTCTAGGTACCGACCAAAAGCTTTTGGTACCAAATTGGGTACTTAGCCAATTCTAGCGAACTTTCTCCCATTCATCTAGTGCTCCATGTTCCAAGTGCTTGGACCCCGACCACTCCCTACCAATGCTCTCGGCATCAACTACAAAGCTCTTGGTACAAACTTCGAAAGCTCTCATTCCATGCCCTTTAAAGCTATCGGGATGAAGTCAGTACTTAACCAAATTCTTGCATTAGACCTTCACTCATCACACCTAGCCATTACTTGAAGAACCAAACATCTACTGAGTATTTTCCATAAAGAAAAAGCACTCGGTACCGACCAGAAGCTTTCGGTACTGGGTCTATTCCTTAGCACTAATTTTGGTGCAACTCAAATCCTGGACTACACCCATGCTCCATAACCCCTCCTTCGAGTTTCATCCCATTCTGACCATCTTTACCTCCGATTTGCAAATTCAAAACCTCTTTCCTAACTACCTACAGGCACTAGTAAACTTTATCAAAGCAAAATGCACAAACATGAAATAACATACATACATAGATACATACATACATACATACATACATACATATATATGTATATATGTACTATGTATGTATTCATACATGCAATCCATAAGAACATGATAATCAATCCAACCCTAAACAAAATATAACTTTTACATTTGCATATGCACATAAACAGAAAGAGTTACAAAAAACATTTAAAAACCACTTTAAAACCTTCAAAATTCAGCTATAAGCATCTCTAAAAATGTGATTGAAGTTTGAAAACAATTTAAGTTATGAAATGATGTTAAAAACCTTTTTAACTATATAAAAATTCAGAGTAGAGTGAGAGGTGAAGAACCACTCACCAAATACCTAACATACCAATTTCTACCTTTAGACCTGAAGTGGACAATAAGGAAGAGAAATGCGAATCAACGAAAATGATTATCTCAAGCTTCTATATGTTAATCTCCTCTCTAATTGATGATTTGACTAAGATTAGTAAGAAAAAGGTAGGCTTTTGATGAAATTTAGGTTAATGAAGGCTTTGGGCTATTTTAGGGAAGTTGAAAATAACTTAGATAAGTTCCTACAACCTTCCCTTCGCATAATTTTCGAGATGGGTTAGTGGGCCTTAGCAAGAGCTTAGTTAATTACCCACTAATGCAGGTCCGCGACAGTAAAAGCTTAAAACAGCTATAATTTTCAAATGGTACATCCATTTTTCTATTATAATCACTCTACGAAATGAGAAACTATCGTCCTGAAGTAGTGAAAGTGGTTTGGGACCGTAACTTGGCTCGTAACAGAAGTTATTGTCCAAACAAGGTTTTGAGGGTCAAAATTATCATATAGAGATTCGACAAAAATCATAGATATGGAAGAGGTCTCAAAGAGTCAGTTCCTAAAATTTTGGACTCATATGACCTTATATGAATAAAATAGAAATATGTTTTGATCCTTCAATATGAAAAATATAGGTCATTACACTCTCCCCTCTTTAGGAATTTCACCCTCCGAAATCACTGAATAAGTTAAACATAGTTACCCCGCACGCTTAACAATCAAATGCAATCATCATACATATAACAAGCAGCCATGCAACCAATATTGTAGGTAAGCCTATCCTAGCATGCGAGATACTAAACTACCCCATATGATATTAAAGGTAAAAGTAAATATGATAAACCGTAGGCCTTACCATATAAAGAGCTCCAAATATGTAGCGCTTATGCTCTCCTCAGTGTTCCACGTACAATTGCCTTCACTTTCGCTCATTGAACCTTCACTAACTCCACCCTCTTTCACCTAAGCTGTTCTGTATCATGTCCGAAAATGTGAATCGGCCTATGAGGTTTTGAAGCTTCTGGTTCAATCTCAATATCATCAAGTTGATCTGGAATAATCGCCATGCCCGAGTCATGCACAAACTTTTGTTAATCAGAAACATGGAAGACGTTGTACACACCCGCCATCTTCTGAGGTAAGTCGACCTTATAGGCTAGGTTCCCAATCTCTCTGCTACCAGAAGAGGACCTACGAATCTCGAAGCCAGTTCCACCTTACTATTGAAACAAATCACATTCTTCAAAGGAGAAATCTTTATAAACATCATATCACCGATGGAGAACTCCAAATCTCTACGTCTCTTGTCAACATAGCTCTTCTGCCTATCCTGAGAAACTTTCATTTATTGCCATATGATCTCTATATTCTCTGAAGTTTCTCTAATCATCTATGACCCAATTATCAGTTTCTCGCCCGCTTCCCATCAACATGAAGAGGCATTACACAATTATCCATACAATGCTTCACAAGGTTCCATGCTGATATTAGATTGATAGCTATCATTGTATGTGAGCTCCACCAAATGCAAGTGATTTTCCCATAAGCCTCTGAAATCGAGTATGCAAGCTCGCAAGAGATCTTTCAAGATACAATTCACTCTCTCTATATGCCTATTAGTTTGTAGGTAATAAGCTATACTGAGACGCAACTCGATCCCTAATGCCTCTTATAAGCTCTTCCAAAACCCACTAGTGAACAAGCAGTCTCGGTCACTCACAACACTCTTCGGCACACGATGAAAATCATACGACCCGTTTCATAAAAAACTCGGCCAGATTGGCTATCATTCCACTTGGTTTGATGAGTGTAGATCTTGTGCTCTTAGTCAACCGATTAACTATAATCCAAATGTTGTGTATCCTGCTCGAGTCTTTAGCAGTCTGTCAATAAAATCTATTGATACTTGCTCCACTTCCATTCAGGAACTGTAAGAGATTATAGCAACCCATATGACTTCTTTTACTCTGCCTTCACCAACTAGCAGTTCATACACTTCGATGTGAATATCCCAACATCCTACTTCATCCCCTCCCAATGATGGTTCTACTTTATATCATGTTACATTTTATTACATCCGAGATGTCTGGTCAACCTCGAATGGTGGCACTCTCAAAGCACTTCTCTCATAATCCGTCAACATCGGAGACAAACAATCTCCCATCCTTACGGAGCCAATCTTTTAAGTTAATTCTATATTTCTTTTTATCTTTAGACTCTCCTCCTCCTTCTATTTTCACCATGCTCTTAACTAGTCTGGCATCTCACCTCTCACTAGTACCAGTATGTTAAATCAAAGTAGGTCAGATCATCAAACATGCCAACATCTGTGGCTCTAACTCACAATGAGATCTGAAGTCATAACCAGCAATATACTCCATCTGCTTCCACTCCATGAACATCGCTCCTAAACTGCCATATCTTCTACTCAATGCATCAACGACTACATTTTCCTTGGCGTATAGGAAATGGAAAAGTCATAGGAGACTAAGAATTCCAACTATCGCTGTCGGTGAAGGTTGGGATCCTTCTTGAAGAAAAGGCACCTCAAGGTTTTGTGGTCCTTGAATAGCTAGAAGCTTTCTTTTAATAAGTAGTGCCTTCAAAGCAAACACTATCGCTGCCAATTCTAAATCACGAGTTGGGCACTTCCTCTCATATGTCCTCAGTTGTCGAATAGTGTAATAAATCACACCTAATCCAGTACCACATGCATATGTTTATATTTTCAACTCCTCGTCTCGCTTAGAATGGTCAATAATGGTGCACTCGTCAAGCTCCCCTTCAAACTGACAAACGCATGCTCACACTCCGTGTCTCAAACAAAAGTCTGATTTTTCATCGTCAAATTGGTTGATGGTGCTTTTATCTTCGAGAAGTCCTTTATAAAACATCTATAATACCCTACCAATCCTAGGAAACTCCTCACATCCATGGCATTCTCGGGTTGGCTCCAATCCTAAACCACTGCCTCCTTTACAAGATCTACTATGATGCCATAATTAGAGATAAAATGACCCAATAACCTCACTTTCCTTCTCCAGAACATTTCAAATTTCGCTTTCAATCTGTGCTTTCTTAACCCTTCAAGTACAATCCTCAAGTGTGCCTTGTGTTCCTCTTTAGTCCTAGAGTAAACCATAAAATCATCTATGAACATAGGTATGAATTTTTCTAGTTGATCCCTAAATATGCAGCTCTTAAGAACAAAAAAGTTTGCCAAGGCATTGGTTAGTCCGAGTGGCATAATCAACCACTCATAGAAACCAAACGCCATATGAAATACGGTCATCGGCACACCCTCCTTCGGTACTCAAAACTGGTGAAACCCCGTCGCTAAATCCAATTGGGAGAACACCTTCACACCATAGAGCCGATTGAACAAGTCCTCAATACATAGGAGTGGATACTTGTTCTTCTTCATCACCTTATTCAGCTCACGACAATCTACACACAACCTCAGAGAGCCATCCGCCTTAGTGGCGAATACGACAGGTGTATCCCACTCAGATATACTCTTACGAATAAAACCCTTCTTCATTAGATTATGACTTGCGCCTCCAACTCATTTTTCTCTCCGGGTGCCATATGCCTTAAAGGCATAACTATCGATTCGACGTCCTTCACTAAGTGTATACGAAACTAAAGCTCATGATGTAGCAGTAATACAGTCACCTCCTCAAACACATCTAGGTACTCTCTATAGATAGGCATAGATGACAACCTATCCCGTGGAACCTTGAGTGAATATGGAAAGCTAACCATGACCATGTCCTCTAGTAGGCAGCAATCACTATTGTCCACCCCTCTACACCCCAATCGTCACCAATAGCTTCTCGCGATCCATTACTACTGCATACCTCCTTAGCTAACCCATCCACAAGATATCTTGAACCCAATGAAATTTAAAACAAACCAATCACAAACAAAAGGGCATCCATGACTCGAGAAGACCAAACCACAACACCATACATAAGGTAGTGGAGCCTCGAATACGGTTCAACATAATCAAAGTTGGTCAAATATTTCATGTTTCAATCTCAATCTATCTACTAGGTCACTATATATGAAGGAATGTGAAGCCCTGGTATCAAATAAAACATGTACGGGATCATCATAATTGGAAAGCATTCCTTGAATAACAATGCCCCACCCCTTCTCTTTTGCCCAAGGAGCACCAGATGAAGTCAAAACAACGTCCAAAAAAATATGCCCTCACCACTTGCTTCTGTTTTGCTTGTTCTGGACAACTTTTTTGCATATGTCCAAACTTGCTGTAGTTGTAACACATCTTCTTCCCATCAGCTTTACAATCTCTGATTAGTGAAAGGGACAGCGGATTAAGGATCTTAAATCTAATTTAACACTAGAGAGGGTGAACAGTGTTTAATGGATTCTAAGACTTATATGAACCAACTTAAAATTATGACACAAACAAATGTAAAACTTAATCACAGAACAACTACAGAATCAAATATAGATGTAGAAAGTAAATAAAAACAGTAAAGGGAAAGAACACACCGGATTTTATTCTGGTTCGAAGTTACCCTACATCCAGTCCTGTACCAAGGCAAACCACCTCATACAGATTTTTATTATACCAATGTCGAGATTACATTCCTCAATTCTAAAGGCCTTGAGTTACCCTCCTATCTCCTGAGTCCGGAGCAAACTCTCTTAATTTACAGGCCATAAGATTACCCAATTGATTTTCAGGCACAACCACACCTTATAGAGAGACTCGATAAACTTTTGATTACAAATTGATCCTATAGCTCTGAATAGCACTTTGATCTTCGAGAGAGGGAATAGAATCAAACAAGAATGAGATTCTAATTTGATTCACTTGAGAATTTGGCAAATTTTCGGCACGATCTTAAAAATATGAAAATTATAGAATATGGATTTGTGGAGAAGAAGAACTGAAGAAAATATATAATTAGTTGGTTAAAAATTCGTTTGTGAAGGCTATTTATAAAGCACCAACGGCCATAACCATTCGTGAAGAGATTTAAACGAATAAACACTTCTTTTGAAAATTGAAACTTTTGAATTCAACGGTCACCATGTTGACATGGGGTATCCCATGATGTCGACATCGCTATATTAAAGACAATGTAAAATTTGTTTTGTAAATGGTATAGAAAGGAAAACAAGATAAAATGATTCTGGAGTAAAAACAAGAGTTTATTTAAAAACAAAAACAAAGAATATTTTAAGGCCAAAACATCTTTTTGAAAATCATTTGAAAGATAATTTTTAAGGATAAAACATTTTGAAAAACAGTTTTGAAAAACTATTTTGAAGTAATTTTGCAAGCTTCTTACTACAGAATATCTCATCACATCAGGACTCGAAAACTTGTACAAAACCAGAATGTTCGTGGGCTTGTAAGCCGCTTGTCATAGGTTAGTAAGCTACTTGTCATTGGTTTGTAAGCCACTAAGAACGTAGAAATGGGTTCCATCCTAAATGAAATTCGAAATGAATATTTCCATGCTATTATGAAGTTTTAACAAAAACTAGACACATATCTTGAAATCTTGATCTCGATACTCTAGAGTCTTCATTCTTGAGTCTTGAGTCTTTATACTGATTAGTCTTCAGTAATCAATACCTGCATATATATATATCTATATATTCTCTATATACATATCTATCTAGACAACAGTGTTAGTATATATTTTATAATAAGATAAGTTAAAAAGGTTATTTTCATCAAAACCAAGATCTCAGTTCCAAACAATTTCCCCCTTTTTGATGATGACAACCTGTATTTATAAAATATACTTATCACACCATAACTCCTATCGTAACTCCCCCTTACTCCATAACTCCCTCTTACTCCAAGACAATTATTATTTTACAACTTCTACCCCTTTGTCATCAACAAAAACTTCTTAAATATCCCTGAACTTGTTATAAGATAATCCACCATAATAAAATAGGATAAACCATATATAAGTGTAATAAGTGCTAAGTGTGATCATAAATGCAATCCAAAAAATAAATCAATCATCAACCAATCATATTTACATTAATTATTCAATCCAAACATATATACAAACCATACCAAATAAGTTAAGTCAATCAAGTTTAAGACACACCAATCAAATCAAACAAATAACATACAGAATGACTAGACATTCCTTGGTACTTCCACCCATCCATCTTCTCCAAAGATAGGGTCTGCTTTGATGGCATCCCATTCTTCTTTATCCTTGTCGAGAGTGACTAGTGGATTTCCTTCGAGATCGTCCTTGTTAAGGGCTGAGATCATCCAACAAAGGGCGTCGAAATGTCTCTCTTGCTCCTTGATCATCTGTATGTGACTCAATTCTAATTGACACTGATTATAAAGTATAAATGTAAGAATACTATTGAAGGAAGTGAGAGTTACTTCAAGATCATCACTTAGATTCTTAATCGAAGAAGTCATATGCTCGTCGACAAAATTCTATCGGTTTACAAAACATCGAAGAATTTAAATTAAAAATAACTGCAAGCGCACGACATACTATTGAAGTACGTGGCGAGTACGGGTCGATCCACAGGGAATTGATGATTTTAAATTTCTATTCAATCAAATCATACCAAAGTTGAGTGAAAGTTAAGCTAGAGAATTAAAAAAAATAGCTAACTAACTAAAAAAAAGAGATGCAAATACAAGAATTAAGTGACAATTTAGAGAATAAATCCACTCTTTAGATCATGTAGTTCAACACATATGAAATCATGATCTCTCTTTTATGGTCATTAGTGCTTTAATTGATGTGCTTATCATAAGTATGACATATTTGTGATATTGATTAGCTAACATAAGCCATCAAACTATAGCACATCCCTTAAAACACTTACTAACTTTCATGAAACTTGACAAAGAAAATGAAAATGAAATCTATTTTAAGTATGGCCTATTAACTATTGATTAGAAATATAGACCATCAAATTTTAATTTCAAATCACTTTCTTATGCCATAATCATATTTTGATGAAGAGGCAATTAGTGTTAGTGATTGTTTAAGCATAGCCTATTTGGTGTCAACAATATAGACTATCAAATTCAAAGCAAAAACAACTAGTAAACCATTTCTATCATCATCATTAAGCACAAAAAGATAGCATGAATTAACAAATAGTTGAAGCTACATAATTAGAGAGCTTCATTAACCCCTAAATTGAAGGGGTTTAGCCTCTCATATTTTCAATTAAAAACACAATTGTAGCTTGCAACATGAGAGAAAAAGAAAAGGAAAAAGAAAGCAAGATAAAGAAAAACTATTCTACTTGCATGAAAAATAAATCTACACTACAACATGGAAGTAAATAAGCATGAAAAGGAAAAGAACATGTATTGAAGTTGCATAAAAAAAATTACATAAAGAGAAATAGCTAAGTAGCCATGAAAAGAAAGAAGAGAGCTTGGTTTTATTTTGAGCCTAAAACTAACTAAAGAGAGACAAACTAAGAGGAACTACATGAAACATAAGGGGCTATTTATACAAGCATAAACCCTAATCCATAATTTGGGGAATGTCCAAACTACCCTTGAGAAAGTGTGGAGGCCAAGTAATCATTAGCTTCTACTAATCATCATTTAAGTGTACATGAAGCCATTAATTCCATAAGCATGTGCATTAGCCTCTAATTTGTACATTAAGATAAGCGGGTAGGTGGGGTCCTCAATGTTCTTCACTTTGAATTATTGCCATCTTTATTCCTTTGTATTCATTTTATGCATGCATGTGTCTTCATAAAACCACTCCTATTTGAGATCAAATTCTACAAATATATATATGAATTTTCAATTAATTTTTCTCAAAGAAATATATGCACACAAATGACCGTTTTATAAAGATGGATATGTGACAATTTGGAATTAATATGGATTTTGGTTAAAACAAGTTAAAATACCCAATATGATCATTTATTTAATTTAAATACATTAAATATGGAGGTAAAATATGCACATTTACGTGCACATCAAATACCCCCATACTTATCTCTTTATTCGTCCTCGAATAAAGGAAAAAACTAAGATACATCCATTTTCGTAGGGAGCACGATTGCATTGAGCGTATGCAACAATTTGTTAAAACCTCTAGGTGTCTCCAATAGGACGAGTGTTGTCTCATGAGGGTTTTTAGCGGATACTACCCACAAAATCCAAATGCAGGATGAAAATATTTACAAAATGCAAGATTTATTTACAAAGAGATGAATGCGAGTTTTTGAAAATATTTACCATGAAGGTTCACTTTTAAATCGACACAAATAAGTTAAATATAAGTTTCAGTCATTATCTTGAAATTTAAGTCATTTACTCGTCAAAGTTTCTAATAAAGACGAAGTTATCATAACAAATAGACTATAGTTTAACTCGTTAATTCAGTTGATAACAAAGTGTAATTATGAAAAGGATCCTTAGTTGATTATCAAAGTTTATCAAAATGGTATTTTCATTTCTTTTAGTAACAAATCAAATCAACTAAGTAAAAATAGTGCCAGGATTTCAATTGCTTGCTCTCTCATTATTTGCAAGAAAAATTACACACCTAGCTCAGGTAAACTGAGGCCAGATATATCACCCATACACTGCCTTTCGGACTTATATGAAGGGAGTATAGAGCGTGGCGAGTGCACACACTTTCGTGCATACACCTATCGACCATGGGTGGCTTTTATTAAGTTTGTTTTTTTACATGTGTTTCATACATGCATAACCGTGATGACTTTTAAATGAGTATGAAAGCACATAATCAAAGATTCCAAGTAATTCACTCATGCATAGCCGTAAGAACTTTTAAATAAGAGTGAATACTTGGATGCTATTATTTTTATTTTTACATTTATTTTTAAGAGGGAGAGAGAGAGTTTTGCAAAATCATATTAGCACCATTTAACTTAGAAGACAAAAAAATGTTATATCCTTTACTTTAAATCAACCACTTTTTAAAACAAAGATTTTCAATTAGGATGTACTTCATAATTAATACGTATGAATCTTTCTATATAGTAGTTAAACCATTATTATTTGTAATCAAACTTTATTTTTATTTTTGTTAAGACAAATAAATTTTCAAAAAATTCAATTTAATAAACCAAAACCATATACTTATCTTATATTGTTTCTTTTAAAAATAAATCAAAAGAAAAATTGTTTTTGGGATTTTTTTTTGAGATCTTAAAGCAAAAAAACCATAAAAAATAGAAAAATTGAAGATGAATCTCCCCCCCCCTTCCACACTTGATTTTGACCATGTCCTCACAGTCAACACAAGTGGAAGGAGAAAAATAAAATAAAAATCATATATTTACATGAAAGATTATTATTTACAAGAGATGATAAAGTATACAGTCAAAAAGTAAATGAAACGGTCTTCTAAAGACTGACTCATTTGTCTCATCAAATGTGTGAGACACAGCTTAAGCACGAAAAACCAATTCGTAAAAGATTTCGACGTTGAATGTGGATTTGGAAAAATGAACGTCGTTTTACTAAAAATCATACGAGTTGTTTTATTTTCGATGACTTTTGGGTTGATAAAATGATTGGTTGAAATTCAAGTTTATTTCCATCATTTTGAAATTCAAACTCATCATCCACAAATTTTTCAAAATTATTGATTTCAAAATTGAAATGGTGATTTAAGTCTTCCCCTTGAGAATTTAACTACTCATTTTTGAAAAGTCCAAAGAAATCATGTTCGTTAAATTCATCTTCCTTTGTTGGATTATCACAACTTTATTGCGCATCTCAAGTTCAAAATCCAAAGTTTTTGTATTCAAATTTTCGAAATCGAGAAAAGGAAGATCGAATTTTAAATTTGGTTCCACACCCTCAAAAGAATTGAAATCCAACTCAATTACCGTGTTTTTAATAGCTTCATTAAGATTATTATCTTCAATATCAAAAGTTGTTATTTGAAAATCGTCGATTTGGGTAAAAGTTGGATTATCATTTGACTCGTTACACGTTGGGGTTTGGTTTTGTTTTTCAAGTTGTTTCATATATGTTTCAAACAACGAATCCGTATGATCATCGTAAATTTCGTTCATTTGCTCAACAAAATCCAATTTATTGTTATTAACATAAGGATTTTCACTTTAAAATCGTTGAGAACCAAGATTTTCAATCGTAACTCCCATTGCTAAATTCATTTGAAAAGTTGTTTTCATTTTCATTTTGAGTTTGAAATTCATTTTGGAGTTCGAAATTGAAGTGGCATGGGTTATAATCTAAATTGTTTGAACTTTGGATTGAATTCAAATTTTGAAATCTTGACTCGAGTTATTATACAAATATGAATTACAAAAATCATTTATACTTTGATTTTGTTGTGTAGAGAATTCAAGTAAAGATGAAATGCTATTTCCAAGAGTTGAGGGTTGTTCATCATTTTGAAAACTTTGTTTTTCAAAATTCAAATGTTTAAACAATAGTTGGTGTTAAAATATTCATACGAATTTGGAGTGAAATCATATAGATTATATTGATTTTTACAACTATTGTAAAATTCAAGTGAGTGGGGAAACTCGGACATTTTCAAGAACGTATTTTTAGTTTTTTTATAAAGGAAAAATATTTACAGATAGAATTTATTTTTCAAAATGGAAAATTGATTTTTGTTTTGATTTTGATTTTTGATTTTTTTTTTTTTGATTTTTTGAAAAGATTTATTTATATATATATATATATATATATATATATATATTGGTTTTTATTTTATTTTTTGGAATTTTGAAATTTCAAAGGGAAAGGAAAATGAATATTTACAATTTTTTTAGTTTTGGAATTTTTTTTAAATGTGCATGAAGTAGTGCAACTATATGAATGCAAAGGTTAATTACAAATGATTTATCCCAAGTTAACCCAAAATTGTATAATCACAGTTTGTCTTAAATCAACAAGATAGTTCTCAGGCAGGTAATGAATAGGATTTATCGGTGCAACACGAATCACCATAGCAATGCAGCCGTAGGTTTAAGTACCTTCAGAGGAACAACCACTATAATATTTACGAATCACCGTAATATTTATAAATGGTTATTACTCTACGGTAGCCTAGACACCAAGAAATTAAATTGTTCAACTAAGTCAAATTGTTAATATACATTTAAGTGTTGTCGATGCCTAACTGTTATTACTAAACAAAATTCTAGAATGAAATGCAAAGCAGAAATTAAACGTGTATTAACAATGCAACTATGAATGGATTTTTGTTTTTGTTTTTTTGAATTTTTGAATGTTTTTTAAATGCAAATGCAAATAACCAACAATGCAGGACAAAAAAAACAATAGATATATACAGTGCAAGGCAAATATAAAGAAAATTATAAGCAAGCAGTTATTTTTTTGGCAAGATTAGCAAATCAAGTAATTTATTTTAACAAACACTTCTGCTTCTTTGACAACTCTGCTTTGGCAACCTGAAAATAAAAATAAAGATATATACAGTTGTTTTCGTATAAATATATACCAGAGGAGAAACTAAAAAAAGGAAAATAAGAAACTACTGAAAGAAATGAAACAAAAAATTTCCAAACAAAACTTATTTGTTTTTTTTTAAACTAAACAAATTAAAACTAACTAAAAAAAGAAAGGAAAATCGAATTCGACCTATATGCCCGGCCTGGCAAACAACTGAAACACTCCTTTTTTTTAACAGATAAAAAAAACTTAAAGGTTAAAACTAAATAAAAAAACAAAGCAAATTTCACGTTTTCAACCAGGCCCACAACTATTAACCCGGCCCACACAAAATCGAGACCCGCAGCTATCTGATAAGGAAAGGATTTTCAGTCTCTCAAATTCAAAACGCAATCAAAAGCGTCCAACTTTCGTTCAAATTCCCCAAATTTCAAATTTTCCCAAATTCAATTTCTTCAACTTCGAATCGCATGTTGCGAGCAGAGGGTTTGAGGCGATGTCGGTTTTGTTGCGTCAATGGGAGGGTGGTCTAGAGTTTAGGTGATGCAAACGTGGATGTACAGGGGATATGGCGGAGCTCGAGTGGTGGTTGAATTGGCGACTGTATTTTGAGGTCGCGATGGTTCGAGCAATTGGGTTAAGGCGATTCGTGGTGTGCGATTGACAATTGATGGTAATGAAGTGGAATTGGTCGTGCCTGGTTGTGAGGCCGTGGTGGTAGCACTTCGGAGGTGATGGATGCTACGGCTTAGGGCGGTGAAGGACTGTGTTCGTTGTAGAAATGTATGTGTCTGCAGAGGTCGAGTGTGGGTTTTTTTTTTTTTGGGGGGTTCGGTTGAGATGTGTTTAATTTGATGATGAACTGTTTTGTATGCAGCACGAAGGATGTTGTGTTGGTGAAGTGGTATGGCTATGTTTTTGGTGATGTCTGCAGTTTTGAGGAGTGAATGGCTGTAGCATTGTCTATAGCAAGATTGAATGTGGATGAAGAGGATGGTCAGTGGGAACTTTGAGATAGCAGATGGATGATGGTGAAGATAGCAAATGGGTTGTGGTTGAAAAGCTTGTCGAAAGCAGATGGATGATGGTGTTGATTCTTTGAGATAGCAGTAGTTATTAGGCAGTCAGGGAGGGGGTTTGGTCAGTGGAAACTATGATGAAGTGGGTTGATGATAGCAGTGTTGATGATGGATCGGCAGTTGTTGTTTCAGGTTGATGCCAGTGATATGGCGATGGATGCACAGTAATGGGAAGTATGATATGCAGTTCTGATTGTCACTGCAGAAGTTTGTGTGGGTATGGGGTATGTGGATGGTGGGTTCTGGAAGTTGCTTGGAGGTAATTGTGGAAGAGATGGTTCAGACTTTAAGTTGAGGGTGGAAGGCAGATGTTCGGTGAAGTATGGCAAGCAGCTGTCGACTGTGTGGTGGAGCAGAAGTTATACTGGGGGGAAATGTGGCAGTCGAGCAGTGATGTATGTTGTGAAATGAATGGTTATTTGTGGAGTTGAAGACTGGTGAATTGTTGCAGTAGGCAGGGAGTTGAAGTATGAAGCTTGTTTGAGTGGTATCGTGGAGTTTGTGGAGTTTGTAGAACAAAGGAGTGGAGATGACAGTTGTTAGTATGTGGAGGCAGAGAATGGTAGAACAGTGCACAGTAGAAATTTAAAAATGTAAATGATAAATTTAGAAATGTAACAATGAAAATTCAAATGTGAATAAAAAGACAAAAAAAAATTTAGAAATTGTGTTTTTATTAAATATGGAAATGCACACAAACAAATGCAAATAACAATCATACAAATGCGCAATATTTTTTTTCATTGCAAACAAACACACACAACAAAATACACAAAAATCAAAATAAAAATAATCCGAAGAATAGAAAATTAAAATCAAGACAACTCCCCGACAACGGTGCCAAAAACTTGTTCCCGACGAAATTATATTGGTTTAGAAAATCGTCGAACGAAATTAAATTAAAAATAACCACAAGTGCATGGCGTACTATTGAAGTACGTGGCGAGTACGGGTCGATCCGTAGGGAATTGATGATTTTTAATTTCTATTCAATCAAATTATACCAAAATCGAGTGAAATTTAAGTTAGAGAGTTAGAAAATTAGCTAACTAAATGAAAAGAGATGCAAATACAAGAGTTAAGTGACAATTTAGAGAATAAATTCACTCTTTAGATCATGTAGTTCAACACATACGAAATCATGATCTCTCTTTTATGGTCATTAGTGCTTTAATTGATGTGCTTATCATAAGTATGACATATTTGTGCTATTGATTAGCCAACATAAGCCATCAAACTATAGCACATCCCTTAAAACACTTACTAACTTTCATGAAACTTGACAAAGAAAATGAAAATGAAATCTATTTTAAGTATGGCCTATTAACTATTGATTAGAAATATAGACCATCAAATTTTAATTTCAAATCACTTTCTTTTGCCATAATCATATTTTGATGAAGAGGCAATTAGTGTTAGTGATTGTTTAAACATAGCCTATTTGGTGTCAACAATATAGGATATCAAATTCAAAGCAAAAACAACTAGTAAACCATTTCTATCATCATCATTAAGTACAAAAAGAGAGCATGAATTAACAAATAGTTGAAGCTACATAATTAGAGGGTTTCATTACCCTCTAAATTGAAGGAGTTTAGCCTCTCATATTTGTCATTAAAACAACAAATGTAGCTCGCAACATGAGAGAAAAAGAAAAGGAAAAAAAAAGCAAGATAAAGAAAAACTATTCTATTTGCATGAAAAATAAATCTACACTACAATATGAAAGTAAATAAGCATGAAAAGAAAAAGAACATGTATTGAAGTTGCATAAAAAATTACATAAAGAAAAATGGCTAAGTAACCATGAAAAGAAAGAAGAGAGTTTGACTTTATTTTGAGCCTAATACTAACTAAAGAGAAACTAACTAAAAGGAACTATATGAAACATAATAGGTTATTTATACAAGCATAAAACCCTAATTCATAATTTGGGGAATGCCCAAACTACCCTTGAGAAAGTGTGGAGACCAAGTAATTTTTAGCTTCTACTAATCGTCATTTAAGCGTACATGAAGCCACTAATTTCATAAGCATGTGCATTAGCCTCTAATTTGTACATTAAGGTAAGTGGGTAGGTGGCGTCCTCCATGTTCTTTACTTTGAATTATTTCCATCTTCATTCATTTGTATTCATTTTGTGCATGCATGTGTCTTCATAAAACCACTCCTATTTGAGATCAAATTCCTACAAATATATATATGAATTTTCAATTAATTTTTCTCAAAGAAATATATGCACACAAATGACCGTTTTATGAAGATGGATATGTGAAAATTTGGAATTAATATGGATTTTTGTTAAAACAATTTAAAATACCCAATATGATCATTTATTTAATCTAAATAGATTAAATATGGTGGTAAAAATATGCACATTTACATGTACATCACCATAATTCAAGAAATAGGAAGAACTATGAAAGAGAGTGATTGGAGATGAAGTTTTACAATTTATTCTGAAAGAAACAGATGTAAATAGGGGTAGAAAGTCGTTTGAAATGAATAGACACAAGTTAGTTACATGAAAATGAAATTTGGAAGTGTAACTATTTTCTACATGTTGGATGTCGACATGGAGGGATGGTGTATGTCAACATGCCTCTGCTTAAAATGACATTTTTCTTTGTTTTAAATATTATGAACAAATCTATTAAACTAAAATTTGTATAATATATAAACAAGCAATTACAGAGACAAGTGAAGTTGAATAACAGGAATGAAAGATTCCATTAATAATTCTAGTCAACATTACATAAGATAATATAATATTAACTAGAATAAAGGAAATATAAAGATAGAACTTAAGATAACATGAACTAAAACTAGTTAGATGAAGACGAAGAAGATGATAGTCCAAGCTTTCTACTAATTTTCCCGAAGAACTTGTCAATTTTAGTGGAAATCTTATCCATTTTCTTACTCATAGATCTTTTAAGTGTCTTTTGATTTTCCACTATAATTCTTTGATTATTAAGAATGGTTTTGTTGGATGGATTAGCGGGATTAGTAGGATATTCAATACTTTGCAAAGAGGTTTCTTAATCTTCCTCTTCCTTCTCTTCAATTTCCATTCCTTCCTCTTCCTCTTCTTCTTCTTCTTCCTCTATTTCTTCCATTTCTTCGTGGGTAATCCTTTCTTCTTTTTCCGTAAGTGTTTCATATGGTTGAAACATTAATGGAATTTGCATAAGGGAAATGTTTCTATGGTCGAACACTTTTCTAGTTATAAATTCTTCCTTTTTGAAAACAACTCCAAAGTAATTAAAAATCCGAGTGAGATAAATTCCATGATATAATGTGTCTTCACCCATAGTAAAATTCTTGGGCCTTAGCTCAACCAAAATAACTTGAGCCCAACTAATATCATAATTTCCAAAAATTGCTAAAAGAGTTTTGCAAACTTTTAAAGTCGAGTTGTTGTAGTTTTCTGATCTTGCCATAAGAGTGTGTTGGATAAGAAGATTAACAATTCTTTCTTTTGGACGAAAATAACAATTATTGAATTCGAAATTGTCATCCCTTTCAAAGATGTGATGAAATGTCTCTCGATCATTTTCATTGATTTGAAATTCCGAGAGATTCATTCCGGTATACTTACATCCTAAAATATTTCCCAAAATTTCACAATCCAAAACAATTTGTGTTCCTTTAACACTTTTCCAAATTTGTCCTTCTTCCCCGTCATAAAAACCCCGATTCAAATTCGAATAAAACATCTTAACAAGATTTGGATAACATACAAAATCATTTTGTCTGTTATCAACTAAACTAAGAATAGAACATTGTTGAAAAAGATTTTCAATTTCATAAGAAGGAAAATCTTCAAAAAGAGCAAATTTTCCCGTATGAATTTTACCAAAGTTTACATAGTTGATGTAGGCTTTGATAGCTTATGGATCATTAAAAAGAAAGTTTTTGACAGATTTTGGAAGCTTAATGGTGTTAGGAGTGCTTGAAGGGGCCATTGAAGAAGTTTGAGAGGAGTTGAAGATAATGAAGATAAGTTTGATATTTGAAATAATAGTGAAAAGTGATGATAAAGAGAGTGAGATAAATAGAGATTCTATAGACATGTTCTCTAGTCAAGAGATATCTTTCCAAAGCATTGAAGTTGGTGAAAATATGAAGGGAATTCAAAAGTTTGAATTCAAATTTTGAAATCAAATTCTAAGGGGCATGTCGACATGGGGTATCCGGGTATGTCGACATGTGCCTATTGAATCAAAGGACAAGTTTCTATTCCTAATTCCTAATATATATATATATATTATATCCAATATTCTAATTATATAACTCCTATGATAACATTAAATATATTAATATTTAAATATTTAAAATATTATTAAAATAATATTATTTTTGAATTTAAAATTCAAATTTCAAGTAATAAATTTGAATTTAAAAATTCAAGGAATTTTAAAACAATCAAGCAAGAAAACATGCATCCATTCAAACAAGAAAAATCAAAAATAATGTAAATGCGTACCTATTTTTAGATCCATACTCCTATCGTCATCTGATTCATGAATAGCAGTGAAACACAGATTTGAATTATCCATCTTCTTTTCATCGTCACTGGATGATGAGTCTGAGTCATCAAGAGTTGTTGTGAATGCTTTCTTTCTTTTCCTTCACGAGCCATTGTTTGGTGGAAACAAATGTTTATCTGGATACGAACAATCTTTTCTATAATGCCCGACCTTAGTGCAATTGTAACATCTATCACTGTTGACGTTCTCTGTATTATTTCCTGAATTCCTTTGATCATTTCTTTTGTAATTATTCATTTTTCTATATTTTAGGAAATTTCAAAAATTTCTTATCATGAAGGCAATCTTCTCATCACTATCTAGCTCCGAATCTTCAATTGTTGCATTGAATGCTAATGACTTCTTTTCTGTAGCCTTATTTTCTCTTCTTCCTTGCAGTTGAACTTCATAAGACATCAGATTCCCAATCAATTCTTCTATTTTCATGAGACTGATATCATTTGCTTATTCGATTGCAAGTGTCTTTTGATCCCATTCTGAAGTGAGTGAATTTAGAATTTTTCTGACTTGGTCTTCCTCCGAAAAGCTTTTTCCCAGTGCAATTAGTGAATGAACAATATTTTGAAATCGACAATACATGTCGGAAAAGGACTCATTTGTATGCATTTTAAACAATTGAAACTGATTAGTTAATATGGAAATTTTAGTCTATTTAACTTTGCTTGTTCCTTCATGAGTAACGTACAAAGTTTTTCGAATTTCAAATGCAGATTTATAAACAGACACTCTATTAAACTCATTCCTATCCAGTGAACAAAATAATATCTTCATGGCCTTTGAGTTATTTTGTACAACACACTTTTGCTCAGCAGTCCACTGGGCAAAATTGGTAGTTGGTTTAATATACTCAGTTTGTGTGATATTCCAAGTGTCTAATCCTACAGATTGTAAATAAATTTTCATTCTACAAGCCCAATATGCATAATTACTGTTATTGAAAAATGGTGGTCTGACAGTAGGCCGACCTTCTACAAATGAACTAGTGTTAATGATAACAGAACTAGTGGCAGAGTTGACATTACCACTGTTGGTAGCCATTAAAATAATTTTCAAGTTTCAGATTACGAAAACTATGAAAACCAATGCTCTGATACCAATTGAAAGGGACAATGGATTAAGAATCTTAAGGCTAATTTAACACTAAAGGGGGTGAATAGTGTTTAATGGATCCTAAGACTTATATGAACTAACTTAAAATTATGACACAAACAAATGCAAAACATAATAACAGAACAATTACAGAATACAACACAGATGCAGAAAGTAAATAAAAAATAGTAAAGGGAAAGAACACAACGGATTTTATACTGGTTCAGAGTTACCCTACATCCAGTCCTTTACTAAGGCAAACCACCTCATACAGATTTTTATTATACCAATGTTGAGATTACATTCCTCAATTTCTAAAGGCCTTGAGGTACCCTTTTGTTTCATGAGTCCGGTGCAAACTCTCTTGATTTACGAACCATGAGATTACCCAATTGATTTCCAGGAACAACCACACCTTATAGAGAGACTCGATAAACTTTTGATTAAAAATTGATCCTATAACTCTGAATAGCACTTTGATCTTTGAAAGAGGGCAGAGAATCAAACAAGAATGAGATTCCAATTTGATTCACTTGAGAATTTGGCAGAATTTTGGCACAATCTTAAAAATGTGAAAATTATAGAATATGGATTTGTGGAGAAGAAGAAGTAAAGAAAATATAAAATTAGTTGGTTAAAAATTTCTTTTGTAAAGGCTATTTATAAAGCACCAATGGTCATAACCATTCGTGAAGAGATTTAAACAAATAGACACTTCTTTTGAAAATTGAAACTTTTGAATTCAACGGCCACCATGTCGACATGGTGTATCCCATGATGTCAACATCACTGTGTTAAAAACAATGTAAAATTTGTTTTGTAAATAGTATAGAAAGGAAAACAAGATAAAATGATTCTGGAGTAAAAACAAGAGTTTATTTAAAAACAAAAACGAAGAATATTTTAAGGCTAAAACATCTTTCTGAAAATCATTTGAAAAGATAATTTTTAAGGCTAAAACATTTTGAAAAATATTTTTGAAAATCATTTCGAAAAACCATTTTAAAATAGTTTTGCAAGCTTCTTCCTGCAAAATATCTCATCACATCAAGACTCGAGAACTTGTACAAAACCAGGATGTTCATGGGTTTGTAAGCCACTTGTCGTAGGTTGTAAGCTACTTGTCGTGGGTTTGTAAGCCACTAAGAAGGTAGAAATGGGTTCCATCCTAAATGAAATTTGGAATGATTATGAAGTTTTAACAAAAACTAGACACGTATCTTGAAATCTTGATCTCGATACTCTAGAATCTTCAATCTTGAGTCTTGAGTCTTTATACCGATCAGTCTTCAATAATCAATACCTGCATATATATATATATATATATATATATATCCTGCATATACATATCTGTCTAGACAACAGCGTTAGTATATATTTTATAATAAGATAAGTTAAAAAGGTTGTTGTCGTCAAAACCAGCATCTCAGTTCCTAACAATTAGGCGATCCTTGTCTCCATAACCAAAACAAACAGGTTCCCATTTACCCATCTTTTGAGCATTCTTTCCCTTTCCTCTTTCCATCCCATTTCTTCTTGCCTCCACTGCCTAGTTGTTGTTTTGGCTTATCCTTAGCAACAACGGCTGATTTGGGCTTGGGGTATAAATTCTCCTGCCAAAGGGCTTTCTCGACAAGTCTCTCAAAAGGCTCATCAATGTGACTCGCTAACTTCTTCTCTAAATAGTCGTCCAAACCTATAATAAAATTTTCTTTCTTTCTCAACAAAATATCAATGAAAGATATCTCGTACTTTAATAAAGCATCGAATTCATCAATATACTTGAAGAAAAACATATCTCCCTGCTTCAAATAAACAAATCTCTTGAATAGCATCGACTTCTGAGCAACCAAAATGTACTTCTCCTCAAACCAAATCCTAAAGCGGTCCCAAGTGAACTGATCCTAGGTTGTAGCAATAGTACTGACATTCCTGCAATTCATAGCTCGCTCTTGAAGCTGTCTAGAGTCATCTTCCTTTTACATGGCATCATCTACTTCCATGTCACAAAGAATACACTTGTAGGTGTCAAACCAAACCTGTACTTTGATGGTCGACTCTGTTCTAAGAGATTATCTGCCTCCTAAGGTGGAGTGATCCCTACATATTTTGGAAAAGTCATCCCTTAACGCCTGCATCTGAGCACCACCACCTACAACAAAATTTGGAGTGGCTGCTTAGGCATTCTGCAACATATTCACCATCATTGCATTGAACATATCTTGCAAGTCATTGTTAGCAACTCCCGAATCTGCTCTTTCCCCATCTCCTAAGATCTAGTTCCTCACAGTGTTTCTTATTTGTCAGCTCATTCTCGATCTGTAACAAGAATGATCGGTCGCTCAAAAAGAAAACTGTGTCGATGGTACTCATGTGTGCATGCGACTTATATAGTATATATTTATTACTATATAGTTTTGAAAACAAAAATATATAACAAGTATGCACTATCTCCTATATACATACCCTCGATCTAATCTACGGTGATAACCACTTCCCTATCTCTACTGAACCATAATATTAACTCAGGTTAATCATGTAACCTAAGCTATAATACCAAATGTGACGATCTCCCTACACCACCAGCACCCAATATAAATAAATAGTGTGCTAATGACTTGCCCAGCCGATGTAGGTTGATCATTAGGAGTTGAAAATGAAGTAAAACATCATAGAACCAGTCGTATATCTCATAGTGCATGGAATAAAATATAATATATGACATAGATATAAAACAAGGAAGATAATAATAACTAAGTGATCTAAATATTAGAGTATAGATTCACAGAGTTGTACATCAAGTAATAGAGTTTATACAAATGGAAATAAACTCAAATAATTGTCTCCAAATAATAGTAATATGCATGCACAATCAAGGCTCCTTGCAAATCGGAATCAACATAGAAATCCATATATAATACGAGATAACTCCATCCAGCTTATCCTCTGCACAGCTACTGCGTCCCTAGACATGCTATTTAGTCTACTCATTTAAGAGTAGCCGAGACACTAAGAAGCAAAGCATAGAACCTTATTCAGACAATAACCTGTTGTGAGAGGTAAATTAATCTCAAAATTCTATACAAGTTTATATATGCAACGATCTGCATTTTCAACCAATGAAAGTTGGAACCAAATACATCCACGGTATTCCAATGCTGAACATCCAATCGCCGAAAAGGTAGATTGTTAAGGTTAAATAAAGCGAACAAACAGGGGAAATAGAATCTCATAAAGGAAATGACAATATATTGTAGGATCTAGATTAACCCTAGAGGGGGGGGGAGGGGTGAATAGGGTTATAGCAAATTTTCTCGATTTAAACACAGAAACAAACTGCAGAAATAAATATGCTGAAAAGTAAATCACACACAAAATTTACCCAGCTTCGGCAACCCCTGCCTACTGCCGCATTCCCATATTTCTATTAGAATTAAACAGTCTCCCGCTTACAAACACTCTAACAGACTCGCAAACCCTCCTCCGGCTCACAAACACTCTAATAGACTCGCACCCCCTTCTCCTGCCTATAGAGTTTTGCAAACTCGCAAACCCTTACTCCTGCCTATAGAGTTTTGCAAACTCGCACACCCTGCTCACTGAACTAATTCTAAATAGACAATCTGACACTACCTACAACCTAGGTGGTGATTTACCAAGACTTGATTCGAAAAGTAAAAACAAAAAATAAAAAAAAACAATTAAATTTAAAACCTTATTTGAAAATAAAAACTAAATCCCCTTTATAAAGGCCGGCCCAATTTTTTTCTCGTTCCTTTTTCTTTTGGCTTGTGAAACAATTGCGGCCGATCCTCTTTGCCACTAAATTAGGGCTTCTGTTCCCTTGTGAAAATTGGGGCTTTGATTCTTCGTTCGATCTCATTTGTGTTTCCCTTGCTCGCGCTCGTTCTCTGATGATCGATTCTCTGGTTCTCTTGCTTTATTTGATCGTCTCTTGAGATGATGTCGGCCGTTCCTATTTGATCGAGTTCACTGGATTATGGTATGTATTCTTTCGTTGCTGGTTTTAATGCTTGCTTGACTCGATGCTCTAACTTGCCGATGATGATTGATATTTATAGGAGATGAATTCCTTGAATTTGTTCGTATCAATTCGATACTTTCCTAAATTATTTGATTGCCCGATGCGCACGCTTTCCTGATATTTTTCTCGACTTGATACTCACGGCTTTAACTTGAGAACGTTCAATTTTTCTTGTGTAATACGGCAACGACTTTCCTGTTTTACTTTCTGACTTTTTCAAAGATACGCATTTGAATTTCTTGACTTGGTTATCTCTGCAGTTTTAATTTTTCGACTTTTACTGTGAATTACTTTAGTTGATTGCCACAGCTTCGGCCATCTTCTCTGATGATGTTGATTTCACTGTGACTTTGGTTATTGATATTGATCGAAATTGTTTTGGTTCATCTTGATGTTCTGTAGTCTTTTATGTATTGACGCTATTCTCTGTTGCACTTCCTCATTCTAGTTGTAGCTTGATACTCATGTCTAGTCTTCATTGTATATTGGATTGTTGAACTCACTTGCTTGAGTTTCACTGAGTTTGGTCGAGACTTGTTTGTTTATGTCTGCATCTTGTGGTTGCTATTGAGCTTCATCTCTATTGGTTTTTCTATGTTCATGAATGTTGTGTCATTTCTCTGCCTGCACTTAGTGTTCTGGTCATTTCATATGTGATGTTTTGATATTGTTTCATTTCTTCAAATCTGTAGCTTGCATCACTGGTGCATGTGTATTTGCTCGAGTCACTTGTACACTTGTTGCTTCCCTGTACTTGTAGTTGTATCACTTCGAGTTGCATACTTCTTGCAGTCTTTATATTTTGCTGTTATGTTGGTGGCAATCTTGTTCTGCACTATTTCTTTGTTTGGTCTATGTAGTTGTAACTGGACATGTTGTTGTACATGTCTGCTTTGTATCACTGATGCATTTGGACTTGATCATACTTGATGTACTTTACTTGAGTCTGGTCATTGTTGGCACTGGTCTGCATACTTGTGGTCTTGGTTGTTGCAGTATTCATTCGTGCATTTGTCTGCACTGTGCATTGAACACTTTGTCATCTGTAGTTTTGTCTTTGGTTTTGCTTCATGTAGCTGTTGGTCTGCATTGGCCTTGAATTTGCATTGCAGTTTGCTGACCTGATGGCATTTGATTTTTGCTTCACTGTTGCACTTGAGTCTTGATGTTTGGTCTGACCTGAACTTTTGATCATGTTGCCTTCATGTTGTTGACTGCATTACTGCTGTCTCATTTACTTGTACCTGAGTCAGTGCTGTCCACTTCATGTTGTCTTGAGTATTTGGTTCCTTGTAATTTCTGCTACACATTGTTGTATTTGAACTTGTTTCAGTTTGCATGCGCTCTGCACTGTGTCTTGTTCACCATCTTGCAACTGGTTTGTACTTTGAATGCATCTGTGCATATCACTGTTGCATTACTGGTCTTTGCATCCATTCATGTTGATTTTTGAAAATTCACTTGAGTTGAATCCAGTTTCAAAAACTCGGGTTTGACCTTGTGCTCGTGTCGTGATTTTGAGTATATTGCACGTGAGTTGAACCCGGCTTTTCATTTGGGTTTGACATGTGCTCACCTGTCCCTGTAGCATTATCAAGTGTATATTGATGTGCACGGCCTTGTGGCATGTACAGTGATACACTGTGCATGTCACATTGTTCGTGTATGATGAATTCAAATGTGAATGATGACGAACAACCCAAATAACTGAGGCAAATAATATTTTCAAAAATCATATTTCATTTTATATTGCAAAAATATTTCTTTTTCAATTTTACTGCGTTTGAGAATATTTTTGCAGATTACTCGGATGTTGGAATCAGACTGGAATGCAGTTGAAGACAAAATACGAGTGTTAGTGATATGTAGTGAGGTTATTAATGTAAAAATAATTGTGATATAATCAAAATTGTATATGTATAGTGAGAGCTTGAATTTGTACTATTCAAGATTGTAATAAATATTTGTTTGAATAAAATTTCTGTTTGAATTCAAATTCCATTCAAATTCTGTGTAATTTATTTTATTCAACAAATATTTATTTAATCTATGAAAAATAAAATAGTACATTAACAAATACATTTAAATGAATATATATATATATGTTTATTATCATCAAACAAAAATCATATACTCGCATATTCCACATATATAATATAACAAAGACAATACAAACTATCACTCCAAGATAAAAGGGACATCAAAGTTAAAAACAAACCTCATTAGCTGGTCAGTTATAAATTTCTGACCTTACAATTACTGATAAGCATACAATATAATACGATGGAAACTAAAATACCATAGTAGGTGAACATCCCATGTTTCTCCAAGAGATCCATAACACCAATGCCAAGCTGGAAAATACTCGGCCAGACCCGGGAATCATAATAAAACATTCGAATCAATATGGAAAACCAGCGTTAGAAAACTCAAATAATATGATGAACATATGATAATTCTATGAGACCACGCCGCTAAACACAGAATGGATTGTTACCTTACAAGAACAATATCAATTGATGAAAGAATGGAAACATAATAGAAAAAAACCCAGCTTTAAAGAATGGGTATAATGAGATCAAAATCCAACTTAAATAATGAAAAAAAACAATTAAACATCAAGAAGAGCTCCAGACACTTCTCAATCCAATCAAGAAAACAATTCAAGGATTTGAATCATATAAGTAAAGGAAAATTTTCCAACAATGAAAAGAAAGGTGCACCACCTTACCGAAAGTGTACCTCTAGAATATATACTTGAGAACTACGATGGCTCTCAGACATGCCCAAGCCGACCCCGCCAACCTTACTTAGAATACAAATATTTCACATCTCCACGCGTATATTACCGAATCCAATCTAAAGTGGATGTGCAAATACCCTAATGGGAGCAACCCTGTATAGCTTGGTTTCCACTTGCTCTTTGGTTTTGGTCATTTCCAACAAAGGATGTTAATGCTCAAAATGAGAAACAAATCGTTTGGATTGACAAAACATAAAAGAAGAAAAGATTAATTCCAAGGTCTGAATCGAAACAAGAAGAATGAATTTATCCAACATGACCAGGAGGGTGTGCCCCCTTGTAACGACCCAGAATTTTCGAAGCCGAAAATTCCAGATAGTTATGAAAAAGAAGAAAGAGATAGAAGAAGAAGAACAGAAACACAAAACATCTCACATTCGCAGCGGATAAAATATAATAATAAATAATAACAGTTTACAACAGAATACTATATCAGTTGATTACATTTAATATACATCAGAGTTTCACATTTTATACAGTCACTGAATATTTATTTTCAATTATCATGTCTCAGATTAACAATAATACAAATACAACGGATATACTCTATACGATATTGTCATCCAGCTCGCCTCCTGAGCTCCAGAACGTCATACCTGAAAATCTGTAATACTCGGTCTGACCCGAGTATTACACCAAAGTAACACCCGGGTCAGGCTGGAAACCAGCGTGAGTAAACTCATCTAACATGGAATACCCAAGCAAACAATTTATATAAAACCCGGGTAACATATATGGGTTTAACAAATTCACAATATGTTATAGACAACACTTATTCCACACATCAATTTCTAAGTACCAAACTTAGATAAAATAATCCAATTCACTTAAATCTTTTCATTCCAAACTATTTATTTCACAAATCAATTTATAAAAATTCTAAGTGGTGTCGGTATTTCCCAATACCCGACCCCGGTCTCTTCGAAACTCATGTTAATCTAACCCAAGTTATCCAAATCTCATCCATCACGCATAAACAAAGCTTAATCACATACAAATCAATTCAATTGATTTAAATTAATTTCAAATCTCAATCACTTTAATTCATTCATTTAACGTTAATTAATTTCAAACAATTAATTTATCAATCCTTCCATATCCATTTATCTTAATTAATCACTCTCGATTAATTATCTTCCAATTACATTCAAGTAATTACTTTAAATTAACTTCACGATATTAATTGGTCTCAACTAGGATCATTAAGTAATCTTAATTTCTTCATAAATTAATTAATTATTTAATTACATTAATCTTTAATTACTTATACTAATTAACTTCCCATACGTTACTTATTACTGATTAATTCATATTAATTAGCCAATCTTCAATTACATCGTTAATTTGTTCCAATCCTAACTTAATTACTTTAATTCAACCACAATATTAATTCCTTTCGATTAATCTCAACTTGTAATTGATTACCCATTTATTTACTTTATTACTCAAATTTCTCCTTAATTAAATTTAAAATGAATACATCTTCTCATTTATGATTTAAGTTTAACACATCTTAAAATCCCAATACTTCGAGTTAAACAACAATCAACTCGAGAACCATCCATAACCAAAATCATCAGATCATCAATTCACAGTGCAAATCAATCAGTTTAACCATTCAACCAAATATTTAAATTTAACCATTTAAATTTAAATAGAATCCAACAGAGTGAGATTTACTCACCTTTTGCCCTTTTTAATTTGCCATCCTTGCCATCCTATCCAACTCGACTTGTTATCATGACCTTGAATAAACAATTTATATGGTTTATTAATATATGAATTACTTAACCTATAAATTCTATTTACCTATTTACTTTAACTAAAAATTTGGTTTTAAACTAATAATTTAATGTTACCAAGTTTTCCTATAATAAGTTATATTTTAAGAACAAAAATAAATAAAGATAATTTAATTAAACCATTTTATCATCAAAATCCATTAATTTAAATAAACTAGCAGGCTTTAAGATCCTGTATGTATATTTTCCCAAATTAACTAATTATCCCATAATCAAAATGAAATTATTGTTATTATTATTATTATTTTTGAATTAAACCCCCTTTTAAAACTTTAAATTAAAAACCAAATCGCCTTTGCTGTTTTTTTTTATAAAAAAAATCATATATATAGCTAACTAATTTTAAAATCTCTGTTTTGAAATTAACCAATTCAATCTTCCTTTGTTTTCGATCTGAAGACGAGATTATATTGAATTAAATAAGGATGGAATCACTACCTCACTGTATCGCCGAGTGCCTCCCAAAACGAGATCAACTCCCTCCATTGCAGCGAACATGACAAACCCACTGACCTCTCAACGCCGCAGCCTTTGCCCTAGCCACCGCGAACCCTACCTCGTCACCACCTTCCCTGATCGCACGCGAAGTCGCAGCCCTCATTTTCGTCATCAGGCCTTAGAGCCACGCGCCGCACCTCTAAAATCGAGAATGGGGTCAAGCCAAACGCTCGATTCGACTGCGCCTCCACGTCCACCAAACCCTATATCCACACGATCGCCGCCACCAAATCGCACGCGATGCTTCCACCTTCGAACGATGTCGAGATGCCGAAGCTCTTCAACCTACACGAGCGACAATGAGGTCCCCCCCCTTTCGTCCTAGCTTCGACTTACACGAGATATCGTGATTCTCGTCTACCTCCCTTTTTCCCTTTTTTTTTTATAAATATATATATCGGTCGCGATTTGTCTGAAGAGAAGGAAGAGGGGCTGGATTTGATTTCGTTATCTCCTTTTTGGGAAATAGAGGGAGGGACGGGGAGAAGATATAGAGTAGGGAATTGGCTTCCTCAATACGCTTGGTATTGTAATTAATTACTGAAAAATATCTTGTACTGTATCGCGAAAACCTGAACCCCGAATCAAACACGCCGACAGGCGTTTATAAAGTTTTACCCGCATTCCGAACTCAATGGAACGTGATTCGAAGTCTATTTTGATCATATGTGCGAGTTACAGAAGAAAACGTTTAAATTTAAATTAAATCGATTAAAATAGTTCTAAGCGTTTTGAGCTGCCAGGGTCAAACGACAACTTTGATTGCACGAAAATTGAAATCCGATAATAACTAACTATTACGGATCCAATGGAACTGGTTTCGTCGAATTCCGAGACTGTGCCTCGGAAGGATATTTTTAAATTCAATTTAAACAATATATTTTCAAAACTGAACAAATCACCTTTAAATTAAATTCCAACCCTTCTATTATCTTCAGTATTATCATTATAAATTTTATAAGTCTTCAAATTATGTAAACAGGCTTAGAAATATCAGATTCAACAATTTACCCAATCTTCAATTATAAAAATCAATATTTAGACTATACTATCCAATGATTTAATTATCAAGTAAATATCAATATCAGGAATTCAAGTTAAAATTAACTTTTAAATATTTAAAATCGATTAATTATTCCAATTTAATTTGTTAAAATTTCCGGGTCGTCACATTCCTCCCCCCTTAAAAGAATTTCGTCCCCGAAATTACTAGTTAGGAAGAATGGACCAATACCCGTTTGCCTCTTTCCAAAACTCACTATTCAACATCCTACCAATTATCTTTTATTAAGGCCCACTATCACCTTATCCAACTTTCCCAAAACCCTCTATAGTTTCATTCAATACTCTTCTGCTCAATCATTTAAGTTTCAATTTAAAACCAAATTTTGAATTATCAAAATTTTTCAAAATTTTTCTAACTCTCTAAATTCCCGAAAATTTTTGCCAGCGTCTCCTTTGCGTGGCTAGCTCGGTACTACTACAAAAGGCCTCTCCGGGCTCCCAAAATCTCAAAAAGAAACAAAAGCCAAGTGGCTGCATCAAAAACCCAATCCAATTTCATCCAGAAATTTAAATACGTACCTCTTTGTCAGGCAATTCAATTTTATCCTTTGGAACCAAATCCAATTTCTTTTCCCCTTTTTATACCTGCATATCTTACCAAGCAATAACATCCAATGGTAACTTTTAATCATTTTATACATTTCTTCACATATGTTTCATACCTATTTCAAATTAGTCTTCACCATTGCATATGAATTCAATTTATTTCTGATTCCTAATATTGAGTTTTATCTTTCATTTAAACTGATTCATATTAATTTCATTTACTAGTTTACTGTAAATTTCCAATTTTGACATTGTTTCGTTGTTAACCAAATTTTCAAAAATTTTCTAACTCCCAAAATTTTCAAAATTTTTTGGCAGAGTCTCCTTTGTACGGAGGAGCTTTTGCAATTTGACAATAGATATAAATATGTATACATCGACCCACACGGTCGGAAAAAGCAAAAACAGTTCATAATTCCTATTTTTATTGCGTAGGCGTACCTTATTTAGCAATTTAAGCAAGCAGCTTATTAATTTTTGCTATTATCGCAATCCAAACCAACCAAACAGCCCTTCGGGTACCTGTACTATCTTAATTTAAATATGTAAGTACCATATATAAAGAATTTATTAGCATCCTACTTACTTTCAATAGCTAAACACATACATTTTATAAGAAACAAGCACTAAACGCTTCCCATAAGCGATTTATATAACTTTAAAGCTAATCCAATTGCTTCCAACCAAAATTTATATGCCATTTCATTCAAATTTTATGGTTTACAATGCAATTGCTTACATTTAATTCATTTTTAAGCGAAACAAGCTCATATTCGCTTTAATTGCTCTAAAAATCAATTTATTTGCTTTCACTCACTTTTCTCATCCTTGCATTCAATTCACGTGATGTACAACTCACTTACTTACTTTTACTTCATTTATAATTCCAAACAAACTCATATTCCATTCAATTGATTCCAGAATCCAGTTATTTAACTTTTCTCAAACCATAGGGTTTCAATTATTTCATTTTCGTCAATCAACAATTTATCCAATGCAAATTCGACATCATTTGTTTAAACGAGTATTCATTTTAATTTATAACTACTTCAAATCAATCTCAATTCATTATATACTTAATTTTTATTTCATTTTTACAATTTATTCACCAACCATTCATTTCATTTCATTTTATCTCCGCCTTGGATTCATTCAAAAACAATTTATTAAACTTGGCACATTCAATACTCGTAAATTAACAACCATTTCATTTAGCTCAACACATTCCAATCTTGTATACTACCAGCCATTCCCAAATTAATTTAAACCGAGCTTTTATTCCATGGGCTTTTATCCTTATTCGAAGCCAAGCTTCCATAAATTTTAAACTTAAGTTAATTACTTTAATTTATTCCAACATCAAACTTAAGTTTACTTCTATTTGGTTCTCATTTAATCAAATTCCATTAAATTCAGTTAGCCCATCCACTTTAATTTTAAATTTTAATTCGCCTTCTCAATTTATCAAAATAATACCCAACCCATACTTAACTCATTTATACTTCAAATTAATATGCTACCGAACTTAAGTCCAGTCTAATAATCCAATTTCAATCACATCTTTGATTTAGTTTTTATTAAATTAGACTTCATCCATTTATTATCCAACAACTTTTTAATTTACCCACTTAATTCATTATCTAATTTATTTTATTAATACAAGGTCATCCTCAATTTTTTTCTACTCACCTGGGTTTTGTTTGCAACCCAAACCATTTCTATTATAATTCACTTCCACTTCATTTGACAATACTTCCATCATATCAGGTTTACTTGCAAATTACGTTAAATATTATTCAGATCACACTTGAATTTTATTTGCAATTCAAACCATCACTTTGCAATCCAACTCAATTTTATTTTTACACTATCCCTTCTTATTTAGTCCATTATCAATCCCATGTCGAATTCTATTCACAATTCGAATTCATTTCCAACTTCATTATTTACTTACAATCCATTTTATTTATCCGAGTTAAATTTTATTAACATACTCAATCAAGTAATTATTTTGTTAATTAACTTACTTCCAACTTTCAAATCAATATGCAATTTTATTTCAAAGAATCGCTTCATTTAAATTTCCCGAGTCCAATTTTATATTTTATGATTCCAGTTTAAAATCCCCTTTTTACTTTAAAATTTAGGAATGTCTTCAAATTCAGACAATACAAGTAAAATAACTTTTTATAAAAATATTTCTTATAACTCGATGTCTCAACCAGTCCATCCTTGTTCTCGTAGAAATTCAGTCATACGTTGATCAGGCGTAAGACTGAAAATCTATAAGTACTTGGCAAACTCGTTTCCAACATCCCGTGAAAATACTTGGAAAATATTTTATTGAAAATATAGAAAACGGTTTTTTGAAAATAGAGGAAATATCTTTGGTGACAATGCTCTGAAAATCATCACCCCCATCCATGGTCACAGTTATATACCAGGGTTACGTTGCAGTCACAACAAAAGTCCATGTAACTGCAGGCTCTCCGCGGCCTCTCGATTACGCCATGGATCCCACACAACAGATCACAGTTACATCCAGGGTTACGTTGCCATCGCAGCAAAAGTCCATGTAACTGCAGGCTCTCCGCGGCCTCTGATTTCGCTGTCGAAATGAAACTTCTCTACTCCTACACAGGTCGCAGTCTACCGAGATAAACTCAAACGCAGACTGTTGGCTCTCAGCGGCTCACACGACTTTTGCAAATGTTACCATAGGTCGCAGTTACATCCTGGGTTACGTTGCAGTCACAACAAAAGTCCATGTAACTGTTGGCTCTCCGCGGCACACACGACTTACGCTATGGTAACTCAACACATAATCCTCAGGAACTAGTTTTGTCCGGACTCCTCACAGGATCAACTTTAGAACCCCCCTTGGGATCAAGGCAGCACCACCCAGTGGTACTCCTGAGAAGTCCATTTCAAGGAAGCGCCTTTTTCTCCAGAGCTATCATCAAAACATTTTATATTATACATATAGTATCTTCAAATCATACACCTAGTATGATATTATACAAAGCTCCTTTACACAAAATCTATTATCCAAAATCGATAATTCTCAAACTAGGCTTTCCAAATTCAATATTGATTTTACCCAAAAAATCAAAAGCCTTTCCAAATCCAAAGGTTCCCAAAACCTTTTCCAAAATCCACATAAGATCCTTTATAAATATATACAGATATATATAAAAAAATTTAAAACTTTGGATCCTTTCAAACTTGTATAAAACTCCTTCCTATACTTCAAACACTTCCAAAATCCTTTTCTTCCAGCAATAGATTCAACAAGGGAAGAATATATATATATATATACAAAGGTATAACTTTGTTTACCCAAAATCAAATATTCAAATTTGATTACTCTTTCCAATATCAATTTCCTTTCTATTCACATTCACTTATTCACATTTGCCTTTATCCCCATTTGGATTATTTCCTAAATTCTCATCCCAGTTGGGTATTTAAATCAATAACAGTTTGAACTCCGACCAGTTTATTTTAGAAAATAAAATAATTTCAGAAATTTTAGATAATTGCAAAATAGTTGTAAAATAAAAATTTACTCGTAACTTAGTTGACAATTAGTAATTAGTTTATAATACAGTTGTAAAATAGTTAAATAGTTCCAAAAGTAGTGGCAAAAATAAATATAAAATAGTATGGTTCTTAAAAAGCAAGTTGTATAGTAAATAGATAAGAAAATAGTTTTAAAACTATTTATATTAAAACAATTGACATTGAAAATGGTCTAGAGTCAAAACTGTTCACTTCCCCAACAATTCAATTTAAATTTCTCCTCCATTTATATTAACCCAATCCCAATTTAATTTACTCCAATTTCCATTGGACTTGATTCATTCCCTATTCAAATTGAATTGATTCTCAATTTCCTTCCAACTTCAAATCAAATTCCATTTGATCTTAAACCAATTTCACTTTAATTACAATTCCAAATTATTCAGATAAATCTGGACTAATATCAATCGAACTCTCTTCAAGTTCAATACCATTTTCCAGTTAATCCAATACAAATTTTCCATTTGAATAATTATAATTTACATTTTTCAACTTCTATTTCAAATCAATTGCATTCACATTTGCTTTTAACTTGGAGTTATACATTTTATTTAGCCTATATATTTTATTATTCCATAAACATTTTAACCAAGACTCCAGAGTTTAAACAAATCACCAAAATTCCAATATCACTTTAGAATTCAACTATCCAAAATTCTCTGGCGAATTCAATTATCCCTTTGAATTTCAAAACTAAGCCCAGTTCACACACAATTCCAATTTAAAACAATTTGGTAGCAACTTTCTCTTTTAGAAACTCGAAAATAAACATCGATAATGCTGCAGTCATCACCGACTTTATTTTCCAGTGACCAAAAGAGTTCAATGCTTTCATCTCTCTAAAAACACTTCCAAATATTTTTGATTTCAAATCTCCCAAATTTCAAATTCAACACAAAAATATTTTTGAAATAATACTATTCTTTCCCCAAAACATTTGAAAACCACTTTCAAATCCAAAGGGGTTTTAAATTTTCCCAAAATTCCAAATTCCCAATCCATCCAATTCATATTTAAACATTACTCTGGAATTTTCATCTTACATTATTTTCAATATTCTCTGGAATTTTATTTCAACTTATAATCTCATTTATTTATGAAGTTTGTTTCAACTTATAAATTTCATTCCCAATCCATATTTCAAATTCCAGGATTAAATTTTGAATTTCATTTTCAATCACTTAAATTTTAATTTGGTTATTTTTTTTTTCTTTTCTACTTAATTTAATTCCAATTTCTAAACTTCAGTTTCAGTTTGAATCCATTTCAAACTTATCCTCATTAAATTTCAGTTTGGTTGTATTATATTATTCCTTAATTTTAATCACAATAATTTACAACCAATCACCAAATACTTATATGAAGGAAATATTGCTTTATATATATCAAAAATATATTTTACATAAAATCATTCAAAATCTTTATATAAGAAAATAACAAGTACGCGCTCATATATATATATATATATATACACTCAACTCATTCTAGAGTTCTACGAACTTTATTTAATGAGTATCCCCACCAGAGCCAAGGTTCTCGCTTAACCTCGCTCTGATACCAAATGTAACGACCCGGAATTTTCGAAGCCGAAAATTCCCGATAGTTATGAAAAAGAAGAAAGAGATAGAAGAAGAAGAACAGAAACACAAAACATCTCACATTCGCAGCGGATAAAATATAATAATAAATAATAACAGTTTACAACAGAATACTATATCGGTTGATTACATTTAATATACATCAGAGTTTCACATTTTATACAGTCACTGAATATTTATTTTCAAATATCATGTCTCAGATTAACAATAATACAAATACAACGGATATACTCTATAAGATATTGTCATCCAGCTCGCCTCCTGAGCTCCAGAACGTCATACCTGAAAATCTGTAATACTCGGTCTGACCCGAGTATTACACCAAAGTAACATCCGGGTCAGGCTGGAAACCAGCGTGAGTAAACTCATCTAACATGGAATACCCAAGCAAACAATTTATATAAAACCCGGGTAACATATATGGGTTAACAAATTCACAATATGTTATAGACAATACTTATTCCTCACATCAACTTCTAAGTACCAAACTTAGATAAAATAATCCAATTCACTTAAATCTTTTCATTCCAAACTATTTATTTCACAAATCAATTTATAAAAATTCTAAGTGGTGTCGGTATTTCCCAATACCCGACCCCGGTCTCTTCGAAACTCATGTTAATCTAACCCAAGTTATCCAAATCTCATCCATCACGCATAAACAAAGCTTAATCACATACAAATCAATTCAATTGATTTAAATTGAATTTCAAATCTCAATCACTTTAATTCATTCATTTAACGTTAATTAATTTCAAACAATTAATTTATCAATCCTTCCATATCCATTTATCTTAATTAATCACTCTCGATTAATTATCTTCCAATTACATTCAAGTAATTACTTTAAATTAACTTCACGATATTAATTGGTCTCAACTAGGATCATTAAGTAATCTTAATTTCTTCATAAATTAATTAATTATTTAATTACATTAATCTTTAATTACTTATACTAATTAACTTCCCATACGTTACTTATTACTGATTAATTCATATTAATTAGCCAATCTTCAATTACATCGTTAATTTGTTCCAATCCTAACTTAATTACTTTAATTCAACCACAATATTAATTCCTTTCGATTAATCTCAACTTGTAATTGATTACCCATTTATTTACTTTATTACTCAAATTTCTCCTTAATTAAATCTAAAATGAATACATCTTCTCATTTATGATTTAAGTTTAACACATCTTAAAATCCCAATACTTCGAGTTAAACAACAATCAACTCGAGAACCATCCATAACCAAAATCATCAGATCATCAATTCACAGTGCAAATCAATCAGTTTAACCATTCAACCAAATATTTAAATTTAACCATTTAAATTTAAATAGAATCCAACAGAGTGAGATTTACTCACCTTTTGCCCTTTTTAATTTGCCATCCTTGCCATCCTATCCAACTCGACTTGTTATCATGACCTTGAATAAACAATTTATATGGTTTATTAATATGTGAATTACTTAACCTATAAATTCTATTTACCTATTTACTTTAACTAAAAATTTGGTTTTAAACTAATAATTTAATGTTACCAAGTTTTCCTATAATAAGTTATATTTTAAGAACAAAAATAAATAAAGATAATTTAATTAAACCATTTTATCATCAAAATCCATTAATTTAAATAAACTAGCAGGCTTTAAGATCCTGTATGTATATTTTCCCAAATTAACTAATTATCCCATAATCAAAATGAAATTATTATTATTATTATTATTATTTTTGAATTAAACCCCCTTTTAAAACTTTAAATTAAAAACCAAATCGCCTTTGCTGTTTTTTTTTATAAAAAAAATCATATATATAGCTAACTAATTTTAAAATCTCTGTTTTGAAATTAACCAATTCAATCTTCCTTTGTTTTCGATCTGAAGACGAGATTATATTGAATTAAATAAGGATGGAATCACTACCTCACTGTATCGCCGAGTGCCTCCCAAAACGAGATCAACTCCCTCCATTGCAGCGAACATGACAAACCCACTGACCTCTCAACGCCGCAGCCTTTGCCCTAGCCACCGCGAACCCTACCTCGTCACCACCTTCCCTGATCGCACGCGAAGTCGCAGCCCTCATTTTCGTCATCAGGCCTTAGAGCCACGCGCCGCACCTCTAAAATCGAGAATGGGGTCAAGCCAAACGCTCGATTCGACTGCGCCTCCACGTCCACCAAACCCTATATCCACGCGATCGCCGCCACCAAATCGCACACGATGCTTCCACCTTCGAACGATGTCGAGATGCCGAAGCTCTTCAACCTACACGAGCGACAATGAGGTCCCCCCCCCCTTTCGTCCTAGCTTCTACTTACACGAGATATCGTGATTCTCGTCTACCTCCCTTTTTCCCTTTTCTTTATTTTTTTATAAATATATATATCGGTCGCGATTTGTCTGAAGAGAAGGAAGAGGGGCTGGATTTGATTTCGTTATCTCCTTTTTGGGAAATAGAGGGAGGGACGGGGAGAAGATATAGAGTAGGGAATTGGCTTCCTCAATACGCTTGGTATTGTAATTAATTACTGAAAAATATCTTGTACTGTATCGCGAAAACCTGAACCCCGAATCAAACACGCCGACAGGCGTTTATAAAGTTTTACCCGCATTCCGAACTCAATGGAACGTGATTCGAAGTCTATTTTGATCATATGTGCGAGTTACAGAAGAAAACGTTTAAATTTAAATTAAATCGATTAAAATAGTTCTAAGCGTTTTGAGCTGCCAGGGTCAAACGACAACTTTGATTGCACGAAAATTGAAATCCGATAATAACTAACTATTACGGATCCAATGGAACTGGTTTCGTCGAATTCCGAGACTGTGCCTCGGAAGGATATTTTTAAATTCAATTTAAACAATATATTTTCAAAACTGAACAAATCACCTTTAAATTAAATTCCAACCCTTCTATTATCTTCAGTATTATCATTATAAATTTTATAAGTCTTCAAATTATGTAAACAGGCTTAGAAATATCAGATTCAACAATTTACCCAATCTTCAATTATAAAAATCAATATTTAGACTATACTATCCAATGATTTAATTATCAAGTAAATATCAATATCAGGAATTCAAGTTAAAATTAACTTTTAAATATTTAAAATCGATTAATTATTCCAATTTAATTTGTTAAAATTTCCGGGTCGTCACACCCCTGTACTGAAAGTATACCCCTAGAATAAATATACTTGAGAGCTAACGCCAAAGACACAACACTCTTAGGAAATTCCAATCTGGACCTCATACGACTTAATGTGGGCATCCGAATATACTCAAATCAAACCATGCATGCTACCAACAAATCTCTAGAGAAATGTGAATATACTCTAATGGGTGCAACCCATATGGCTTAGCTCCCACTCGCTCTTTGGTTTTAGTTATCCATTTTGTTGGATGCCAAAGCTTAAAATGAGCAACAAATCATCATTGATTGAAGAAGCATAAAGAATGATATCAAAATCGATAGTTAAGAAATCAACTATCGAAAGTAAACAAATAATTGTATATGGAAATGTAGATCACATACACTTGTCACTAATAAACAAATCAAGCTTCTAAAACGTTTGATTCTTATTTGTGCTTGATTGTCACATAACAAGTATTTGTATACCACTTTAAATACACTCTTTATAGATATACTTTTAAAAGGGTAAATTATATTTCTAAGTGTACTAAAAAGAAGGGCCAAAGACGAATGTCATTGAAAACACTATTTACTATAAACCCTAAAACAATTTACACTTAGTATTATTTTTAAACATTCATTTTAAAAAAATTCGTTTATAAACTATTGTTTATAATTTAAGACGACATTTATTATCCCGAAAGTAATAAATAAATTTAAAAGACTTTCATAAATTTTAAAACAATGTTAATCATCCTAAAAGAAAATTAATCCAAATTATAATATTATAACTTTAAAACAACATTAATTATCTCAAAGGAAAATAAATCAAATTTATAATCTTTTATAAATTGAGAACAACATTTATTATCCCGAAGGAAAATAAATCAAATTTATAATCTTTCTATAAATAGAAAACAACATTAGTTATCTAGAAAGTTAATTATTAAAATTTATAACCATTTATAAGTTTAATACAACATTAATTATCCTGAAAGATAATTAATCAAATTTACAACTTCTTTTATAAATTTTAATCAATGTTTACGCTTTATTTCCAAAATTCTCAAAATATTTGAAAATGTAGATTAAATAACTTTCAAAGTGCAAAAACGCGACCAAATATTTATTTTGCAAAAATGCAAGCACAAGTTCAACATACATATGGGTTTAAGGAAATGATATTTCATGAGTGACGGTATAGTAGAATCATTAAAACAACACTTACACAATTCACGCTATATGCCACAAATGTTTCAACCAAACATCAATATAAGCAATATAAAAATGTAAATAAATCAATATTAGCAAGAAACCACTTAAGGACTCTCTACAAAAGTCCCCTGTAAATCTCATATATATGCACTTCGAAGTGTTTCGCAACAACCTATTTGCTACGTAAACACTCTTGACTTTATTTTTTCTCCTGCAACACAATGGTTATTTATGTCACCCACTACTAAGCGGGAACAGATAATAATATATAGTCATATGGGTTCTGTTAACAAGAAAATTTGTCAACACCCCAAAGTTGATTTTAAGGAATTGGTTAGTCTTTCAAATCTCTCTTGGTTAAGTAGAGAAAGAAAGTATGAGGATATTCCCTTCAATACACCTTTTCGACTAGGTTTCTATTGCGAAAACCTTCCTATACTAACCTTTCGACCTAGTCGAAACACTTAAATTCCCTTCTTTAAGATCTTTTGAGCCAATTGGAGTAGTTTGATTATCCCTTCGAAACCTTCCTTTCGAAATAGTTGTGGAACACAAAAGGATGGTTCTATGGATCTAAGGGTAAGGTTTGACTAAGTGGGTTTTGACATTGCCAAAAGCTAAGTTATTTAGTGACTTAGGTTTAGTTCTGGAATCTAAGGTAAAGCCAGCTTAGATTAAGGTTTTGACTCATTAGAGCTGAATGTTTGATGAATGCTAATTTGTAATTAAGGACTTGGATTACTTAAGAAAGCAGGGGTTTTGACTCACTTATAAGGTGCCTTTCGATGAGGTCGATACCTGTAAAATATAGTTAAATCCAAATAAAAGCCTACGAAGCAACTATATAATCAAGAATATTGAAATCTTCCCTTTATTAATCCAATAATGACTATGCTAAATAATTTTCCCCAATTTGGTTTACAAATTAGGGTTTACAACTTTGCAATATTAAGAAAATACAAGTCTGGAATAACCAAATCTGGATCCCCCTAGGCAGACCCCTTGGGTCTTATTTATAGATGTTGTTGGCACTTTCGACCCAATAATTTTTGACCCGATCGAAAGGTGGCTTCATATACCTTCCGACTCCTTTGACACTTGTGCACCCCCTCTGCAATGTTTTCGAGTAGGTTCGAATACCGCCATCTTTGTCGAAAGGGGTAGTTGCGCCTTTCCTGTTTATGTTGCTTTGTTGTCGCAAGGAATGAAGGTAGGAGCTTTCGACTCTGTCAACAGGTGGTTTCCGGGGGTTTCGAAAGTGTTGAAATGCTGATGGTTTCGGTGCTGTTAGTAGCTTCCAAGCTTATGCTCGCGACTTGATGCGGAACCTTTCCTGTATATTAATGGCTTTGATCGTTCCGAAAGGCTTGATTTTGCTTTCGAAAGGGTTGTTCTAACCAAGGCGTGTTTCTGCGTGGTTTGAATGAAGGGAAAACCTTGGGTTTCAAAAGGTTTGACGTGCATATGAAAGGTTGTCATTCCTTGTCTTTGAAAGTTGTTGCCTTAACTCAATTGAAAGGTCTACATGCATGTTGAAGCATCTACTTTGAAAGGAGATCTCTTAAAGTGGAAGGGTGCTTTCGTCCCTTTCGATCCCTTCGAAAGGCTATGATATTTCTAGTCTTTGGCTATGCATCCATTTTGACTCCTTCGAAAGGTCTTGCTGGAGCTTCTTTCTCTTGTTCTTCTTTGTCTTCTATTCAATCGGGTTTTGACAAGGTGGAACGCATATTTGGTAGTAACATCCACCCAAAGAAGGGATGCGCTTGACTTCCCAAGTTAATTATCTCGAAACCCTCAATGTTTTCTGCCTTTTCATATGTGTGAATCTAAGAAGTTCAATTAAATCTGATCGGGCAGTTAGCTATTATGTATACAAACATAAAGTAAAAAGAGATTCATATTTATCTAAATTATGAAAATAGGCAATGCAAACTATAAATAGGAAAATCCATATTTTGCACACCATTTCCTAATAATTTTATTCTTAAACCTTTTATATCAATAGAATTTAGAAGTGGAAGTTAAATAGAACATAAATTATTTGAATTGTAAACAACAAATTAAATTCTACCATGTCAACATAAAATAATTGAGATTCTAACTACCTAAAAATTTACATTTTATTGAGGGAATTTCTGGGTTTTAAATTTAGGGTTTTCGTATATAGAATTCCCCCAGCATAAAAAAATAAAAACTTTTACTCCATAAATTACTAAGGTGTGAAAAACTAAGATAGTTTCCTTGCTTTCCTTTGCATTCGATTCATGCCTTCGCCGAACTCCTCCTTTAGATTTCTTCTTTTTGGAATATACGACAATTCAATTGTATATATAGATTAAATTCAAAATTTAGAGATTTAGGAAGAATAGAAATAAAAATACCTATATATATAGCCTATTACCTTTAATTTGATTGATTCTGAATCGACGAACTGAAGAAGAAGGCTGATGGGGTTTCGCTAACGTTTCGATTTTATTATAAATAAAAGTGTGGGGTCTAGCATCATATTTATAGTGGTTAGAATGCATCTGGACCTTAGGATTTAAGTCTATTGAATATAATAAAATCGAAGATGTTCATAGCTTAGAAAAATCTTAGCCATTATATGCCTACCGGTCGACCGGCCTACCATTGGTGGTCCACCGCTAGCGTCCAACCGACCCAATAGAGGCGGTCGATCGATCTCCTAACGCACACGTAATTTATTACCTGCCACACACGTTAACATTTGCTTACATACTAAACTTTATTTCAAATTTAAAATATTTATTACCCTTTTTTAACGTTAACATTGTTAAATATTTAAATTTAAATTCCTTCGAACTATTTCAAATTCGAAAACTTCAAATGTTGATAACTTTTCCGTTTGAAATCTGGTCGCAAAAATTTATATATGAAAGTTGATCATAAAATCGCTATAAATGCGATTGTGTAAATTTTGTGGCAAAATTCCAATATTTGCAAAATTCCCATTTTTAACCTTATTTTAATTAATTAATTTCTTATTAATTTTATAGGGTGTTACATTCTCCCCCCACCCCCTTAAAAAGGATTTCATCCTCAAAATCCTTTTAGGATAGATAATGTAGCGAGCATTGTAAAACCATGTTATACAACTAAGTTATCTACATAACCATATACTCAACCAAAAATGCAATATGATTTTGTATGCAACATACTATAGGTAAGCTCAACCGTAGCGTGAATGCAAGATTGTGACAATTAGGCATGTGTATGAGTATTCTAAATATGCATTATATTTTATATGAGCGCAAAAATAATAGTAAAAAATGTGGCAACCCACCCCTACCATTCAATCTAGCAACTACAATGCATCCAATACCTATACGACATCAAATTTTAGAGAGAGAAAGTTTACCAAATAAAAGCTCAGGATGAGAAACCTTCATATTTTCTGCTATTTCTCAAATGCGTTATGCTAGATTATCTTCCCATTGTACTCGGACTAGCCTAATTTCTTTATTATGAAGCTTCATCATTCCATGCTCCTCTATACCTACGAAGGCATGGGGTGCTATCGGCTCCATCTCTATATCTACTAATTGACCAGGCTATACTATGTTAGCTATATTATGTAGATATTTCCATAGGTGTAAAACATTGAAGACATCATGGACTCCCGCTAGCTTGGCCAGAAACTCTACTCGATAAACAAGTTTCTCCACCCGTTCCAAAATTAAGAAAGGCTCAAAAAATTTCAACGCCAACTTCCCTGATGTTCCAAACATCATAACCTTCCTAAGAAGGGAACCTTTCCAAATACTATGTCTCTAAATACAAACTCCAATTCCTTGCTTTATTTGTCAGGATAGGATTTCTGATGGTCATGCGCAGCTTAAATTCACCGACTAATCATCTCTTCCTTATCTGAGGTTTTGTAGATCAAATCTAGTCCAAGTGGAGTTTATTCAGTAGTTTTCCACCAACAATTGGGCGACCTACATGGCCTTCCATATGGCTTCAAAGGGTGACATGCCAATCGTTGCTTGGTGATTACTATTATATGCAAACTCTACTGAGGATAAATTCTTCTCTCAATGTCCTTCAAAATCCATGATGCAAGCTCTCAACAAATCTTCCAAAATCACATTCGCCATTTTAGTTGGACCATTAGTCTGTTGGCGGTAAACATTGCTAAGATTCAGTGTCGTTCCTAAGGTTGATTGCAAACTCCTCCAAAATTCACTAGTGAATAAGGGGTCCCTAACACTAATAATGCTAATCGGAACCCCGTGCAATCATACCACTTCTTTGATATAAATTTGCACCAAAGACACTACAGTTCTATTACTCTTTACAGGAATAAATTTGGCACTTTTAGTTAGTCTATCCATTATGTCCTAAAATCTTCATTGCATCTTTAACTCATATGCAACCCATCTATAAACTCCATTAATATGTGCTCGCACTTCCATGTCTGGCCCTCTAATGGTAACAACAGTCATACAGGCTTCCCTTTTTTCTTCTTTATCTTTTGGCATGTCAAACACCTAGAGACATACTATGCTACTATTTTCTTCATCTCCGGCTAATAGAAAATCTAGTTCATATTCCTAAACATTTTATCTACATCGTGGCCAATAGTCATTCTAGAATGGTGACAGTCAGCTACCCCTTTCTCTAAAACATCCTCCACTTTTGGAGCACATATGCATCCATCTCTCCTCAGTCATACCTTTTGTCTGTTGTGCATCTGCCGACATGGAGAAAAAATTTCCTCTACTTATCTTACCCAAAATATCTATGATTGCTGCATCTTTCTTTTATTCTTTCCCGACATGGTCAATTAATGCTAGCCTAACTTCCATTGCTACCAGATATCCTAGAATGGGTTCTGATGGCATTTGGAAATTAAATTTGAGTGGAACTTCAACCAACTCTACTCATGTATAGCACTAAGAGTAACATGCCTCCAGCTAAGGGATCAGCAATAACATTCCCTTTTCCAGGGTTATACTGTATCTCTAAGCTATATGATGCAATAAACTTCATCCAACTCTACCACTTAAGATTCACATCTTTTGGGAAAATAGGCATTTAATGGATTTGTGGTCTACAGATAACTCAAACATTTCTCCTAAAATATAGCGCTTCTGTATCTTTAAAGTGAAAATGATAATCGCTAACTCTAAGTCATGAGTAGAGTACATTTTCCTATGGTCCATCAACAGCCAACTTACATAGGCTATCATCTTACCTTCCTACACAAGAACGAATCCTAGCCCCATACCACATGCGTCAGTGTAAATAGTGAAAGGCTTCATCCCATTCGGAATAGTAAGTAATGGTACACTAGTCAGCAGCTCCTTCAGCTTCTCAATTGCTTCTTTGCATTACTCATCCCATGCACAAACTGAATTGTTTTTTGTTAAGCGAGTCAGTGGGACTGCTTTCTTTGCAAAGTCCTTAAAGAATTCTCTATAGTAATCCACCAACCCAAGAAAATTCCTAACTTCTGTGCATTTTTCAAAATTTTCCAGTCTTAAACAGCTTCCACCTTTGCAGGATTAACTTACAATCACTTCTTGAAAACAATATGACTGAGAAAACATATCTTCTTCTTCCAAAAGTAACACTTTGAGAATTTGGTTTTTAATTGGTGTGTTTTTAAGGTCCCTGGTACCTCCCTTAAGTGATCTTCGTGCTCATCTTCACTTTTAGAGTATATCAGGATGTCATCCATCAATATAGGATGAACCGATTTGGCTTCTCCATAAAGACTACTCATCAAATCCACAAAGTATGCAGGGGAATTTGTCAACTCAAAGGCGTTACTTCCCATTCATAAAATCCACTTAGAGTGCAAAAAGAGTTCTTTGGGAGTCATATACCTAAATGGCAGGGCGACATGTCTAGCGTTTTTTCCAATCAATCCTAAACTCAATCTCCCTTTGGGGTGGGAAACTGGAGACTTCTTTAAAAACGTATGAAAAGTCTTGGACTATAGGCATGGATGAGAAGTCATCTTATGACAGGCTAAGAGAATATAAATAGCCTAACTCGCTTGAACTTTTAGGTTCACAACGTACATCAATATCTCACCCTTGAAACCCCTTAACCAAAAAATTCTCCTATCACAATCTAAGACAACACCGTAGTAAGATAACCAATCCATCCATCCCTAGGATAAGTTCATACCCCTCAAAACCAAAAACATACGCATTACATGTAAAATCAATGTTGCATATATCCCTACTAGATCTTTACAAATCAAAGAAAGTTGGGTCGACCACCTAATAGGATTCGATATGACTATTGGGTTGATGACAACTTGGGTCTTTAGACTCAAGGAGTTGAATATATTTCTAGCTATAAATGAATGTGATGTTCCTGAGTCAAAAAAGGTACGAATAATATTTATAGAGATAATAGTTATACCTTCCAATGAAGCTTTTCCTTTGTCTCTGGAAGGAGGTACTTGAGACAAGTACAACTTCGATGGCATAAGCTTGGCCATCTTACCCCTCCTTCGCTAGTTCTTCGAGCATTGATTCTTGTAGTACCCTTCCTCATGGTAATGACAGCATTTCCCTTTAAATTCTTCCCTTATCAAACTCACTTTGTAGTCCTTAGCAACATGTCCTTCCAACTGAGATCTATGTCAAGTCATGCCTCCTTTCTTAATGTTCTCCTTGGCTTTCTTGTCAGCCTAGAATCTCCCTTTCTTTGCTCCACCTTAATTTTTCGCCTATTATACCTTCTCTTTCTCCTCAATGCTAATAGTTTATAGTAGGGCCATTTTAATTATCATCTCATAAGTGGTGTCTATGGGTACTTGGGTCAAAAGAAGCTCTCGAAGTGGAGAATTTAGGCCTTTCACAAATTTCATAGCCTTCTTCGCAAGGGTATCCATCACACTCAATCTAAACTAATCTAATTCCGCGAACTTATCGATATACTCCTTCAACATCGAGTCTCCTTGTCTCGACCGTATAAACTTCTCTAATTGCAAACTTACTTCGACTTTGGGCATGAATCACAACTCAAAGCGACCTTGAATTCATCATAAGTAATTCATTCCTCAGCGTTCTTTTTAATTACTACGGTCCACCAATCCAACGCCTTCTCTTTTAAATTCCATACAGTCATCCTCCTCTTGGTTTGATCTTTCCATCCCAGCTTCTGGAATATACATTCATAGCCAATCATGGTCTTTATTTCAAAAAAAACTTTAGCTCCCGTAGATGCTCGTCCTTCTATATTTCAAAAGTCTTCACACATTTTAGCGAATTCTAATGGGCGAGGTGCTGCTTCCACGGGCGAAGCAGTTGGTTCCGCTGGTGCAGCTTGTTAAGGAATGAAAACTTGCCCCAGCATGCCTTAAGTATTTATTGAACCATTATGGCATACCTCGTATGGTGGGTATTTCTTAGGTGGAGGGGTCCTCAGCCTCTGAGCAATTGTTTTCAGCAATAATCAATTTTTCATAAGTTTAAACTTTTGGTTAGAACTTCCAGAGATAGCATTATTAGTTGAAATATATCTCAAAATATCCACAATGCAATATCTCAAAATAAAACATCAACACGTCTATAATATGTATACATCTAAATACATCGAAACATAGATAAATAACTAAACTGCCACAAACCTTTGTCGCTGCCTCCGTCTTCTCCATCAGCATTGTTCTCCCTAACCTATGGGTTGTAATGAAGAGGGATTCAAAACAACAGTGTCTGGTGAATATAAATCCAAAGTCTTACCATAATAATATTTAGGCAGTATCATTTAGATAAGTAATATATTTTCTGCATCCTATACTTTATTCTTCTAAGTATACCTCCACTGTAAGCCAAAGCACTTCCAGTCTAGCTCTATAACACACCTCTAATTGTAAGCTAAGGGCCCCTTACAGTCCAACCTTAAAACTCTAATATGAGTGCAACGCAACTACGGGATCTAACAGTCCATTTCCATCAATCATGCCCTAATGATACGAAAGAAAGCAATAAAGCCTCTTGATACCTCTTTAATGGGAACTATGCAGACTTTGACCATTTAATACCTATATCTAGGTCGATCCCCCTCATTTAGTATGTAAACCCAAGGCTGTCCGCTCTCTGCTACGTCCTAATTAACATCTTAAGACTCTCATCAGGCCACTTAATACTTCTTTTATGTGATGGGATGAACCCTACAATAGCTATTTAATAGCTCAACCACAAAGCAGAACCCCTCTAGGGATTCACCACTATGGTACCTAAAAGATAATTCTGACCATTCAATACATCCTGAGCAGGAAGGAGACAAAACCTACAATAGCCACTTAATATCTCCAACCGAGAAGCAGACCCATACTAGGATATCCATTTTATTACCCATAAACAAAACCATGATATCTCACATTTATCCAACTATTTATAGGTATTGATAGCCATAATAATCAGGCAGGCTTACCCTACAGAATTAGGACTAACCTCTCATCCATCGAGGGTTCTTATTATAAACGATGTCTTACATCAGTCCCAAAATCACACTGCTGGTATCCAGATTAGCTAGGCAGACTTCCATGTGCTTTTGAATGAACTTACATCCCTATAACTTAGTCATATTTCTGCTCTCCGAACATACTACCATATATAAACTACTTACAAATACAAATATACACGCACACACATATACAAACACACACCTCACCGCATTTACGCCTTAAGGCCATATAAGGAAAACTCCTTATTTCACCTTTACTTATGGATTAGTTTCCATAATTATCCTTAATGTCCTTTCTATAAGGTCTAAAGCTATTTATTAACTTATTTGTTATGTATGATACGATTATATGTTACTATTTATACGCTATTAATATATTTATATTTACTGAAATTTAAAGCTAACAAAATAATCCTAAGGTGCATAGAATTATTCTTATTCTAAGATTTTCACTTCCTATAATAATTGTTAAAATGTCAAAAGTTCCATATTCTTACAAGTCTCATTTCCATAAAATAATTACAAAATAGCTAATATCCTTAGCCAAACAAAATAGACTTACATACTTATTCAAAAATGGAATCGATTACCAAACTTATGTAATAGAATCGACGCCTCTATTTTAAGGAAACAAAACTTTACAACTTAAACCCTTCATATTCTATTTAACTTTTACATATACGTACCTGAAGTGAAAAAGGGATTCATACTTGTCTAAATTACAGAAATAGGCGGTGCAAACTACAAATTAAAAAATCCATTCTTTGCACACTATTTTCTAATAATTTTCTTTCTGAACCCTTTATCTCATCAACTGAAATTAGAAGTGGAAGTTAAATAAACATAAATTGTTTAAATTTCTAACAGAAAATTAAATTCTACTATATTAATATAAAATAATTATGATTCCAACTATTCAAGAATTGACATTTTATTGGGGAAATTTTGGGTTTTTCAATTTAGGATTTTCGTATACAAAATTCCCCTAAGCATAAAATAAATCCAAACTTTTACAACATAAATTACTAAAATAAGGAAAACTAATATTTGAACTCATAGACAGTTTCATTATTTTCCTTTGGATTAGATTCATGTCTTCCGCTTAACTCCTCCTTGGGATTTTTTTCTTTTCGGAATATACAAGAATTCAATTCTACATATAGATTAGATTCGAAATTAAGAGATTTGTGAACAATAGAAATATATATACATAAATAACCTATTACCTTTAGATCTAATTGATTCTAAATCAAAGAATTAAAGAAGAAGATTTACAGAGTTTTGCTAGCATTCCAATTATATTATGAATAAAAGTGAAGGGGCGAACCTCTTATTTATAGTGGTTAGAACACGCTTAAACCATAGGGTTTTAATTCATTTAATATAATAAAATCCGGGCCATTCATGGCCTAAAAAACACTAGGCACCGTATGCCAACCGATCAACCGGCCTACCATGGGCGGTCGAATGGTCTTCTACCGCACACGTTAACTTATTACCTACCGCACACGTTAACATTTGCTTTAACTTTAAACTTCAATTCAAATTTAAAATATTCATTCCCACTTTAATTTCAATGTTAACGTTGCTAAGTATTTAAAATTGAATTCGTTTGAATTATTTTAAATTCAAAAACTTTAAACGTCGATAACTTTTTCATTTGAACTTCGATCGTAAAAATTTATACATAATAGTTGATCAGAAAGTTGATACAAATGCAATGGTGTAAATTCACGGTCAAATTCCAACATTTGCAAAATTCTCATTTTTATCCTTATTTTATTTAATTAACTAATTTCTAACTAATTTTTAAGGGGTGTTACAGGGTCTAACCCTTGGAGGTTTAGTTATCGATGACTACAAATGTTCGTATGTGAACTCTTAGCCAGTCTATATATTTAGGTCTGGTGAGTTTATCATTTTTAGAAAACAACTTTGGTGTAGACATTTTTTGTACATTTAATTAGGTAGACTAAGACATTAATTCATAATAGACGTTCTCATAATACCATTATGGTAAAATATTATATTTCATTTTTCTAACAAGTTCCTATCAGACATATATGTTTCCCAGAACCTGTAACCACCCGCATGTTTTACGATTATATATTTAAATGTTTTATTTAAATATATCATCGTTATTTGAATATAAAGTCCAAAACCTGGCTTTTCGTCAACAGTTGAATTTGAACTTGAGATCACTTCCATTGATTTTAAAACGCTGTTTACAACTTGTTTGAGTATAAATATCAATATGTTTGGAGTTGATTAGGATTTTGGTATTTTCATTTGGGCTTTGGGTTTGGCTCTAGCCCACCTACCCAACAAGATAACCCAAACTCCTCTACCAAATACCCTAACTCCACTCCTCTTCATTCATTTCTTTCATAATTTCCTAACATTCTCAAGCAAAAGGAAAAATGGGGGAAAAGAAAGAAAATTAAAATTCCCAAGCCCTAGCTATTCTTAGGAATTCAAATTCAAGTTATAAATCAAAGAGAAGATTAAGTAAGCATCCTCTTCATCTTCGCCATCTCAATCCCCCTCCAATTTTCAGAAATTCATATAACCTAACTTAGGAAATCTATGTATTTGATAATAGATTGAAGATTCTAGAGGTGCAGTGCAGAGGAATTGGTCTTGCTTTGTTTTAGAGCTTCTCATTCCTTGTTTTTGAGTTTAAAGGTGAGTTCTTGAACTCACATCTATGTCTATACCTTTCATTTTTGTCATTCCTTGTTTTTGAGTTTAAAGGTGAGTTCTTGAACTCACATCTATGTCTATAGCTTTCATTTTTGTCATTCCTTGTTTTTGAGTTTAAAGGTGAGTTCTTGAACTCACATCTATGTCTATAGCTTTCATTTTTGTTAGCTATGAATTTCTAACATCTATTTTATGTTCGCTTGCCTTTGATCTGAATTGATTTCATGAATTTTCCAATTTTGGTGTTTTGAAATCAAAATCTTTAAAGATCCTATCTTGAATTTTTGGACATGTTATTTGAGGTGTATCGAAGAGCCTATAGGGCTGGATTGCCGCTTGGCATAAATCCCCAACATTCATCGCTCGTCCGATAACTTTCAAATTGATTTGGCCATCAATCGCCCAGGCAAACTGTTGCCCAGTACAGGCAACCAGACGTCTGGTTAGGTCACAAGTAGAAAAAAAAGTAATGGTGAAAAAAATCCAGAGCCAAGAACCAGACATTTGGTTCAATCGGTCAGACGTTTGGGAGGCTTTTGGAATTAAAAAGAAAAAGGAGTAAAAATATATATATTTCCAGAACCCAGGGCCAGACTTCTGGCTAAACCTACCAGACGTCTGGTACTGTTCAATTTTGCCTATTTTGCCTTTTTTGAGTGGATTTTCAATTTTTATCGATTTTCTGATTAGTTGTTGTCATTTATTATTGACTTTGATGACTTCTATTCTGGATTTTTGAGAATATCCATTTAATGGATTTGATGTCATTTTCATGGTTTTAATTCACGTCGTCGAATATGGATTTTTGGTGATAGATTGCTTTTACAATCATTTTTATGATTTTCCACTTTAAAATACAAAGCTTTTCATACTGGTAGTAAATAATTTAACCCTTTAACAAAATGATCTCAACACTATTTTAATACACTCGTTTTCAAAACCGTTTTCCAATCTATTAGTATATACAAACGTTTACTTCATTCGTATGAGAAACCCAATTAAACAACTTAGCAAAAGAAGTTGTATGAAACGCTTGCATTTACTTCGTCGGTTAATTCTTAGACTTGTTCGATTGAAATCTTGTGACAATTTTCGAGTGGAAGTCTACAATTTGTTCTTAAATATTTAAGTTAAGTCATTGGTTATGGGACATGAAGCTAAACTCATCTATTTACTAGCTTGATGTAATTTACACTTATTGATCAATGATGATCATTTTGAGGGTTAGACTAGCGATATGCGATGTCTCTTTGTCCGTGTGGGGGACTGTACCCCGATCTTTTGAGCTTTGTGTCATTTTTATGGGCTAGCGACCCATGGTCTTTTAACCTTTTTATGGAGTTCAGTTCATCGGATGTATCGTTGGACTATGTCATTGTTCTGGCTTATTTGAGTTTTGAGTTCCTCGGGCATATCGTTGTACTACGTCGTTGCAACGGCTCTATGGGATAGCGGCACGTTTTTGATACACGTGTTGGTGAGTTTTCATGCTCCCGTTTGTGATAGGCCTCTCCCCCCTTTTTGTGATTTTTGAATTTCTAGATTATTGATTTTTGGAATTTGTGTTTCATCAATATTTGTGGTTTGAATTGATAAGATTTATCAATATTTGTGACTCGGTGAATAAAATAAAGAATATGACATTCTTTTTTGGGTATTTAAGGAGATTTGAGATATTATATGATTTTCATTGTTATCAAATATGTACTTGTCACAGTATGGCATTAGTGTTATCATATTTTTTGTCATATCCCTTATCCCATCTCACATTATATGATATTTATAGCTAGACTGATCCGTTTTTTATTTTTCTTCTTAAATAATACTCGGGTCAAACCGAGGAGTTTCAGGTGCTTCCACTTGACTTCTTAGCAGGGACTAGCTTCTGACTTTTGGCTACCTACGTTAGCTTAGTAGTTTTTTTGTTTTTTATACATTCGAGATAGAGACTCCTTGATGTATACTTATTCTTTTGTCTAGCACTTATACCTATTCTTTTGTGGTGTAATGGATCTTGTATGACCACTACTTTAATGTACACATCTATGTGTTATATTCATATCTGTTTCCGCCTTAGTGATATGAATATCTATGCCTGATTTATGTTATGCTTATTTTATATTTGTTTCCGAAGGTCACATAGCCACTGTGTAGTAGCTTTGAGTTTGTGTTTAATATGTCAGATTTCCTCTTGAAATGAAATGCATGACATACTATCTGATATATCGGTACTCACACAAAGAAATTACATTGATGGTCGCTCCTCAACAGCCTTATTCTTCATACTAATTGACGGTATTACCAGTAGTGTCCTTGGTCAGTGTGAGTAGGTAGGGCGTCATAGAACCCTAATACAAAACATGGAAATCTTTCAACTTCTCTAGTAGTTGTTAAGACTCACACGTCTTTTGATTCTTTGAGTTTGCTTAAACAATCATAGACCCATAAACTATGGATAACACTATCGGTTGTATCATATACGACTCCTAACCCATGGTCTTTGTCCTAATCATGTTTCAACCTTGAGTTTGCTCAACAAATTGAAAGAGATTATTCACTCGTACCCACCATTTCACAATGGCCTAATTATAGTATATATACCTTGAAGTTGCTTAACAAATATATAAAGTTATCTTATCTCAACTAGTCCGTATATTAATAATACTATACATAACATCCCAAGATTGAGTTTGCTCAACAATTGGAGAGTATGCAAGTAATTTATTAATATATAAATGTTAGATGAAAACATTTATACTAAGATTTGTAATCTTTAGTATATTTAATTAAGTGATATTGACTTATGTAATAATGTACTTCTTATGAAGTGTTATCATGGTTTAAGTGTCAAACACATCTGAAATCATGATACACGTATATATATATATATATATGTGTGTGTGTGTGTGTGTGTGTGTGTATTTATATATTTCTTAAACCTAATTAGGGTTTCATATTGTTCCACCTTTATTATACATTCAATATATAAGTTTAATTCTTGTATAACAATTACTGTTTAATTAACATATATAATAGCCTTATATACAATTTTATATTGATTAACAAAATTAAATAATTATGTAAAAATTTAACTATTTTATATTTTATTCATTTTAGACATCGTAAATTCAATATGTATAACTGCAACATCCCTGTTTTGTGCCTCGAAACTAATCACTATAGATGATGCGGTCACCTATAGTATTAATATTCGGTGACAAAATGCAACAATGTTATTGGTATCCATAATATCAGAACCACATGAATAAGAAATATTTCAAATACAATTTCAAAACAACTTTTCTCATTACATTTCAAATCAGCATTTCATATTTAGTACATAATTCAACAACGTTGCCCAGGTTCATATAAATATGATTATTACAAAATACACTAAGAGCGACATATGAAGATGCCCCTTTGGATAATCAGAGTTACTAAATAGACAATTGTAACATCTGCCATTACATACAACATTCAATCACAGCGGAATAGGTAAATAGATAATCTCCAACATAGGTAGATCTGCCTCCTGCATGTCTTCGGATGCTTCATTTGCCAATACCTACTAAACATGAAAACGTTAAACTCAACCTACTCAAATTCGATTTTGAGCACCCAAGAGTTTAAGGGGAAAACATAAACTCTAAGACAGACATAAAGCCTAGTGTGAATAATAATATGACTCTCAATTTATAGCAGAACGGGTTTCCCCTCACTAATATCCTTTAAAAGCATACCTTTTGCAATTAAAATCCTATAACCAAACTTGTTAAATAAACAATATAAAAAAACATGTATGCATAAAAAATAGGTAACCAGTGGACTATCTACCCCAACATCATAGTTTTATCAAGATGACTATAAACCTGTGGCTGACTCTGGCTAACCCGACATAATAAATGTTTTAACTTGCTATTGGAGAAACCCGTACGATATGTCCATAACTTACTACTTCTAGGGTCAGCTGATCCTAGTGGTTTTACAGGCTCACTAATAACCTAACTTTACTTTGCGTATTCCTTTCTATGTGTGACCTTCTTTCAATCTTACCCATGACACTACCCAACACATTAGAATTTTGGGATTATATTAGCTAGGGACCACTAGCTAAAGTATAGGGTGTGACCACACACCGGTCCTATCTGGTTTTCTAATTTCCGAGTCAATATTTCAGTAAAATTCTGGGTTGACTACCCTATCCATATTTCCTTGAAAACAAAATTTTTGTAAATGATTTAACCACCGAAATCATTCATACGACAAGGGAAACATTAGTCCTTTACTTTAATCAAAATACTTATGCCATGATATATGCTTTATAAAACATTGTTGATGATAACCCGAATTCATCGGGGTTTTCGACCCTCTCGAAACTTAGGCTACAAGGCCAAAACTATGTAAAACATTTATAATTATTAAACTTGGCGATGTCATCGCCATTAAAGATTTTTGCCCACTCAAAAGCATCTCGAAGTCTTTTATTTGAAAATATATGGGGATGATGTCAAAATTACTACTTCATAAATCATAGTGTTAAAACTGTAAATATTGAACTTCGGCAACACATAAACCATTTTGCATCAGTGCCTCATTAAGGTTATAAAATATAGATTATGGGTTAAGCTTGATGGATATAAAAAGCATAAGTTATGCTTGAAGACTAGTTAAAAGTGGCATTGACAAGGCTCGATAACAGTATTAAAAAGCAGCATAGAGTAAACTCGATGACTTGTTAAAAGCAACCTGGCTAGACTCGACAACAAGTTGAAAGCGGCACGATGTTGGCTCGATGACCAGTTGGGTTGGCAAGGCTGAAACTTGAAGTCACTTAAAAAAACAATGCAACGTCGAGGTTATAAGGGTCAGTGAGTCTAAAGAACACATGTGGATACAAGCATTCTTTAAATATAATGTGGCATGCTTGCACATCGGCATGCCTATGTTGAGTCCACCTCTTTATCTTTGTTTCGGTGACCTTGACGAGGTTCAAAACCAATCCATTTGATGCCAAACTCGTTGACATCATATGCCTTGTTTTATTCCTCATCGACGACACTAAGATGTGGTGAGTTGTGGCTCGAGATGCCCAATATCGACATTGCAAAGTTGTAATTATTTTGAAAACTGCAAAATTACTATGTAAAGTTGTTTCTTTTCACCAAACCTCTATAATTTGTCATAATCTCATTGGCTAATGAAAATTTTATCAATTTCTTTACTAAAAATCTACAGCCTAGCTTAATTCTCCATACCAAATATTTTTACAAATTATCCCTTATTATAAACATTTTAATTAAACAAATAAGCCCTTTTTGGCTCAAATAATTTATTTATCACTCCTAAACTCTTAGGAAAATCTCCAAAAATCATAATAATTTAATTTATCTATACTCTTTAACATATAAAAAAATTTATGGCCAAAAATTTAATTTTAATTATTTTTAATAATTAAAACCCGAAATATACCAATTTCTTCACTTAGAAATATCATATAAAATCCATACTTGCTTGGAAAATTATGAAATTTAAAACCCACTTTTTTAAATGAGATTTGTAACATCATATCAAAATCTCAAGTCATTTGGGTATATATGATAGGTTTTCCAACTCAAACGTATCACTATGTTTCATATTTAAATTCTAGAAAATCACCAACAAGCATATAATCATTCAAACTACTAAATCATGGCATAGTACTTACAAAAGAAACAGGTTTACACTTAAACTAAAACAAATAAAAAAACATGAGATGTATATTCATTATTCACATTGATTTGGATAAGAAAGATGAGATTTGGTGTAGACTTGATTTCTTTTAGCTTTAATTCCTTAATCTTTTAGTTTCCTTCTCGTTTTCCCTTTGCTATGGCCAGCCTCTCTCTATGTTAGTTTGTATATGTGTAAATGAATGAAGGAAATAAAGACAAAAGGGTTTAAGCGGTAGGAATGAAGGCTATTCCCATTTTTCCTTATCATTTTCCTCCTTCTTATCCTAACCTTTAATTTTTTTAATTGGTTTATTAACTAAGGTATGACCTAAACTTAATCATTAAATACCAATTTTCTTTTCCCTTTACATTATTTCATTCAATTTATCTAATCAAATGTTCTGAATAATGTTACTTAAAATTATGGTCATTACAGACTCCTCCTCATTAAAAGATTTTCTTCCTTGAAACTAGAATAAGTTATAGACATAAATCAAGCATAAAGGTAAAATATACCATCAAATAAGTCAGGATAAGTGTCTCTAATTGTGCTTTTTGTTTTCCAAGTACATTATCTCCAATTCTCACTCTGTTGGACTTATACTAATCTGACTGTCTTGTTTCGTAGCTTCTTCTCATCCCTAGCCACTATGCAAACTGGATGTCTAATTATTGTCATATTCGGTTCCACTACTAAGTCTTCTTATGTTGTTCGGGTAATAGTAGTCCCTGGATCACGAACATACTTCCTTAGATAAGAAATATGGAAAACATTATAGACTCCTACCAAACTATCGGTAACTCTCACGATCCTTTCTATAATAGGAAATGTGCCAATTTTCGCTGACTTCTAGAATCTTATTACACCCTTCATCGATAATACGTTGACGAAAATATGATCTCCGACTAAGAAATCTAAGTCATTTCATATCTTATCTGCATAAATTTTCTGCCTAGACTGAGCTTACTTCATTTTAGCCCAAATTAACTCAATCTTTTCTACAGCTTCCCTTACTAAATGTGGACCAAGAACTCTCTAATCTCTAACCAACACACCAGATATTTGCGTGGCCTTCCATATAAAGCTGCAAATGATGCCATCCATATACTAGTCTGATAACTGTTGTTATATGAAAACTCGACTAAGTGTAGATAGCCTTCCCATGATCCTCCAAAATCAAGGACACAAGCTCTTAACAAATCCTTTAAGACTTTGTTAACTCTCTCTATTTGCCCATCGGCTTGTGGATGGTAGCGGTACTCATCTTGAACTTGGTACCTAAACTTCCTGTAGACTTTTCCAGAACTCATTAGTGACAAAGGAATCTCTGTCGCTTACTATACTACTATGAATCCCATGCAGTCTAACTATATTCTTCGTGAATACCTTATCTAAAACTAGTGTCGTTCTAGTCGACTTAGCGGGTATAAAGTGTGCACTCTCGGTCAATCTGTCCACTATAACCCAGATACTTTCATTTCTTCTATTCGACCTTGGAAACTCTTCTATGAAATCCATATATATAAAATCCCACTTCCAAACTGGAATATTTAAAGGTTGAATTAACCCACTCGGCTGCTGATGCTTGGCTTTTACTTGCTGACGGTTTAAACATTGCTTTAGCCATTAGCCTACATACCTCTTCCTACCTTTCCAGTATAAACTTTTTTTCATATCTTGATATATCATAATTCCTCTATGATGAATGGTGAACTTTGATTAATAACACTCCTTAAGAACTTCCTTCCTTATGTTTTCAATATTCAGAACACATAACCTTCCTATCTTTCCCAACCATCCATTTTGGACAAGACTTAAATCTTTTAAATCATCAATCTTTGTTCCATTCTTTAGCCTTCTGATCTGTTTAGCCAGTAATCGATCATTTCCTTATTTAGAAGCAATTTTTTCGATCATTACTAGTTGAACTTCTAAACATGACAACATAGCAGTTTCTTGACTCAAATTTGCCATAGATCTTAACTGTACATCGCATGTAGTCAAAGCTTCCAAATCTTTCCACTCAGCTATAACTGTTAACACTGCATTTTGATGCCTTCTACCGAGTTCGTCTGCCACTTTGTTTCACTTTCCCGGTATGTACTCAATTTCAAAGTCACGGGCAGCTATAAACTCTAACCATCTCTGTTGTCTCATATTCAACAACTTCTGAGAGAATAAGTATCTTAACGATTTATGATCCATAACTAACTCGAATCTCTCTCCTAGAAGGTAATGTCTCCACACCTTCACTGCAAAAACTGTTGCAGCTAACTTTAAGTCATATGTCGGATATCTAACCTCATGCAGTCTGAGCTGTCGAGAAGCATAAGCAATTACTTTACTCTTCTACATTAACACAGCTCATAATCCAGTTCCATATGTAACCGCATACGCTACTAAATCTTGATTCCCATATGGAATAACTAACACCGGCGTATTGATTAACAAACATTTCAGCTTCTGGAATGCCTCCTCACATTTATCAGTACAAACATACTTTACTTCTTTCCATGTTAGCTTCATCATCGTTGTTACTATCTGCGAGAAATCCTTAATAAACCTCTGGTAATAGCTAATTAGTCCAAGAAAGCTCTTTATCTTGGTCACTGTCTCAGGTCTCTTCCGATTATTAACTGTTTCTGTCTTAGCTGGATCTATTGACGACCTTTTTTTGAAACTATATGAGCAAGACACTTCACCTCCTTCTTCAAAAATTGACCCTTTGAAAACTTCTTTTTTAACTGATGCTGCCTCAGTGTCTCAAGCACTATCCAAAGATGGACTTTATGGTCTCTTTCATCCTTTGAATATATCAAAGTGTCGTCTATGAACACGAACATGAATCTATCCAAATACTCTTGAAAGATCCGATTCATTAAATCTACGAAGAAGGATGGCACATTAGTCATTCCGAATGGCATTACTAACCATTCTTATGATCCATGCCTTGTCCTAAACGTCGCTAAGGGAATACTATCCTCCGCTACTCTTAGCTGATGGAGCCATGTTACCAAATCCATTTGAGAAAACTCTTTGGCTCCACTTAACTAATCAAAAAAATCGTTAATTCTCAGCAACGGATATCGATTCCTTATGGTCATCTCATTCAACTTACGATTATCGATACACAACCTTAAGATCTGTTTGGTTTCTTAAGAAACATTGTAGCTGCTTCTCAAGGCGAACTACTTGGTCTGATAAAACGTTTCACTTCCAAATCCACCAGTTGCACTTTAATTCCTTCATCTAGGTGGTGTCATCCTACTTGGCGGTCTACTAATAGGTTTAGCTCCTAGTACAAGATCTATCAAAAACTCAATAGCTCGTTTCGTAGGTAGTCATGTCATCGGTTCAAAGACGTCTATGAATTCTTTAATAATAAAACTCGATTTAGCTAGTCTTCCTCCTCCACTACACATAAGAAAGCACAAACATCTAAACTCGGGTTTTCTACAGAATATATAATTCGATCACTACTACTAGGGTGTCTTAGTGATATTTTCCTATCGTAGCAAAATATCCTAGCATCATACTTAACCAATCCATATCCAAAATAAATCCAAAGCCTATGGAATCAAACACATGCAAACTGCAGAAAATATATGACCTAACAATTCAAACTCTAATTGGCCATATCTTATCCCAAGATTTTCATACCCTCCTAACGGATTCACAACCCTTAAGGATGTAACTAGGTATGAGGGTTCTAAGTTAAACTTATCTACCAAACGATGAGATATGAAAGAATGTGATGCACCAGTATCGAATAGAACTCTAACAGGTATACCATGAATCAAAAACCATCATAGCCTTTCCTTTCTCCTCAACTTTTGGTCTCGAGGTAGCTGGTTCCAATGCAAACGCCTTGCCCTTCTTAGCTTTATTTGGTTCCTTTCCCTGGTTCTTATAATGACCGATCTGATCACAATTGAAGCACTTGATGTTCTTCCTTTCATTCACCTTCTTTCCATCTCCAGAACGACATTCATTTGCAAAATGTCCTTTCTTATCACACTTATAACACACAACCTTAGACTTTCCCTTCTTATCAGCTCCACTCTGTTGAGCTCCCTTCTTATGAAAGAATTTTCTCTTTTGATTCTGCCCACTTTGAGCCTCCACTACTTTGTTATTATCAAAGAAAGCAAGCATCTCTTCATTTCTTAAAGCCATCTCAATAACTACATTACATGGATCCTTGAGATATGGCAAAGTTGCCCTAGCAAGCTCATGTCTCAGTCACCGAATGAACTTCTCATTCCTCTTAATTACCGTATCCATGATAACATGCCCATACCGAAAAGATTCCTTAAACCCCATAGCATACTCCAGCACAATCATGTCTCTATGCATTAACTTAGTAAACCTTATCAACAGGGTATACTTGGCAATTTTCGACATAAATCTTTCCTCGAACATTCTCCTGAATTCTGCTCAAGTCAATATTTCTTCGGCTACACCAACTATTACACCATTCCACCAATACAATATAGCTGCTTGTAGTTGCCTAGATGCTAACCTCTTCTTCTTCTTATCATTTATTCCAAGATCGGAGAAAATAATCTCCAATGAAGCAACCAAATCTCAATTTCAATTGCATCTTCAGTTCCAAAAATGATTTTGCTTTAGGCCTTGCATAGTCCCTGCTTAGATCGGCATAGTTGTTGACAAATGGAGCTTCCCAATTCACTTCTCCAGCATTTCCACCTACAAGTCTAACAACTGCTCCTAATTTCATCATGTTAACAAACAACTGATACATTGCTCCCATATCAACCTGCAGTGTTCTAGCACCTACATTAGCAGCTATTTAACGGCACGAGTTTTACCTAGTATTAGCCTTAGAATTTTCATTAGTTATGGTTCTTCCTCCACCAAGATTCACTCTTCCAATTCCTGATTCCATGTCTTACTTTCCTTTTAAATCTACATTCGAACTTTAGCAAGACATGGAAAAACGAACTAAGAGAGGGCAACAAAATAGAGATAAAGCATCTACTTATATATAGCAAAAACAAGTACATTGCCATAGCATTATCCCATACCCCAGTCTTATTCCAAATTTCATTTGGATTATGTTTTAAAAATCCTTTTAGGTTTAAATTTCTTCTAAGTTTTACTTAAATCTATGATCTGATACCCAGTTGTACCATCCCCAATTTTAAAGCCCAAAACTGACTGCTATAGATGCTGCATTCATCTACAATATTAATTTTCGGTGACAAAATGTGGTAATGTTAATGATATCCATAATATCAGAAGCACAAGAATATGAAGTATTTCAAACACAATTTCAAAACAATTTTTCTCATTACATTTCAAATCAGCATTTCAATTTATAATCTCATATTGTTGCCTTGGTTTAGATAAATATAATTACTACAAAATATGCCAACAGAGACATGTGAATATGCCCCCTTGGATGATCACAATTACTAAATAGACAGTTATAATATCTGCCATTACATATAATATTCAATCACAGCGGAATTGGTAAATAGATAATCTCCTACATAACTAGATCTGCCACCTGCACATCTACAGATGCTTTATTCACCAATACCTACTAAACCTGAAAACCTTAACTCTTTTCCTACTCAAATTAAATTTTGAGCATCCGAGAGTTTAAGGGAAAACATAAACTTTAAGTCAGACATAAAGCCTGGTGTGGATAATAATATGACATCACGATTTATCGATATTAAGTGAGACCACGCCGCTTGGGGAAACGAGTTTCTCCTCACTAATATCCTTTAAAGGCGTATCTTTTGCAATCAAAATTCTACAACCAAACTGGTCATAATAAACAATATACAATAATATATATGCGTACAAAATAGGTAATAAGTGGACTATCTATCCCAACTTCATAATTTTATCAGACTGACTATAAACATGTGGCTGACTCGGGCCACCTAGACATAATAAATGTTCTAACTTTCTGTTAGAGAAAAACTAGATGGTCTGTCCATAACTTACTTCTTCTAGAGTCAACTAATCCTAATGGTTTTGCAGGCTCACCAATAACATAACTCTACTCTGTATATTTCTTTCCGTTCGTAACCTTCTTTTACTCTTACCCATGACATTGCCCTACATATTGGAATTTTAGACTTATATAGCTATACGCTACTAGCTAAAGTATAGGACGCAACCCCACACCTGTCCCATCTGATTTTCTAATCTCTGAGTCATTCACTTAGTAAAATTCTAGATTAACTACCCTATCCATATTTCCTTGAAAGCAAAATCTTTTTAAATGATTTAATCTTTAAAATTATTTATAAAACAAGGAAAATATTGGTCCTTTACTTTATTCAAAATATTTATGCTATGATATATGCTTTACAAAACATTTTTTATGATAACTCGAAATCATTAGGGACTTCGACCCTCTCAAAACTTAGGCTATAAGGCCAAAATTATGTAAACCTTTACAGTTATAATACTCGACGATGATATCGCATTAAAGATCTTTGCCCACTCAAAAGCGTGTCGAAGTCTTTTAATTGAAAATAAATGAGGATGATATCAAAGTTACTACTTCATATGTCATAGTGCTCAAACTGTAAATATGAACTTCGGTAACACATAAAACATTTGGCATCAATGCCTTATTGAGGGTATAAAATATAGATTATGGGTTAAGGTCAATGACTATAAAAACATGGGTTAGGCTCGAAGACTAGTTAAAAGCGGCATTGACAAGGCTCAGTAACAATATTAAAAAGTGGCATAGAGTAAACTCGATAACTAGTTAAAAGTGGCCTTGCTAGGCTCGACAACAAGTTGAAAGCGGCATAGTGTAGGATCGATGACCATCAAGGTCAGCGAAGCTGAAATTCAAAGTCACTTAACAAAAAAATCATCGTCGAGGTTATAGGGGTCAATGAGTCTAAAGAACACATATGGCTACAAGCCTTCTTTAAATAAAATGATGCATTATCGCACATTGACATGCCTATGTCGAGTCCACCTCTTCATCTTTGTTATTGTGAACTGGACGAGGTTCAAAATCATTCCTTCCCATGCCAAACTCGTAAACATCATATTCATTTTTTTGTTCAGCGTCGATGACACTAAGATGTGGTGAGTTGTGGCTCGACATAGTAATATTGACATGGGAAAGTTGTAATTATTTTGAAAACTGCAAAATTACTATAAAAAGTTGTTTCTTCTCACCAAACCTCCACAATTTGTCAAAATCTCATTGGCTAATGAAAACTTTATCAGTTTCTTTACTAAAATCTGCCGCCTGACATAATTCTCAATACTAAACATTTTTACAAATTACCCCTTATTATTAACATTTTAATTAAACAAATAAGCCCCTTAGAAAAATTAAAACCTGAAATTCAGCAATTTCTTCACTTAGAAAAATCATATAAAATCCATACTTACTTGAAAAATTATGAAATTAAATACCCGCTTCTAAAATGATATTTATAACACCATATCAAAATCTCAAGTTATTTGGGTATCATTTGATAGATTTTCCAACTCAAACATATCATTAAGTTTCATATTTAAATTCTAGAAAATCACCAACAAGCATATAATCATTCAAACTACTAAAACATGGCACAATACTTGCAAAAAAATGGGTTTATGATAAAAATTAAAATTTGAGATGTATATTCATTATTCACCTTGACTTGGATGAGAAAGATGAGATTTGGTATAAACTTGTTCTCCTTTAGATTTGATTCCTTAAATTTTTTAGTTTCCTTCTTGTTTTACCTTTGCTATGGCTGGCCTGTAACATTCCTGAATTTTGAACAATTTAATTTGACAATTGATTTAATTTTTGGAATCAAATTGTGAATAAATGAGAAAATTTCAAATTTAATCAGGTATTTGTATATAGAATTAATTTTAAATTGGATTATGAATTTGAAATTCAAGAATAAATATCTTAGAAAATAAATTGGATTTAAAAGTTATATTTTAAAAAGTTAATAAGAAATTGTTTTCTAATTTTAATAGATATAATTTGTATTTTGAAAGTTATATTTGAATTTAATATGGTAAATCTCTAAGAGCTATCTAAAGAATAAACTCCAATATATATGTATACATATTTATTTATTTATGTATGTTGATAAATACTTATTTAAAGATATAATAGTTTGAAAATGAATGAAAGTATTTAATACTTTCTTTTAAAATTATGCATACACATAAGGAAAATATATTACATAATTTATTTTAACATAAGGATTTAAAACTAAAAATAATATATATAAATGAATGAATGGAAAATAAATATGGATATATTTATGTACTAAACTAAATTAAGTTTAAATGTAAAAATCTATGCGAGATAAAATTTTATTTTGTGCAAATAAAAATATATGAGAACATATAAACAAGAATAAAACATTAATTATAAATATATTAACATGAAGGTTGAAAAAACAAAATGTATAAATTAATTGAAATAAGGGTTTAAACACAAAATTTATTATTTTAACAAGTGGTGTTATTTTAAAAGCATAACTTAACAAGTGTAAAAAAAATTTAAGCTATGTGTTTACAAGCGTTGCTAACAGATGAAATAAGTGGCAAGAAAATAAACTTTTCTTTTGAAATTTTTAGAAAATAGGCTTAAGAAATTACCAAGCTTTCAGTTTCTCTATTCATTTTTTTTCAAAACTGAAACAAAATTTTAAATCAAAAGAAAAGGGATGAAGATCAAAACCAGGAAAATGAAGAATAAAACAAAACAAATACAAGAATCATCTCAGAAAATCAAATCAGTACAAGCCTGGAAATGATAATCTGGAAATCAAGTAGCAAAATCAAAATCTGGGAAACCAGAAGATCAAAGCAAATTAAAGATTCAACTCAGTTTTGTTAAAGCTAGCAGATCAATTCTTTTCATTTTCAAGTTCAAACTTGTCCTCTGCTTCAAAGCTTCAAGTGAGCAAACTTGACAATATTATATCCTTTAAATGTTTGGATTGTATACATGCCTGTGTGATTGTTTGAATATCCTTGCATATATGTGTATTTATATGGGTAAATATATATATGCAAATGTCTGTGTTTCTGAAGACATATATATGTCTTCTCTGTTCAAACAACAGGCCCTAAACTCTTAGATAAACCAAGATCTTCTAAATAAATCAATTTCAGAACTTGGTTTCTAAAGAGGAAATGATTGTAAGAGTATATGTCTAATTTTAAAAATAATTCCAAGAAAATTTCTTAAGTAATTAACTGGAAAAATTGAAAAATACAGTGGAACTTAAAATCTTTTCAAATTCAAGTATCACGGTTTCGAATTTCGTTTACATCACCTTACTTGATTTCAAAAAACATGAATTTTAATAGCAAAATCACAGTTTTTAGTTTGATAAATTGTGGGAAATTTTGAGATGAACGGGACTTGCATTTGCGGTAATCTATGGCGACTGGCGGATCTGGGTTCATCGTGCTTGGAGCTGGAGATAAAGGGAAGGTAGGGGATCATCAGAAAAATACTAGTATAAATTCCAGGTTGTCGTGGTAGCTATGCGAGGTTGAATTAGGGTTTGATGTCTGATTTTAGTCATGGGGGTTCTCGAGGTTATTGCGACACGGGTGATTGATCGGAGTTGATCGGTCAAGGGGGAAAGGAGGAGGAGGCGTTGGCGAGGGTCTGGACAAAGCGTCGTGGTCGCAGCCTACCGGAGATGGTCGAATGGGAGGTTTTTCCGACGATCTATGATTCCAGTTTTTGCTCAACTTTCTCAAAATTTGAATTCATCTTCGTTAATGGGAGTTGGGTGGTCGCAGCTATGGTAGGGATCATCGACGACTTGTCGAGGATCGAGGCAGTGATCGGAGACTCTGTGCACGTGCACGCGAGAGTATGGTGTCAGGTTTAGTTGTGGGTTTCGGGGGAGAAGAAGAAGGATGTTCAGGTTCGAACTCGAAGAGAATCGCGTGATAAGTCGGGGAATTCGTCGATTTGCTCGAAGCAAACTGGGTCGTGCATGGCTCGGAGTCGTACTCGAAGGAATGTCAATCGTGGCTCGGGTTTTAATATGTTAAGTTACCTGGTTGTAAAGAAAGAAAGTAAGCAGGTTTTATTAAAGGCAAGAAAAAAATTCAAAGTTTTAAACACAAAGAAAAGATACAAGGTTTAAAATGGTTAAAAAGTTTTGAGGATTTAAATTATTTTTAACTGTTTTTTAAAGGTAGTTATAAATTAGAGTAATTATGCAGTTCAATTAATAAGTTTTCAAAATTTAAAAGAAATAGTAACCAAATTCCTAAACAAAGTTTCAAATGATTTTAAAGATTGAATTTTGAAATTTTCAAAATTATTTTGGGTTTTGAGTAAAATAATTAAATGTAATTAATTTAAAGGTGATCGATTAATCAAATATTAAGAGTTAATTACTTTAAAGAATAGCTAATTAATGTGGTTTATTAATTATAGTAATTAATTAGGAAATAATTAAATAAATAAAAGTAATTAAGATTTAATTAATTATAATTAAGGGTTTATTAATTAAAGTAATTAAGTAAGGAATAATTAATTAATAGAAGTAATTAAGATTTAATTAATTACAATTAATAGTTAATTAATTAAGATAATTAATTAAAGAAATGATTAATTAATATCAATTGTAGTTAATGATAATTAATCATTGATTAAAGATTATTAATGAAAGTAATTAAGGGATGATTATTAATTAAGGATTAATTAATTAAATCCTTGTAATTAATTAAGGATAATTAACCTAATGATTATTATTAATTAAAGGTTAATTAATAATAAATTAAAGGATAATTAATAATAATGGTTTGTAATCGGTTAATTATTAGTTAACCATAATTAGAAATTTATCCATAGGTAATGATCTGGTTTAAAATTAATCAGATGACTTGATGATTATATTTATGAATGTATGGATAGTATGGAATGCTGTGAATTGCTTTGATGTGTAATGCTTTGTGATTTGAATTCTTTAAATCAAGCTATGACGGATGTAAATTATTTATTCATAATGCATTCATATATTTCTATCTGTGATCCTATGTATATAGATAAGCGTTATAGGATATACCGCTTATCGATATTGTTATTATTGAATTTGTGATGTGATTGATGTTGTTGCACCATTGTGTAAAACCCCTGGACCACACTATACACACACAAATATGGATTGCATGCGGAAATCGTTTAAGTCACAGATTTTTTTAAAATAGTTTTGAATTTGAATTTTAAATCCAAATGGTTTGGGTTTAAAGTGAAAAACTTTTGAAAAGGTGTTTTAAAAATGAAAGTTATTTTGAATAACTTAATAAAGATTTGAAATTTGAATAATTTGATTTAAATTGGAATTCAATATCTGAAATTAAATTCTATTTTTGGTATTTATGACGTCAAAAGAATATACAAACTATAAATGTGCTTATATGGGTTTTTTTTTAAAACCATTTTAAAAGTATGGTTTTGAGAATTTGAATTTAACCCAAGTTTATATTTGGAAGGCCTTAACTCGTGCAAATATAATCGGGTTTTTCGAAACGGAAACAAGTGACTTTAAATAATAATTGCTTTTATATAAGGAAAGAATTTCCAAATTATGATGAAAAGATTTCAAGTTTGAAATAGAATGGTTTTGGAAGTTATGAATGAATCTTTGGAAATGATTTTTGAAAGCTATGAATTGAATCTTTGATTGGATAAGTTAATCCAATTTGAAGGGAAATCGTTTTGAAAGGCTATGAATGAATCTTTGTTAAAGATTGGTGAAGTTTATTTTCAAATTAAAAGGGATCTGAAAAGCGTATCTTTTGTATAAAGGATTTGAATTGGAAAGCTATTAATGAATCTTTGTGAAAGATTGGTAAACTTTGTGAACTGTGTGAAATGAATCTTTTTGTTTAAAAGATTTGTAAAATGGTAATTTGTTTAAACCATTTGAAAGAAAAGTTTTGGGTTTTAAAGTTGTGACTTAACTGAAATCCCATTATCCATATATTTTTAAATATTGCGCTCATTTTTCAGTTTAGCTGGGAGAGGACCTTGCGTCATATAACCCATTCCGAATAATGATACGACGCTATGGATAGCAATTGAAGACCGGTGGTGAAGACCGGATATTTTCGAAAACGAAAGGATTTCTTGTCGAATGTCTCTGCATCGGCTGATCCCCGGTATAGAGATTTGAGCATCCATTGTGATGGAAAGTCCGGACGTGATTAGAAATTATCCGGATTTGCATGGATGTGTGTCTGACATTACACTTTGAGATGTAAAGCTGGTTTCTATCAAATACATTTCTGTTTGGTGGCGGAGATTTATTCTCTTAGCTTAACACCCTTCTCTGAGACGTACAAGCTCAGAGGTTATGTAGTTGATGGTTACTAGTGATACATTCCCAATTTGGGAATGTGGCATACGAAGTGCTGCTGATCATTTGTTGATCAAACCAAGGCTTTGTGAAAAGCGTAGCTTTGTGAACGAGACTGCATCAGGACCTCACACCCCGGAAATTGTCGAAACAGGAAAGATGCAGCAAGGTTTCAAGGGTTGCGTCCCTAGGGTATGTCCATTTCTTCTGGACAGAGGTGATATCATGGTATGGAGCCCAGATATTTAACCTATGTGGTTACTGTAAATACATTACTTTGTGGTTGTTGGTATCGAGCGCTCGGATAAAGGTTGGTTACGACCGGGAATGGAATATCTTAGGTGATACTCCCGGGCAGGGGGTACACCAGCCTTGTGTTGGTAGAGAACTGAGGGATGGTTCTCGGGGCATCCCTCCAGAGGCGTACCCACATGGCAATGGGAAGTTCCTTGGCCTGACCATTTGTTGGAAAATCCAAAGAAACAATACGCGCCCAGTACGGTTTTAGTTGTATAACCTGCCATGGAATGTGGTGGTAACCTACTATTGAACATGGTAGCTATAGTAGGCATACGACGAAATGTTGTATGCTAGCTAAGATTAATATTATACTTTCGAAATTTTTTCCACTATGCACTAATAATAATATCAAATGGTTTTCGCATATCAAGCATGTTTGACTATCATAAGGAGAAATCTCCTCCAATTCTGCGTTTGCATGGTGTATATGGCGGGAGGCCTTATGGTAGTTTCATTTTTCAAAAAGCATTGCGGATTTCAAATTTAAATTCTTTTGTTTGTTTTTAAAGATAAACTGTTTTCGTTTGCTCATACCAGTCCCATGACTGATCCGGAGTTTATTGTTCCTTTCCTAAACTCTGGGTGCCCATTATTTTCCGTACGGGCAGTCTAGAGTTGGATTTTCAGATAATCAAGTAATATGTGTAGATTTGATAGCCTTCGAAGTGTTTGGATTGGAAGCTTTCAGTCTTTGGGATCTTCTTCAGTCTTGGACGACTGACCTTGCTCATCTAGGTGAAATGTGATGGTGGTTTGAGCTAATTCTGGATTGGTGCTTTGGAGTTAGGGTTGCTGTTGCTGTTTGGAGTTTTTGGTTCCGCTGCTATATCATATTGTTATTCCGCTGTAGCATTGTTATCTTTTATCTCTGATATTGATTCATATTGTATCATTGTTGTATCGAATGTTGTATATCTAAGATATTCATTTCTTTTTCTTCCGCTGTGTTGTTATACTTAATGTGTTATAAGCTCCGGCGAACTAGATTCGACGTTTGGATATGTGGCATTGGAATACGAGTGTCATATTCGGTGCCGATTTTTAAAGGTCGAGTCAGGGTCGTTATACGGCCTCACTCTATTTTTAGTTTGTATGTGTGTAAATGAATGAAGGAAATGAAGATCGAAGGGTCTAAGGGGTAGGAATGATGGCTATTCTCATTTTGCTCTAATGATTTTCCTCCTTATCCTAACCGTTTATTTCTCTATTTGGTTTAATAACTAAGGTACAGCCTAAACTTAATTACCAAATCTAAATTTTCTTGTCCTTTTGCATTATTTTATTTAATTTATCTAATTAAATGTTCTAAATGATGTTAGTCAAAATTAGGGTCATTACAATAACATAATACTTGTAGTTGTATGCATATATCTTGACATATGTATATTATATTATCTATTAATTAACATTAGTTAATTTATTTAACTACACAATTTTAATTAATTGTAATTAATTCGAAAATTATATATATTATATATTACCTTAAACATTTTTATGATAACATTATATATATATATATATATCAAAACATATATACATATATTATTTAATTTAGTAAATTAACTCTTTTAATTAATATTTAATTTATAAATCAAATTAACTAAAAATAATTTTTGAAATAATTATTTTAGTTTCAAAAAAAATTTGAAAATCATTTTATAGCATTTATAAAATTATTACTTATTCGGAATTTAACCTTTTAAATTTAAAATATTATTTGTAATTCAAAATAATTTTGCTTACTTCCCCTTCCAGGCCAAGCCGGTTGCCGGGTAGGGTAGGATACTTGATTACCCAAACCTAGCCTAGACAATACTTTTCTAAACATCCTACTAAATGGGTAAGCTTTAGAAAGTTAGCCCAAATATTTCTAATTTAGATTGTATAGGCTATTGGACTCTAATACCATTGTTTAAACTTAGCCAGTATGTAGACGGTTAAATTGGTGAATTTCTATATAAAAAAAACCCATTTTATATCTTACCGGGCCTATGAAGTTTAAATTGATTGAGATCCTATCTAAAGACATTTTAAATAAAATCTTTGTTTTAAATAACTAATTAATATAAAGATTTGATTTATTTTATATATGTGATATACAATGTCTACATGTGTATCAAACACACACACGTACATACATGCATACATATACACTTACACATATACACATACATATATATTGTGTGTGTGGGTGTGTGTGGGCATGCAACATATAATGTGCACATTATTTAACATGCCCGTATATATGTGCTGGGATTTTCGCTACTACGGATACATTTGCTCCTTTATATATGTATTTGTTATCTATTATTATTTTAAAATTAAAGTAGTATGACATATATATATATATACGTATATACAATTATATATGTAACTAATCAGATTTTCGACCTTCAAAAATCAGCACTAATACATCCGCTGTATTAGATGCCGAACATTCAAGTGCTGGAAATACCGATTTGTTAGGGTGAAAGAAGAAGGTAGAAGATAGAAGAAAACTAAACAACATAGAATCTCACAATGAGGCGAATAATATATAATACAACAATGATATTTATAAAAAGGTAACATCTTTATTCATATATATAACATTAGAGTACACAAGACTTATCCAAAATTTGGACAGTTATAGAAACCTGTCCTTACATTGACAAATGTACATACTCTATAATACTGTGAAAGAAAAATATACGTGAATACGGCTTGACCATCCATCTCCTCTCCAACTCCAAAGTATCCAGCTAAACATGGGAAAACATGCTCGATCTGACCCGAGAATTACATGGAATAACGCCTGGGTCAGTCTGATAAACTAGCGTGAGTAAAACTAGATAACAAGTAACAACAAACTGATTTCTATATTTTAAAACTTTTCACAAAGGGTATCACATAAGACCACGCCGCATATAAAAATGGATGGGTTTTTACCTTATGATAACCAAAACATTTTATATCAAAATCCAGTGATGTTATCATAGTGTCTAGGTTTAAAGTAAATAGATAATATAACTGAAATGCTTGCATCTCACATTCCAACATACTAGGATCAACAATAAAAAACGTAAGGCATGTATTGGAGATTGGAATTCAACAATGGCAAGGTAAGGGACTGCCTTTCGATGATACACCTCCAGAAAATGCACCGATGCTAACACAGAGCCAACTACCCCTTTAACATGGCTGACCTGATTACCTCAACCCTTGACACCAAGGCCTTATACTACCACGGTGTTTGCGTGCAAACCAACTCTGAAAGTGACATCTAAAATGGGATGACCGCTCCTAATGGTAGCTGACCATATAGCTTTGCTACATGCCCTGCTTTTGCCATTCCTCTCGATTGTGAGGCTTGAGGCTACACTTTACCTTTCTGAATAGCAAACCATCTTGGAATGCGAACACTGCCCCCCCCCCCCCAAGCAGTAACGTAGTGTCAACATTCATTCATACAAGTTGTTCAGGATAAGGACAAACCAAAGGCACTACTTCTACTACATCTATTTTGGAACCACCCTCGGGATTAGTAGCAAGCAGCCCTTGCACATCAATGGCACCGTGTTCAATCCCATGCTTCAAGATGTCTTTATTTTGAAATGCTTGTGTTGGATCGAAATAGTTTTCAAATTGCATATCCGATCCCAGTCACTTCGAAACAACTTTCGACAGTTTTTGGTATACTCAACCTCGGTTATTTAGGAAATAAATAAACAAAAGACAAGAGCGGAGATCACCTCCTAACCGTTTGTGGACGAATTTCCCTATCATTCGTCCTAGAAGAACGAAACGAGTTTATACATACAGTATAACACCTTCGACGGTAACTGTACCATATAATTCTCGTGTTTCTCCTTAACATTCCAAAGTTATGTTATGTCCAGATTTGATGGTTAGTTATTATTATCAAATAATCAAACATCCAATCAAGGTTTAATTTCCATATGGGATCCACTGAGCCTTTATTAATTCTCTTTAATTAATAAAACCACTTTATAAAACTTGATCAAAAGATCTTTTCAAAACACTATTTCCAAACCCCTTACATTTCCTTTATACTTAGGAAACATTTATATACTTATCTCAACACTATAAGTATATTACCAAAACAATTTACTTTCATGCCTTGAAAACAAAATTATATACTTATCTTACCAATATAAGTGTATTTACAAACTTTTTCAAATATTTCTTCTTTCCAAATCCCATATTAAATTACCAAACATTTCTTCCAAATAAAACATTCCACTTATCTCCCATTTTATAATCATCTTATATTTCAATTAATTTATAACTTTCAAAACAAAGTTATAACCTAATTTTATAAACCTTTATGTTAATTTATAAACCTCATTCCAAATCTCTAAAATTATTTATTAACCATTTTACTATTTTTAAAACTCTTTACATAAACCTTTCTATACTCCTTTATCATTTACGAAACATCATTTGTAAAACACTTAAACTAACCCTTCCATAAAAAACCCCTTTTATAAACAAGTTAATACTTATAAATAACTTTACAACACAATAGCATAACTTGGAAATTATTTATAAACTTTAAACTCTAAATTGATTAAATAATTTAAGTTAATTCAAAACACACTTTACAAATTTAAAAAGAGACTTAGAAATCCCAATAGTACTAGTTTATGTTAACATTCAATTTCAATTCGATTCCTAAGTCACTTAACAATTATTTACATAAGCTACCATATATATAAATACAGTTCATGTCCAATTAGGGAATAACACGTCAATATAACCAATTAACATACACAAGTTCAAATAACATAACAACATGATGGTGATTTATCCTGCCAAATAGATGTCCGAACAATTCAATCGATTAAAGCAGAATGGGGATTTATTCCATTTAACACATGTCCACATAATCAATCACTTACACTATAGCAGAATGGTGTTTTGTTCTGCTAACGGATGTCATTTAATTCTCCTAATCATATGGGTTACTTAAAGATCTGGACTAGAGATCATTTGATACGGAATCGATTTGCTTTGAAAAGGAAAATTGATTAAAACACATTTTGTTTAGTTTGAAATCACCTTTGAAAAGTTAAAAGTATATTTAATTATCTTAAACCCTAAATAAAACTCAATTAATCCAATTTAAATCAAGATTAAATCATAATTAAACTCTAGTTAGGCTTATGAACTTGATTAAGTACTAATTAACTTCCTAATGCAACTTAGTTAAGGTTAAACCAAATTGTTTAAGAGTTAAACCCTAATTAATTAAATTATTAATTAAATAACCCATTAATTAACTAAATAAATAAATAATTAACTAATAATCTTAATAAATCACTTAATTATATCTTAACCCCATTAATCACTGATTATAACTTTATAAATCAATTAATAGTCATTAGCTTAACTTAAGTGATGATCATCCTCTACTCACCTTCTTAATTACAAATTAGGTGCTAATTACCTATTAATTAACTAATTAATTAATTAGTTAGTTATATTTCAACTTAATTACTTTTTAATATTACTAATTAAGTATGAAAAACTTAGTAAACTAATTTCGAAATAAAACAAATTTGAAATAGAAATTCAAACCTTTGCCGAACAACATCCATAACGACTATCACTATGGGAACAATTCGCTCTAACATATTCCTAGCGAATCATTTCATAAATCCTTACTTTTTCATGATTTGAAAAATAATTTAGAAAGAACTTTTTAAAAAAAAACTTTAAAACTAAATTTACAAACTTTAATCCATTTCAAAACTTTAAACTTCAAAAACAAACTTCAATTCCAACCGGATCTCTTAATCGTCGCAATTACAAAAGGGTAGTTAACTTTGTTTACCAACCTCGTGACATAGCTCATGTTTTACAATCAACGTATTACTAACATGAACCATCCTCACCATAGATTGCAAGTATACATCCATATATACATGTTTACTAACTTTATAATACAACATCGATTTCCATAACCAAATCAAACTAAAATCAACAATCCAAATCATAATCAAACAACATGATTATCACTCAACTTCCATACTATATAGTCATCATATATAGTGACATAAATAAATTACCATTTTCATTAAAAAAATAAGTAGTTTACTTACTAAAAGTTGTCCAAATTCTTGCTAAATTAGAGTATGACAAAGCAATTCCATTCCTAAGCAAAAAGATGGAGTCTTGAACCCTAAATGCACTAGGTAGGATCAACCCTGAAGGAAAAAGGAAGCGAGACTTGTTTTGATAAGCTAGAGTGACTTTGGATAAACATCGAATTCTCAATAATAAACCTAAAAATAGGCCATTTTGCAACTTATTTTTGGGCTTCCTACTCATGGAATTTCAAAATTCACTCAAAGAGAAAGTTATTTTAGTTTCTTTTTTTCCATCATTTCTAAAAAAAGTCACTCATTTTCGGTTTGCTTTGAAGAAATTATGATCAAAAGAAGAAGGGTAATTTTCAGACTTGAAATTCTGGGTAAAATTGCTTTGTAAAGAATTGGTGTTTTTACATAACTATGATAGAAATATGAAAAAGTGGTAAACTAGAATCTTTAAGCCACTAAGATTTCACACGGTTTCAATAAAATAAAAACTCTATTTGAGTTTGAAATGAGGAAGAAAAGGTTGTTGGAAAGAGGAGGAAAAATGGAGAAACATATGGGCTATTTATAAGCAAGATTTCACATCTCATCATTTTGTCTATTCACATCACTCTCTTATATACACACACACACACACATACATAACTATAATTCAATTCCAAAAAAAATAAAATATTAACCACTCTTTTATATATATATATAATTACGTTTAGTCACATCACTTTCTTTTATATATATAATTATTATGTTTAGTCACATTACTTTCTTTTATATATATATATATATATATATATATATATATATATATTTTTATTATTATTATGCTTAGTCACATCACTTCTTATATATATATAATTGCTAATTAAAGCTAAGACATGAAAAAAGATAATGATGGTTAATGATCACAATCTAAGATGTGACAAGCGAGGAATATATATTTATATATATAAGAATATTATTATTAAATTTATGAATCGTTGTATCGCTTGCTAAACAAAATTAACATAAAATAATATATCCTTGAGTATATTATTTAGTTAATTTACTCTTATATATGTGAGCATATGGTTCACAAAGATGAATAAAGTCCTGACAACTTTCCGGTGTCGAAAGGTTAAAATTTCGGAAAACATTCTTTGGTCACATTTTATGTTTTTCTAAAAGCTGTTTAATTTGGTAAACAAATTCCAAAATTACACCTCGACCTATTTTAGAAAACACTTAACACTATACATCAGCTTGTATGTTGTACATAGATCATTTTATTCCAAATCTAATTTGATCTCGACTCGAACACATAACTTTCCCTTCGAACTAGTATCGCTCACCTGATTCTGTAGTGCAGACTCTTATTAGGCTGCTTGATTTGGAACCTCTATTCTCCTTGCATAGTTGTAATTATGATAGAAAACCTTGGTCCCACACGAAGAACCCTCATCAAGTTCTCGTCGTCAAAGTTCGAGTAATAGATCCTTATTCGGAATGGTGCAACACCTCAAAGCCGTGTACTAAATTCTTAGATCGCTATATATGAAAAGAGAAATGATCCACGTCCAAATTACGTATTTACTTGATTAGTTCTCCCTAATACCAATTCTATTTCCACCAAATTATTTATGAAAACATTTCATAAACTATTCTTGTGTTCAACTTGGATGCTACTTCACTATATCCTAAGATCATATATCCCTATCTAATTCCATTATTCCATTTTACTTTTATTTTCCTAAGAAAATTCAAGATCCAAATACCTTTCTTTTATTCAAAACTTTTTCAAATAAAACTCTATATTTCAATCATAGAAATATATATATATATATATATATATATATAGCCCGAGAAACTCCAAAATGATACTAAAGAACTGGGTATCACCAAACAATATCACATATTCCCTTATCAAGAAGGGTAACACTCAACATAAGTGTTTACAATCTGAAAACATCTCTTTTGCAATTTTAAGTTATTTTCGAGCCACTCGAACTACTTAACTTAAAAATATTCCTTTTATTTCAAAATTTTCATTTTTGGAACAATACTTTACATTTTCCAATAAAACATCTATTTCCAACTTACTTTAGGTTCATTCGGGTTGAACTTGTTTCGATCGTACAATGATAAAGAGAATAATTAACTAAGTACACCACAACGTTCACCTAGGCAAACATTCGATCATCACTTAGAAGATTATTCTGATAATCATTAAACAATCAAGACTTGTTTCCTGTACCAATCTAAAGATAACACTTCTTACTTACACTTTTGTTCCCAAAAATTTATAATTAAACCAAACTGGTTTCAAATATTATTATTATTTTCCCAAAATATTGAAAATCATTTTTCAAAAGCATCGGGATTTAGGTTCTCGAGTTTCTAACCTAAATTTCTTCCAAATTAAATGATACATTTTTATAAACCGATTTTATAAATCACTTATATTAAACCATTTTTAAGTATTTATCCCATAATATTCTAGCTTTGAAATAAAATTCTACCTCAACATAAGCATCGAATGCCTTTTAGTCAAACTGTGAAATTAATTCACAAGGTGTTCATTTCCATATTTTTCCCAATCCTTATCTACCCAACTTATATCTTAAAAAGGAAACATACTAACAATAGTATGCTCATCTAGACGAGGATGATTAAACAAACCCTAAATGATAATAATAATAACATATTATTATCTCCTTACACGTCAACCAACTATATTGCACTATTTTTGAAAATCATTCTTCTATATATCAAATATACCCTAGGTAAAATTATTTCATTCACCCAATTCCAAAATAACATTGTGTCGATTTGCCTAGTTTGAGTGTTTAGAAACCCCTATGTACAGTTGTACACCCTGTATCGACGGTATTCATAAGCCACTAAACCGATAAATCAACACAACATAAAATATTTTAATAACCACTAACAAATACGCGCCGCTTAACCTTCGGCTGTGATACCAAATGTAACGAACCGGATTTTCAACCTTCAAAAATCGACCCTAATATATCCACTGTATTAGATGTCGAACATTCAAGTGCCAGAAATACCGATTTATTAGGGTGAAAGAAGAAGGTAGAAGATAAAAGAAACCTAAACAACATAGAATCTCACAATGCGGCGAATAATATATAATACAACAATGATCATTACAAAAAGGAAACATCTTTGTTCATATATACAACATCAGAGTGCACAAGACTTATCCTAAATTTGGATGGTTATAGAAACCTGTCCTTACATTGACAAACATGCATACTCTATAATATAGCGGAAAAAAATATACGTAAATACGTCTTGACCATCCAACTCCAAAGTATCCAGCTAAGCCTGGTAAAACATGCTCGGTCTGACCGGAGCATTACATGGAATAACGCTCGAGTCCGTCTGGTAAACCAGCATGAGTAAAACTCGATAACAAGTAACAACCAAATTGATTTCTATATTTGAAAATTTTTCACAAAGGGTATCTCATATGATGCAGCGCACCATGATAAATCGCCACCATCTTAAGTCGTAAGTCGCTTACCATAAGTTGTCGGTCATAAGTCGCCTACCTCATAAGATAACGACTCAAAAAAACAAGGCCGCATTTCTATAAGTCGCTCACTTATGCCGCATTCCTTAAGTCATAAGTCGTAGGCCACATTTTCTTAAGCCGTTCACTTATGCCGCATTTCCTTAAGCCATTCACTGATGCCGCATTTCTATAAGTCACTGATTCCTTATGTCGCTTAAGTCTCTTAAGTCGTTCTTGAAGCTGTGCTATCTTCTTATGTCGCTTAAGTCGCTTAAGCCATTCCTGAAGCTATGCTTTCTTCTTATGTTGCTGATTTCTTAGGTCATGAGTCGTATGATGTTAAGTCGTATGTGTGTTGTATTGTTAAGTCGTTAGGTCGTGGGTCATATGTTGTTATGTCGTATGTTGTTAAGTTGTATGTTGTTATGTCGTATGTTGTTAGGTCGTGTGTTGTATGTTGAGCCGCATGTATGTGTTGTAATTTTCTATAAATAGGGGCGTGTTGTCATTTGTAAAGGAGGGTTGATTTTGAAATAAAATTATGTGTGAGCTTTGGCCACCATTGTTGAAGTTGAGTGTGATCTCCTTCTTCTTTCCATCTTCGGGTTATTCGTGAGCGAATCAACGAAGTTGAAGCCAATTCTCGGTATCACTTACGAGTGATCAACGATCGAATTGTAGATCTTTTAACACGGCATCTTGCGAGATCAACGGGTTGGAGATAGTTCGATTCCGGCATTATCACTATCAACAGAATTGAGAATTTATCATTCTATCGGTTTATTTGACACGAAATTATCATTTCGTGATGAAGATCCTGGATAGGTTGTGACAGTTTGGTATCTAAACTATTCGAGCCTAGTCAAAGCTGCGTCAATTGGTATCAGAGCCAAATTAGAGATGGAAACGAGATTGTTTAATGATCATGCCTCTGATACGTGCTAATCGCTATCATAATGTTGAAGATTTGTATAGAAGACAAGAAGCTGAGCAGATGGAGCAGCGTATCAATGAAAAGTTCAATGAGGGTATTGAAAAATTGGAGAAATTGATGAACGACATGAATCAAAATCAAAGGAGAACGTCACCAGTTTCGAACCAGAGTGGAAACAGGGTTTCACCATTGGTTTTGGAAGAAAGGAGGATGTCACCCCGGTCTTATCGAGATAGGAGAGAATCATCAGTTTCAATGATGCGAAACCACCCTGGGTACCGAAATGAAGAGGGAAGAACTCAACGTGGGTTTGAAAATGAACCTTATCGTGATGCTAAAGGACAGGGTAGAAGGGACATGCGTGGTCGTAGGGACATAGATGGTCAGGATCGATATTGAAATACATCTGATTTGAGGAAGATGGTGATGGAGGTAGTATTCATTATCGAAATCGAGACCAAGTGCGAAATCAATATATGGATTCAGAAAATGATCGTAAATGGGAGTCAGGTATGAGGATGGAAATTCCAGAATTCAAAGGTGGTATGCAAGCAGAAGAATTTATTGATTGGTTGTCGAATGTTGAAGAAATTTTGAAATTCAAGGAGGTGCCTGAGAATCGCAAAGTCCAATTAATTGCTACAAAACTAAGGGGAAGAGCTATGGCTTGGTGGCAAAAAACTAAACTAACTCGGGAGAGAATGGGGAAATCAAAAGTTGCCACTTGGGAGAAGATGAGAAAGATGATGAAAGCGACTTTCTTGCCATACAATTATCAATCTCTTTTGTATCAACGTTTGCAGAATTTGAGACAAGGGACGAAGATAGCGAATGACTATGCAGATGAATTCTATCAATTGATTGCAAGAAATGATATAATGGAAACCGAGGAACAGCTAACGGCTAGATATATTGGAGGGTTACGAATGCAAATTCAAGACATGGTTAATATGTTTAATCCAATGTCCGTTGCTGAAGCACATCAGAAAGCTCTAGCTTAGGAGAAACAAGAGAGACGAGGAAGTGGTGTGTTTACGGGTTCTAACAACCAGAATAAGGGTGCTAGTAGCAGTGTTAATGTTTCCAAGGCAGTCAATAAACCACTTGTCAATGAAGCCGCTAAAGCAAAGGTCAATAACAATATCAAGTGCTATAGTTGTCAAGAGTTTAGCCATAAAAGTAATGAATGTATAAAGCCAAAGAAGTGAGCATTAGTTGCAGAGGAATATGAGTATGAGGATGTGGAAGCTGAAATTGATTATTCTCAACCATCGAAGTTTGATGAAGATGAAGAAGTTGTGTCAGGAGACGAAGGGTGTAACTTGATGATAAGGAGGTCGTGTTTAGTGCCAAAGCATGAGAATGATTCTAGTTGGTTGAGAAGCAATATCTTTCAGTATACATGTACTATCTTGGGAAAGGTTTGTCGATTTGTTATTGATGCGGGAAGCTGCGATAACATTATTTCTGAAGAAGCCGTCAAGAAGTTAGGGTTGAAGACTGAAAAACACCTTAGACCTTATAAACTGGCATGGCTAACGAAAGGTGGAGAAGTGACAGTGGAAAGACGAGCATTTGTTACATTTTCTATTGGGAAGAAGTACAAAGATGATATATGGTGTGATGTTGTCGATATGGATGTGTGTCAACTACTATTGGGAAGACCATGGCAATATGATAGAGCTGTACAACATAATGGTCGCACCAACAACTACAGTTTCATGTTCGAAGGTACTCAAGTTACCTTAGTTCCTAAGAAGCGTGAACAAAGTGAAGGCAAGTCAGAGAAGAAAGTGGAATCAACTAGTCTATTATCTACGAGAGAATTTGTTAAAGAAGTGAAAGATAGTGTTGAATTGTTTATGTTGATTGGGTATGAAACAAGTGAAGATCTTGAAATTCCTGCGGAGGTTAGACCGGTGTTAAATGAATTTGAGGATATCTTTCCAACGGAATTACCCAAGGAAATACCGCCACTGAGGGATATACAACACCAAATTGATCTAGTGCCAGGTGCTTGCTGACCAAGACCGATACGTCCCGTTAGTCTGTCCTGCTCTTTCAGAGCGCTTCGCAACCCAACGATTGACTGACTCTAACCTTAGTGGATTCTAAGCGATTGATCCGGGGGCCAGCTAGGTAGACAAATTAGGTAGCCGTTGAACTGGTTGCTCGACCCTCTCTTTATTATAGGTAGTTCGACCTTTCGCGGGACTAAGATAGCTCGGGTTTCCATTGCTGAGTCAGCGGGTTAGGGAGGAAGCAGCGTATCTACCCGGTCTTTGACATGCATTTCGCCTCCACCTGTGTTTTACCGCATAGGCCACATTATCATATGAGTCCAAAAGAGCATGAAGAGTTGAGGAGACAGGTTGAGGAGTTGCTTGAGCAAGGGCGTATTCGAGAGAGTCTCAGTCCTTGTGCTGTACCAGCTCTGTTGGTACCGAAGAAAGATGGTTCATGGAGAATGTGTACAGACAGCAGGGCACTCAACAAAATAACTGTCAGATACAGTTTTCCTATGCCAAGACTTGATGATCTATTGGATCAACTCAGTGGGGCTGTAATCTTTTCTAAGATCGACCTTAAGAGTGGTTATCATCAAATTCGCATAAGACCAGGTGATGAATGGAAGACAACATTCAAGACTCGAGAAGGATTATATGAATGGCTGGTCATGCCATTTGGTCTATCTAATGCACCAAGCACATTTATGAGGGTGATGAATCAAATTTTCAGACCTTACATCAGGAAGTTTATTATAGTCTACTTTGATGATATCTTAATATATAGTGCTAGCACAGAGGAGCACATTCAACACTTGCGAAAGGTGTGAACTATTCTTCGTCAAGAAAATTTCTATGAGCAACGAAGAAATGCGTGTTCATGACGCCAAGTGTTTTATTTTTGGGTTATGTCGTGCCTAAGGAAGGGATACAAGTGGACTAGAGTAAAGTAGCCGCAATCAGAAATTGGCCACAGCCCAAAACTATAACACAAATTAGAAGTTTCCATGGGTTAGCTTCATTTTATCGAAGATTTATACCGCACTTTAGTAGTGTAATGGCTCCTATTACTGATTGTATGAAAGAAAAGCAGTTTTCATGGAGAGGCAGGATCTGCTTTTGAACAAATCAAGGAACTTTTAACCTCAACACCGATTCTAGTGTTGCCAGATTTTCAGTTACTATTTGAGTTACATACAGATGCATCCAAAGTTGGAATTGGAGGAGTGTGGAGTCAGAAGGGATGTCCAATTGCCTATTTCAGTGAAAAACTTTCTGGAGCAAAAATGAGTTCCAATACTTATGATGTGGAGTTTTATGCTATTGGGTAGGCCATGAAGCATTGGAGACATTACTTGTTCCACAAAGAATTTGTTTGTATACAGATCATGAAGCATTGAAACATTTACAAGGGCAGAATAAAATTTCAGCTAGGCACGCATCGTGGATAGCTTATTTGCAGCAATTTACATTCATCATAAAGCACAAGTCTAGAGTAACTAATCGCGTCGCCGATGCATTGAGTCGGAGGAATAATTTACTAATAACCATGCGAATAGAGGTGATGGGTTTTGACTTACTTCCAGATCTTCTTACTTCAGATTCATATTTTTCTGAAATCCTAGACAAAGTCAAGCAGGGAAGCGTGGATGGATATATGCTGGTTGAAGGTTTTCTATTCAAAGGAAATCAGTTGTGTATTCCAGATTGCAGTCTACGAATGAAAATCATCAAAGAATTACATGAAGAAGGACACGTGGGTCGCGACCGTACTATGCAGTTGATCTCAAAATCTTATTTTTGGCCGTCATTGAGGAAGGAGGTTGAAAAGTTCGTTCATAGGTGCCATATTTGTCAAGTTTCAAAGGCGACCGCAACAAATGCAGGTTTATATATGTCGTTTCCTATACCTACTAATCCATGGGTGGATGTTGGTATGGACTTTGTATTGGGCTTGCCAAGGACGCAACGTGGCAATGATTCTATCTACGTGGTGGTTGATAGGTTTTCAAAAATGGTACATTTTATCGCATGCAAGAAGACTGCAGATGCAGTTAATGTCGCACAGTTATACTTCAGAGAGATCTATCGACTTTACAGGTTGCCTGAATCTATTGTATCGGATAGAGACACTCGTTTTCTGAGTCATTTTTGGATGAGTCTATTGAGAATGGTCGGGACAAAGCTGAAATTTAGTAGTGCTTATCATCCACAAATGGATGGACAGACAGAAGTTGTGAATAGATCCCTAGGTAACCTATTGAGATGCCTCGTGAATGACAATTTGAAGAGTTGGGATTCCAAGTTGTGTCAAGCTGAGTTTGCACACAACCATACAGTTAATCATAGCACTGGGTTCAGTCCATTCTAGATCGTTTACTCAACGATCCCTAAGGGGCCATTAGATTTATCTATAGTACCACAGTAGAAAGGAGTGATCAAACGAGCTAGTGATTTTGTGAATGAATTGCAAGAGTGCCACAAGGTTGTGCAGGAACGATTGCTTAAGGCGAATGAGAAATATAAGCAATCCGTAGATATTAAACGATGAAATGTTGAGTTCAAAGAAGGAGATTTTGTATATGCAGTATTGACTAAGGATCGATTTCCTATTGGTACTTACAACAAACTAGCTGCTAGAAAGATTGGTCCTTTGGAAATCGTAAAGAAGATTAATGAGAATGCTTATCAGTTAAGATTGCCGGATCATATCCATACTGCTGACGTTTTCAATGTCAAACACTTGATTCCATATCATGAGAATAAGTATATCAAAGAGGAGGAAAGTGTAAATTCAGGGTCGAATTCTTTTCAACCAAGGGAGGATGATGCAGCGCATCATAATAGTCGCTACCATCTTAAGTCATAAGTCGCCTACCATAAGTCGCCAGCCATAAGTCGCCTACCTTATAAGATAACGACTCAAGAAAAAAGGACGCATTTCTATAAGTCGCTCACTTATGCCGCATTCCTTAACTCGTAAGTCGTAGGCCGCATTTCCTTAAGCCGTTCACTTATGCCGTATTTCCTTAATCCGTTCACTGATGTCGCATTTCTATAAGTCGCTGATTCCTTATGTCTCTTAAGTCTCTTAAGTCGTACCTGAAGCCGTGCTATCTTCTTATGTCGCTTAAGTCGCTTAAGCCGTTCTTAAAGCTGTGCTTTCTTCTTATGTCGCTGATTTCTTAGGTCGTGAGTCGTATGATGTTAGGTCGCATGTGTGTTGTATTGTTAAATCGTTAGGTCGTGAGTCGTATGTTGTTATGTCGTATGTTGTTAAGTCGTATGTTGTTATGTCGTATGTTGTTAGGTCGTGTGTTGTATGTTGAGCCGCATGTATGTGTTGTAATTTCCTATAAATAGGGGCGTGTTGTCATTTGTAAAGGAGGGTTGATTTTGAAATAAAATTGTGTGTGAGCTTTGGCCACCATTGTTGAAGTTGAGTGCGATCTCCTTCTTCTTCCAACTTCGGGTTATTCGTGAGCGAATCAACGAAGTTGAAGCCAATTCTCGGTATCACTTACGAGTGATGAACGATCGAATTGTAGATTTTTCAACACGGCATCTTGCGATATCAACGGGTTGGAGATAGCTAGATTCCGGCATCATCACGATCAACGGAATTGAGCATTTATCGTCCTATCGGTTTATTTGACACGAAATCATCATTTCGTGAGGAAGATCCTGGATAGGTTGTGACAATTTGGTATCTGAACTGTTCGAGCCTAGTCAAAGCTGTGTCATCATAATACTACACCGCACATAAAAACGGGTGGGATTTTACCTTACGATAACCAAAACATTTTACATCAAAATCAAGTGATATTATCATAGTGTCTAGGTTTAAAGTAAATAGATAAAATAGCTGAAATTCTTGCATCTCACATTCCAATATACTAGGCTCTACAATAAAAAACGTAAGGCATGTATTGTAGATTGCATTCCAACAATGGCAAGGCAAGGGACTACCTTCCGATGATATACCTCTAGAAAATGCACTGATCTAACAGAGAATCGGCAGACCCTTTAACATGGCAGACCAGATTACCTCACCCACTTGACACCGAGGCCATATACTACTGCGGCATTTGCACGCAAACCAACCCTGAAAGTGACATCTAGAATAGGGTGACTGCTCCTAATGGTAGTTAACCATACAGCTCTCATGCATTCCATGCCTTTTCCATTCCTCCCGGTCGTGAGGTTTGATGATACGCTTTACCTTTCTGAATAGCGATCCATCTTGGAATGCTAACACTACCCTCCAGGCAGTAGTGCAGTGCTAGCATTCATCCACACTAGTTGTCTAGGATAAAGACAAACCGACGGCACTACTTCTACTAAATCCATTTTGGAACCACCCTTAGATTAGTAGCAAGCAACCCTTGCACTTCAGTGACTCCGTCTTCGATCCCATGCTTCAAGATGTCTTCATTTTGAAACACTTGAGTTGGATCAAAGTGGTTTTCAGATTGCATATCTGATCCTGGTCTCTTCGAAACAACTTTCGATATTTTTCGGTAAACTCAACCCCAGCTCTTTAGGAAATATACAAACAAATGACAAGAGCGGAGTTCACATCCTAACCATTTATGGACGGATTTCCTTATCATTTGTCGTACAAGAATGAAATAAGTTTATACGTACAGTATATCACCTTTGGTGGTAACTATACCATATCATTCTCGTGTTTCTCTTAGATATTTCCAAAGTTACGTTTTATCCAGATTTGATGGTTAGTTATTTACTATCAAATAATCAAACATCCAATCAGGGTTTAATTGCCATATAGGATCCACTAAGCTTTATTATTTCTCTTCAATTAATAAAATCACTTTATAAAACTTGATCAAAAGATCTTTTCAAAACACTATTCCCAAACCCATTACATTTCCTTTATATTTAGGAAACTTTTACATACTTATTTGAACGATATAAGTATTTTACCAAAACATTTTGCTTTTCATGCCTTGGAAACAAAATTATATACTTATCTTATTAATATAAGTGTATTTACAAACTTTTTCAAAGTTTTCTTCATTCCAAATCCCACATTAAATAACCAAACATTTCTTCCAAATAAAATATTCCACTTATCCTTTCAAAATAAAGTTATAACCTACTTTTAGGAACATTTAAGTTAATTTATAAATCTCTTTCCAAATCTCTGAAATGATTTATTAACATATTTTCTATTTTTATAACTCTTTATATAAACCTATATATACTCCTTTATCATTTACAAAACATCATTTGTAAAACGCTTAAAGTAACCCTTCAGTAAAAACCCCTTTTATAAACAAATTAATACTTATAAATAACTTTACAACATAATAGCATAACTTGAAAATCATTTAAAAAATTTAAACTCTAAATTGATTAAAGAATATAAGTTAATTCAAAACACACTTTACAAATTCAAAAAAGGCTTAGCATAGCATTCAATTTCAATTTGATTCCCAAGTCATTTAATAATTATTTACAAAAGCTACCATATGTGTAAATACAGTTCATATCCAATCAGGAAATAACACGTCAATATAACCAGTTGGCATATACAAGTCCAAATACATAACAACGGGATGGTGATTTATCCTGCTAAATAGATATCCAAATAATTCAATCAATTTATAGTAGAATGAGAATTTATTATGCTTAGCACATGTCTACACAATCAAACCACATACACTATAGTAGAACGGTGTTCTATTCTACTAACGGATGTCATTTAATTCTCCTAATCATATGGTTTACTTAAGGGTCTGTACCACAGGTCATTTGATATGGAATTGATTTACTTTTAAAAATAAAATTGATTAAAACACATTGTGTTTAGTTTAAAATCACCTTTGAAAAGTTAAAAGTATATTTAATTAACTTAAACCCTATCTAAATCTTAACTAATCCAATTTAAATCAAGATTAAATCATAATTAAACTCTAATTAGGCTTAATGAACTTGGTTAAGTATTAATTAACTTCTTAATGCAACTTGGTTAAGGTTAAACCAAATTGTTTAAGAGTTAAACCTAATTAATTAAATATTAATTAAATAACTCATTATTTAAATAATTAATTAAGTAATTAAATTAATCTTAATTAAATAATTATTAATCACTTAATTTTTCTTAACCTCATTAGTCACTGATTAAAACTTTATAAATCAATTAATAGTCATTAACTTAACTTAAGTGATGATTAACCACTAACCACCTTCTTAATTACCAATTAGGTGTTAAATACCTTTTAATTAAATAATTAATTATATTATATTACAACTTAATTACTTTTTAATATTACTAATTAATTATAAAAAACTTAGTAAACTAATTTCAAAATAAAATAAATTTGAAATAGAAATTTAAGCATATTTCCGAACTACATCCATGGTGACTATCACTATGGGCGCAATTCGCTCTAACATATTCTTAGCAGATCATTTCACAAACCCTTACTTCTTCATGATTTGAACCATGCTCTAGAAAGTTTTTTCTTAAAAAAAACTTAAAACTAAAGTTACAAATTTTAATCCATTTTAAAACTTTAAACTTCAAAAACAAACTTCGATTCCAACTGGATCTCATAATCGTCGCAATTACACCATGTAGTTAAGTTTGTATAACAACCTCATGTCGTAGCTCATGTTTTACAATCAACATATTACTAATACGAACCATCCTCATCATAGATTGCAAGTATACATCCATATATACTTGCTTACTAACTATATAATACAACATCGATTTCCATAACCAAATCAAACTAAAATCAACCATCCAAATCATAATCAAACAACATGATTATCATTCAACGTCTACATTACATTGTAACATAAATAAGTTACCATTCTCATTAAAAAAGCAATAGTTTACTCAACAAAATCTATCCAAACTATCGCTAAATTAGAGTATGACATAGCAATCCATCCATTCCTAAGCAACTAAATGGAATCTTGAACCCTAAATACACTAGGTAGGCTTGGCCTTGAAGAAAAGAGGAAGCGAGACTTGTTTTGGTAAGGTGGAGCAACTTCGGACAAAACTTCAAATTCTCAATAGTAAACCTAAAAGTAGGCCATTTTGCAACTTGTTTTTGGGCTACCTACTCATGGAATTTCAAAATGCACTCAAAGTGAAAGTTATTTTAATTTCTTTTTTCCATCATTTCTAAAAAAGAGTCATTCATTTTCGGTTTGTTTTGAAGAAGATATATCAAAAGAAGAAGTATAATTTTCGGACTTGAAATTCTGGGTAAATTGCTTTGTAAATAATTGGTGTTTTGACATAGGTATGATAGAAATATGAAAAAGTGGTCAACTAAAATCTTTAAGCCACTAAGATTTCACACGGTTTCAATAAAGTAAAAACTCTATTTGAGTTTGAAATGAGGAAGAAAAGGTTATTGGAAAGAGGAGGAAAAATGGAGAAATATATGGGCTATTTATAAGCAAGATTTCACATCACATAATTTTGTCAAGTCACATCACTCTCTTATATATATATATATATATATATATAATTATGTTTAGTCACATCACTTTCTTTTTTATATATAATTATTATGTTTAGTCACATCACTTTGTTATATATATATATAATTGTTAACCAAAGCTAAGACGTGACAAGAGATAATGATGGTTAATGACTACAATCTAAGTTTTGACATGAGAGGAATATATATTTATATATATAAGATTATTATTTTTAAATTTATGAATCGTAACATCACTTGCTAAACAAAATTAACATAATATAATCTCTCCTTAAGTATATTATTATTTAGCTAATTTACTCTTATATATGTGTGCATATGGTGCACAAAGACGAACAACGTTCTCGACAACTTTCCGATGTCCAAAAGTTGAATTTTCGAAAAAAACGTTCTTCGGTCACATTTTTTGTTTTTCTACAAACTACTTAAGTTGGTAAACAAATTTTGAAAACGATTTTATCATTATTATTAATTTATTAAAATGAGTTTATATTCATTATAAAACCTACATATTGAATTTCTAAAATTAAATAAATATTCACTAATCAAAGTAGTGAAATTCCGGGTCGTTACAATATATATACAAAAATAAATATTTACGTATAAATATTTGTGTGTGAGTTTAGTTTAAATATAATACCATTAAAAATTCAACACTAAAATAGCATAAAAAATATTCAAGTTTGAAAACAGATCTAGATGCGAAATAATATCTCATTTAAAATTCAAATTCAATTTTATATATTTTGTATTTTAATTTATGTATATATTATGTACATCTACATATATTAAAAATGATTTTTTTTACCTTTTTCAATCAAAATTACACACATACATAATATATATATATATATATATATATATATATATATATGTAAGTATTAAATTTACAAAATTCTAATTTAAAGATATATATAATATTACATATTAAACATAAATAATATATATATATATTATTTTTGGTCAAAATGATTTTTACAAAATCAAAAAATAAATATAGCCATACAGATTAAAATTCATTTTTTTTAATTTCCACATGGGTTTAAATTATTTTTTTAATTTCTGAAAAGTGTAAATTTTAGAAAATATTTTTTTTATATATGTCTATTTATGTATATTAAAATATTATAATTAAATTTTTTAAATATATAAATATATTTAATATATAAATTAACATTATACTTAGGTTTTAACATATATATATATATACATGTATACAATTATCAAAATTAATTTTTTAACATACATGTACTTAAGAATTATGCATGTACAAATTTTTTTAAATAAATATATATTTTGTATTTAGCAATAGTTTAAAATTCAAAGTTTAATTTAAAAATATTTTCAAATGATTTTATTTTCGACTATATATACAACTTTACGCACACACACACATATATATATATATATATATATATATATATGTATGTGTGTGTGTGTGTGTATGTATATGTATATGTATATATATGTATATATGTATGTGTGTATGTGTGTGTGTATATATGTGTGTGTGTGTGTGTATTAGATATTATCTAAACTATGGGCTTCATGTAACAGCTTGAATGTTGAACTGGAGAAGCTCCTTGAATCAGATTTAATCCCTTCTAAAAAAGCTACGAACCGAAGAGATCGCCATGCCGTGAATTTAATTCGATTCGATTGATTTTGGTTTAAAAACAAAGAGGGAAGGAGGTTGGTATTTTCGACTAGGATGGGGATGGTGGAGCCAAGAGAGAGTCCATTAGAACATGAGGGAGGTGTAGAGTTTAAATAGGAAAAGAAAGAAAAAGAAAACCGGAGATCTAATCTCACTTTTACCTCTTCTTTTAAACTAATTCAAAGCCATATTTTTAAATAAAATATCACACTCCTTGCCCTTCCATGATAGCCGCCCATACTTGTAATCCAATGGGCCTACACACATTTACAAATGTTATTAGTAATTGCACATTTTAAATCTAATTTAAATGTACATGATATCGTATATTGATACACACATACATAACTTTTATATACATATTATATTATTCAATATCGATTTAAATAAATAAAATTTTATAATTAATATTTCAAAAATATTAATTAATTTATGATAATTATAATTTAATTAAATCATGTAGTACTTGAAGTATTCAACATTGCGGTTGTGTGACCATAAATGCAATTCAGTCGGTGATTAATATCGAACAACTCGAATATTAACGTTCACACATCACCTTCACTAGTGGTATGACAGTTTGACTGTATTTATTGCTTGCACGATTTTGGTAAACCAATTTTACTATGTTAAGCAATCCCCAATAGTGATAATTATTTACACCAATTTTCTTCATCAAAACTATATCACATTAAGACTTAGAGAATTTTTTTTGGGTAAAATTCCGATATTGTCCATATTTAGCTTATATAATCCAAACACAAAAACTTTGGTTTAATAATAAAAATTATTATAACCAAAATGCTCTAGCCAGAGACTTTGACATTGAGTTAAATATAGTTGATTGAGACACTAAACCCATGCAACGAAGGAGAAAATTATATGTTTAATAGTTTTCACTTTCAATGCTTTAATTCATTCCCAACTATAGTAGCCCGATGGACATTGTGCCACATTTCAACTATAATCAAAGTGCAGTGTCCACGTTGAAGTTCAACGGTATTCTATAGTTAAGAGAACTGTGTAATATTATCACTATGATATTCTCTTTTTAACCTTAGTTATACTAAGTTACTAACTAATAGAAAACTATTGAGTGAGTCGTTCCATAGTTATCCAATAACTCTTAATACGTAACCCCTTCGTGCCCCAATTGGCTATGGGTAATAAAGTGTCCAACATTTGGAAAGTGTTATGAACGCTAGTCTCAACAAATATCTAGTCTCGATACATCTTGAATAGAAATATTTAAAACAATATATTTATCTTCAGTTTGATAATTGCTTATAATTATAACATATTGTAACTACTATCACAAAACATACCATTTATGGGCTTTCTACTAAATATACTTAAACTAAATAAATAGTTAATATAACACACTGTACAAGTATATAATAAAAAGAAAAACACATTTTATATTGAACAAGATTTTATTACAGAGTTATTAATTGACAATAAATTACAGAATTGCCCGTTGGACATATCCCTAGCTTTATTGCTATTTAGACTCCATTTCTTTGAAACATGATGTAATTGTGTGTGAATCTTATGTCTTATTTAAATAATATGCATTTAGTCTATTACACGATTATACTATTGTATTTATTCCTTCCACTGTAAGATGATTAGAATATATTATGATAGATGTTGCTATGTTTGTTTTTAAATACTATTTTATGAACCATCATCCGTGATAATCATGGGATTCGAGTGCATTGTATGGATTATGAGTGTTATGAATAAGGGGCGTTGCAACTCCCTAGTGTAAAATCAATCCTCCGTAATATCTAGATAATTTAAATAGAAAACCCTGTATGGACTTGAAGCACAATAGTTGACACAAATTTACATATCATTTAGGTAAAATCAAATTTCTAATCTATTAAAGCTACACCCTAAGTAGCAATATATTATGCATATTTTATTTTCATCATCGCTATATCATCTAGATATCTCGAGTTTGGTCAATGGTCAATAACTTCAACAATATATGTACTTGATTGCATACTAAAATTTCAAATCCATTGGTTTAATCTAACAACATTTTTCGTTTAACTGTTTTACTCTACCCAGAGATTTTAACTTAAAGATGAATACCAATTACAGTGATACTGGCTTCCTACAACGAAAGAGATAAACCAATTATTGAATAATGTTTGACTTTTAGTGGTTCAACAAATACCCAACTATGGTCGTAACATGAACGTCATATCATATGATTGATCATAACCAAAGTATAATCTAGACACTTAAGATCCACAATACTCTCAAGTTGAAGGTTATTGCACATTGTTACATGAGACCTTCTATTTTAACTAGGTTGTATTTAACAAATAGAAGACTCTTATTGAGTCATTCAATAATTATTCCAAGCAACAAAGTACGTAACCTCTTGCCATTTCCAAATGTCATGAGTAATTCATTGCCCATCAAATTTGGCCTGTTATGTACACTTTCAATAGATGTGTCAATATTACATTTTTGATACATCTTGACTAGGAACATTTGTGGATAGTATTTTAAATACGTGATTTAGTACTCATAGTTACGAACACATTTTCTATAATCGGTTAAATACATTTTCTAAGAAATTTCTACTTGTATATCTATTGTTTCATATCATTACTTACATCAAAATATAACAATATATATAATAGAAAACAAAACCAAAAGCATATTTTATTTTGACCGATAATAAGTTATATAATAAAATATATAGTAGTCCCTAGGGTATAACCTTAAATCTACCAAGTATATCCACAATGACATGAGTGGAAATACTCACTTAAAGATAGAAACTTGGTAAAGAAGATATTGTGAAAAGAAAAATCAATTGAAAGATCTCTGACCCACTTATAGAGCTTCTTAGTTATGCTTCAAGAAGGTTTGGGGAAATGCTCGCCAAGGTGGTGGTTGTAGGATGTGGCTCGCATCAGTGGTGTATGGATTGGAATTGATAAGGTACTACATTGCAAGAAATATAAACTAAATATGTCACACGCACATGCATATACATAAATACATACATACATACATATATATAAAAATATGGAATTCGTATATGTAATATTGAAAAATTCTTTTGTTTTAGTCTAGTGTTGCCAAGGGTAATTGTTTGCCTATTAGAAGGTGGTATGAGGATGTTTAACTGGAATGTTGGCTCATTAGATTTTCATTGGTTGGTTTATTCTCATACAATGAAGCATGTGTTCATGAGGGACGTGTGGGATTGTCAAACTTAACAACATCATCCTCTTCCTATGAGTACTCTGATGACCTTGTTGCTTGGAATAAAGCTAAAGTGTAACGACCCGGATATTTGACGTCTGTTAATTGGGCAATTAACTGATTTTATTAACATATTAATTTTTTAAGTCGAACAAATAAATTTCTGATATTCAAAATATTTTAATATGATAAATATTTTAGAAAATGTATATATAAACTCCACCATTTAAATTAAGATAAAATATCCATAAATATATAGATAAATATATACAAGCTTTATGATGTTTGAAGATATATATATATATAAGTATATAGAAATATATAAGAATATAAATGTATATATATGTATATATGGCATATGTAAGTAAAAATAAATGTATGTATACGATGGTAAAAACATATGTAGGTAAATAAATATGTGTGGACGTAGGTAAGCATACATATACAAATATAGATAAATACGTAAATAGGGAATAATGTGAATATATATATATATATATATATATATATATATATATATATATGTAAATATGATGACAAATACAAGCAAATGTGTGTGTGTGTATATTAAATGGTGAAAATGTAAACATGTATGTATATATAACTATATATAAGTAAATGACAATATGTAAAAAAAATGCTAGTATAATAGGATAAAATTCATATGCATAATTATATACATTATTATAAACATGGGAAGGGGCAAACATATACACAAAAAGATATATATACACATATACATATCAATTCATACATATGTACATGTAAACATGCAAGGGAATATCATTATGGCAAGATTTCAAAATCAAGTCATATGAAAATCAGATCAACTTTTATTAAATCAAATCAGCCTTATATCTAAATCATGTCAGGATTTCCAAATCAAATTAATGAAGAGAAAATAATAATAATAAATAAATAAGAAAAAGAAGCATGTAAAACAAGCTTCAGCCTCCCATTCTCTATATATATGTCCACATATCACTGCTATGTGCCTTCTCGATTAAACATCCTCATAAAACAAAAATATATACATATATACATAAATACAAGCAGCTGCCATTGAATTTTAAAGGAGTTAAGACGGAAAAAAAGAAGCCAACTGCCTAAGAGTTTGAAGCAGGAAATTAAGCTGCAGTGTTTTATTTCATTAAAACTGTGAGTAGATATTACCCTGGTTGGGCCAAAGAAAAGAAAAGAAACAGAATAGAAAGGATAAGGGAAAATAAAATTAGAATGGAGAAAAAAATGGAAAGGAAGAGGAAAAATAAAAGTAAAAAGAAAAGAGAAAGAAAAGGAAAAAAGAAGAGAAGAAATGACATTTGTATATATATACATATATATGATAACTTATATTTTCTTCTTAACTAAAAGTCTATTTTCATTTTAAAATCCATAATTTAAAATACAATGGTATTTTATAATGGTAATTAATTATATTATTTTTATTTGACTTAAAACCTATGAATAATTAATGATATTTTAAAATGTGTTATTTGTTAATAAATTGTTTAATTTGTAATTAATTTGCAATAAAAATATAAATGAAATTGGCTAGATAAAGTAAAAAAATCCCAAGGAGTGAAACGTCTTGATATTTGTTATTTAAATTGGTAGCAATCTATACACGTGCTTATCTTTACTGGATATTCGTTTCAATTATTCTTGTCTGTACCATCGAGGGGTCAAACAAGTTAAGATAATGATACGTTTTAATTGAAATAAAATCTGTAATAAATTCCCAAAATAGAATGTTGTCACCCCAAATAATAATTTTTTTATTTTAAACAATTTACCCTTTTAAATTTATTACTTGGATTCGAAGAGGTCGGGATCAGATATCAACGTTATCCAGAACCACTTCGATTTAATAATCACTACAATTCATTACGGGTTTGATTATAAAGTCTAATAGGCTGAAATTGAATAAATTAAGTAAATCTGATTATTTTAAATAAGTAACTGTACTTAGACATTAGTAAAATATCAATGGATTTCTGGGAAAGTGTTTTTAGTTAAAATCAGATAAAACTCGTCGAGTTGTACGAGTTACCAAGGCTTTTCAAGAGATTTTTATAACCTTAAATATTTAAGTTGGTTTACTCATGCTGGTTTTCAGCCTGACTCGGGTGTTACTTTATTGTAATGCTCGGATCAGACTGAGTATTACAGAATTTTAGGTTAGGACGCTTGGAGCTCAGGAGATGAGCTGGATGGTAGGGTTATATTGATTATATTCCGTTGTGTATTATAGATTGTATAGTCAGCATTTAGGGACAAGTGTTATAACTGTCCAAATTTATTTGTTGAAGATTGTAATCTGATAACTTGTATATGTTACAGCTTTTCTTGTATAAAATGTTGTTATTATATTTTGTTCCGTTGCGATTGTGAGACTCCATGCTGTGTTTCTATTTCTTATTCTATCTCTTTTTCTTCTAAACCCTAGCAGTCTGGTATTTTCGGCACTCGATTGCTCGGCCCTCTATAAAGTGGACGTATTAGTGTCGATTTTCGGGGGTCGAAAATCGCCCGGCCGTTACACGTCAAATATTTTGAATATCAGAAATTTATTTGTTCGACTTAAAAAATTAATACGACGATAAAATCAGTTAATCACCCAATTAACAGAGGTCAAAAATCATGGTCGTTTCATAAAGCACTTAGCAACATATTACCAATGAAATGAGATTATCTTATGTTTATATCAACTTTGACAAATAGGTTACTGATGTAGATGTGACATTGGATCGTAATATTATACCATAGTGGATGATGAGTTGACATGGAATCCACCTTGGAAAGTGCAATGCTAAGATTTTATTAGGCGAAGATTGAGGTTAAAACTTTATCTATTCTTTAAGTCGTCTGATCGTTTTCCAGATTTGGTTCCTACGCTAAAATCGAGCAGGTTTAGTAATTTTTGTTGTTGTTTGGTATAAGAGTTCATTCTGTCATGTTAAGTTGGCCTACGTAACTCAAAGTAGCTGGAGTGGTGCAAATCCACTCCTGTGTTAACTTTTTATTAGTTAACAAAAGATGGTAGGAGACTTTTCGTCCCTGCTTGCCTTACGATAAAGTATATTATAATATATTCTTTTTTCTTGATTAAGATTTTTCTTGATAGGTTTTCATGGCAAGGTTTTAAAGAAATATCATATTGATCTAGAAGTACCACTCCTTGCCAATAAGTAAAATTGCAAAATGTTTTATATACTGCTAGGCAAGTTGCATTCTTTTCTTACTCGTGGCTTTTTCCATTGGGATTTTCAAACACAAGTTTCTATTGGAGCAAAAATTAATGTATTGGTTGAATGAAAATATGTAAACAATGTATGGACTGAATGAAAATATGTAAACAATATAATGTTGAAAGGAAACAATCAATTCAGAGGTTGAATGGATAATTATACGTTACAAGGAGCATTTACAATTTTTGAGGGAGTACATTGTAAAATTAAACCTCAATTCAAAATTTATTTTCACAAATATGCATTGTTTAAAAGCTACTACAAATATAGGTTTTGTTTCCAATTTTATACATGCATAATTTTAAAATGTGCATGTACAAAATTCTAGTTGTACATGCACGTTTTGAAAGTATGTATGTACAAAAGTAAGCTATCATCGTTATAATTTAGAATTAAGTTTATTATTTAAACAAATATTTGTGGGTTTCTGTACTTAAAGTGAGATGTATATGTAAGTACTGAAATGGGTTATTTATTTATAAAAGGCGGTTATGTGATCCTTTCATCTTCGGTCAATAGATTGAAGTTAAAAGTGTTGTATTCGGTTATTTTGGTGAGATCCAAGGGATTCAATCAAGAAAAATCCTTTAAAACTTTTGAAGATGGGTTGGATTTTAGAATCATGTCTCTAAATTGTTGTTTGAGGATGTGATAAATAAAATCAAATAAAACAATTTACTATTTTACCCTCGTGCAAATCAAGATTTGGCAAAATCTCATTGACAAATGAAGGGGAAAAAACGATGAAGGTCAAAAAACAATGGAAAATCACTGAAATCACGAACATAGATGCAAATAAATATTTGTTGTTAAGGAAGTATCATTTTTTTAATATATGTTAGCAATTTTACAATAATTGAATAAGGGCCAACTTCATTCAAAATTGGAGTCCAGTGCCCAACATTTATTCCCTTCTTTGATGTTACATGTTTTCTTCCCTCTTTATATTATAAAATTTATTATTTCCATTAAGCATGATCGGTGGACCTTTAGTAGCATGATGGCTGTGCACACGAAACTAAAGGCCCATTTTGTTTATTTTATGTTGTGTTTTGAGTTTTCAATATTAATTACAAAATATAAGACGAGTGAATGAGCGATAAAGGGGTGTAAGGATGATGGATGGGATGGAGAGACGATGGAATGATGAATTGTTTCTTGTTCTTCCGTTATATTCCAAAACACAAAAAAATGAAAAGAAAAAAGTTGTTTTTTATTTTTGTAAAGATTTTGAATAAGCTTGAGAGAATTTTATTATTGCAATATTGTGATACATATCATAGCAATCTGATACAATGATATTTATACAGTTAGAAACAGTACTGGGCTGCAATACATACCCATGACCGCAATAATGTATTGTATACAGTAGCCACACGATAACTCTTCTAAATCATTTTGTTTAACTTCCCCCCTCAAAACTGAGTCTAAGGTTATGGCGGTCTCTCCAGAGTTCTTCAATTCCATTGAAATCTTTAGAATACCATGAGAGTATCGAGAATAAACATGAGAGATCTCTATTTCTCCAAAGAATCAATATATAAAGATTGATTATGATCCATAGGTGCATATCTGAAGATATTCTTCATATCTGTAACATGAATCGTTTTGCAGTTGAATTCTCTTTGCAGATTTGCTCTTGAATTGATCTAAGAGGCAAATAAGACACCTAATTTGAGTGAAGACGAGCTTTTGTACTTCATATCTACAGCCTTTTGAGATTGGTCATTTAAGCTTCAGATCTATAGATTTTCTTTAGATCTGAGGTTTGCTCTTCTTCATGATGACTGATATCGGTATTCTGTAGATCTAGTACAACAAAATCAGCTGGAGCTTGACTTCACCCTGAGTACATCTCTAAATCTGGTAAAATTTCTTGCTGATAGTGCCTTGGTAAGCACATCAGCTCTCTGATATGTTGCTTATGTGATTAACTTGAAGCTTTTGACTGATTATTTGCTCTCATACAAAATATAAGTCAATTTCGATATGCTTTGTTTTTGAGTGAAGAATTGGATTAACTAACATATGAACAGTTCTTAGATTATCACACCGTATGACTGGTTTATGATCTGTTTTTAATTTTAAGCTCGCTTAATAAAGATTCAATCCATAAAATCTCTGTTGTAGCATTGGCTAGATTTCTATATTCTGCTTCTGTACTTGATCTAGAGATGGTAGATTTCTTTTTAGAGCACTATGATATGAGATTTCTTCCAAGATAAATGCACTATCCAGAGAAAGATTTTCTGTCATTTGGATCTGTTGCCCAATCTGCATCACTGTAGCCTATAATGTTAAGATTGTTGCATCTTTTGAATGATAAACCATAGTTGACAGTCCCTTTTAAACATCTTAAGATCCTCTTTACTGCTCTCTAGTGTTCATCTAAAGGTTCCTGCATGAATTGAGAAACTTTGTTAACACTGTATGATATATGAGGCCTAGTTATTGTTGCATATTGTAATGCACCAACAACACTTCTGTATTGTCTAACATTAAATATTGGTTCTTCCCTCCTTTTTGAAAGTCGATAGTTGCTTATCATAGGGGTCGGTTGAAGATTTACTTCATTCATTTTTGATTTGAGCAGTATTTCTGTTATATATTTTCTTTGACTACGAATTATTTCTGAATTTGGCTTTCTTATGATTTCAATGCCCAGGAAGTAGTTAATCTCTCCAAGATCTTTAACAGAGAATTTTTTGTCTAGATACAAAATGAAATTGTTAATGTCTTCATTACTATTACCTGTAACAATAAGATCATCAACATATATTAGAATATATATAATGGACTCTTTACCGTTTTAATAAAAAGAAGTTGTTTGATTTGGTAGGCTGAAATCCAAGTTTTATTAAAGTTTTTCAGTCTATCAAACCAGACTCTTGGAGCTTGTTTAAGCCCATATATAGCCTTATTGAACTTGCACACATAATCTGTATTTTGATTATATCCCTGTGGTTGCTCCATGTATATCTCCTCTTGTAGAACACCATTCAGAAAAGCATTATTAACATCCAGTTGCCTAATGCACCTGTTTTTGTACAAAGAAATAGTAAGTATGATTCTAACAGTCGTTGATTTGACTACTGGTGAAAATGTCTCATTGAAGTCAAATTCATATTGTTGTGTGTAACCCTTAGCGACAAGTCTGGCTTTATATCTGGCAATAGATCAATCGGGATTCCTTTTTAATTTGTATGTCCATCTGCACCCCACTATATTTTCGTTATTTGAGGGATGAACTAAATCCTAGGTTTTATTTCTTATGAGAGCATTATATTCTTCATCCATAGTTGTTCTCAAATTCTTATCTTTAGCAGCTTGATCAAAGTTTTATGGCTCTTCAGTTATTGTGGTGCAATAGAGCTTTGGCTTGAATATACCACTCTTAGCCCTAGTGATCATGGGGTGACCGGGTCTAACATGAGATTCACTTCTGTTTGTTTGAACACCGTTGTCTTCAATTATATTCTGTTGAGAACTTATACTTTCTTCATTGACTTGCTGACTTTGACTGACAGGTTGAGATGGAGGCGGACTGTGATAGTTGGATGTTTCTCCTGGTTCATTGTCTGATGGCAGTGGTGAATCAGAGTCTTCAACGATCCTTTCTGTTTCTTTATAATGCCAATTATCTGAGCAGACAGGTAAATCAGGTATTGAAGTTCTTGGATTAAGAACTTTCTTTGTTGTCTTCATATCTGCATTACTAAAAGGAAATATATGTTCATTGAATACAACATGTCTACTAACAAAGATTCTTCCTTTGTTATCCAAACACTTATATCCCTTCTAATTAGTATTATATCCTATAAAAGTGTATGGTTGAGATCTAAACTCAAGTTTATTTTATTGTATGGTCTTAAGTAGGGAAAACATAAACATCCAAAAAAAATAGACTTTGATAGTCTGGTTTCACATTGTACAATCTTTACATAGGGCTTACTCCTTTTAAGACCTTTGTTGGTAATCTGTTAATTAGATAAACAGCAGTATTAAATGAGTCGGGCCAAAATTTTAAGGGTAAAGATGCCTGAGTTAAAAGAGTAAGTCCAGTCTCAACTATGTGTCTATGTTTCCTCTCTATTAGACCATTCCGTTCAGAAGTATAGGGACATATAATTCTATGAACTATCCCCTTTTTATTAAAATAATTGATGGGTGTCTTGAATTCAGTACCACCATCTAATTGTATAGTTTTGACTTGACATCCAGTATGCTTTTCAGCTACAGATATAAAGTGAATTACAATATTGTATGTGTCAGATTTGGTTTTTAGAAAGTAAATCCAAGTAAATCTAGAATAAGCATCAATAAAAGATATATAATATTTGTACCCATAATCTGAACATACTGGGGCACGATCCCATAGATCCATGGCTACTAATTCTGAAGGATTTGAGTAAATAGTACTAGAAGAGTTAAATGCCAACTTGTGGCTTTTACCCATCTGAAAGTAAGTACAAATATATGATAAGGAAATATCATCAAAAACAATTTTATTATTATTGAGAATTTGTTTAACAACACTGATATTCGAATGTCCAAGCTTGTAATGCCATAGGTCTAGAATATTTTTATGATTAGTAGTCTGTGTTGCTTCTGACAGATTACAATTTTGATGATCTTTTCCATGATTGATATGACTGGCTACTTTGAAACATATAATTCTCTGTCAGCATCACCCCGCAATAAAACTTCTTTAGTCAGAATGTCTCTAACAAAACAATATTTTGGAAAGAACTCAAAATAGACATTGTTGTCTTAAGCAAACTGAGTAACACTAATTAGATTTTTCTTTATTTTTTGGTACTCTTAATAAATTATATAAAAATAATAGTCTAGTACCTCTGAATGTGTTTTTCCAGAATGAATGATATTTACAAACTCACCATTTCCCATAGAAATTGAACGTGAACCTTTATATTCTTTGCATCCACGATTTAAGTTATCGAGATTGTTTGTGATATGATTTGTAGCTCCAGAATCTGGATACCAAGCATCATCTAATATATGTTCTGGCCTTGTGTTTTGATTTCTGCTGTTATCTGATTAATTGTTTGCCTCAGATTGTACTTGTGCTAAATTTGCGGTATAATTATTGTTTCTTTGATTGCCTGAATTTTGCCCTGGAAGATAGTTCAAATTCAACCTAAAGTAATATCTGGGTGCAGTATGACCAATCTTTTCACAAATTTGACATTTAGGTCTGTTATTGCTTTCCATCTTTCTCTGCCCCTTCCTCTGTAGGACTGACCACTTCTTTGATTCCGTTGATCTGCCTTGGTATTGTATTGAGTCATGTTTTTATTATTTGTTGCATAGTTAATGGACATATCCGAGTCAGTTGGTTTCTTGAAGTCAATTCTTCCTTCATGTGCAAGTAGTATAGAATGCACATCTTCAACAGGAGGTGTTGATCTTTGAGATGATATAACAGCAACAACTGACTCATATTCATCATTCAGATAATATGATCAACACTTGTTCTGAACCTGTAATTTTATGACCAACTGCCTCAAGTAAATCACAGGTAGTTTTGATTTTTGCTAAGTATTCTCCTAGACAGATTATCCTTCTTGATACTATGAAGAAGTATCTCATAGTGCATTATCTTGGCAGCAGATTGAGAGTTAAAAATTCTTTCAACTGTGGTCCATAATCTTTTTGTTGTCTTGTTACCTATGAGACAGTAGCTTCATGGTTATGGAAGATAAAAGTCATGAACATACTAGGTTGTCTTGTCTCTGATACTTTATGAATTCTTCATTGTTGACAGTTTTATTTTCTTGATTAGTTATGAACATTGTTAGAATTGGTACTGTACCCATGAAAAAACCCTTCAAGGCCATAGCCTCTGACTGCTGTTTCAACTTGGACTTTCCAGAGAAGATAATATCTTCTTCAAGTTGCGCTCTAATAGGTTGACTCTGAGGGCTAATAATAGTTTTGAGAAGACTTTCTATGGCAATCTGGTATGAACTTTGTGGATTTAATAATGTGGCAGAGCTTTCTTCTCCCATGATGAAGAATTTTGGACAACAAGAGGAATTAAGAACTCAGGAAATTCTTTTCAGTGATCAAGAAATGCAATCTGAACCTTTTCAGGTATGATGCAGCCAGAAAATTAAATGATGACTGTTTTCTGATGATTTTCTTGGCACGGCACTGCCTTTCTTGCTGTCTGATGTGATTTCTTGCTTTCTGTTTTCTGAATTGTGAGTTTTCCTGAGAATTTTCTTTTGAAAATTTGAACATGCAAAACTTTGAATGATTTTCTTGGCAAGGCACAGATTTGTAAACAGAAAATGTATAATAACCCAGTGATGGGATTAACTGAGGGTTAAAGACAAAGAACACCAGATGATGAAATTTGAACCGATGGTGTTTCTTCAATGAAAACAGATGGAATTAACTTTCTCTGATGAATTTTTGATACGAATGCTATTAAGCTGAGAATTTGGCTCCGATACCATGTAAAGATTTTGAATAAGCTCGAGAGAATTTTATTATTGCAATATTGTGATACATATCACAGCAGTCTAATACAATGTTATTTATACATTTAGAAACAGTACTAGGCTGCAATACAGGCTCATGACCGCAATAATGTATTGTATATAGTAGCCACACGATAACTCTTCTAAAATCATTTCATTTAACTATTTTTAATGTTAACTTTGCTTTTTAAATTGATCGTTTTTAACAACATACATGCATTCTGCGCACTTTTATATAGACGAAAACCCAAAAATAAAAACAGTAAACCGTTCGCAGCCCAAGCAACTTGAGTTTATAACCGAATGCTACGTTTTATATTCTTGCAAGTAAACCTGAGTTTACAACCGTTCGCTATGCTTTACAGTCATACAACAAGAGAATCCCCAGACTGTTTTAAAGCAATAAGTACTCAGGTAGTTATTTATTCATAAACTTTCGTGAAAAAAGGCAGAAATATATATCATATTAATAGGGATGCCACCAAGCGAATATAAGCCTACATCATCTCCAATTTTACACGTAAAAAGACTATACACAAGCTCTATAGAGCAATACATTTTATTACTGATTCCTTCCTTTTGATACATATAAGTTATATTCATCCTGACGTGTTCCCCTCTTTGTGCATATAAAGAGCACTCGGTCGCAACCTCAATGCAACTAGCACTAACAACTCCATACATGCATTCCCAGAATACTCATACTCCAATTAACTTCAACTGATGAAAGGAAGAAAACATCATCCAATTTAGATTCACATTTCAAATTGCATAAAAGAGATTGATAAAGAAAACTGGAGAAAGGCTTACAATATTGTTCTCGGGTTTTTTCCAATAGAAGCCTTGGATTAAAATTGGCAATACGTTGCATGCTATCAAAACAAAAATCATCAATGCATGCATCCCCATCCACTCAAATGCATATGTTGGCCTTCTAATTCCGCACACATCAACCTAAAATAACCACCCAAACGCATAATAACTTATATTTTTATGTATGAATATGCAAACAAATAGAAGCGACATATTTAAATACAGGAAATTATTGTCAAGGATAAAATTTCTCAGCATTTTAGCTTAAAGAATAGACCTTCAGTATTTTAGCCGGAAGGACAATTTTATTTAGGTATCAGTTTTTAGTTATTAATAACAGTTTTTAGGTATCAGTTTGTAGCTATCGGTATCAGTTTTTAGTCCGGTGGCAGTTTTGAAAGAATGTTTGTCCTTATGGATAATTTTGTAAGAATGTTTGTTCTTATGAATAATTTTTAAACGAATGTTTGTCCTTATGGTTAAAATATTGAGGTCGTGTCCATGAGGCTAAAAATATACAAATTTTTGTCTTTTAAATTAATTCTCCCTATTTAAATAACATTACCAGCAAATATATTCCGGCGAAAAGAAGACCAGCTGCTCCAGCTGTAAGACATGTGTAACTAAACGTGTACAGAGCTTTATTGACATGCATGCCTAAAGAATATATACAAAAAGAATTACTTATGAAGAACAAATAAAAGTGTGGTTTCTGTAGTACTTTTTAATCTGTTGCTTGAAAACACAAGCTAACCAGATGTGCTTTATACCAAAAAAGTCGAGAGAAAAGGCTACGGCCATCAAGGAAAAAGAAGGAACCATCCACTGAACAATCCTCTCTCTATGATCCTAGGAATATTATAAGATAAATGAGTATATAAGAGGGGGATAGCATTGCTTTCTGAGAAAAAGGTATGATATCGCAATTCAGCAATTCATAAAATTTACCTCAAAATGGACAATGACATGTCCAAACTGCAACCCAATCAAACAACTAACAATTGCCATTACCGAACTGCAAGGCAGTACTTTTAGTTACAAGGGAAATAAAAGATATGAAACCGTGATAACAATTCATCACCAAACCTTAAAATTCCTTCTGGATCAAAGGGGGCTTGACAGTATGAGGGAGCGTCATGCGGAAGAGGGCCATTTGATGGAGAATTTATGCTGCATTCCTGCATCAAGTATTTCAATTGTTGTCATGCTGCTGTTTAAATTTTATAAGGCGGTGATGACACATGTGCAGGTGAATATCGACTTACCTTTGTCCTTGCATAGATAGGTCGTTTATACAAATGATGAATTCCCAATATTTTACGGTCAATCATGCCAACAGCATTGCAAGCAGGTCCGGTGTCACCACGAACGCCACATTTTACCTGAAAAATAGTAATTAGTGATACAAAACAGTGCCTCACGCCAATTGATAGTTACTAACTACATGTATATTCCATGGGTTTCCCATGGAAAGCAAAGTGCAACATATCTCATGACCAAGGTCGTAAAACTCGCTAGGTGGAAGCTAGGCGGTAAGTATGGAGGGATTAATTAGACCAAGGAATTTATGGACCCATGTATGTTTGATAAAAGTTTGACAATCGATTTAGTATTTATTGATCCAAATTAAAATTATGGGGTTTTGGACGGGTTTAGGAACAACTAAGAAGGTAATACCACCAAAACTAGCACAGTAGATGCTTATACGTAACATCAAGCTTCAAGTAATGCCTAACTAGCATCCAAATACCCTAGGCGGAGTTTGGCAGATGGTGGAGCGGTAAGGCTAGCCTAGAACCTAGGCCAAGCCTAGAATGATTTTTACAACAGATCTCGTGACCAATAGTGACATTATTATGACATATTATATAGTAAAATACTAACTTCACACAATATCATAATTAAAATTAGGTTATAAAAAGTGTGTGTGGATAGAAAAGCTACCATATGCATGATATCATAAGATTCAAGTAAATGAGAAGCAAAACCACGAAAGCTAAAGAAGCTTACAGAGAAATATTGAAGCGTAGAGTCCTGTCCTTGCACGTGATATGCCCAATCAGGGACATACAAACCGAATAACAGCGACATATAGATCAGTGAAAGTATCAAGGCCACCAGCCTAATGCAGTAATGCAATCAGTAAGTTGTATATGATACTATAATGCATTTCATGGCAACATCAATGACTGATAACAGAGACAAATTTCTTACAGTTGAAATTTGTATTTCATAAGCAGAGTCCATCCAGAATAAACTTTGACATCAGTTTTCAGCCAAATTTCACAAACTGCAGCTACGATATATGCTATTGCGATCCTCTACAATTTATTTAGTTAGCAAAATTACATAAAATGATAATATACAAACTATCGATGTATTTTACTAGGTACTAATAATCAAAGCTACCTGCAGTACACCCATCAATCGAATCGTTGAAAGATCAACACCGTATGTTAGATGGTTAACGCCGTGAAAGTACCCTCCTGGAAATGCATTAATTTGTTAATCTTTAAGAACTCCATATTCATAAGTGTTTACTGGTTATTATGTAACAGGTTGTTTGTATACCTTGAAGGAGTAGACCAACAATTAATAATTTGAGTGATCGAAGAAAAGCTTTTTTTGTGGCATCAATTCTGTTAGGTACTCTCTGCATATCCATAAAATCTAAAGCTTGTGAGGTCAAGATATTGTCCATGCAGCAACATTTAAACATTTTCCTACCTAAAATAAGAGTATCAAAGATAAAATAATAATTATTCCTAGTAGTACCTTGTAGGCAAGCGTTAGTGACACACCAACTATAAACAAGAAAAATGGCATGACAAAATCAGCAAGTGTCACACCATTCCATGGAGAGTGATTGATAGCAGGAATCAATCCACCAATGTCATCAACCAAAATCATAAGCTGCGTCAAGTAGACAAAAATGTAGTGTGAGAAGCAGATGCTAAAAGTAATAATCAAACAGTAAGTATATCTAATGGAAAAAAGCCGGTATAATTAAGTTAATACTATAAATTATACAGGACGATTCATGCAAGTTACTACTATTATAAAATCCAGGACACTTATCAAATATTAAAATGTGAAACTTTCAACTTTATAAATTGATAATATAAATTTCAAGTTTGGATGATCCCAGTTGATATCCCTGTCTCTAAAATTACCGTCTCTATTTTTCACTTCATTCCAAACAGTCATATATTGATTAAGTAAAATATTTGAGATATTTAATATGAACTAGGCGAACAAGAAAAATACTGAGAACATGAGATACAAAATAAATGAAGACAGGTAATTTTGTAAGTGCAAAATACCATACACATGCTCCCAACGCTTAAGTATGAAGGTATCATGTTACATGCCATGCAACCTATAGTTTATAATTTCATAATTCAATTCATATTATTAGATACAGCGCAACACATTGGATGCGACTAGGAAAATAGAAAGTACATAAAAAGCGTATGGGTTATGTAACTATTGGATGCTTTATCACATGGCACATTAGTGCCCAACAGTTTAATACCAATTATGAGTATTATTTAGGTGTATAACTATAAACACACAACACAGTGTGTGCGCGGACGCCGAGCACTTATCGCATTAGAATAATATTCCTTGAAGGCACTAAATGAATACACAGCTTACTGTAATGCAAAGCCAAAATAAATGTTGCTAATATAGCAGTATCCATTACCCAAGAAACGACATATCAATATTTTAATGGACAAATTTTCAACTTAGGCCACAAAAAATAACCTATTTCGGCTTTACGTCTCGTTTTAACTTATTACAAAAATATGTCTAGTTTTGCACAAATATGAATTACAAAATTGTATTTTTTTTTTAAACCAAATTTGTACTTGCGCAAATTTGAAACGCGTAAGTGTTATTTGAAGAAAAAAAATCATGCTTGAGTATTTCTACAATGCGCAAGTGTTATTTTTAAAGAAAAAACAAATTGTGCTTGCACATTTTTGAAATACGCAAGTATAAAATATTGTATGAAGCAAAACGAGATCTATTTTTGTAATATGTTTTGAATGTGGCCTAAAGTTGAAATAGATTATTTTCTCGAGTCTAATTTGAAAATTTGTCCTATTTTAATATGTTACTTGGTAAGGCAACGTTGCAGTTAAAATTAATAAATCTCAATGGCATCTGAGCATTTCATTGTAATTCAATAGTCAAAACCAATTTAAAATGTAGCGCGTAACTTGTTTCTGATTATGAGTCAAAAAGTAAGCACATAACAAAAAATTGTGCTGATGAACCTTATTCTACAAAATGCACCAAACAATTTTTATAGTCATACATCTATCAGTATTTCTATATTGACATGTAACTTCCAGTTAATTACTATCGTACCTAAACCAAAACCTTTTCTTTGAAACCAAAATAATAAGTAATAAAATATAGACGTGTGCTCTACCCAATGTTTCTGAAAAAAGAAAGGCATGAATACAATTAGGAACTGTAACAAACAAAAGCACTCCAAATAAAATAGTTTATGAATAATTCGCTGATGGGTCACCTATAACATGGAATGTAATGAAATATCTTAACTAATAGGTCAAATAATTCTTTTATAAGGAAACAGAAAATATTCAGGTAGGGCTGAGTTAACTTGAAGTTCCATTAAAAGAGCATATATGCGTGAAGTTATCGTCAAATGATGCAGCAGTCCCTCTTACTCAAGCAATACCAACGTGAATTCAACTGATCAGCATATATCAATTTGATGCCTCTTATTATTTTGATCATTATATCCTTAATGCTTTAATAATTTATATTCGAAATTCATAACACTTTGCAAGCCAACCTTTTATCTTTATTTATTAACAACATATAAAAGATATAGTATACAGCTATAAAAAAAACATATCAAACAGCTAATGAAAAAAAAATTACATGAATATAAATTTAGTGATGAGTTCATAATGCAAAACATAATAAAAAAGGATGAAAAATCAATTAAATACAGCATGCAAGAGTAATTTAGATCAACAACGCTAGCTAAGAGGGTCTATTATGGTTGGACCACTTGATGACCAAAATTGACAGTGGCAATAAGCCAATATTAGGTGGGATTATAATTGTTTAACTAAAATGACACGTTTGAACCAGAATTCGATGCATTCGTGCTTGAGTGTATATAAAATGTCGATAAAGTACATCAGGAAACTGAATAAAATAGTATAAAGGCAATGTTGGTCATCAGTGGTGTTTATGAATCAAAATAAAGCTTTTCCATTACTGGAACTCCTTTTCAAGCAAAATTCACAGTAAGATTGATATCATGTGCAAGCCAAGTGCTCATCAGGTGGAAATACCATCGACAATTTAATTTTTATTTCAGAAGCAAAAATGCAAGTCCTTGATTAAGAGAAAAAAGAAAAATAGGACGAATAGAAAGTTCCCGCATTAACCCTAAACTGCCACCAAAGCTCGAGGTAATTAACAATAGCTGAACTTTCGGTAGCGGTCTAGGAAATAAAGAATTAGCGCCACATATATTCGGCGCTCAAACAAACAGATTATATCGGCTTAGGTTCCAATACAAATATAATTTTAAATAATCACAAAATAATAAATCTTACCGCTACAGTAATGCCACGAAAAACGTCGAGAGACACCAACCGCCGCCGTTTCTCAGACGTCATTGCCATTAGAGGTTGCGACTTCGCCTTGCTAGGGCTTCTGACATCGACGGAAACTGCCACGTGTGGGTTTCTGATCGGATCCTCCATTCCGTCCGTTAATTCTCCTTTAATTAACTCGTATTTCCGCATTATTGTTGCAAATTAATATTTTGGACAATGTGAACAGATAGTATGATTTCGAGACTGGATGTTTTATTTTCCCCTCCGAGTTGGGGTAAATAGAAGTAAATTATTCGGCGAATTTTGGAGAGAGGAAGAGAAATTGACGAATGGTCTCTCTCTTCTCTCTCTGATTAACCGCTTGTTTCCTTTTCCGCTTTGAATGTGGGTATTTATAGACTAGGTGTACGTTATTTGTTTAATTTGGTTTTAAAAGATTTGCGAAAAGGTCCATCATTTTTCAGTTTTGCTGCACTGAAGCTAACATATGCCTAAAATAAGTTATAAAACTGGACTCCGGGCACGTTTCCTGATTCCATTATCAAATTGGCGTGCGTTGGAATTTTTGACACAAGCGTTAACTGAGACGCACCAAAAAACAATATATTTTGTTAACTGAGACACACCAAAAAACAATATATTTTTTACATAGGAAAAAAAACAAAGGAAATAAAGAGTATGAATCTTACGGAAAATGGAAGGACGTGTCTTTTTTGTAAGCCAAAGGACGTGTAATCAAACTTCTTAACAAACAATCTATAAAGGCTAAGGCATTTTTGGAATTAAACCTGTGACAGCTTTTTACTTAGCGTACAATTATATGCAGGGTTAGTTGGAGATGGCTCTACCATTATCGTAAGAGATTTGTAAGAGATTTGTAACTCTACGCACCGAATATTCGTTATTTCGTTTCAGTATAATACGTAAATGAATACCTATTAAACAAGCATCTACAATTCGATGTTCGACAAGTAGGCATTGTACATTTTTTTCTTCTTGATTTGTAGTTTTATTTTAGTTAATTTTAGTTTTGGTTTTATTTTACTTTTTAATTTCAATTTTGTCTTGATTTGTGTCATTGATTAATTAGATATTAAATTTAGTTTTGATTTAGTTTTAATGTTCAGAGGTGTGCTTCGGTTCGATTCTTGGGTTGCTCCGGTCTTATACCCAAACAGACTTAGAGATGCTTAGGGACTACTTCGGGGTTGACTTCGAGGAGAAGGTGGGGTGGCTCCGTGATAACTTGAGATGGATTATTATAGCGATCAAGGATGTTCGGGAGTTCAACGTCAGTGTATTAGATCAAACGCTTCAAGTAGAAAGTGTTCATAGCATTTAGGAGATGTTTAATGAGGTAAGTTCGATATAGAGTGAATTTGTGATGTAAAACATAAGGTGGCTTCTACTAGAATTGTCCAAGGTAGTTCAATACGAAGCTTGGCAGTTAAAGCACATAGGGGTTTCATTGCGGCGGAAATGCAAAAAGTTATAGTGCGAATATAGCGGAAAATAGCAGAGGAGCAAAAAACTTAATTAGATATAAAATCAATTATTTAAAGTTGGTTTATTCTCATGCTCACATCATTTGTGTAGGAAAAATAAATATTGTTTGATCATATATAACAAAACCGAAGAATATCATGATTTATGCAGTTTAAATTTGATGACTATAATAGATTTCTAACTTATTTTGGGCACTTTTTCCTTAAAATTATGGTCTTTACTCAAACGTTGCTGATTTGATTTAAACGTGAACTAGTCAAATCAACTTTTTTTACATTAATGTTGCTAAGAGGATGCTAAAAGGCTTGGATTTAGCGGGTGTAGTGGAAAATTGCAAGGTTTAAAGCGGATTTACTATTCATTAGCGCTATATTGAAAAGGCGTAGCAACTGAAGAGCACTATGTGCTATAACGGGGATTTTTGCGAGGATTGGCCAAGCTTTAACTGCACAGATACCGAGTGAACTTATAGAGTAGAACATACAGAGATTTCTACTATTTGGACTTATGCAATGGAAAATACGAGGGTTTCTACTATTGGGACGTATGTCGAAGGGATCGTAGATAATTCAGAGGACTTGAGTATGCTCGGAAAGAAGGGGACAGTAGGGACGCTCATTGTAGATCGATACAAGGTGATCTATTTATCCCTGGACCTAAAAGGGCGGTCTAGTTTCCTGATCGGAGTGGCATGGATTCGAGCATTGGTGGGACCACGGCGATATGTAATCGCTGATCAATATGTGGGATTATACGAGTTATCTTATATTTAAAGGCAATGAGTTGAGAGATTTGAGAATTGCATTTATGTTTTATTTACTTTATCATATGTCACTTTAAAGGATAAAGGTAATGAATTATCTTACACGTAGTCGCCGATCAATACGAGGATCATATGTATATCTTCTCTTCCTCTTTTATCCTTCCATATTAATATTCATGTTTTAGTTACTTTAAATTACTTTCTTCATTACATTCATCAACTCAGTGAATAACTTAGAAAATCCCATATTTTCAACTTTTTATTTAATTATCTCATAATTAAATGTTTAAATTATGTGTGATATATATATATATATACATATATACATATATATATATAATTTAGTGGTGTTATAATTGTCAGGCTCGAGGTTTTATACTTTGTTTCTTATTATCTCGGGTACTCATATAAGTATACTAGATAGCATGTCTAAGATATCGCATGGAGCTATATGGAGGATGAGCAGCTGGCTAGCGCTTTCGTACACTATGTTTTGGAGCTATTATTGTTATTACACTATGCAGTACTATGGAGCTACTATTGGTACTTATTAGAGAAAACTTTCTATTTAGAGTTTATTTGATTCGATGTATAAACTCTATTCCCACTTTGTTTTATATAACTGTGATGGACGAATGTACTTTGATTTATCTTGGTTCATTTTGTTATATTGTTGTCTCGCTATTTTATATCTATTTTGATTATTATATTTTGTCCTATGTGTTGTGAATATACTATAGATTCTATTTTGGATTGTTTTACTTTACCCTTGGTAATTGTCCTACATTGGTCGGATATCGTTGTAGTGCACTATTTATGGTATTTGGGTACCGGATGTGTAGGGTGGTCGTAATATTTGGTATCAAAGCCAGGTTAAGCGATTCAACACCGATTAACTCACTTAGTTTTAAGTTTGTACTAGAGTGATAACTCATTTAAAGGATCCATTAAAGATAAAGTAGAAGTAATGAGTCTAGATGGATCGAATGCTATATAAGAGGGCATACTTGTTATATATTTTGGTTTTCAAAACTATATTAGTAGTTTATATGGATAAGTCACATTACACACATGAGTACCATTTATGCACCTTTCTTTTTAGGAGAGACCGGCCATTCTTACTACTACTTTTAAGAACGAATCGGCAAATAAGGAATACTGCTATGAATTCTTCTTCAGGGGTCGATAATGGAGCAAGAAACGGGACAGTTGCGAACCTCGATATGCAGACAATGTTTAATACTATGATGTATGAATATGATGCAAAACGCCTAAGTAGGCACTCCAGAGGTAGTTGGTGGTGGTGCTCTAGTACATGCACAGCTGATTGTGCCAAGCTATAAAGGACTTTGACAGTCTTAGGGGAAAACCATTCCTTAGAACTAAATCAGCTGTTAAAGTATAGGATTGGTTGGATACCTCAGAATGCATCTTCAAGGACTCGGAGTTGGAAGATGCAATGAAGAGGTAGTGAGCCTGTAGGAAACTTCAAAGAAGAGCAATAAATTTATGGAATGCCCTTAGAGCTACTACTCTTGAGGGCCACATTACTTGTGATCAATTTAAGGCAATATTTGAAGAAAGTTTATACCTTCAGCCTAGAAGTCGGTGTTATTTAAAAGATTTGTTGATCTAAAATAGAGTGACTTGTCCGTTTCAAAATATATGGTTGAGTTCGACATGTTGTCCAAATACGGGATGTCCTTCATTGACACTCCATTAAAGAGGAATGAGAAGTTCATAGTTGGATTGAATGACTATTTGGAAGAAAGACTAATAGTTCATATTGACGAAAGCTTTGAGAAGGCAATTGAAAAGGCTTTGAGGCACGATAGCTTGTAACTAAAGCTAAAAGTTGTTCTGAAGGAGGATTCTATATCGCAAGGTGGCGGGAGTTGGAAGAGAAAATGGAACGTTAAGGATAAGAAGCAGGTCAAAATAAAGATGACCAAAAGAAATGAAAAATCAACCCTACTTACTATAACTACGGGATGAAAGGTCAATTAGCCAAAACTGCAAGAATGCAAAGAAGATGTGTTACAACTATAACAAGCTTAGACATATCAAGAGTATTTGTCTAGAGTCGGTGAAGGAGAAGTAGGCTGCGAAGGCATATTCTCTCAATGCTATTCTGACTTCATCGCATGTTCTATCGACGAAGGAGAAGAGGAAGGGCATTGTTATCCAGGATATGCTTTCTATTTACGGTGCATATGTTTGTGTTTTATTTTGGTACCGGGTTTCGCATCCTTTATATTATTGACCTAGTAGATAGACTAAAACTAATACTTAACTTAGTAGATAGACATTCGATGTGTCAAACCCAGCAGAAGGCTTTGACTAGTTTATCTATGTTTTATCAAGATATAGTCATATCGAGTACATGTTTGTTTGTGATGGTTATGTACTTGTTTTGTTGGGTTTGGTATTATATTGAGGATGGACTGAAGAAATACGAAGTCATGGTGCATGGCGAGAGGTTGTTGATGATGATTGGGGCAGATGTGAGCATAGATTAAAGTTGGGCTACCTTCCCAATATTGAGGTGATGTTTAGCTTTCTTTACTCACTCAAGATCTCGCATGTTGAGTTTTCATCAGTATCTATAGCTGGAGAGTATCTAGACATATAGGTGATTGAATTACCACCACATAAGAAGGTAAAATTCCATATTGATTTAGTAAAGGATTTTGGACTGATAGTTATGCCATTGAGGCATATAGCAACCTAAGAGCATAAGGAACTAGAGATACAAGTGGATGACCTGTTATGGAGAGGGTTCACTTACCGGAGTATATAGAGTGGGGAGCACCTATAGTATTCACCACTAAGGAAAATGACTCTTTAAGACTTTATATGGATTACCGTGAGCTAGAAAGAAGATGAAGAATAAATATCATTCCCACATATTGATGACTTGTTCGTTTAGCTTCACGATGTAAAGATATTTTCTTAGTTGGATTTGGTGATGAAGTTTCATCAACTGGGAGTAGAGGAGATGAAGCAGCACAAACTCGATTGAGATGGTTGGGTCCATGACGATGGTAGATCGTTTGTACATGATATCAATGGATTGAAGAATGGAGAAGAAGCCAAGTGGTTTGCTACAACCACTTGAATTCCCTAGTGGAAGTGGGAATAGATATCGATGGATTTCATTTATTGCTTCCTAGGACTAGAGAAGGGTATGACATTGTTTGGGCCATAGTTGATAGATTGACAAGGAGTGCTCGATTCATGCCTATAAATTCCAATAGAACGTCACTAAAGCTGGCTGAGTTGTATATGAAATGGATTATACGACTTCATAATGTGTTAAAGAGCATTGAAAGTGATCGAGGTCCATTATTCATGAGTGGATTTTGGGAGAACTTATTGAAGGTGTTAAGGATACCATGGAGAAGTTTGAGTTCATTCGACAATAATAAAACTACAGAAAGCATATGAAAGAGCTATGCTAATAAGAGACACTGAGATTTGGAGTTCTCTGTTGGAAATATGGTGTTTGTCAAAAATTTCTCCACTAAAGAAAACAGGTTGGTTCAGTAACAAAAGGAAGTTGAAATCGAGATTTGTAGGTCATTTTCCAATATTGGAGAGGATAAGGAACCTAGTACATAGAGATGACTCATGTCAGAAGATGGTGAGTGCGCACAATGTACTCCATGAGAATGTACATGACTCAGGCATGACTATGACATCGAATAAACTGGATGATGTTGTAGTTCAACTTGAATCATCAAGGCCTCGGAAGCTAATTCTTATAGTCGATTAGAATATGAAGTAGCTTACGAGGAAGACGGTGAAGTTGGTGAAGGTTTAGAAAAGTGAAGGCGGTGCGATAAAAGTAGGAAAACTAGGGAGAGCATGAAGACCACTTGTCAGGAGCTCTTTACTTAGTCAAATTCCATCCTTATCGTTGATATTTACATTAGGTAGTATATCTTGTTTACGTTACCTTGCATGTTAGGGTTTACATAGGATTTATTATCAGCTACGTGTGCATATTTGATGATTGCCTTTCTTGTTTGATTGCTAGGCATGCTTAGTATCTATGTTGATTGATTGTGCTTGTCAGTTAAAATTTCGAGGACGAAATTCCTAATGGAGGGGAGAATGTAACGACCTACGACCCATATTTTTACATATTAATGGATCATAAAAAAAATCATTTTTGATATTTAATAGGGTCCAAATTTAATATAACTTTGGAAAATATCAATTAGTGATATTTCCACCTGTAGAATTTTTATTGGAGGGTTATGACCCTAAAAAATCTTGTAAGACGTATAACTTTGAATTGGAGTCGAATTACAGTCTCAAACCACTTTCAAACGAGTGATATGATGGTTTCTTATTCCGTAGAGTGGTTATTATAGATTTTTGGCTTATGGTTTGAGAGATATGGCCTTCTGAAATTTGGATATATAATAGGTAGGATTAATGAGTAATTAACCCGACCTATAATTAGGCCTGCTAATTACTTTAAAAAATTAGTGTTATGAGTAGCCCTAGCAGCCACTAACACCTATAAATACGTCTCTAACCATTCTTAGCCTCCATCGACCATCTTCTACCTAAAGTTCATCATTCTTTCACTAAAATTAATGTAAAACAATTAGATAAAAACGAGATCAGACAAGAGATTTATAAGTCTTTCTAGATTTCATAATACATACCTTGGGTATGTATGCTGTTACCCAAATCTAGATCTGCCTTTGGTTTGGTGAATCGACGCTTGTTTTTGTGGATTTTGTAAATTCTACACCCTATGTGAGTGATTCTATTCCCTCACTTCATTATTGATTTTGATATATGATTTTAATTTGTTTTAAAATATTTTTAAACTAAAACGTATGATTTTTAAACTGGGTTCTTACTATATTTTTTGGATTTGCGTGCTTTTTGATGATTTTTGGACGAATAGTGATTGATTTATCATCTCTAGTCATGCTATATATGGACCTATAGGTTTGAGATGTTTCAAATCCTCTTTTAATGTCAACAATTTGTTCTGTCGCTGTTTTAAAGTTAAATATGAAACAAAAACAAATTTAATTGATTCAAAATGATTTAAACATATTTTTTTAATATAATTGTTCATATGGATGTTGGGTTAGACTATGAATATGTTTGGGGATAAGCTGTTGTGATTTGATATATATTTACATGTTTGGATGATGATTGGATGTTGTGTTGTATGTCTGTATGTCTTTTTGAATGTGATTTGTATGCTTGAATGCTTGAAAACGCTCATTGGAGCGAAATGGGGTTGGTAATTGATTCTATAGTATCGGTCATATTGTTGCATTGGTAAAGCACGTGGATTGAAGGGTAAAGTGTTGTAGTTGAATTGGAGTAAAGATCGAAGGTGATGGAAATGCTACAGAGACTGTAACAATCCGCATTTTTAACGATGAGACATTTAAATAAGTAATTTAAATATTGAATCGTTATTGAATAGAAAGTCAAAAGCATGAATTTTCACATATGTTTGAATTAGGACTTGAGACCACTTCAATTGAGTCAGGATCGACGTTTTGAATCAAAATGAGTATAAACATCGATACATTCAGAATCAAGCAATCCGATGGCCAAATCGACATTGAGATGTGTAAAGTACCATCTTGGGGCATTATCTCGGATAGCAACACAATTTATACCATTAGGACCAAAATAGTGAGACGATGTGCGCTGATGAGTTTCGCTGCAATCTGATTTGTTGTGTGGTCATATGAGCTCCAAAAGTGTAGTGATTTATTTAAGAAGTCAAATTATATATATACCTATACATATATATATATATATATACATACGCACACTTATATATATATATATATATATATATATATTATATACATATCCCCGAAAAATAAGAAAAGTCAATACCTTACTTTTCTCCTTTCCTTTTTTTTGAATCTCCTTTACTAAATAAAGAAGGAAAGGAGAGCACTCTCCTTCACGAATTAAATCAAAGGGCTACATGCAACGGAGGTTGACGAGGCTTGATCCAATAAGCTCAGGAGGAGATGACTTCACATCAATGTGACCATTGTGAGGCAAAGGATGCCATGGTTGAACTTATTTTTAGCTTGCATCGACTGAGGTTCACTTTCGGTGGAGCTTGGAGAGGAGATAGGAGAAACGGAGGCCACCCCATCTTTCTCTTCGCGGCAAGCTCCTACCCATACCCTCGCCTTGGATTCCAGTCACCTAGGGTTGGTTGTGACATTTGAGGGGCAACGGGTGGTTTGCCAGGTCGTGATTTGAAGGGGTAGGCCAAAGTTGATGTTGTAAGGTCCGTCATAGAGTACGTGTGTGTTGGAGTACATTGCTACCCTCCGTGCGTCATTTCGTCGACCGTAGCTCCATTGGGGGTAAATGAAAGTGCACGTGTTGGACTCTAGTGTGCATGTGTGTGTGTATTTACTCTCATGCTTAATCTTCTTTTATTAAGACTAGTATACAACGCACATACGTGCATCTAATATCAAAAAATGTTTACCTTGGATGGATGTGTGTTTTAAGAGAAAATGTTTTTGTAGTCCCAACACATTTCAAGTTGTTTGTTGGTGACATGGATGACAAGTTGATAGCAAAATTCTGTTGGTCGGTAGGCGGAAAGAGCGGTGATATTTCATTAACGAATGAGGGTAATTTTGGAATTTCAAAAAGATACCGTGTAAATCATGTTGATTGAATTCTCTTTATTAATGGTAGAGATAGAGAAGTTGAGAAGAGATAGACATGTGCGTTATATTGTTCCTTGTTTTTTCCTTGTTTCATTATTATATAACTATGCTAAGAATTTTGCTTGTGCGGCTGCTGTTTCACACACCTGATGTCATACCATTTGTTTCTTATATTTACTTTTCCTATGATCTAGTTGTTCATATGTATTTACTATGCCCAGCACTTGCTTCTGGCGCTTGTGCACGTGTGCATATTACTATGTGAGTTATAAGTGTATCATTGTTCATTTATAACTGCGTGTGTATGTGTATAATATGCACGGGTGATAATGCTGGGTATGCGTGAGTAAACATGTGTGTGTATTCAGGTGCAAAGTTAAAGCTTTATGATTGAGTATGAGTTAATTAAATTGTAGTTGCATGCATTTTTTTTAAAAAACCAAAGTAGATAAAAAAAAGTTATTAATTTATGATATGATTTGTAGGTCTGGGTATCTGGGCATTGGATATATGCATTTGTTTTTGTGTATGCGAGGTGTGTAGGGCTATTGTACTGGGTTTACTCAGGTGTGTTTCATGTGTGATAGTGCGCGCGTGTGTGTATTAAGGTGTGTGTGTTAAGTGAGTGATAGTGTATGAGTGTATCATATAAGTGTGTGTATAGTCAGTATTTGAGTGTGTTGAGTTGTGTGTACTTAAGCATTTGTTCGTGTATATTTTCATTGTTCACATCTAGCTGCTGTCATCAAAATTTATAAGCATATATATTCACATTTTAGCAGAGAAGTTGGGCAACTTAAAACTTTGTACTCAACATAATTTAAAATATTATTGTGGAATATTACTATTACTTTAAGTAATCACATGGAAAATACAATTTAGTTTGCATATTGACTTCAGGTTCACTTAAGTATTTACTTCAGGTCCAATTAAGTCAATATTAGTAACATTTCTGGACACTTAATATTATCTGAAGTAAATGCTCGAATATGCCTTAGGTGGATAACCTGAACATCAACCTAACATAAAAAAAACTGATTTTGGCGGCTAGGAAATTGGTTTGATTTCTATGTCCATTGCTATTGATTCTTCAGCAATTACTCAAGCTGTGCAAAAATAATTTTAATTAGTCTCACATTACCAAAAGTATCTTAATTGTTAGTGAATATAAGCTAAGAGAGCAAGTAGTATGTTGTCCTGTCGTGCAAAGTCTATAAAATTGTAATGAGTAGGGAGGGTAAGTGAAGTTAAGTTGATTGTGCACGGTAGTTGAAAAATTATATTTATGTTCTTAAATCTTCAATGATATAAAGGGCGTTTTAGGAATTTCAAAAAGAAACGGTTGAAATTAATGAATTTAATTCTCATTATTAATAGTAGAGATAAAGGATATATTAGGGTATTTTTACATACTTTTAACCAAAAAACAAAAGTATTTTTCAAATCATCATTCACTCATCTATATTTGGGTAAAACGGTCATTTTATGTGTGCATTTATTTTAAGAAAAATCATTTACACAATTTAATTTAATTTTGTAGGAATTTGAGTGCAAATCAGAAGAAGTTCGTGGATATATACATGCATAAGTAGTGAAAGCTAAAGAATGAAGAAAAGAATGAATTAAATCAATATAGAGGATCCCATTTACCTACTTGCTAATGGACCACATCTAAAAGAAAAAAGGATGTTTTAGTGGGAGATTAATTAAATATTAATGATGACTTGGAGGCCACATAAAGTTAAGTGCATTTTTGGTAGTTCCTTAAAAAGAGATTCAGTGTTTTAGACTTGTATAAATATCCTCTTCCATTTCATGTAATGGATCTCTTCTTTTACGTATAGTTATAGCCACCAATTATAATAAAAGCTCCATTGTCTTTAATGGCTTCTTTTCCTTTTCTTTTATGTTTATGCTTTTAATTTTATGCTCTTTTATTCTCTCTTTTTATTTTATGCAAATGGTTAGTCCTTCTTTTTATGCAAATTAGTTAGCACTCTTTCTTTTAAATTAGTTTCTCATTTCCTTTGTTTATGTTGAAATCAATTTATATTGATATGAATTCAAATATGAGAAGTTAAACCCCTTTAATTTAGAGGTAATGAAGCTCTCATGAAACATGTAAATTCAACATAATAATTTCATTTATGTTCTCTTCTTTGGTGCTTAATATAAATATTAGATTTAGATGAAAGTTTAATGTCTATTAGTGAATTTGATAGCTTATGTTGTTAATCAGAAATAGGCTATACTTGATCAAATATAAGCATAAGTTAAATCTTCATCGAACTATGATTTTGATAATGAAAGTGAAGGTAGAATCCAAATTTAATGTTCTATATTACTAGTTCAAAAATAGTAAATAGCCAATTCTTAAGATAGATTTTATTTTTAGTTTCATAGTCATTTTCATTAGATTTAACAAGCTGGTTTGATGGTGTATTAAAGTTTGATGGTTTATGTTATGTTAATTAATATCACAAATATACCATACTTATAATAAATACATCAACTAATTCTACATGTGTTTAATAAGAGAGATTATAAATTTACTTTATATTGTTTTATGTGAAAATGAGTGTGAATTGCCTCTTAATTTCCTTTATTCTCATAGTTTCAATTTTTCTCTAGTTTATAAGACTTTTTAGGTAACTTATTTTCAAACTTTTGTGACAATTTGAGTAAGTGAATATGAAACTTTTTCTTTTTTGTGAGATCGACTCGTACTTAAATACATACTACGATTGTACGCCATGCGCTTGTGATATTTTATTTTATTAAATTCGACAGTTTTATAACCAATAGAAAATATATCCGAACAAGCTTAAGAACTCATTCCAACCTGTACTCGAATGGATTAGCGTGTTTGCATCGATTATTGAAAATTAAATTTTGCAACACGTAAAGATCATTTCTCTCTTCCTTACATTGACCAAATGCTTGAACGGTCGGTCGGTCACGAACCTATTGTTTTCTTGATGGTTATTACGGTCATAACCAAATTCCAATCGCTTTCGAGGATTAAGAAAAAAACGACTTTCACATGTCCTTTCAGAACCTTTGCTTATTAGCATATGCCATTCGAACTTTGTAATGCCCTTGCGACTTTCCAACGATGCATGGTTGGCATCTTTTCTGACATGATTGAACGCTTTCTGGAAGTTTTTATGGACGATTTATCTACCTTTGGAGATTCTTTTTCCGACTGCTTACATCATCTTGAGTTGGTTCTAAATTGATGTAAAGAGAAACATTCAACTTTGAATTGGGAAAAATGCCACTTTATAGCCAAACAAGGCATAATCCTTGGACATGTCATTTCAAATAAGGGCGTTAAGGTAAAAATTAATGTCAATTCAAATCTATCCATTCTCAAATCCATTAAGGACATTCGATCATTTCTAGGAAACGTTGGCTTTTGCCGATGCTTTGTAAAATTTTTAGCAAAATCGCTCGATCTTTGACTACCCTTTTGGGAAAAGATACTCCTTTCTATTTCAATTCTGGTTGTGTCTCTTCTTCTGAACATCAACTCATTTCCATACTAATCATTTGCTCGCCTAATTAGGATCTTCCATTTGAAATTATGTTTGACGCTTCTACTTTACGGTTGGTGCTGTCCTAGGACAATGCATCAATAAAATTCTTTACGTTATCTACTATGACAGTATGACTTTAAACAATGCTCAACTCAACTACACATCCACTGAAAAATAGATTTTAGCCGTAGTTTTTGCAATAGAAAAGTTTCGACCTTATTTGATAGGCTTACACATCACGGTTTACACTGACCATTTGCCTCTTAAGTACCTTTTTGCTAAAAAGGATGCTAAGTCCCGTTTGATTCATTGGATCCTTTTACTCTAGGAATTTGATATTACAATCAAAGACAAAAAAAATAATCCGACAATGTCATAGCTGATTGCATCTCTCATCTTCCAAACGCACCATCTTCTTTACCCATCAATGAGAACTTTCCTAACGAACAACTGTTTTCAATTTCTATTAGTCTATGGTTTGCCGATATAGTGAACTATTTAGTCACAACAGAAACTCCTTTTTTTGTTCCAAACAAGAGAAATACAAATTTCTATTCCGAGTGAAATATTTCTATTACGATGATCCATACTTGTTTAAGTATTATTCCGATCAAATCTTTCGACGGTGCATCCTGGATAGTGAAATCAAGAGTGTTCTTTTATTTTTTCAAAACCAAGTGTGCGACGGATATTTCGATCCTAAGAAAACTATGGAAAAAGTGCTTTAATATGGCTTTTATTGGCCTACACTTTTCAAAGATGCCTTCGAGTTAAAACGTGTGATCATTGTCAAATATTAGCAAAAATCACAAAGCGAAACATGATATCTTTGACCTCCATCCTTATGATTGAAATCATCGACGTTTGGGGAATTGACTTTATAGGGACATTTTCTAAACTTTTTCAGAAATCTGTAAATTCTTCTTGCCGTCGACTACATTTCTAAATGGGTTGAAACCATTCCATGTAAAAAATGACCACAAAGTTGTTGTGAAATTCATAATAGAAAACATCTTTTCGAGGTTCGACACACCTCTCACAATAATAAGTGATAACTAAGAACACTTTTGTAATCAATCATTCAAACTTTAATGAAGAAATACTCGATAACCCAAAATTTATCCACTTCTTGTCATCCTAAAACTTGTGGTCAAGTTGAAGTTTCAAATCGACAAATCAAAAAAAATTTGGCGAAAATTTTTGTTAAAAATTAAAAAGATTGGTCTCAGAAATTGATAGATGCGCTTTTAGCTTACAGAACTGCTTTTAAAACTAATCTTGGAATGTCCCCTTTTCGATTAGTATATGGTAAAGTGTGTCACTTACCATTCGAACTTGAACATAAGGCATTATACGCAATAAAGAACATAAATTTTGATTTTGAAAAGGCCAGCGAAAATAGAAAATTGCAACTAAATGAATTAGAAGAGATTAGGAACGACACGTATGAAAACTCAAAAATTAATAAGAAAAAAGCTAAAGATTTTCATAACAAGTTAATCTTAAGAAAAATGTTTTTACCAAACCAAAAGGCTCTTTTGTATGACTCTCGACTTCATTTATTCCTTGGAAAATTAAAATCGAGATGGACCGAACCATACGTAGATGTACTGTTTTTCCACACGATGCCATAGAATAAGAAACCCATAAGGAGGGATCAATTCTTAAAGTCAGTGGTCATCAGTTAAAGTCGTAACTGGAATTCATAAGTGACCAAGAGAAGGAGCTCATGATTCTTTATAAGCTGCACTATGTCTAGTAAGGAATTTTAACCCTCTCTTGTGTGTGTGTATTTCTTATTTACACTCATTACATCATGCATTGACTGTGAGGATACAATCAAATCAAGTATGGGGGGCCTGATGTTTATATTGATTTCACATGCTTTGGTTTTTCATTTTGCTTTCATCTTTTTTTGAAAAAAAAAACTTAAAAAACTTGCATTTTAATTTACGTCAAAAAAAATTGCATCATAATTTACTTTTGAATAGGCATGATGGAGTAAGCATATAGTTTTGGTTATGAGGTTGAAATTTTTGGAAAATTACTTAACTCAAACCAATAAAAAAAAGTTTAAATTACAAGCAACTATGGTATCACTAGTATAAAGTGAGATTCATAGGTGATGATTACGAAGTTATTCTAAATTATAGTCTTCGTTTAAAATGTGGTTGATTTAAAGTATATGCATCAACGTTTGTAATCTTTAAATTTAAGTGGCGCTAATATAATTTTGCATAACTCTCTTTTCTATTTAAAAAAATTTCAAAAAAAAATTTCCAAAAAAAACACTGAATGTCAGTATGCACATGTATGTGCGTACATCCGTCATGCTCTGTACTCTTCTCACGTAAGCCGGAAGGCAATGCATTATTTGTATATCTGGCCTTAGTTTTCTGAGTTAGGTATATGTATATATAAATAATAATAATAAATACGGAGAGTCTGGTGTTCACGCATAAGTGTGTACACTGGCCATGCTTTATACTTTTCTCACGTAAGTCCATAAGGTAGTGCATGGATGGTATAGCTGGTCTCGATTTATGAGTTAGATGTATGTAAAAAAAAATGTTGATATTTTTTTCAAATAAAGAGATAGTAAGAAATTGAAACCCAATCATTATCTTGGCTTTACCGATTTGACTTATTTTACAAAAGGAAATTACGATACCACTTTGTAAACTTTGACAGTCAATTAATGAATTTATTTCATAGTTGCACCATGTTGTCAACCAAAACAACTAGCCAAGCCAGAGTCCAATTGTGATGATAATTTATTTTTTGTTGGAAGTTTTGATTAATAAAAGACTGAAATATGCGATGCGCGAGACTTCTATATTACTATTTCATGTCGATTTAAAAATAAGTTCTTCATTTTGTAAATAAAAACTTCATTCATATCTCTGTAAATAAAACTTGCATTAGGAACTATGCATATCCATTTGGAATTTGTGGGTAGTATCCGTTGAAAAGCCTCACGAAACAACACTAGTTCTACTAGGGACATCTAGTGGTATTGTTGCATATGCTCAATGTAATCGTGCTTCCTACGAAAGTGGTTTTTATCTTAGTTTTAGTATATTCAATGATGAAGAAAAGACAAGTGTAGGGGTATTTGATATGCATGTAAAAATGTATATTTTACTCTCATGCTTAATCTTCTTTTGTTAAAAGAAAAAAAACATATTAGGGTGTTTTTACATGTTTTAATCAAAATACAATAGTGCGTTCAAATCATCATTCACTCATTTACATTTAGATAGAATGGTCATTTTGTGTGTGCATTTATTTTGAGAAAATTTATTTGCATAATTTAACTTTATTTTGTAGGAAATTGAGCGCAATTAGAAGAGGATTCATGGATATATGCATGCATAAGTAGTGGAAGCCAAAAGAATGATGAAAATAAAGAATTATATCAACATGGAGGAGCCCATTTACTCACTTACCAATGGACGTTATTTAAAAGCAAAAGCACATGCTAGTGAGATTTTAATTAAACATTAACGATGACCTGAAGGCCACACAAAGTTAAGGGAATTTTTAGTAGTTCCCTAAAAAGAGATTAGGATTTTCGACTTGTATAAATGCCTTCTTATGTTTCATGTAATGGATCTCTTCTTTTATGCATAGTTATAGCCACCAATTATAAATAAAAGCTATATTGACTTATATGGCTTCTTAGCCTTTTCTTTTGTGTTTATGCATTTAATTTTATGCTCTTTTATGCTCTCCTTTTATTTTATGCAAGTAGATTAGTTTTTTTTTATGCAAATTAGTCTGCTCTCTTTCTCATAAATTAGTTTCTCATTTCCTTTTGTTTATATTGAAATCAATTTATGTTGGTATGAATTCAAATATGAGAAGTTAAACCCCTTCAATTTAGGGATAATGAAGCTTTCATGAATCATATAAATTAAACATAAAATTTCATTTATAATCTCTTCTTTGATGCTTAATATAAATATTAGATTTTGATGAAAGTTTAGTGCTTATTAGTGAATTTGATGGCCAATGTTGTTAGTTGCAAATTGGCTGTACTTGATCAAATATAAAAACAAGTTACATCTTCATCTAACTATGATTTTGATAACAAAAGTGAAAGTAGAATCAAAATTTGATGTCCTATGTTACTAGTTAAAAAGTAATAAATAGATCATGCTTAAGATAGATTTTATTTTTAATTTCATAATCATTTTCATTAGATTTGACAAGTGGGTTTGAATGGTGTATTAAAGTTTAATGGTTTTAGTTTTGTTAATTAATATCATAAATGTACCATAATTATAATACATACATCAGCTAATCCTACATGGGTAAAAAAAAGAGATTATAAATTTACTTTGTGTTGATTCATGTGAAAATGAGTGTGGATTTGCCTTTAAATTGCCTTTTAATCTCATTGTTCTAATTTCAATTTTTCTCTAGTTTTTAACACTTTTTGGTTAACTCATTGTTAAAATTTTGGGATAATAAGAGTGAGTGAATTTAAAATTTTTGCTTTCCTTATGGGATCGACTCGCACTTGCATACGTACTACGATTGTACGCCTGTGCTTGCAGTAATTTATTTTATTAAATTTGGCGGTTTTCTAACCAATAGAAAATCCGTCCGAACATGCACATAGTGAGATTATATATGACATAGTAGGGAAATGGACTGGGTTCGGACAATTGAGAATTTACAGTTCAGATGAGCGGAATTATAACTCTAAATTATATTTCAGTACAAATTCCTACAATTTTATAAGTTCATAAATATTATCTGGTAGAAGTAGAAAATAAGTATGTATAAAATTATTTCCCCATTTGTTTAGATTTGTTTGAGTAGATATTCGAGATAGTTGATTAAAATCTCCTATATTTATATTGTGTTCTATTCGTATTGAATAGAGTTAGATAGTGAGGATATTAATTTATAACATGTTTTTAAGTTAATTAAACTCTAATTTATCACTATATAAGCGATAGAAATATTATTATATATTTTATTAACTAATCAAATGCTAAGAGTATGACTTTTAAAATATAAGCTAGGTGGCTTAAAAATGATATATAAGCAAATGATGTATTCTATAAAATAATGAAATGATTTTTATAAAATAACAGAAAAGAGATTGGACTTTTATTTAAAATATTTTAGTAAACAATAGTAAGATTTGATTTAAGCAATAATTTAATCACTTACTTGAATATGCGTGTACATATATATGCATGAGTGAGTATGCATATACCTATATTTGAGATTGTATAACAGCTAATACAATTCTTATACTGTAGTTAGAATGGTTAAATGATTGAATTATTTATTTTAAATATGATTATACCTATATGAAGATATCCATATGGGTATATCATCATGTTAGACCAAATTTATGTAGCGAAAATGACCACTAGGTAAGCTAAGTTGCATGAGAAGGCACCGGGTAAAATAATCGCTCCGGTAAAGGTTGAAGCATGATTTGTGAAGTTTTCACATGTTTTTGTACAGAAGAATGTGCCTATGCATGCACAAGTAAGTGCATCGACACATGTATGAGCATCACATGAAGTGAGGGGTCAATTGAGTTCGTTTTTGCATGTTAGAGAAGGTTGGGGCGTTATATTCGCTTGTAGAACCTATATGTGCAGAGAGTGGGTTTTGGTATCGAAATTGTTTTTTGAATACTCAAGAAAGCACTTCCAAAATGTCAACCAATCAACTTCGAAAGAGTAATGATGGGGTAGAGGCATGCTTGGAGTGAAGGGCGACTCATCAAGCGAAGCGTTGGAAGAGACAAGGCTCAAACCAACGAGCAGTGGCTGACTTGGCTCGCTGGCTTGGGCTTACCACGCAGGAATTTCTAGTCTCAGCCAACTGGTGTGTGCCACCAGTCAACTGGGAAGCTTCCTATTCGATTGAAAGTGTAAGTTGATGGGGTTTCTTTCCAGATAATGATGTGGAGCGACGTAAGACTTCGCATGACTTCGAGAAGGCTTCGGGCTACTCGAGAAAGTAGGATGCAAGGCAAAGCTTAAGATTCAGATGCAATTAATAGTGCTACTTGTGCAGTCAATGATGATTAGACATGATATCATTGTAGTGATTGATTACGTGTTCACATTTGGTGAGCATGTACGATTGAAAGGAGTTAGAAATATGCCTTTTGGCTTTGAATTTGGGTACATATGTTTAAATAGTGGAATCAGTCTTATGATTGTGACCGCACCCTGGATTAATCTAATTAGTGATCATACATCGTATTGATATTATATTAGTGGCCTTACATATTGTTGGCCTTTCTGTAGTAACCATCCATATAGACAAATGATGACGAGATATTGGCTTCGTTTATGATAGGCATATTTGATTAGACGACATTATATTTTGATATAAATATCTATATGGAATTGGTGTTCCTTTGTGGTCCTGATGGTGTATTATACAGGATGACCATTATTCTCTTTTGTGGAGACGTTATGCGAATTTACTATGAAATCTTTGATGTCCTCGAAGGGGATGATAACAATCATCTACTACGGGATCATAGAACACTTGTGCTTGCTTCAGAGGATATGGTGTGATCCGCAAAGGTCTTAGGTATTTAGAGTAGATTGAAAATCACCAATACTTGCTGTAGAGGGTACGGTGGCTCTATTTACTATTGGACTAGGTTTCAAGTATATAGGGTTTGTAAGATATCACCCATGCTTGCTTTAGATAGTACGGTAAGACCTACACGAGACTATGTAATTTAAACTCTCAAAGGGAATCATTGGATTGCGATAAATGTCCATGGTCGACTTCACCTATTAGTAATGATGGGTATCAATTTGTATATAAATTTATACTGTTAGTGGGCTGATATTATTGTTGTTGCATTTACTATTATTATGTACTCATGATAGACTTATATTTAATCACCCTACCTTGGGTTACCTTTATCATAGTACGATCGTTATGTTTAGTCACATTATATAATTTGTGCCAACTCATTGATTACCGGAGAAGAGCAGGCTATGGTATGATTTCCTATCTTTAAGATAGGTTTATTTTACTTACTTATGGACAGTTTGGATTACCCATAAGCCATGACTATGGAGAGGACTGATTGTGCCTTAGTAATTCCTATTTATTTGTACATAGTTTTCTTATACAGTATTTTGAGATAATTCACCTCACACCAGGCTTTATGCCTAACCCGCATTTTGTCTTTGTCTGTTAATGTCATGACAACTTTCGGACTCGATTGAGTAGTTGGGGAATCAATTGCTTTTGGGGATACGCTGTTAGAGCGGTGCAGCTGGAGCTTTGGAGGCGAAGACGATACTTGGTTATTTATCTACTTGATATCTTAGTAGTACATGACACATGTTATTTGTATATGAGACTTATTGCATCAGATATTTTATTCTGACGCTCTATAGTGATACTTATTTATCAGTCACTTTCACCACTGTGGTCTCTTATATATTGTTCATCCAATTTTGTTCATGTACACTATATGTTATCATCCCAATTTGCGATTGGATCGTTTTCTGTGGATATTGCGTTTTGTTTTTTTCTTCTTTCTTTCTTTTCTCCACAAGCCGTCTTTTGTGACATTCAAAATTTAAGAGTTGATATGAGGCGCTGATTTTTAGGTGTTAAGTAGGGCGGGTTATTACAGTTGGTATCAAGGCATAGGCTCAACACTTGGGACTAAGCGAACCAGGTTGAGTTAAACAATCTAGTAGTAGTAGATATGTTGAGAGTGTGTACTTGCATTTTTCTGCTATATTGTATTGCATACACCACTTGTCCTCTGGAATTTTATTTATTTCTACCGCTAATTTATAAGGTACCTTCATTCCAGCTATCCTTATGAGTGGACAGAGTACAAGAGTGACTATAGATAGGTAGTATGGGATGTCTGATTTGTCCAAATACTATTTGACTATCGCACGAGATGTTCCGCCATTCGTGAATATTCCAGTATCTGCTGTAGGTAACGAAGGTGGTGTAGCACTTGGCCACCAATATTTCTTGCTCCACCAGCTTTTAACTACCTAAAGTTATGCTAGGATTCTTTTAGTATTAGCGGAAAGTCATTTTCAAGTTCTAAGACCACGTTGTGACATTGGCTAGTATTTTTGATATGGCTCTCGCCAATATGATTTATGGAAGCTTTTCTTGTAGAGGATTATCTTCAAGCATCTTAAGGGGGAGGTTTTGGCTTGGTGGGATATAATAGTAGAGATAGCTGATGAACAAGCCATACCTTGGATTGATTTCGAGCATTGCCTTAACTTCGGTTTATTTAATTTTTGAGATAGAGAGAGGCGCACGACTTAAGGGTTTCATCCATTAGAAGCAGGATAGCTTGTTAGTGAATGAGTATGTTGACTAATTCTATCTTTTATATTTGGGGATTATAATGGTCGATACTCAGTTGATGTGAGCGAAGGAGTTTTCCTTGGGCCTTAAAGCATTAATTGAGTATTCATCGCTTATTCTTATCCCTATCGGGGGCCACTCTAGCAAGTCTCGTTGGGACGGTTCACTTCTATGACATCACCTAGGAGGTACTATTGGAGATAGAGAGAATGGAAAGAAAACCGAAGCTCCAACTGGAGCACAAAGACCATGATACAAGGGAACATCGAGCTTATGCAAAGAAGAAAGCTAGCCTAGTATGTCACTCCTATAGTATATGGGGGAATTTTGCCATGAGATATCGTCCAATTAAAGAGAAGCGCAAGTACTTCAATTTACGATTGGCTAGATCACTTGAAGAAGGAATTTCATACATTTTCGATGGATGAGTAAGTGATGATGACTTATGCCTTATAGGCATTACCAGATCCTAGGAAGCCTACTGCTCAAGTGAAAAAAGAAGGAGCTTATGTAGTGGGGTATGCTCTATATTTAGGGTACTCACTTCTATTCTTTTCAATACTTGAGCAATATATTTATCTATTGCTAGTTACTTGGAAGATAGGCTAAACTTGATACCTTTCATTGTAGATAAATTCTTTGGTAAAGATAAAACTTTGTATAAATAACTTTATTGTTAAATTGAGTTAAAAAGAACGAGCATACTGCCATTCAAACTTGATGCACGAGCATCCAAATTGAGTGTTGTTGATCGATGATGACTTGGATTTGGTATCTAGGTAGTGCTGGGTAATTGTCCAATAATGAGCAATGACCAGCCGGATGACATTTATATTTTGCATAGAATCATTGGTGTTGTAATTATTTATCCTTATGTTAGTGAACCTTAAGTAATGTGAGTAATCCCATATGCTGAAAGAAATATTTTCTAAAGATCGATCCATTCATATACAAGTTCCTAATTTCTAGTTCAAGCATAGATTTTCTAAGTGATTTGTACCAGTTCGGGAAGGGTTTTTCACTTTATTCTTAAAGGTGAGCACTTGAGTCGGATTCTTGAGGTGACTAAGAGATTTCCAAAGCGTGACTCCAATCGTGCGAGGAAAATTCAATGGTCCAACCAAGGAACTGAATCGAAGTTCATATGAGAAAAGTCAAGCAGCCAACACTAATTTAACAAAGAAACTGTATGAGCGAACAAAGGATTAGATCGAGTATCGTATATTATTTTGGATGATTTTTATTCATTGTAAAGTAATTTATAGTATAGTATAGTTTGAAACACTTTGTGATAGCTTCGAGAAGGACTTATCGACTAACTTTTGTAGCGAATCGCATAATCTCATAAGTGGCGATATGATACTCATCTAGACGAGCGTCGTAGTAAACTTAGTATATTATCCATATCAACATTGTGAGGTTGGAATAAGTTGGAACCCATGCGAACCCAAGCATTTATACATCGTCATGAAATGATGATTTAATTAGTGGAATTTTCTCTTTAAGAAAATGAGTTCTGTTCGAAAGGGAAGGAAAGAGTAAGACTTAGTTCATTGGATTTATTCGAGAGTTCAATTACTCGATTATCCTACATATCATGTAAGTTTTCCTTTTCGTAGCGAGAGGTATAATAGCCTTTCACTATTATATTCGCGAAAGGAGTTGCACTACTTAAACATTTCATTTCATCTTGGATGACGAGAAGACCCGTTGGAGTTTATAATTTTCCATGCACCTTTCGACTATTGTTGGTTACTATGTGTATGATTATTGACTTAATAGTTTACTTCATTAATTTACATGCTTGCAATTGTTTGTCATTGCTTGTTGTTATTTGACCTTCGTTTGTTATTGTGTGCTATTGTTTGTTGTTGATTGATTTTCAATTTTGTTGATTTATCATTGTTTCTTGTTTCCTATGATTAGCAGTTTACATGTTATTCATTATTGCTTGTTGATTGTTTATCATTGCTTGTTGTTTCTTGGTGTTGTTTGATTATCATTTGTTAATAATTTGTATTGCTAGCGTCACGTACTTTGTATGTTGGTAGTATGTTTGTGAATTATTATTGTCTATTGCTATTTGTTCTGTGTTTGGTTGCTAGCATCTTAATTTGAATTTCCCATTAAAGTATTTCAGAGAGAGAGTTAATGAAAACTATCTAAAATAGATCACATGCCATCCATGGCCATTTTAGGGGTTGAGATGAGATCTATAAGGATCCATTGCCTTTTGATATCAGTCGGAGTTGATAGTATATTTGGTTACTGACTTATTGAGCTTACTCTCCAATAGTCATTATGGTTGTGATAATATTAGTTACTACACTTATATACATGTTTAAATTTTATGCTCGTTGCATGAGAAATGCAAGTTACATGATTGAATATGACATGTTCACGTGAGACGATTGTTAAATATGGTTTTGCATTCTTAAACCCATGATTAAAATTGAAATTGTATTTAGCCTTCTTTTTTCTGATCACATGGAATTATCTATGTGCTATTAGGATACTTATTTGCATATTTGGCACCTAAATGGCATATAATTGCTAATAAAAGAGGCACGTAAGATCTGTAGTGTAGATTTATATATGCTTGTATGTTCTTAAAAATGAAATGCATCGGATATGAGATGCCTCAGATATGATATGTTTATATATATCTATGTTGTTTTGGGATTTTTTCGGTGCTAACCACGTAAAGGAGATGCTGTCGAATTTTTTCAAAATAAGTAGGGTTGTGAAAGCCTAAGGGTTGGAAGAAATTTTCTTGCTTTAGGAATTTCGAAGATGAAATCCATTTAAGTTAGGGAGAATGTAACAACTCGCATTTTTAACAATGGGATGGTAATTTAAATATTAAATCATTATTGAATTGAAGGCCCATAATATGAATTTTCGCATATCGTCCAATTAGGGCTCAAAACCACCTCGGCTAAGTTCGGATCGACGTTGTGAATTAAAATGAATATAAATATTGCTATATTTGGAATAGAGCGATCCAATGGCCAAAATGGCATCGAGATGCGTGAAATTACCATTCATCCAATGTCTTGGATAACAACGAAATTTATACCATTGGGACTGAAATAACGAGGCGATGGGTTGACGAGTTTCATTATGATCTAATGTGCCGTGTGGTCATACAGCTCGAAGCATGTGACGATTTATTAAGAAATCAAATTATATATATATAGTACATACACATCCCTAAAAAATAAAAATTCAATACCTTACTATTTTCCTTTTTCCTTTTTATTTTGAACTCCTTCGGTAATCAAGAAGAAAAGGTGAGCATCCTTCTTCGCAGATTAAATTTGAGGGCTATAGGCCATGGAATTTGATGAGGCTTAATCTGTTGAACTCGAGGAGGAAAGGGCTTCGCATCTATGTAACCATTGTAAGGTGCAGCATAACATGACCGAACTCTATTTTTATTTGTGTTGACTAGGCTTCACTTTCGGTGGAGCTATGAGAAACAAAGGCAACCACCATCTTTCTCTTTACGGCATGCTCCTTTCCAAACCTTACCTTGTAGTCCGATCTCCTGGGATTGGTTGCGACATTTGGGGGTAACGAGGGGGTTTACCAGGTCACAATTTGAAGGGGCAGGCCGAAGTTGATGTTGCAAGGTCCATTGTAGAGTACATGTGTAGTGGAGTATGTTGCTACTTTCCATGTGTCGTTTCGTCGACCACAGCTCCATTGAGGGTGAATGAAAGTGCAAATCAATTGGGTTCACGGTGCATTTATTTGTGCGTAATTTATGCAATGAAAATGGATTTGGGGAAGTAAAGGGATTAATTATGTAAGGTAATAAGTGATCTAATTATAATTAATTAATTATCGATTATCTTATTCCGAATTTAATCCACGTCTCTTGCATACGAGGTTTAATCGAGATGCAGTTTTTATCGTTGCACTCATATTGATATTATCTATGATATAGATTGGACTTGGACTAGAATCGGACACTTGAGAATTTATGTTTTAGGTGATTGGAATTATAACTCTGAATTTATATTTTGTATAAATCCCTATAATTTTTATAATGAAAAATATTGCCTAGTAGAAGTAGAAAATAAGTGTATATATAATTATTCCCCTATATGTTTGGATTTGTTTAAGTAGATATTTAGGATAGTTGGTTAAAATCTTGTATATTTATATTATGTTCTATTCATACTGAATAGAGCAAGATAGAAAGAATATTAATTTGTAGAATGTGCTTAATTATGTTAACTCTAATTTGTCATTATAGTAGTGATAGAAATATTATTATATATTTCATTAATTAGTCAAAAGTTAAGAGTATGACTTTTAAAAAATAAATTGGAAGGCTTAAAAATGATTTATAAGTTAATGATGTATTTTATAAAATAACGAAACGATTTTTCATAAGATAATAGAAAAGAGATTGGAATTTTATTTAAAATATTTTAGTAAATAAAAGCAAGACTTGAATTAAGTAATAATTTAATTACTTTCTTGAATATACGTGTTGGTATATATGCATGAGCAGGTATACATATACGTGTATTTAAGATTGTATGACAATCAATACAATTCTTGTACTACAGTTAAAATTGTTTATTTTAGTATGTGTATACGTATATCAAAATATTCATATAGGTATATCATCATGGTACGACCAATCCCATGTAGCCATAGCAACCGCCGGATGTGCTAAGTTGCATGAGAGAGTACCGAGTCAAATAATCGCTACGGTAAAGGTCGAAGAATGATTTGTGAAATTTTTATTGCTTGTGTACATAAGTGTTCCTATGGATACATAAGTAAGTGCATCGACACGAATTATGGGGTCAATTGAGTTCATTTTGACATGTTATAGAAGATCGGGGTGTTATATTCGCCTGTAGAACTTTACATGTGCAGAGAGTGAATTTTGGCATCCAAATTAGTTTTTGAATACTTAAGAAACCACTTCCAAAACGTCAACCAATCAACTCCGAATGAGGACTGATGGCGCGGAGGCATGGTTGGAGTGCTAGGCAACTCATCAAGCGAAGCGTCCGAAGAAAACGGCCTCGAATTGACGAGCAGTGGCTGACTTGGCTTGCTGGCCCAAGCTTACTGGCTAGGAATTTCTAGTCCCAGTTTATTGGTGTGTGCCACCAGTCGACTGATAAGGTTCCCAGTCGATTGAAGGTGCATTTTGATAGGGTTTCCCCACGGATCTGGATGCGAAGCAGTGTAATACATCATCATGACTTCGGGAAGGCTTCGAGCTACTCAAGAAAGTGGGATGCGAGGCAAAGCTCAAGATTCAGATGTAATGTATAGTGATATATGTGCAGTTAATGATGATCGGACATGATATCATTGTAGCGATTGATTATATAGTGATGTTTGGTGAGCATGTACAATTGAGTGGAGTTAGTCCATACCACTTGGCTTTGACTTTGGTAGATATGTTTGAAGAATGTTACGAGTCTTATGATTGTGAACGTACCCTGTATTGATATAATATTAGTGATCATACATCGTATTGGTCTTATATTAGTGGTCATACATATTATTGTTTTTCAATAGCGACCATTCATATAGACAAACGATGATGAGATAACTGTCTTCGTTAATGATAGGCATATTTGAATACGTGAAATTATATTTTGATACACACACGCGAGATCGGTGTTCCTTTATGGTCCCAAATGCATATTATATGGGATGATTGTTATTCTCCTTTATTGAGACGGTACGTGAATTTGCTAAGAAATCCTTGATGTCCTAGAGGAGGATGATGACAATCATCTACTAAGGGGTCATACAACACTTATGCTTGCTTCAGAAGACGATGTGATCCACAAAGGTCCTAGGTATTTATAGTAGATTGAAAATCACTATTACTTGCTTTAGATGGTACGATGGGTCTACTTACTATTGGGACTAGGTTTCAAGTATATAGAGTCGGTAAGATATCACCTATGCTTTCTTTAGAGGGTACAGTGAGATCTAAACGAGACAATGGATCTTGAACTCTCGTTAGATTGTGATAAATATCCATGGTGGACTACACTCGTTGGTAATGATAAGCATCAATCTATATTCTTTGGTCGTCTTCCATTTCGATATTGTTTGTACCGTTAGTGGGCTGATGTTATTGTTGTTACGTTTGTTGGGGATGCGGATTAAGGATCTTAAGGCAGAAATAACACTAGAGGGGGGGGGGGTGAATAGTGTTTTAAAGAATATATGAACTATATGACTAAATTAAAACTTTCAACACAAATCTTAATAGAATTCTAACACATAATGATCACAGAACATATAACAAATGCAAATAGTAAAGTAAAGCAAGTAAAAGGAAAGAACACACCGGATTTTATACTGGTTCGGAATCCTCCTACATCCAGTCCTGCACCAAGGCAATATCCTTGTATAGATTTTTATAAGCCAATATCCAAATTACAACCCTCAATTTCTAAGGTCTTGAGGAACCCTCCTATCTCCGAGTCTGGGGTAAACTCTCTTGATTTACGGCACACAAGATCACCCTAATACTTTCTAATAACAATCCTTTTGAATGGATAGACTCTATGGACTTTTTGAATACAAATTAATCCTATAACTCTGAATAGCACTTTGATCTTTAGTAGAATGATGGAGAATCAAATAGAGAGAGTATCTAAATGATTTCCTATTGATAATTTGGCAGAATGATGGCACGATCTTGAAAATATGAAGTTTTATGGATTTATGGATATGGAATGGTGGAGAAGAAAGAGTGAAGAAAATAAGAAATTAGTTGTTAAAAAATTCGTTTTGGAAGCCTTTATATAGATGCACAACAGTCATAACCATTGGCGAAATGTTTTTGAACGAATGGACACTTCTTTTGAAATTTGAATCCAACTGTCACCATGTCGACATGGGGTATCCCCATATGTCGACATCCCTTAGTTCAAAATTGTGGAGATGTTGTTTTGTAAAAGCATTTGAATTTAAAACAATTTGAAACTTCTTTGAAGTAAAATAAAGTGTTTAAACAATATTTTGAGATAGAGAATGAATATAAAACATTATTTTAAATATATATATATATATATAATTGATATAGACCGTCAATTATATAAGTAATATTTAAAATCAGAATAAGTTTTGATGTTTTAAAAATAGAAGTTTTTAAAATCAGAATGGAGGAATATTTCAAGGCTAAAACAAAGTTCGAATTTTTTTTTGAAAACATGATTTTGAAAGCTAAAACCTTTTGAAAACAGATTTAAAAACATTTTGAAAAATCTATTCAAACTGAAATTGCAAGAACCTTCCTACAGAGCTCGTCCATAGGACTCGAGAACTTGTACAAAGTAGTTTAAATGATTTTGATTTTCGTGGGTTTGTAAGCCACTTGTCGTAGGTTTGTAAGCTACTTGTCGTGGGTTTGTAAGCCACTGGTTTCGATAGAAATTGGGTTCCATCCCAAAAGAAAATTGGAGAAAAGATGAGAGTGCTATTATGAAGTTTTAACAAAATACTAGACACTTATCTTAAGATCTTGAAATCTTGATTCTCTAGAGTCTTGAATCTTGAATCTCTAATCTTCATCTTGATGCTTGAGTCTTTATACTGATCAGTCTTCGATAATACTTGCATATACTTCCTATATACATATATATATATGTCTATCTATATGAAAATGTTAGTATATATTTTATAAAGTAAAGTATAATAACTATATAAGGTTGTTGTCATCAAAACATCATCAACTCAGTTCCTAACAATCTCCCCCTTTTTGATGATGACAACCTTTATTTATAAAATATTCTTACCATACCATAAATCTCAATAACTCCCCCTTACTCCGTGACTTCTTCTTAAAACTACAACTTCCATTTACTCCATGACTCCCCCTTACACCAAGCACATATATTTTTATAACTTTCTCCCCCTTTGTCATCAACAAAAACTATTAATTACTTAAGAATTCAAGAATGATTAGTATGAACAAATAATATGTATAGAACAAGCATGAAACAATGAGTATAAGTGAACACATTTTAGTTATTACAACATATATAAGAACATACATAAATACGAACAAACAGAACAATGTAAAACGAAGAATAAAAAAGAAAGTACGCTTTAATGGCGATCCTTAACTATAGGAGACTTATGAATCGAACAATTGGGGTAGTGGAGACAAAAGTTTCCACGTTGTTCAATTATGTTTCCATTAGTATCAACAAGGATCTCACCAACGCAAATAACGCTCTCATCCTCATTTATAGGGACTTCGAGTTGAGGAAAAGGTTGATCTTCCTCTTGGTCTTCTTGTGGCTCTTCCATAGGTTCTTCTTCCTCTGATTCCATGGCTTGTGAAGAGTCTTCAATATTAACAGGATTTGTACGGTTATCCATAAGGAATTTTTGTACATTCCTAATGATATTCCCTTGCCTTTGTTGTTCTCTAGCCATCCTAAGTTGACTTACTTGAATTTCAGTCAACAATTGAAGGATATCTTTCATCTTCTCTTGCAATTTGATCACTCGAGCGTGCGTAGATCGTTGAAATGGACCAGAATGAGGAGATGTGGGTGAAGTGGGTTCATTAGTAGAAGAGGAGGCCATTATTTTATTGTTTCAGAAGTTATTTACAGAGAATATAGTGAAGAAAGAGGAGAGAAAATGAAATAAATAGATAAATAACCAAATAACTAGCTTTGGAGGGAAATTCTATTTTCAAATTTTTGTTGGGTATGTCGACATCAGGGGATGGGGCATGTCGACATGTCTTTCAGAAAAAGTGCAATTTTTATTTTGAATTTTTATTGATTATTATATTATATTATTTTATATTTCAGATTTTGAACAAATACCTAATTCTCTTCTAAATTTAGTAAAATTCTGCTCGGTTAACGGTTTAGTTAATATATCAGCAATTTGTTTTTCAGTATTTATATAATCTAGAGTTATTATTTCTTTAGTTATATTACCTCTAAGAAAATGATGTCTTATATCAATATGTTTAGTTCTAGCATGATGAGTTGGATTTTTAGATAGGTTTATTGCACTAGTATTATCACAATATATTGGTGATTTACTTATGTTAATTCCAAAATCTTTTAAAGTTTGTTGCATATATATGACTTGTGAACAGGCCAGAGCAGCAGATATATATTCTGCTTCAGTTGTTGACAAGGAAACAGTATTTTGTTTCTTGCTGAACCAGGAAACCAATGAATGTCCTAGAAAGTGACAAGTTCCACTTGTACTCTTTCGGTCTGATTTACAACCAACATAATCAGCATCACAATATGATATTAAATCAAAAGTATTATTTTTAGAATAAAATAAACCATAATCTAAAGTGTATTTTACATATCTTAAAATTCTTTTAACAGCTTTTAAGTGAGTTTCTTTAGGTTGTGATTGGTATCTTGCATAGAGACAAACACTATGCATAATATCAGGACGACTCGCCGTTATATAAAGTAGCAAACCAATCATTCCCCTATATAAAGTTTGATCAATGTCTTTTGATTTATCTTCTTTACTTAAACCTACATTTGTTGACATTGGAGTTGGTTTCCCACTAGAGGTGCTTAAACCAAATTTATTGATTAAGTCTTTAGCATATTTTTCTTGACTTATGAAGATTCCATTTTCTAGTTGTTTAATTTGAAGCCCTAAGAAGAAACTTAATTCTCCCATGTGACTCATTTCAAATTCTTTAGTCATTATATCTGAAAATTCTTTATTCATTATGTTATTAGTTGATCCAAAGATTATATCATCTACATATATTTGAACCAGTTGAATATCTTGATCATTTCTTTTAATAAAAAGTGTTGTATCTACTTTACCGATTTCAAAACCAGATTGAAGTAAATAAGATCTTAGTCTTTCATACCAGGCTCTAGGAGCTTGCTTTAGACCGTATAGAGCTTTCTTTAACTTGTATACATGGTTTGGAAATTTATTATCTTCAAAAAGTGGAGGTTGTTCAACATAAACATCTTCTTTTACAAAACCATTTAGAAAAGCACTTTTAACATCCATTTGATATAATTTGAAATTATTATAATTAGCGAAAGCAAGTAGAATTCTTATAGCTTCTAATCTTACTACGGGGGCAAAGGTTTCATCATACTCAATTCCTTCTTCTTGACAATAACCTTGCGCGACTAAACAAGCTTTATTTCTTACGAGCTCACCATGTTCATTCATTTTATTTTTATAAACCCATTTAGTTCCAATTATACTTTTATCCTCAGGTTTAGGAACAAGTTCCCATACATCATTTCTGGTAAATTCATTCAATTCTTCTTGCATAGCAAGAATCCATGAATCATCAGACGATGCTTCCTTTAGATTTTTAGGTTCAATTGTTGATATAAAGGCTACATTACTCATACTACTCAATTGATTTCTAGTTCTTACTATAGATTCAATATTTCCTAAAACAATTTCTATAGGATGATCTTTTGATATTTTAAATCTCTTATTTGGTTGATTTATTTCACTAATAGTTTCATTATATTGATTTAAATTTATAAAATCTTCTTCATCATCTATTTGTAGAATATCTTTTTAAGATTTTCATTAAAAGATACATGCATAGTTTCTTCAATAGTATTAGTTTTTAAATTAAAAACTCTAAATGCTTTGCTTTTATTAGAATAACCAATAAAGAATCCTTTATCAGCTTTTGGTTCAAATTTATCTAAATTATCTTTTGTATTAAGTATAAAACATTTACTCCCAAATACTTTGAAATAAGCAACTATAGGTTTCTTATTATAAAGTAATTCATATGGAGTTTTATTTGTTAATGGTCTAACTAAAATTCTATTTAATATATAACAAGCTGTAGCAACTGCTTCAGCCCAAAAATATTTAGGTAAATTACTATCAGAAAGCATTGTACGAGCACACTCTTGAATCGTTCTATTCTTACGTTCTACTACTCCGTTTTGTTGTGGAGTTCTTGGAGATGAAAAGTTGTGAGTAATTCCCTTCTGAGTACAGAAATTCTCAAAATTTTCATTTTCAAATTCACCACCGTGATCACTTCGAATAGTTTTAATTTTGAAAGAATGTTGTTTTTGAATTCTTTTAGAAAAGTTTTTAAATATTTCAAAAGCATCACTTTTATGTTTTAAAAAGATTGTCCAAGTATATCTTGAATAATCATCTACTATAACAAAAACATATTTACTATGGTTAATTGATTGAACTTGAGATGGACCAAATAAATCCAAATGAAGTAATTCTAGAGGACTAGAGGTAGAAATAGCATCTTTTAATTTAAATGAACTTTTCTTAAGTTTTCCTAATTGACAAGCATCACAAATACTATCTATTTTAAAGTTTAACTTGGGTAGACCTCTAACTAAGTCAAGTTTTGATAGCCTAGATAATAATTTGAAATTCAAATGGCCAAAACTTTTATGCCAAATCCAAGTGACCAGCCTAGATAATAATTTGAAATTCAAATGGCCAAATCTTTTATGCCAAATCCAAGGGTCACTTGTATTAGCCAAAAGACATAGGTTATCATTTGAAATTTTCATACTAAGGATATAAATATTTTTCTTCCTAATACCTTCAAAAATTATATTAGACTTGTCATCTTCAATGTGACATTTATCTTTTTCAAATTTAATTTTAAACCTTTATCGCAAAGTTGACTTATACTAAGCAGATTATGTTTTAAGTTCCTAACTAATAAAACATCAGAAATAAGTAAAGTTTTAGAGTTACCGACATTGCCGACGCCAACCATATATCCTTTAGAGTTGTCACCAAAATTGACTAATCCACCATCTTGATAAGTAATGTCCTTGAGTATCTCGGGATTTCCAGTCATGTGCCTTGAACAACCACTATCAAGTATCCATTTATCTTTCTCAATTTGCACAGTTTGTCCATTGGGTGTTGATTCGTCAAAAGCCATATAACATGTCTGTTCCTGCATAACACACCAATTCGGTAGATAACTTGATTTTTCACAATAACTATATGCAGACTTATGAAACTTTGATGAAATGCATATATTCAAAACAGTTTTAACACAATTTTCCAAAAATGCCATTTTTATATTTTTCAAGTTTCAGATTACGAAAACAATGAAAACCAATGCTCTGATACCAATTGTTGGGGATGCGGATTAAGGATCTTAAGGCAGAAATAACACTAGAGGGGGGGTGAATAGTGTTTTAAAGAATATATGAACTATATGACTAAATTAAAACTTTCAACACAAATCTAAACAGAATTCTAACACAGAATGATCACAGAACATATAACAAATGCAAATAGTAAAATAAAGCAAGTAAAAGGAAAGAACACATCGGATTTTATACTGGTTCGGAATCCTCCTACATCCAGTCCTGCACCAAGGCAATATCCTTATACAAATTTTTATAAGCCAATATCCAAATTACAACCCTCAATTTCTAAGGCCTTGAGGAACCCTCCTATCTCCGAGTCTGGGGTAAACTCTCTTGATTTACGGGACACAAGATCACCCTAATACTTTCTAATAACAATCCTTTTGAATGGATAGACTCTATGGACTTTTTGAATACAAATTAATCCTATAACTCTGAATAGCACTTTGATCTTTAGTAGAATGATGGAGAATCAAATAGAGAGAGTATCTAAATGAATTCCTATTGAGAATTTGGCAGAATGATGGCACGATCTTGAAAATATGAAGTTTTATGGATTTATGGATATGGAATGGTGGAGAAGAAAGAGTGAAGAAAATAAGAAAGTAGTTGTTAAAAAATTCGTTTTGGAAGCCTTTATATAGATGCACAACAGTCATAACCGTTGGCGAAAGTTTTTTGAACGAATGGACACTTCTTTTGAAATTTGAATCCAACTGTCACCATGTCGACATGGGGTATCCCCATATGTCGACATCCCTTAGTTCAAAATTGTAGAGATGTTGTTTTGTAAAAGCATTTGAATTTAAAACAAGTTGAAACTTCTCTGAAGCAAAATAAAGTGTTTAAACAATATTTTGAGATAGAGAATGAATATAAAACATTATTTTAAATATATATATATATATATAATTGATATAGACCGTCAATTATATAAGTAATATTTAAAATCAGAATAAGTTTTGATGTTTTAAAAATAGAAGTTTTTAAAATCAGAATGGGGGAATATTTCAAGGCTAAAACAAAGTTCGAAAACATTTTTGAAAATATGATTTTGAAAGCTAAAACCTTTTGAAAACAGATTTGAAAACATTTTGGAAAATCTATTCAAACTGAAATTGCAAGAACCTTCCTACAGAGCTCCTCCATAGGACTCGAGAACTTGTACAAAGTAGTTTAAATGATTTTGATTTTCGTGGGTTTGTAAGCCACTTGTCGTATGTTTGTAAGCTACTTGTCGTGGGTTTGTAAGCCACTGGTTTCGATAGAAATTGGTTTCCATCCCAAAAGAAAATTTGAAGAAAGATGAGAGTGCTATTATGAAGTTTTAACAAAATACTAGACACTTATCTTGAGATCTTGAAATCTTGATTCTCTAGAGTCTTGAATCTTGAATCTCTAATCTTCATCTTGATGCTTAAGTCTTTATACTGATCAGTCTTCGATAATACCTGCATATACTTCCTATATACATATACATATATATCTATATGAAAATGTTAGTATATATTTTATAAAGTAAAGTATAATAACTATATGTCATCAAAACATCATCAACTCAGTTCCTAACAACGTTTACTTTTATTATGTACTTTGCGATAGATTTATATTATAATCATCCTACTTTTGGATGTTAGGTTACCTTTATCATAGTACGATTGTTAAGTTTTAGTCACATCATATTGTGCTAACTTGTTGATTACAGGAGAAGAGTAGGATATGGTATGATTTCCCATCTTTTGGATAGGTTTACTTTACTTGTTTATGGACAGTCCGGATTACCTCTGAGCCTTGATTTTGGGGTGGTTTCAAGATAACATAAGATGGACTAGGATAACGACCAAGGATGTTCAGGGCTTCGATGACTCGACAACGTAATTATAGTTGATCGATTGCTTTATGTAGACAATATTCGTAGCATTTGGGAGATATCCAAGGAGGTAAATTTGATACGGAGTGAACCTGTGATGTAAAATGTATGAAGGTTTTTACTAGAATTGTCCAAGGAAGTAAGTTCGATATGGAGTGAAATTGTAAAGTAGAACATACAGAGGCATCTACTATTAGGACTTATGAAGTGGAATATATGTGGGTTTCTACTATTGGAACATATGCTGAAGGGATCGTAGATAACTAAAAGGTATTGAGTATGCTCGAGAAGAAAGGCATGGTGGGGACAATCACTGTAGATCGATATGGGGTGATCTGTTTATTCCCGGACTAATATGGGGTGGTAATGATTCCTAGTCTTATAGAGTGGCATGGATTCAAGCATCAGTAGGACAACGATGATATGTAGTCCCTTATCAATACGGGTGATCATATGAGTTATCTTTTATCCAAAGGCATTGAGTTGAGAGATGTGAAAATTGTTTGATGGTTGTTATGTTTGTAATGCTTGCTATGTTGATATGGATGCTATATGAGGTAGGTATTATTATGTAGTGTACCTAGACACCCTATATTGTACTTTACGTAGTAGTACGCCCATACAATGATGATAAGCATATATTGATGTTATATGTTAACTTGTTGGATGTAGGGATGGGTCAGTTATAATTCTCCATATCTCAAGTTTCTATTTACAATATCGATTTTTATAGTATTTTGAGATTATACATCGCTCGTACCAGACTGTTGTCTAGCCTAATGTTTTTTCTTTGCTTCTTATTATCTCAAGTACTCTTAAATGAGTAGATTAGATAGTAGATCTAAGATAGCACATGGGGCTGTGCAATGGACAAGCTAATGGCTAGTACTTTCCTACACTATATTTTGGAGCTATTATTTTATTCCGCTATATAGTATCGTGGAACTATTATTAGTAATTTATCAGCGACAACTTTTTATTTAGAGTTTATCTGATTTGATGTATAAACTCTGTTCCTATATTTTTGTATAAATATGACTAACTGATGTACTCTGATTTATCTTGGTACATATTATTATACTACTGTCTCTCCTATTTATATCTATGTTGATTATTATATTTTCTCCTATGTGCTGTGAGATGTACTATAAGTTCGGTGTTGGAGTGTTTTACTTTACTCTTGATAGTCATCCTACATCAATCGGATACCGTTGCAATGCATAATTTATGTTATTTAGGTATCATAGGTGTAGGGTGGTCGTAAAAATATATGTACGTACGTATGCTTTTGAAAGATTTAAAAACAATATGTGTATATTAAAATTACATACCAATTAAAGTATTTTTTACACAAAATTATGGCTTATATATTTTAAAAAAGGCATGATATATGTGAACATGTTAGTATGAATTAAAACCAGATCAGAAATTATACCTTACCCTAAAAAGATCTTGTCGAAATTCAATATGACGTCTGTTCAGTTTGTCATCTTAGAGCACCACTGTCTCCTTTTTATCTTCAATTACAACATTGAAGAAATGGCTTCACCAAGGCTATGGGGAAGGTGGCTAAGAACGATAGAGAGAGCTCAAAAAGTATTTTAGATTGTGTGGAGGCTATGCTATTTATAGCCAAGAAACAACACTTTCTCTCCTCTTTTTCCTCCAGACCCACAGACAATGTAAAACTCAAAAAATCTCTTGATATGGTCAGGGTATGGTTTGACCTAACATGGTCGAACACACCATCGATGTGACGATCCGTAATTTCTCTACTTCGAAAATGAGATATTTCGTTTGTTTTAAATTAAAAAAGGTTTAAAAATTAAATAAATAAGTTATATATAATAAATAATAACAGAGAAATTATTTATTCTTATAGTTAATAATTTAAAAAATGTATAAATTTGGATTTTAGAACAAATCAACAAAAGTTAAGTTTTGTTAAAAATAAATAAATGCTTAAATAAATGGGTTTAGATATTTATTTAAAAGGATAAATCTTATTGAAAAACATTTAATAAAGATAATAAAAGCACATTTAAAATATTTATAAGTATGTTAATAATCGTTTTATAAAAATAATTGTCGCATTTTGTCAGTTTTACATACACTGTAAAATTAGAGATTTTGATATTATTTAAATATGATTTTAAAATATAAAGAGACATATTTAATTTATTTAAAGAAATAAAAATTTTATTTTAAATTTGATTTACATAAATAAATATTTTGACCAAAACGTCAAAATGTGACTGTAAAATATTTTGTCGAAAATCAACGTTGTTTCGATTAAAAGTTGTCGCAACATCGTCGCACCTTTATTTTCTTATATAAGAACATATATTCAAATAGTATAAGTATTAATTAATTCATTAATCAAGTTTACTTTTACTAAACATACTTAGAAAATTCTAAAATATAATTAAGAAAAGTAAGCACAAAAAGACAAACAAGTCATTTTAAAGCAAAAAGTAAACATCAAATCAAACCAAACATAATTACTATATTCTTTACTTAATACTTAAGCGAAAATGACATAAAAATGATTTAAAATGTGATGTTAAGTGTTGAAAAAATAAGTTTGCTTAAAAAGTAAGTAAAGGGTATTTTGGTCTTTTTACAAAATATTATTTTAATCCAAAACTTTTCCTATAAATAAGCATCCACTTTCTCACTTTTTTTCATTTCTTCTTCTTTCTTTTTCAAGCTTTCTTCCACTCTTTAATGGCTTCTTTTCTTAATAAAATAATGCCAAAATATTCTAAAATTATTTACTAAAGAAATATCCACTTAAATCTTCACCAAAATCACTTCAAAACCCCTCTCTTCCTCCTTTCTACCCACGGCCACCCCTTCCACCTAAAAACCCATGCCAACCACCTTCCCCTAGCCTAGGACAAGCACATCAAGAAGAAGGAAGGCGATCGAGAAGCTTCGAAGCGAGAAAAAGAGAATAAAGTGTTGTCGTAATCGATTCGTGAATCTACACAAAAGATTGGTGGCGTGGAACTAATCGTGAGTACTCATATTTACTAATTAATCCATAAATTATTTCAAGCATAATGATTTGAACGTTTAAGTATGTTGAATGAATGTTTGATAACTTGGTTGCAAATTGGTTAATGATGTGATTGTTTATTTGGTTGATGACTTGTTTGATAAATGATAAGAGAAATAATTAGTAATTAACCATAGTTAACTAAATGAGAATTAAATCCATACAAATATGTGTATGGAAATTATTTAGCTTCTTAATGGTTTCAACATATCTAAAAAGATTAAAAATGTTATAAAGTGAAATGAAATAGAATGTGAGTTTGAAATATAAAATTACTATTTAAAATGTTTTATAAATGTTATATAAACATTTAAAAGTGTTTTCAAAAAGATTGAAAATAAATTGAAAAACAAGCCAAAAACTGGCGCGTCGCGTAACGGTAGGTCGCAATTTCGCGCCGTAAAAGTAAAATAAGTATATAAAGTAGAATATAGCTTGGAATTATTCAAACTAAGAATTTTTCAAACTATTATATCCATAGTTTTCCAATGAAGAAAGAAAATCAAGATTTCATCAAGTAGATTTTGAAATTATCCCAAACAATTTTCTAAAAACATCGCGATTTTGCAATTCAGAATCCAAAAAGGGATTTCTTTAAAAATAATATTTAAATGATTAAAAATATGAAATAAATCTGATAAATTTATAAAAGTAGTTTAAAAGATATTTGGAATTGAAAATATGAATTTTCAAATATTAAAAAGTTGTTTAAATCAAATAAGCTTATATAGCACTTTCCGTAGCACTTTTATGCTACAAATTCTATTACCTTTTGATGCAAGTTTAAACTTAACAATTCTTTCCTAAATATTTTTTGAATGATTTTAAAAGAATAATTAAGTAATTTAAAGATGAATTGGTGTTTTAATAATAGTTTGAATAAATGGTTAAGAGGAATTGTTTATAACACTCAAACAATAATTAAAGAATATTGAATGTAATAACAAACTGAGTATGCAGAAACGAGTAGTACATTTGTCCCGCCCGTGAGACCTGGGAAGATAAAGCAAGGTATTTAACTAACGTTAGGGATGGAGCAACCAGTGCCATGAACTTACATGGCCTATGTTTTTACTTTTTAGGCGAGGGGTGGAATAGATCGAAAGGAAAGCCCGGATGCTCTAAAAGATCATATTTAAGTTTCTCTAAGATAAAAGAAAAGAAACAAATTCTTTTAATGTTATTAACCACTTAACATCTTTTATTCCATGATTGATATGAAGGAACCAGGATCGGATTTGGGTGATTCCTATTCAAAAAAACCGGAATCAGATTTGGATGATTCCTATCCAAAAACCCCTTCAAACTAATTTTCAAAATGAAACATATTGAAGACAAAGATCGTTGAACACAAAGATCTTCATGATGTAGGATTACTTTCCATTAGTCCCTGGAGGTGAAATTTACCATATCTAAGGTGGAAGTAATGCTCTGTTATGAAAATCTTCAACTTTCAAGAATATGATTTGAAGTTAGAAAAGGAAATTTTTGATTATGATTTAATGAATGATTTGGAAATATTTTCCCTAAGTTAAAAGTTATAACTTGAATATAATAAATCTTTGATTAAGAGTAAAAGAATGATTTGGAAAGGTTTACCTAAGTAAAAGAGAAGATGATTTTGAATTTTTTTAGGATTTAAGAAAGGTTTAAATAAACCAAATGATTTGATAAATGAGGATTAATGATTCCATATATTCTTGAAAGAAAATGGAATAATTTGAAAAAAAAAATCTAAGAAAGATATATGATTAGATAAAAGATGAAGTAATTGATTGATGATTGATATCCACATATGAACTTAACATCTTTTAAAGCGATGATTGGCTTCGAAGGAACCAGGGTCGGATTTAGGTAATTACTATCCAAAAACCACTTCGAACCAATGTATTCGTTTGAAAGTAAAGACATGTTGAAGATGATGATTATTGAAGACCTGGATCTTCATAGCATGAGGATTGCTTGTTGAACATGCTCTAGATAGCTCCCATTATAGAGTTATTTATAGCAGTGGTCTCCTCATTGTGGAGATTTTTCAAATTGCAAGGACTACTCGCTACTACTAGCAGTAGGAGAGTGCCTTCGGTTTTGTTCAGTCCTAGAACAAATTTGTATGGAAGAATGTCTGACATTGCATTTTTAAGACATAATGTTTGACTTTTACAAATGTACATCTGCTTGGTGGCGAAGAAGACAACTTCTCTTAGCTTAACACCCTTCTTTGAGACATACAAGCTCAGAGGTTGTATGCTTGCGGAGCCAAGTAGTGATCAAAAAAATGGCGGTGTAGCATTAAAAGTGGAACCTATTATGATCAAAGCGTGGTTTTGTATTATAAGCGTGGCTTTGAAGAAATTAAACGTAGCCTCACTTGCCTCACATCCCGGAAGATGATATGGGATACTATGTGGTTTGACAGATTGCAAATTCGAAATAAGTGAGTACGTATAAGTGGTGCCCAATACGTTGGTCCTTTGGGGGATACGTCCCTCAAGGCATTTGTTGCCTATTTGGATGAAGTGGTTAGCTTGAGAAAAGCAGAGAACTACCAGTTATCAGTTGTAGTATAGCAAGTATAGTTCCAAGTGACTAGTTTGAGAAAAGCGATTAAGGCACCATGGGAACTATGTTTGTTATGCGTGGATCAGAGAAAAGGCCCTAGTTCCCTATCGTGTTGGAAATCCAATCCCAATACGAGATTTACGATTTTGATTATACTCCCAAAATAACTGTAATGACTTGAAAACATTTCAGCTACCCCCTTTCTGGTATAATATATTTCGTTCGGTATATTCTATTGACCTAGTCCGGATATATTACCTTAGATTTAGTACAGATATTGATACCTTATTTGAATAAGTTTATTTAAAAGGTGTTTTCAAAAGAATGTCATTAAAAATAATATCAAGTGAATTTTGGTATAAAAGTATTTTGGTTATCATAAGGTAAAAAACACATCTGTGTTTATATGTGGGCGTAGTTTTATGAGATACCCTTCTTTTAAAAGGTTTTGATAGCATCATCATGATTTACGCATTTAAAATTTCAAGTATCTCACGTTGGTTTATCAAGCCTGATCTAGGTATTTTTAATACTCGGGTCAGATCCGAGTAGTTTCAGGCTGAGTTAAAGACGGTTGGAGTTTCCACAGGAGAGCTGGAGAACTTCATCATCGTATGAACGTATTGTATTATCCGCTGCATCTATTTCATTTATTTTGTTGTTTGTCAGCCTTTGTAAGGACTGGTGTTTATAATTGTCCAGGATGAATCTAGGTTAGACTTTGATATTGTATTTAAATTTTCTGCTGTAAAGATTATTATTTAAATTATATATGTTATTCCATTCGTGTTAGATTCTGTTCTGTCTTTATTTTTCTTTCTACCCTTAATGATCTGCTTATTCGTGCAATTTGAGTTGGACATGTGTGGTTTATTATCGATTCAAAGGGTATGGAAAAACGGTTCATTACAGTTGACCCTTCTTAAATCATTATTTAGTTAATTAATTTTTGATCCCTCTATCATCCAACCCATTGTATGAGTCTTATACATTTTTCTGTCCAATTTTAGGCTTGAAATAAATAATTAAAATTAGCCATGTCACATTAATACAACATTTATGTTACTTTATTATTAATTTATAACATTCGTAAATTAGTTTTGTCGTTGGTCGAATCCATAAATAATCGATAATGCAGGTGTATTGATCTCTAGTATAAATGATCCACGGTTTATATTTGAACAATTTAAATATTAAGGCTTGTAGGGACTTTACTGAAGCACAATATAAGTTCAAGTTCAAAGCTTTGGACCTATTTGATGAAATCATATTTCTGATCCAATATAAGCTCATATAGTTATGACAGTTTGCAAGCATATTCTTTTCATCATCACTATAACACTTAGATATCTAGAGTTTGGTATATGGTTAAAAACTTTATTTATATAGTATTAATTGCGTAAACAACTTTTTACCTAGGTTTAATCTGATACATTTATCGATTAACCATTTTACTCTAGCTATAGATTTTAACTTTAAAAGTCATATACCAATTACGATGATGCTAACCTTCTATAATGAATGAGATGACCCCTCTCTTGAATAGTGTTTCACTTCAAGTAGTTCAAGATGTACCCAACTATGATCGTAACATAGTCGTCATGCCATCTGGTTGACCATAGTCAAAGTGTATTCTACGTACTCAAGATCGATAGTACTCTCAAGTTAGAACTTTTTGACCACAGTATGTCACTACCTTGAGATACTCTATATTAACTTAGTTATAGTAACATATAAAGACCGCAGTTGAGTCTCTATGTAATCATTCCAAATAATCAAAAGTACACAATCCCTTGATGCCTTGATTATGATTGCATGAGGGTGTTACATACACAAGTCTTAACAAACGTATCAATGTCATTTTCTAGATACTTCTCGACTAGGAACGTTTAATGAGTTGTGTTTTTATTTGTATCGATTCAGTACCCATGGTTATGAATTTTTATAACTACAATCAATAAAACACAACTCATAAGGATTTTCCTTTTACATGTTTAATGTTATTTGAACATTACTTACATCACAGTATAACAAAAAATATAATAAAATACAAAACAAGATACATATTTTTTCGAGCATGATTGTTTGTAGAATTAAGATTGTATAACGATTACATAATTTCCCCTAGGGAATGCCCTTGGATATCTTGTACCATCTTCTAATACTGAAATTTGTATTGGGAAGAAATAAAAATGTCAAATGAGATACCTAAGAAAAGGTGCATAATCTTATTAACGTGATATACGAATGCCAAATAAAGAAATTTCAACTGGAAATTGAAAGCCTAAGCACTACCACAAGCCCAAGTCAGATGATTGATACAAATAGTACATAAACTACCGGATCGTCTTCACCGTATATCGCTCTAACTAACCATGTGAAGATAATGGGACAAATTTACGTTGTTGAACATTAGCAATTCTAATGAAAAAGAAAAAAGAGAATTGTCCACAATTTTTGATGATGAAATTGCATGACACTGGTTGAAAGTTGAGTTAGAATAGACGAGCTATGACATTCGGTACCACCAATATTAATCAAAAATTCGGTCCCTTATCCGTAGAATTTGTATTTTTTAGTATATTCCTATTATGTCTATTGTAATTTTTATTCTTAGCATGCCAATTTCTTTTTGGATATTCTAATTTTTTATTTTCCTATTAACTTATAATTTAATATCCGTTAGTAAAATTTATTGGAAGTACTTAAAACTATATAAACAAAATGTATAAATTAATATCAATTATCATTCTTCTTTCATTGCCCGACCTGTTTGCGATAAAAACACTGCATTATCTTTTCATTAGACTTTATTCCAAAGGTGTAATGAATATACAAATCATTATTTTTTAAAGGTATAATATCCTGGAAATTTCAACAATAATTTTAGGAAATTTTAGTCACCTAATTACGAAGGACAAAATGGTCATTTCATTTTACTAATAATGTAATCTGATGAAAAGAGTTTTGTATTGCGGAGATTAAATCAATTTTGACTATAAGAACGATATAATTAGAGATCATGTGAAGGAGACATGGAAGATTCAGGTTGTGGGTTCGAGATTGGCCGAAGCGGGTCAAATTGTTTATTTGAGTTTGAAAATCAATTATTGTTTCTGTCCATCTATCAAAATCCAACCCAACATGCATTTCTTCTTTTCAAAAAATTTCTTCGTCTCTTTCTTTCTTCTTCAACTCAAAACTTTAAACACTCATATCTCACTCAATTCTCAACGAATATTACCAAACCATATATCAGAATGATCAATGGAGTGGGGACTATAAGTAGATAGTATATTTGAGATGAATCAAGATGATTTCCAAGCATACAATTCTAGGCAATGGAGACATTGGAGAAGATCTTCATCAAAAGTTGGTTTTTGTTTTCAATTCGATGAGTGGAGCAATTTTATTTAATTATAATGCAATTGAGGATTAGGAGTCCAATTTTAGAGTTAATTACGAATTTATATGATAATATTTTGATTAATAATTGAATATAGTAAAGAAATATATTATGATTAACAAATAATTTGATATTATAACTGATGGTTGATAGTAGAAATAGTATTCAAACTTGTAACGATGATTGAGGATGGTAAATCAATGTAAAACTCAGTGATAAATGCGATGTGAAGATTTAATAGATACTCGTGGAGAATAGAATGAACCACAGAATGAAATGGAGGACACAAGCATCGAAATGCTTATACCAAGACCACGATTGGATTACCATGAAGAAAAGCGATTGAAATCCGAATGGACCTTATATCGGAGGGGCACAACCTATTAGTAAATCACCTAGCAGAATGCCGTCCAAGGTGATGAAAGAACTGAAGAAGCAGCCGATGGAACTTGAGCATAAAAGTTTCATTAAGCTGAGTATTTAACTATAGGGAGCATCTACGGTGTTTGTGAAGAAGTAGGATGTATCATTATATATATATATATATATATATATATATATCAATTACCTGAAATTGAATGAATTAATGGTGAAGAATCATTACCCATTACCTAGAATAGACGAATTGTTTGACCAGTTGAGTGAAGCTAGAGTATTCTCCTGAATAGACTAGGCAACATGATTTCATTAACCGAAAGGTAGTTGATTATAGTGTTCCATTAACCATATTTAGAACAAGGTATGTTTCATTTGAGTCATTAGTCATGCCCTTTGCACTGACCAACGCCCCAGAATTCTTTGTATATCCTATGAATTGAATATTTCGTAATCAATTAGATAGATTTGTGTTGGTCTTTACCAATAATATTTTTAGTATTCTAAGAGCGAGAGAGATCATGAAGTCCATCTTAAAATTGGCGTTGGAGACACTATGATAGTATAAATTGAAGTTGAATTTTTCTATGTGAGATTTTTTAAAACGAGAAGCCAATTTTCTTGGTCATATTGTATCCAAGAATGTATTAGTTGTGGATCCATCAAAAATAGAAACCATTAGTGGTTGGAAGAGAATGGAGAAGGTCATAGAGGTAAGAAGTTTCTTAGGCTTAGTTGGTCATTACCATAGATTCTTAAGGATTTCTAACGTATTACAGCACCGTTAACTAAGTCCAATATAAAAAATCAGAAGTTCGTATGAACCAATAGGTAAACGATCATTTCAGGAGTTGAAGAAGTTACCGATGAATGCTCCTGTCTGATCATACTAGAAGGGAATCTTTATTTGGTAGTATATATTGATTCTATTGGAACAAGGTTGGGAGCAATGCTGATGCAAAAGGGGAAAGCAATAGCTTATGCATCAAGGAAGTTGAACCGCATGATGTTAAATTTTCAACTCATGACTTGAAGTCGGGAGTCTTTGCGCTAAAGATTTGGAGAAATTATCTGTTAAGAGAACGGTTTGAGTTGTATATGGTCCATAAGTCTATTAAGTATTTACTCTCTTAAAAAAGAGCTAAATATGACGCAATGGAGATGGTTGGAATTCTTGGCAACATATGACTTCGGTATACGGTATGGTTTAGGAAAAGGGAACAAGGTTGCAGATGCCTTAAGTAGAAAGCATCAGAATAGAGTGTTAGCCAAGATTAAAGATGTAAGACATTAGATATATTCACATCTTGTAGAGTCCATTATAGAAAAAAAGTAGGATCAAATTGAGATCTGAGAATGGTAACAAGTTTTGAAGTACACCCAACCCTTGTAGGTAGAATTGCTGCTAGGAAAAGAGAGGACCTATTATTAGCTGAAAGAATTATGTGATTGGGGGACGAGTGCTGATGTTAAAACTCTAAAAGGATTCAAGATAGATTCTTAGGGGTGATTTAGAAAGTAAGGAAGTCCATGTGTTCCGGATGTAGAAAATCTTTGAGGAAAGTTATCGGTCTAAGTTTATTATTCATCCCTACGGCACAAAGATGTAACATGACATAAAGAGAGTTTTCTTAGGAAGGGAATAAGGGAGATGTCGAAATATGTGTGAATAGGTGCTTCGTATGTCAGCAAGTAAAGGTTGAGCATCAGAAGTCGAGCGAATTACTTCAACCTTGAGAAGTACCTACTTGGAAGTGGGATTCGGTGCCATGGATTTTATAGATGGGTTTCCAAGGCCGAGGATGGTAAATGATAGCATTTGGGTGATAGCAAATAGATTGACTAAGAGTGCCTATTTTATCCATGTGAAGTCGGCAAGAACAGCAGCTAGTTCGGTGAAGCTATATATGAAGAATATTGTCAGACTGCATGGGAATCCATCATTATTGCTAGTGATAGAAACTCATTATTCATCAGTCAGTTTTGGAGAAGTTTGCAGAGTTCATTAGGTACTATAACAACCCTTCTTTTTATGGCCAATGAATCGCCGTAAAATGAAAAGCCGAATAGTTTAAAACAAATACACTAGTAAACAAAAAGCTGAACTAATTAAACATAGCTTTTAGAAATCACAGTAGAATCAATCAAACTATAATATAAACAAAATAAATAGATTCCATCTACGTAAATCATAAGATGCACGTAATGTCTATATATACATAAAGTGTCACACAATATATACAATATGCACAAAAAAATGGACAACATACACAAGCATATCCATAGCCTCCATCTTCAAACACCAGACCATCACAATTACTTCCTTTACACTATATGAGAAGGGGGGTCAGACACATGTCTGATGAGTAAAAATAGTACCAAGTATATATTGATACACGGTTTCCTGAACATAATATGAATGCCAATATTTACTTACCTCAACCAGTCTCATCTGCATCCATATTGTTAGCCCATCATAATAAACATAGTAGACGACCACTATTATATATTTATTCATATTTAATTTATAATAAAGTTAGTAAAACATAGACTGGTTTATCTACACATAATAAAGGAAACAAAAATAGAGTTAGTTAAACACAGACTAACCAAACGATAAATGAGTGAGTCAGTTAATTAGAAACCAACACAACAATACACATAAGAGTTAGTTAGATGAAGATTATCCCTAGGATATAGTTAAATGTAGACTGGTGCAATAAAAACAAGAGTATGAGTTAGATAAATGTAATCTAACCTATGTATAGGTAAATGATAGGTAAACACAACGTGACTCTTTTAAGCATAATTTAACCACCCATTAAATTGCACAATCAACGGAATACATATCTATATGTCAAACATTCTCAAACACCATTGATAACCCAACACATTATTTAATAACTATTTTGTATAGGAAGGATGGAGTAAGGTCCAAGTTCAACCTAGCCAATAAAAAGGTGCATCAGTTTATAAGCACCGGTCCACCGATGGCTAAAACGATTTCCTTGCAGAGCATTTCTAGATTTCAATCTTTCTTCCCAAATTCGATTTTCACTTCATTGTTTACTATTTGAACAATTCATATTTCACTTAACATTATATTATACAATTCTAACCATTTATATATCCTATAACATCAGTATATTTATTTGAATTCCTTAATTATCATACTCTAAACGCTATACTCAGTTTCAAGTACATAAGCAATATAAACAAAATCTAAACCCAATTCAATTATTATTGGCACCATTAATCCCCATGATTATTTAAGTATCAATTCCCTAACTTATGTTTCCAAATTCATTGTTAAATTAAATAGTAATCGTACAACATAAACTATTCTCATGTAATCATTATATCATCAGTAATGATTCTCATTTATTGAACTGCCTGGAAAAACCCTAGAATTCTTTAATTTGTCCTAAAGCCTTCGCTGTCTAGAATTACAGTCCTTCGAGGATTCCCAAATCCACAAACGAATGGTATCACCACGTACCCCTCATTGCGATCTTTGATTTGATATACAAATCTATGTGTTTTCATTTAGATATTTGAAGAGAAGAAGAGATGGCAGAAAGAGGGATGAGAGATGGAGGAAGAAGAAGTTAGAAAAATAAAATGTACATGAATTAAAATCCTCCTCAATAGCTCGTTATATAATTTTATGAACTGTCATTTCAACCTGACGGGCCAAGGCCCGTTTAAACAATTCAAGAAACCTGCATCTTAAAACCTACATAACTTCTTTATACAAGCTTCGATCTGGACAAACCAATATATCATTTTGACCAAAAAAGAGCTCTATGCAATGGTATAAGTCTTGTTGTCTAATTCCAAAGTTTGTAAAATAACCATTTTTCCTACTCTTAAAATATGGCCTAAATCCCATGGCTATTATATTCTTCCTCCCTAAAAAAAATTTTGTCCTAGAAATTCTAAACGCAACACTATTTCACGTATATGCATGTGTTTTGCTATATATAAATGTACATATATAAAAAATATAGGATAATACCGTATATAATGCATTTTTAAATCAACTTTCCCAAAGCAGGGTATTCCTTTTTCATATGACCCATCTGACTGTAGTTATAACATTTTATCTTCGAAACTTTAGCCCTACAATCCTTCAAATTGTGCTCTCGCATATTACATCTTTCACATCTCTTGTTTTGCTTACCACCCAGTCCACTCAAACCTCCGAAATCTTTATGCTTACTTAGATTGAAATTCTTCGTCGACCATCCTTTAGAAATTTCCAACATAGTGGTATTCAGTAGTGTTGCCTCAACTAAACTCTAAAAAGTCGCTCATATAGAAATCTGATGAAGTGCTAACTAAGTGGCAAACTTAACCCCCTTGCAAACTTCATCGCCTTCTTGGGTGCCATGTCTACCAATTCAAAACCAAACTTCATTAATTTATTAAAAATATTTATATACTCTTTCACAGTAGAATTTCCTTATTTGAGATTTATAAACATCTTGAGCACACCTCTTTTTAGGCCCTAGATAAAAAATTTATCTCAAACCTTTCGTTAAAATTAGTCTGGGAGATTTCGTTTTCATTAATTTCTTCTATAACCAGTTCCCACCAGTTCATTGCTTCTCCTTGTAGATACGAAGAAGCAAGCTGCCTTTTCATCTTATCTCTCAAATTCGGCACACAAAAGATCCTATCATATGTGCACGACCAAGCCTGCATCTTCACAAAAGATTCTGCACCTTTGTACGGTTTACCGCCTATGTTTAGTAATCCTTGCATAACTTTGGAAAATTTGGCCCTGGTACAGTACAACATTCTTATCTTGTATCCCAACTATAGGCGCCCCATAGTTAACCGTGGCCTAGTTTTTAACTTGAAGACAACGGCAAGAACCAAAGTGGAACATTCACGTCCGGTACTTCCATAGCTTTATTTCTAGTGCCAGTTCCAATGTTATTTTCAGTCAAGTTATTCATTTCTACCATCTGTAAAAATTAGATTCAATATTGGATCCCCCAAGAGTAGTAAACAGAGATGGTAAACATAACCTAAAATTAAACATCATATGCCTGTTTAATTTAACCCATGTATGTATATACATTTACATTATACAAAATACACAAGTATGCTCCCTCTATATGTCCTACTTTATGCTTTGATACCAAATGTAAGAAGCCATCTTTCTGCGGCCAACAAATCGCTTTAAAATAAAAGGCCTAAATATTAAAAAAATGTAAATAGAGAGCTGAACTAAATAACTGTATCTTTCAAAACTTACAGTGGAATGGATCAAACTATAATATAAATAAATAGATTCCATCTATATACATCATAAGATACATGTGAAAGTAATTGGTGGAACGTAAAGTGATATTGTGGCTAATTTAGCTTGTAGTATAACATAAATACAACTAGTAGAGTAATAAGTAAATAAAAGAACACATTGAGATTTATACTGGTTTGGAGCATTTCTCTTACGTTCAGTCTCTAAACACCTCTTAAGAATTATCTAGCATAGTTCTCAGTTGACCAAAAGGAATAGTTTTAGAAACTAACAGCCTGAACACCTATTTTGATTGGCTTTCCTTCATAAGTAGAAAAATATCATTGACAAGTGTTGTGTCTTCATACACTAGTTTTGTCACTTTAACTCATACAATAATCCTGTGACCACTTCAAACGATCAAAGAGATGGATAGGTAGGGTTTATGATTGTAAATTGAATCGAATGATACGGAATTGAATGTACAAAATGAAAGCTAGGGTTTTTGAATAATTGCTATTAGAAATCAAAAAATTAGGGACAGGAGATTCAGTATCTAAGTTATTATTTAAGAGTGAGACCACCTTGCTGTACATAGAGATGAGAGAATTTGATTAAGAGTTGTTATTGTTGAGTTTGCAGCCAATAATGATGGGTTACGTTGCTTTAAGGAAAGAAGGGATACGACTATAAAATAGAGACAGAAAATGATGTAACTTCTTGCCTAGGTTTACTGGAAGAATTACCTCCTGATTTGTCTACCGATGGACCTGTTTCTGGTCCAGTAAACCAAGGCGAAAACTGCCTTAGTACTGTTCATATTACCATTTCCTCGAGCCTCTGAAAAATCAAAAAAAAAATCACATATGTACTTGGATATATGACAGAGGTGACGTACAAGTTTCAAGTGGATTGGAGATCGTTTTGACTGGTTTTAACAAATTTCGACTAAAAGAACTCGACGCATGACTACACAATAACATATTCTATATATATTGTCATTAAAGCTCTGCTTCTTGAGTTAATGCGCGTGAATGATAATTTTTTAACTCCATTTTGATATTAGCTTGACTCCATACTTCATAAGGTTCTTACCTTGAGATATATAACTCCATTTCTTTAGCTTTAGTTGTCACAAACTCATATTTAATTCTACAAGCTTGATGTTCCTAAAACAACTTGATAAAATCATTAGCAGCAACGTCATTTGGTTGTTATCATCAAAAGACAAGATACATTATTCCAACTTTCTCCCACATTTTAATGATGACAACCTCATGACTTTATATAAAAATTAAATATTATAATCCTACCCTTAGTAAGTGATCTCCTTTTGTAGTTCTTATACACATATATATTTCCCTTTATCAATATGCCCAAGCTTTCTAAATTTTTCTCCAATTTTGTCATCAACAAAAAGAGAAAAAATACTATATATAATATTCCCTAGCTTAAAATATTATAGTCCAACCACAGATATTGAAACTTCAAAATAAATTATATCTTTTTAGGCACAAATTCCTAAGTTTTGTCTTAAATTAATAAAAGTTTCTTCATATATATGTTTGGTGAAAATATTTACGATTTGATTCTCTATATTAATAAATTCTAATGACATAATTACTTTTTCAAATTTGTGACATAAAAAATGATATAATATCATTGTGTTTTGTTCTAGAATGATTTATAGGTTTTTCCAAATATATATTCTACCTTTTGAAGCCATTTGTTATTTTAAAAATCCATAATTATTAGCCAATTTAAAAAATATTTTATTAAAATGGACATAATATTGGCTGGTGATAGGTATTTAAAAAAATTATTTGTATAATATTAAGAATATTTATACCCTTTTAAAAATATTTATTGCCTTCAAACAATATATTTATTTTCCTTGAAATATCATCCATGTGGAATAATGGAAAAGGTTTTAAATATTTCTAGCACTTTTGAAAGCAACGTCTTATAAAAAGAGTATCTAATTTATTTTTCTAAATATTAGTTTGTGATACTTTAAAATTAAAAAATACTAATACCAATATATTTTTTAAAAAAAAAGTTAGATGTACCGATTTTGCCACAGTTCCATTATCCATAAATGCTCATTCTCCACAATATTTACGAAACATTTGCTAATCAAAATCCAACTCATCTTTTTTCTTTCTTGGATGCCTAAAAAAAATAAATTATATATTTTGGTACCCACTTCTTACGTTAAGGTCCAGGGGGTTAGGTCGAAGGTAACCATATCCAGATCAGTTTGGTAAAACCTCTAAAATAAAAATCATTAATGTATTTCATTTAAAAACTTATCTATATTCGTTTTCCTAATCAGACTATTATTAGTTTTAGGCACCAATACTTTAATAGTTTTTATAGTCAACTTTTGGTTAACTGTTCATGGATTTTCTAAATTAGTATATAATGCAACATACTTAGGTTGTGGTCTTGTATTATTTGATTTAATAAATTTAGAAATATTAGTAGATAAATTATTTATCTTATTTTGTAATATAATTTTGTCATTAGTTAAAATACTATTATTACTTTCAAAATCTTTCACTTTATTTTCCAAAATATCAATAGTTTTCTTTAAATCATTATTATTGGACAAAATTAAGTTCTCGTTTCTACTAGCTTAAATATCTTAAGTAAAATCAGGATTATGACAAAGAGTTTGTAATTTTACATGTCCTTCTTCTAAAATTGCTTTTTCATCTTTAAGCGTTTCATTCTCTGGTTTCAATCTATTTACCTTTCCTAAACATTCTTTATGACTTTTCTTGAATCCCCATGTTATCATCTAATTCTTAACCTATTTCTATAACATCTTTACCCGATAAATAAGAAGATACCCCATCTTTGGTAGCCATAAAGCTTACATTAGCCTTCTCTCCATCGCTGTTGCTATCACTTTCACTCGAAGATGAATCATCCCAAGTCATTTGGAAAGCGGGTTTACTTTCTTTTGTGGTCTTTTCATTTCTAAATTTATTTTTGAAGCTTTTCTTATCTTTATTTTGTTCGGGATAATCTTCCTTTATATGTACAAACTTGTCACAACCAAAGCATTTGAACATGGATGTGTCATTTGAGTTATCAGATTTTTGTTTTCGAACCATCCTGGAATTTTCTATTTTTGTTGTAGTTCTTGATGAAAAATAGTACATCTTCGTCAAGCTCTGAATCATCATCGTTATTAACTTAAAATGCAATGCTACATTTTTCTTGGGCTAGTTCTTTTCTAGCTTGCAGGATAGCTTTATAAGACATTAGGTTACAAATTTATTCTTTTACTTTAAATGTAGAAAGATCATTAGCTTCTTATATAGCAAGTACTTTTCTTTCCCACTCATTAGCTACATAATTTAAAACATGCGATACTAAGTCAAAATCAGTAAAAGTAGTTCCTGATGTCATAAGATCGTGTTGTACAGTTTGAAACCCAGAATACATATCTACGATATTGCCATTAAGTTTCATTTTAAAAGATTGAAATTGATTTTTCGATAAACTAATCTTGGTATGTTTAACTTTAGTTGTATCTTCATATGTAACTTGTAGCATTTGCCAAATACCATAAGCATTTTTGCACATCATAATTCTTCAAAATTCATTTTTATCTAACAAGAAATATGAAACATTCATTGCTTTAACATTATTGAAAGCAGCATCCCTTTGAGCATCTGTCTAGATACTCATTGCAGTAGAAGGTGCTTTATACTATGATTGAGTAGCTTGCCAGATTTCAAGACCAGTTGATTCCATAAAACCTTTTATACGTGTATCTAAGTATATATAATTAGAACTAGTAAAAAATGGTGGACGTGCAATGGATTGTCCTTCCTGAAATGTATTATGACTCATGTTTGTCAAAATAAAAAAATAAAAAAATGATACTCAAAATCGAGTTACAATATTGAAAAAAATCCTTGCTCTAATACCAAATGAAAGTAACTGGTGGATCTTAAAGTGATATTATGGTTAACTTAATTTGTAGTATAAAAAAATATAACTAGTAGAGTAATAAGTAAATGAAAAATACATCGAGATTTGTACTAGTTCGGAGAACCTCACCTATGTCTAGTCCCTAACAACCTCTTGGAAATTCTCTAGCAAAGCCCCACTTGACCCTAAAGAATAGGTTTACAAATTGACGGCTTTAGCACCTCTGAGGACTAACTTTCCTTCATAAGTAGAAAATATCTTTCACAAGTGCTGTGTCTTCACACACTGGTTTTGTCGTTCTAAACTCGTACAATCATACTATAACCACTTCAACGATCAAGGAGATGGATGAGAAGGATTTAGGATTGTAAATTGAATCGAATAATATGTATTTGAATGTACAAAATGAATGATAGGTTTTTTTAATAATTTCTATTATAAATCAGAGAACTAGGGATAGAAGGTTCAGTAATCTAAGTTATTATTTGAGAGTGAGACCACCATGTTATATAGAAATGAGCGGATTTGATTAGGAGTTTTTACTATTGAGTTTGCAGCCATAAACGATGGGTTACAATGCTTTAAGGATGAAAGGATAAGACTGTAAAATAGAGATGGGAAACAACATAACTATTGGCCTAGGTTTACTAGCAGAAACACGTCCTGCCGGTAGGCCGATGGACCTGTTTTTGGTCTGGTAAACCAAGGCAAAACTACCTTAGATGCTGTTCGTTATCCCAGTTCCTCAAGCCTTCGAAAAATCCAAATAAATTCACATATGTACTTGGATATGCGATAGAGGTGATGACCAAGTGTCAAGTAGATTGGATATCGTTTGATTGATTTTAATAAATTTCTACCAAAAGGACTCGATGTATGACAATATAATAACATACTCTATACATTGTCTCTAAAGCTCTGCTTCTAGAGTTGCTATGTGTGAATGATAATTTGTTAAGTCCACTTTGGTATTAGCTTGACTCCATACTTCATAAGGCTCTTATCTTGAGATATATAACTCTGTTTCCTCAGCTTTAGCTGTCATAGACTCATATTTAATTCTTTAAGAAGATTGTTCCTAAAACAACTTGACAAAATCATTAGAAACAAGGTCATTTGGCTGTTATCATCAAAATATAAGATATGTGATCCTAACAGCACGTAGTCTCCATACATACATAAAGCATCACATAATATATAACATATATTCAAAACAAACGGACAATATATATAAACATATCAATAGCTCCTACCTTCGAACATCACACAATCATAATTACTTCCTTTACATATAGTGTATAAGCAGAGGGTTCGGACACATGTCTAGGGAGTAAAAATATTACCAAATTATATAGTGATACATGATTTTATAAACATCATATAAATACCAATAATTACTTACCTCAACCTGTCTCATATGCATCCACAAAGTTAGCTCATTATAATAAACATAATATGACAATCACTATTGTATATTTATTAATACTTAACGTATACTAGAGTTAGTTAAACATAGACTGTTTCGTCTACATATAATAAAGGAAACAGAACAGAGTTAGTTAAACAAAACAAACCTAATGATAAATGAGAGAGTTAGTCAAACAGAAACCAACCCAATGATACACACAAGAGTTAGTTAGACAGGGACTAACCTTATGATATAATTAAACATAGCCAATTCCCTTATACATAGACAATAGTATGAGTTAGATAAACGTAGTCTAGTCCATGTATACGTAAAGGATAGGCAAATACAACTTGACTCCTTTACACATGATTTAACCGTCTCGTCAAAATGCACTTTCAATGGAGTACGTATCTATACAACATGATATTTAATAACTATTTTGTATAGGCCTGACTGTAATAAAATCGATCCAGCTCTGTTCCATGTTCAACCTGGCTAGTAAAATGGTGCACCAATCTATAAGCACATGTCTATCGGTGGTCGAAATGATTTCATGACAAAGCATTACCAAATTTCAACCTTTCTTCCTAAATTCAATTTCCACTTCATTGTTTACTATTTCCACTTGGGAATTACATAAATGTTAACCCTATCATGAATGCTAAAATTCAATTAAGGAATATAATAAATCAAACAATGGCAAAAATCAAATATTCCAAGAATAAGGGAAGAGTTCGACCCTTAACCTCGACCGGACGACAACCACCAGCCGACCGGTGGTAGGGGCGGTCGATTGCTTCTTATATAATGGCAGTTAGGATTTTGCAATTTTGAACATTCTGGATTTAGTTATTTAAATCTGATGGTTCTGGCGCTTTATCACCACTATAAATAAGACTAGACCCCTCACTTTTATTCATAAAATATTTTGGGAATATTAGTGGAGCTCTGTCAGTTCATCTATCAAGATTCAGAAAACTTCATTAGGGTTTTAGGTAAGAAATCCTATTGATTTATCCTTGTTACTGTTTGTTTTTTCTTACTTCTTTGCCTCCAATCTTCTAATTTTCTAAATTTAACATATACACAAATCCCTTGTTGTGTATATATATATATACATATATATATATACCAAAAGAAGAAATCTGATAGAGGTTGTCAAAGGCATGTCAAATCAAAAGGAGGCAAAGCAAAGGCTATACAGTGAGTGGAAATCTTAGCTTTTCTATTTTAGTAATTGATTAGTATAATTTTGGATTTTAATACGCCTTAGGGAGTTTTGTTTTATGAAAACATCATATTATAAACCCTTAAAACTCCTTCAATACGAAATGTCAATTCTAGATTGAATTCTCAAGTTTTTATATTAAAAGTAATGGAATTTGTATAGATTTGCAGTTTTTATAATTTTACTTTCTATTCCACTCCTTCTTCTTTTTCTTTGAATTTGATTAAAGGATGTTGATTAAGGAATAACATGTAAGGTACAAATTTTATTTGTAGTTTGTACGGCTTACTCTCATAAATTAAAAAAAATTATTCTTTTATGTGAAAAAGGATTGAACAGAGCATAGAAATTAAAATTGTATGTTTCCATTATCAAAATATTCCATTATTTTGATGTAATAAATTGAGTTTAGATTTTTATTCTATACAAGTCTATGTATTGTAAATTTTGGATATGAATATTGGAATTTTAGTACTGTTGATGATATGAAATATGACTTGTATAATTGTTTAAATGTCTCATTTAAACACTAGTTTAGGGCGTACATTCAGCATGTTTAGAAAGTACTAGACGCGTATTTATATATAAACACGCCCACACACACTAGCATAATTAACGTATAATTATAATGTATAAATGCATAGTTAAATAAGTAATCAATCTGATTAAATCCACTTTAGAAGGCAGTTAATGTTAAAAGGTGTGATGAGAAAGATTTCTTGTAAGGCCTTAATTATGGAAACGACGAGATGTGCGATAATATATGTAGAGTGTACAAAGATTATGACTAAGTTATAGGGATTCAAGGTTAGTCAAAAGCACACAGAAATCTATCCAACTAATCTGGCTACCTGTAGTGTGACTTTGGGCTTGATATGAGACATCGCCCACAAGGATAGTCCTAAATTCTGTAAGGTAAATCTACCTAGCTAATCTGGCTACCAGTAACTGCGAATAGTCAGACTAATGTGAGACGTCACCGTGGTTGTAGATCATAATACGAAGGACCTACTTTTGAGATTGAAGGTATTAAGTGGATGTGTGGGACCCGCTTCTACTCTATATAGGAAGTAGTATATGGTCGAGGTTATGGGTTAGGCACGGTAGAGGATATCCTAGTATATAACGACTAGCATTTTTGACAACTAAAAATATTAAATTAACTCAGACTTTTTTTAGTGCTATAAAAATGTTTTGTATTGTGTTAATTTGTTTTGTTGAGTATTTATGAATTTCGATCGGTACATAGGATGATATGGCATCGATAAGGATTTTTAAACACTTGAACAGGATCAACCGACACAATATTGTTTTTGAAGTTGGTAAATAAAATAATTTTACCAAGTATTATTGTTATCCCGCTTTTTGGCAAAGCCGTGATACCAAAGGATTGGTCAAAAATAGAAGACAGTTCACCTCAGAGATCGGTCGTACTTCACTTTATTATGGATATCGATGAATTTTGTCCGAGTCCGGAACGGGCCACAATTGATAGGACACGACAAGAAAGACCATAGAAGCCAGCGTTTCAAATTTCAAGTCAATCCGAGGTCGTATGCTCAAGTTATGATGGATTCAAGTTAAGAGGGTGCACATTGCTCGGTTCGAACCCATCATGTTCGAACCCATCATACTCGAACCCATCATGTTCGAACCCATCGTATTCGAACCCATCATGTTCGAACCCATCGTATTCGAACCCATCATTTTCGAACCCATAAGAAGAAGAGACTTTCGAACCCGTCAGCCAACATCTTCCTTCGAATCCATCTATCACCTTCGAATCCATCTATCACCTTCGACTCCATCCATCACCTTCGACTCCATCCATCACCTTCGACTCCATCACCTTCGACTCCATCGGCTTCGACTCCATCAAGTAAACCCCCACCTAGCTTCGTATCCATTCAACCGAAGCCTCCCTATATCCTTGCTTCGAATCGATGTCCTTGGTTCGACTCCATCGTGCATGCTCCACTTCGAATCCATCTAAAGTACTCCCTACTTCGACTCCATCGGCCTCGCATCCATCGGCTTCGAATCCATCCACATAGCACACCACGTCACTGCCTTCGCATACAAAAGCATGTATTCGAACCATATGGAGTCGAACCATATGGATTCGAACCCATGGATTCGAACCGCATGGATTCGAACCGTATGGATTCGAACCATATGGATTCGAACCATATGGATTCGAATGAGTCAACAAGTGGAGTCGAAGCAAACAGCATGACGAACGCCCAATTTCGAACCGATCATAACTCCCAATCTACTGATCCAAATTTCATGAAATTTTCACAGAAGTTTGTCTACATGATGAAGAACGTCCACGCCAAGTTTCATCGCAATTGGACAATTTTTTTTGATCGATTCGAAGTTCACTTCGAATCGATCCCAAACTGGGCACGCATTCCAAGAACGCGGGCCTGTGGGCCCCCAGTCACGTGCCAAGTAGCCTCTCCAGGTTTTAGGCGGGATTTTGACCTTCCACACCTATAAATAGAGTCCCTGGTCATTCAGAAAAGGGGGTGGGAGATTCAGAAGAGAGAGAGCAAGCCCAGACTCTGCTGAATTCAATCCTATTCATCACTATTGTTGTTGAGTTCAGATTTCAAAGCTATAATCCATTGTAATCGATTAAGATTATCAAGTTCAAAGATTTAACCCGTTGTAATTGATTAAGATCATCAAGAGAAGCAATAAAGAGAAAACCTTCAAAGTGGACGTAGGCACGAACGCTGAACCACTATAAATCCTGTGTTTGTGATTGTTGTCTGTGAATTATTGTGATTTATTGCTTAAATCTGAGTTCTGTGTTGATTATAACTGATCTGTGTTGATAAGCGGGTGCTTTCACGGTATTGGGTGTTTGTGACCAATTTTGGCGCAAACATTTTTGGTGCTTTCACTGAGAAACTGATTCAGGAAGAAGTTAATTTGAAAATCCAGGAGTTCAGATCTAGAAATTATGACAAGACAATCGAGTAGAAGGCCAAGGCCTGAGAGAAGTGAACCACAAGGAAGTCAAGAGGCCTCCTCAGGAGGGAATCAAGCATCAATCTACATACTAGGGACGAAATGGAGACAATGATGAAGAGACAGGAGGAGTTGATTCAGAGCTTATTCCAACAAATTGGACAACTTGGAACACAGAATAGAGAAACTGATGGAGTTCAGAACGGAGCAGGACCATCCGGAATAGCACCTGGATCAGGAGGCGCACACTTGGAGCACGAAGATCCAGTCCCGGAGGGAGAGAGAGGAGTACCCACGCAACCTGGAGGCAACAGAGGAATGAACGCTCAGTCAAGGGGCCAGATTCCAGAATTCCCTCGTGAACTCGGGGGGCAGGTTGAAAGTAATGAACGAAGATTGCATCTCGGTGACAACGACAGATTAGCGGAGATGGTTAGAAGAGCTATGAGAGGCGGTTTGGTAAACAAGGATTTGGAGGATGTGGTTTCGAACCCATAAGAAGAAGAGACTTTCGAACCCGTCAGCCAACATCTTCCTTCGAATCCATCTATCACCTTCGAATCCATTTATCACCTTCGACTCCATCTATCACCTTCGACTCCATCCATCACCTTCGACTCCATCCATCACCTTCGACTCCATCCATCACCTTCGACTCCATCACCTTCGACTCCATCGGCTTCGACTCCATCAAGTAAACCCCCACCTAGCTTCGTATCCATTCAACCGAAGCCTCCCTATATCCTTGCTTCGAATCGATGTCCTTGGTTCGACTCCATCGTGCATGCTCCACTTCGAATCCATCTAAAGTACTCCCTACTTCGGCTCCATCGGCCTCGCATCCATCGGCTTCGAATCCATCCACACAACACACCACGTCACTGCCTTCGCATACAAAAGCATGTATTCGAACCATATGGAGTCGAACCATATGGATTCGAACCCATGGATTCGAACCGCATGGATTCGAACCGTATGGATTCGAACCATATGGATTCGAACCATATGGATTCGAATGAGTCAACAAGTGGAGTCGAAGCAAACAGCATGACGAACGCCCAATTTCGAACCGATCATAACTCCCAATCTACTGATCCAAATCCCATGAAATTTTCACAGAAGTTTGTCTACATGATGAAGAACGTCCACGCCAAGTTTCATCGCAATTGGACAATTTTTTTTGATCGATTCGAAGTTCACTTCGAATCGATCCCAAACTGGGCACGCATTCCAAGAACGCGGGCCTGTGGGCCCCCAGTCACGTGCCAAGTAGCCTCTCCAGGTTTTAGGCGGGATTTTGACCTTCCACACCTATAAATAGAGCCCCTGGTCATTCAGAAAAGGGGGTGGGAGATTCAGAAGAGAGAGAGCAAGCCCAGACTCTGCTGAATTCAATCCTATACATCACTATTGTTGTTGAGTTCAGATTTCAAAGCTATAATCCATTGTAATCGATTAAGATTATCAAGTTCAAAGATTTAACCCGTTGTAATTGATTAAGATCATCAAGAGAAGCAATAAAGAGAAAACCTTCAAAGTGGACGTAGGCACGAACGCCGAACCACTATAAATCCTGTGTTTGTGATTGTTGTCTGTGAATTATTGTGATTTATTGCTTAAATCTGAGTTCTGTGTTGATTATAACTGATCTGTGTTGATAAGCGGGTGCTTTCACGGTATTGGGTGTTTGTGACCAATTTTGGCGCAAACATTTTTGGTGCTTTCACTGAGAAACTAATTCAGGAAGAAGTTGAATTTGAAAATCCAGGAGTTCAGATCTAGAAATTATGACAAGACAATCGAGTAGAAGGCCAAGGCCTGAGAGAAGTGAACCACAAGGAAGTCATGAGGCCTCCTCAGGAGGGAATCAAGCATCGATCTACATCACTAGGGACGAAATGGAGACAATGATGAAGAGACAGGAGGAGTTGATTCAGAGCTTATTCCAACAAATTGGACAACTTGGAACACAGAATAGAGAAACTGATGGAGTTCAGAACGGAGCAGGACCATCCGGAATAGCACCTGGATCAGGAGGCGCACACTTGGAGCACGAAGATCCAGTCCCGGAGGGAGAGAGAGGAGTACCCACGCAACCTGGAGGCAACAGAGGAATGAACGCTCAGTCAAGGGGCCAGATTCCAGAATTCCCTCGTGAACTCGGGGGGCAGGTTGAAAGTAATGAACGAAGATTGCATCTTGGTGACAACGACAGATTGGCGGAGATGGTTAGAAGAGCTATGAGAGGCAGTTTGGTAAACAAGGATTTGGAGGATGTTAATATGAGTCCTTTCACTTCGGCGATTAGACAAGCTAGAAACCCACCGGATTTCAAGTTACCATCGTTGGACACGTATGACGGGAGAACGGACCCCACGGTTCATCTAACAAAGTATATGAGGCATATGGAAGTGCTAGGGGCATCAGAGGAGGTTATGGCCCGGTGCTTTCCATTATACTTGACGGATATTGCAGCATTGTGGTTTAGGCAATTAAAGAATGGATCCATCGGAACGTGGAATGGTTTAATTGAGAGATTTATGAGGCAATTCAGGGTTCACATTACGAGACCCAAGAATGTGATGACTTTGGCAACCCTAAAGCAAAAAGCCGGAGAGACCTTGAGGAGTTATCTAGCACGATTCAATGCAGCAGCGACGTCAGTGGACCGAGCGGATCCGTCCATGGTGGTAATGGCAGCTGTGTCCGGAGTAGCTGACGGCACAGAATTCAAGAATTCATTGACTAAAGATCCACCCGTGGATCTAGAGGAATTCTACAACGAGGCAGAAAAGTTTTTACGTTTAGAGGATGCGAATACAGAAAGAGAAGAAGGAGAGGGAATAGAAGTTTATATGCTTAAAGACAAAAAGCCTATCGAAAAGGACTCAGACAAGGATAAAGGAAAACGAACGACTGAGGATTATGATGACAGGTCAAAACGGCAGCGGAGAGAGCCGCGATTCACTACTTACACCGAACTGGCTGAGAGTTTGGAACGCATTTATCAGGATACCAAGGAGCAGATTCCGTATCGCAGACCAATGCGGAGGGATCCAACCTCAAGCGAAAGAAAATCAGATAAGTTTTGCATATTTCATATTTCATGAATTAAACGGTCATAACACTAATGATTGTAGGCATCTGAACGACGAGGTGGAAGGACACATCAGGAACGGCATGCTCCTTCAGTATGTGAGGAGGCGAGCTTCAGCGGAGGAGCCAGAGCGGCCACCGTCTACATCAACCAGGGGCAACCCTGAACCAGGACGTCGTTTGGTTATCAATTATTTAAAATAACGATGAACAAGTCGCAAGCGCCCACTAACGCAATCGAATCATTTACACATGTACGAGATCGCGAACGTTCTCCAGGCATGCTCTGAGTGATCATTGAATGTTTCGTAGTGGGAACTTACACTTTGACATCTTTGCTTTGTTTTTATTTCATGTTGATTTGGACATTTGAACTTGGTTTGTTTGGACATTTCTGTTTTTAAAAACTCATCCGTTGAATAGATATTTGATTCTGATAACTCTGAAATGGCTAGGCTACTAGCACATGTACGGGGTCGCGAACGGTCCTTAGGCATGCTCTGAGATAGTGATATACCTAAACAAATGATCCAGGGACCCACACGAACGTGAGCCTGGTATCAACAGTATCAAGCCCCCCCGGGCACACTGATTCGCCTTCAATAGGCACACAAACAATCCAGTAACTCACCCGAACGTGACCCTGGCATCCAAAACATCAAGCCCTCCCGAGCACGCTTTCTCGCCTCGAACGGCACCCGACCGCGAACGGTCACAAATCGCCTCGAACGGCACCCGACTTCGAACAGTCACAAACTCGCCTCGAACGACACACGATCGCGAACGGTCACAACTCGCCTCGAACGGCACAACTCACTTTACCTCAAATGACTCGATCGCGAACGGTCGTCATTTGAGGTCCGCCACCTGATCGCTGACTATTACATCTTACCTCAAATGGCTCGATCGCGAACGGTCGTCATTTGAGGACCACCACTTGACCGCGCACTGTCGCACTTTACCTCGAATGACTCGATCCCGAACGGTCGTCATTTGAAGTTGAGCGCTTGACCTTGAACGGTCGCATTTCACCACAGATTACTCGATCCCAAACGATCGACACATGGATTTAAGCATCTGACCGGGCACTGTCGCACCTTACCTCGAATGACTCGATCGCGAACGGTCGTCATTCGAAATTAGGCGCTTGACCTTGAACGGTCACATTTCACCACAGATGACTTGATTCCGAACGATCGACGCATGGATTTACGCGCTTGACCGCGCAGGGTCGCACTTTCCCTCGAATGACTCGATCACGAACAATCGTCATTTGAAGTTAGGCGCTTGACCATGAACGGCCGCGCTTCATCCCGAATAATTCGATCACGAACGATCGTCATTTGAGGACATATAAAACTATCAAGTTCTTTTCAGGTTGATAATAGGATACGAACATCCAAATCAAGGCATTGCAAAACACACCTTCCTACCGCAAGGCATGTTTTGGGGGGCAAAATGTTATCCCTCTTTTTGGCAAAGCCGTGATACCAAAGGATTGGTCAAAAATAGAAGACAGTTCACCTCAGAGATCGGTCGTACTTCACTTTACTATGGATATCGATGAATTTTGTCTGAGTCCGGAACGGGCCACAATTGATAGGACACGACAAGAAAGACCATAGAAGCCAGCGTTACAAATTTCAAGTCAATCCGAGGTCGTATGCTCAAGTTATGATGGATTCAAGTTAAGAGGGTGCACATTGCTCGGTTCGAACCCATCATGTTCGAACCCATCATACTCGAACCCATCATGTTCGAACCCATCGTATTCGAACCCATCATGTTCGAACCCATCGTATTCGAACCCATCATTTTCGAACCCATAAGAAGAAGAGACTTTCGAACCCGTCAGCCAACATCTTCCTTCGAATCCATCTATCACCTTCGAATCCATTTATCACCTTCGACTCCATCTATCACCTTCGACTCCATCCATCACCTTCGACTCCATCCATCACCTTCGACTCCATCCATCACCTTCGACTCCATCACCTTCGACTCCATCGGCTTCGACTCCATCAAGTAAACCCCCACCTAGCTTCGTATCCATTCAACCGAAGCCTCCCTATATCCTTGCTTCGAATCGATGTCCTTGGTTCAACTCCATCGTGCATGCTCCACTTCGAATCCATCTAAAGTACTCCCTACTTCGACTCCATCGGCCTCGCATCCATCGGCTTCGAATCCATCCACACAGCACACCACGTCACTGCCTTCGCATACAAAAGCATGTATTCGAACCATATGGAGTCGAACCATATGGATTCGAACCCATGGATTCAAACCGCATGGATTCGAACCGTATGGATTCGAACCATATGGATTCGAACCATATGGATTCGAACCATATGGATTCGAATGAGTCAACAAGTGGAGTCGAAGCAAACAGCATGACGAACGCCCAATTTCGAACCGATCATAACTCCTAATCTACTGATCCAAATCCCATGAAATTTTCACAGAAGTTTGTCTACATGATGAAGAACGTCCACGCCAAGTTTCATCGCAATTGGACAATTTTTTTTGATCGATTCGAAGTTCACTTCGAATCGATCCCAAACTGGGCACGCATTCCAAGAACGCGGGCCTGTGGGCCCCCAGTCACGTGCCAAGTAGCCTCTCCAGGTTTTAGGCGGGATTTTGACCTTCCACACCTATAAATAGAGCCCCTGGTCATTTAGAAAAGGGGGTGGGAGATTCAGAAGAGAGAGAGCAAGCCCAGACTCTGCTGAATTCAATCCTATTCATCACTATTGTTGTTAAGTTCAGATTTCAAAGCTATAATCCATTGTAATCGATTAAGATTATCAAGTTCAAAGATTTAACCCGTTGTAATTGATTAAGATCATCAAGAGAAGCAATAAAGAGAAAACCTTCAAAGTGGACGTAGGCACGAACGCCGAACCACTATAAATCCTGTGTTTGTGATTGTTGTCTGTGAATTATTGTGATTTATTGCTTAAATCTGAGTTCTGTGTTGATTATAACTGATCTGTGTTGATAAGCGGGTGCTTTCACGGTATTGGGTGTTTGTGACCAATTTTGGCGCAAACAATTATATTTTGTATTTAAAATAATAATTTTCCATAAATTGATATAGTTAGTTTTGGTGTGTTTTTTGTTAGGAAATGATTTTATTTTTATTGTTTGGTTAGCCAAGGTTCTTAAAAACTATAAATTATTGTATGTTATAAGAAAATGTGATTTTATAAATATGGTTTGTAATTGATGATTAACAGATAAAAATGAATTAAAATTGAAAATTTAAGAAATTAAATTCCGATATTTTGAAATTGGATTTCAAAGATTTTTGAAAAATAATATTAGCATTATTTGAAAGTATTTTCGGATAAAGATATTTTCAATGAAATTTGAAAGAATTGTTTAAAAAAGAAGTTTAAAGGAAATAAGTGCTATGCTCCCCTCTTCTATCACTGGAAAATAATTTCGATGATGGTCGTGCCATCATTGATGTTCATTTTCGAGTTTCAAAGTAGAAAGACTATTATAGTAGGATTGCTACACAGTTGTTTGGTGAAACAAATTTTGAGTTAATTTTCTAAGTATGATTATATATATATAAAGAGGTATAAGTATATATTATTTCAAGATGATTCGAAATGAAATCCGGTATTTAGTTCTTAAGTTTTTATTAATTGGCAATTTTTTATTACTGAAATGAAATGGAATTTTCTATTAATTTAATAAGTTGAAAACGTCCAAATTGGAATTTGAAATTAAAGCTATGTGTTTAATGAAACTATAAAAAAATTAGTTTTTGTAACTTGTAAATTAAAGGGATAACTGAATATTATACAAGTGAAAACTTAAGTAATAAAAGTGTTTCCAAACGAACATATGTCTATAAATAAAGAATTAAGATATTACAAGAAATGTTATAAATGTAAGTTAATGTTTGAAATGCTTGATAGTTTAATTGAATAGTAGAAAAGTGAATACTATTTAAGTAAATAATTATAAACTTAAGAAAATGTTGAAATGATTCATTAGGGAATATTAATATTTAATGGAATCAAGTTATATAATAATAAATGTGAATTAAAATGCAAAGGAACGTAAGTAATACCAAGAATTGATTCATTGATGACTTTAAATATTGAATGAGAAATAATTTATGTAAGTAAATGAATGTAAACTGATAAAAGATGTCCTTCTATGAATGAATGAGAACGAAAGTAAATGATGTGTTAAAGAAATTAATAGAATAAAATATGTAAGTTATGTGTAGATCATTTTATTCGCATAATAGTTCCAATCCAGATTCAAATACATGATTTGTGGAAATTCACACCAGTTCGAGCTAGGATTTTTCGCTCGATTCTTGACAACGAACATTTGATATGAATTTTTGATATGAATTTGAAGTTTTCTATCATAGTTTATAGCTATGCAAGGAAAATAGGTATTTCTAATTAAGGAACTGGATCAAAGTCCATAGCAGGGTAGTCGAGTAAACAATACTAGTTAGAAAGTGAAATTTGTGTATTCAAGCAAGCAATCAGAATTGATATTGTGTACAAATGATGTATGTACATCGTAAAAACTTAAACGAAATTTAAATTCTATGTTGTTTGGTTGATGGGAAGTTTGAAAAATGATACTTCAAATAGTTTGAGGTTGTATGAATAATCTGTTGAGTAATAACCTAAGGCTATTGAGCATAAGTTACACTTGGTAGTTTGTTTATCACCCTTGTGCGATGAAAAGTTTCTGAACCTGGACAAACCATTATTTTTAGTTTTTATGGATGTATGATGGATTCTTTGGTTGCATATAATGGTTGTATTGCTTTTGTTTGTATATGATTATTATATATGTTGTGTTGCTCGTGCTATTGATTAAAATAACTAATATATTATTACTTTTACATTGTTTTAACTCTTTTGGATTATGTAAGTAAGATACAGGTTTATGGAAGCAATAGCTGTAACTTTAGGTTTCATAAATAGAGTTTTTTTGCCTGACAAATAGGCACGTTTTCGGATTACGGGTTTTGTAGCAGTATTTTATTGTTTTCTCCATGGTTGGGATGCTTTATTATTGAAATAAGATGTATACCTTGTAATTATTGATATTGTTATTTTTCCGGACCTAGCAGTGCAAAGGAGATGTTGTTGAAATTTTTCATAAATTTAGGATTTAGAATTTTTTTTGAAAGTTGAGTTGTTTTCAAATTCATATTAAACTTAAATATGTAAGTTGAATTGTTTATGAATTGATTACTTTGAATAAATATATCAAATCCCCTGATTCTATCTTGTTCCTTTTTGGGAACGAAAAGTTTTGAGCGAGGAGATTGTAACGACCCATATTTTTGACAATTGAAAATATTAAATTAAATTAGACATTAGAATTAATATTTTCAAAAATTAAAATTTATGATTTATAAATGTAAAAATTTGTTAGAATATACAACTTGATCTTAAATGAATTCTAAAACGACAAATTTCAATGAGGTAAAGATGGTAATGCATATTAGAATATATTTAATGATATTGATTTGAATATAATTAATAACTGTTTGAATGTAAATTCCATCGATTGTAACAATAAATGTTAATAAAGAATGGAATAAACAATATTCAAAAAATGTTAGCACAGAACAAAAAAATCAATTATTAGGTTTATTTGTAAACAACAATTGATAGATATTTCAATTAATATATGAGCAAAACGTTAACTGTAGAATAATGGGTGTAATAAATGGAAATTTATGTTAATAAGTACATAAAGAAACTGTATAAAATGATATTATGAAACCGTAGCAGCCTTCTGTTCTATTTTCTATACGTACATTTCGGCTCTAGTCTGCTCCTTCTCAATGTTGAATATCCCAAACCCTAAATTCCAATTTCAAATCAAATCCAAAAATTCAAACTGCTCAAATCCTGCCATATAATATATCATGGTGAACCTCTCGACGAATGGAATCTGTGTTTGTGATTCATTTTTGTAGTCGAGTCTCGGTTTGATCAGAAATTGGCAAAGAAGTCTCGACCGTCCATTCTAGTGTTTGGATTCAATGTTGGATTTGCAACGATACGATGATCGGGAGGTCGCATCGCATAAATGCGGCCAAGTGGGGTCGATCCATGTGGTTGGACTGTTTAGATCATCAGTGAAATTGCTAGATTTTGTGCCCAAAGTTGCGACGGCATTAGCGATGCCCTGGAAGAGGTCGGCCATCGGAGATGGTCGTGTGGCCAAGGTTGGTGTGGCTTCAGGCGGCGGTCAGGGTGGTAGCTTTGGATTGGCCTACGGTCGCATGCAGGTGGGGTAACAGTGGTCAAAGCGGGCAGTTGATTGGTGTTATTAGGCTCGGTTGACTGTAGGGTTGAGAGATATAAGTTAATTGCAAATTTTCCTTTTGTTTTATTTTAAATTTAAATTTTAAATTTTAAAATATTCTAACCTTCATAACTTTTGCATACGAACTCCGATCGACGCGCGGTTTCTTCCGTTAGATTTGTTTCAAAACTTTGGTTCATATGAAACTAGTTTGGTTGATTTTGGAGATGGTTTAAATTTTGGACTTTTATTGGATTTTGAATGTGCTATAAATAAAAAATGGGTGATTAAACTCACTCATGCAATACTAAATTTTATTACATTAGTTGAATTAAAATTATGAAGTGGTTAATTTTACTGATTGCTATTTGGTAGTTTAAATTGACATTTAAATTAATTTGAATTTTATATTAAATTAAAATGACATTTAAATTAATATTGAATTTAATTGCTAGTTAAACATCGAGAATGATAATTAGTAACTGTTGTAATATATTGGTTGATTTGGATGTTGATTGTAATTGGATGCCTATTGGTTGATATGTTGTATGTATGGTTGTTATTAATTTTGATATATCCCTATTATTATCCCATTTATTAAATTGTTATTTGAATTATTTCAAATAAAGTAAGACATAGGTTGAAATGATGTATACCTATGTCATTAAATTTTGGATCGAAATGATATATATCCACCCTGGTATTTAAATTGAAATAAATGATCACTTGGCCATAGGGTGGAAAAATATATAAGAACATCGGATTTGGTTAAATTAAATGGTTTCATAATCTTGAATTTAAATTAGTTTAAATGATGTTTTAAAGAAAAAAAAATGGATTTACATGAATTAAATTATTTTCAAAATTCGAGATTCAAAAATTTGAAACTGAAACTGTTAAATGAAATTGTTTAAAGAATAAATTTGAAATCTTAAAGTTGAGATTGACATATGATTTAAATTTATTAAAAGTGAGTTATTTTAAAGGTTAAATTTTAATTTAAACATTCAATTTATTGTAATTAAAGGAGTTCAAATTGGTATTTCAAAGTTTTGGATGTGAAATAGATTTAAACTAAAAGTTTTAAAAAATAAGAATTTGAATTGAAACATTAAGCCTTTGAATACTCGTTTAAATCGAATTTGAAGTAAAGTTGGAAATCGTTTGAATTGAGGTTGATTTAAATGGAAATTTGAATATGAAGTTGACTTGAAATTGGAAGTCGAAAATTCATTTAAGATCAAGTTATATATTTTGAAAAAAATTTACATTTATAAATCATAAATTTTAATTTCTGTAACGCCCCGGAAATTTTCGACTTTCGAAAATTCAACATCGACACTCACTTTATCGACTGTCGAGAAATCGAAGGCCAAAAAACCGAAATGTTATGGTTTAAGAAAAAGAAAGAGGTAGAAGAAGATAGAAAAATAGAGGAAAAGATAGAGAATAGAGAGAGAAGGAAAGAGAATAGAATATAGAACAGAAAGGAAACAGAGAATAGAACAAAAAGAAAATAGAACGATAGAACGGAATAGAAAACAACAGAACAACAACAGAATCTCACAATTCGCAGCGGAACAACATATAATAATAAATGAATAATCTTTAAACAAAGAACTATATCAGTTATTACATTTTATACATTACATTTCATTACATCATATCATCAGAGTGTACAACAATAACAAACAAATAGTGCAGCGGAAAAAGAAATACTATATAAACTAGTAATACGCCATGCCATCCAGCTTGCCTCCAGCAACTCCAGAATATCCAGAATATCCTGATAAACCTAACTCTTAACTGCCCGTGTGGAAATTGGTGGGCACCCAGAGTTTAGGAAGGAAAACAATAAACTCCGAGTCAGTCATGTGACTGGTGTGAGAACTCAAAACAGTTTATTTAACTTTAAAATCAAAATAGAGAGATATTTTTAAATTCAATTCGCAATGCTTTTAAGAATGGGACTACCATAAGGCCTCCCGCACACACACACATGCAAACGCAGAATCGGAGGAGATTTCTCCTTATGATAGTCAAAGATGCTTGATACGCATTAAAAAGAACATTTGATATTATTACTAGTGCATAGTGTAGAGAAAATCATTTCGAAAGTAGAATATAAATCTTAGCCAGCATAGGCATTTCGCATTTATGCCTACTATAGCTACCATCCAAACAGTGTTGCGACACCATAAGTGAATGATAGGTCCTACAACTAAAACCGTACAAGATCGTATTGTTTCTTTGGATTTCCAACGAATGATCAGGCCAAGGAACTTCCCATTGCCACATGAGAATGCCTCTGGATGGACATCCCCGAGAACCAAACTGGATCTCTACCAACACAAGGCCGGGTTACCCCTAACTGAGTAACAACTGACCGAATATGCCATCCCCCGGTCCTTTGGGACCTTTCACCGAGCGCTCGTAATCAATTCACACAATCATAACAAAGTGTTTTCAACATGAGTAAGTATCTGGGCTCCATACCATGATACCACCCTTTTCCAGAAGGAAATGCACACATCCTAAAGGGCGCTACCCCTCATAACCTTGCTGCTTCTTTCCTGTTTTTACCATTCACGGGGTGTGAGGCTCGACGAAGTCACGTCCACAAAAACATACTTTATACAAAAGCCATGCTTTGGGTCAACAAATGATCATAGAAATGATCACCAGGATAGACGATCAAATAAACGATCCTATCACAAATAATCAACACAATGATCATTTACAGCAACACTCAGCATGTCACATTACCAAATTGGGAATATATCGCTGATAACATTCAACTACATAACCTCTAAGCTCGTACGTCTCAAAGAACGGTGTTAAGCTAAAAGAATAAATTCTTCGCCACCAACAGAATTATATTTGAATGAAATCGGCTTTATATCTCAATTTGTAATGTCAGACATACAATCCATACAAGTCTGTTCCAGGCTCGAACAAAACCGAAGGCACTTACAAAGAAGTCCTTGCAATCCGGATATTCACAATCCTGATCGGATTTCCCATCACTTAGGGAGTCTCTATACCGTTGCAACTCAGTGCAGAGACAATCGACAGGTCATCCTATCGCTTTCGCAAATACCGGGTCTTCAGCACCGATCTTCAATGCAATTCATAACGACGTATCACATATTCGGAATGGGTTATACGACCCCATGGTCCTTTCCCGGTTAACCCGAATAGTGAGCGCTTATTCAAAAATAAGTGTGGCATTCAAATTCAAACAAATCACATCAATTACCCATTCAAAGGGAAATATTGATAGTCGGTTATTGAACTATCAATAGAGATATGCACACATCACCAGATTCCAAATAATTTTTCAAATTATTTATTTTCCAAAATTTCTTCACTAGATATATAATTTTCAACACTTCAAAAATAAATCAATATTTATTTTTAAACCAATTCTACTTTCTTTTATAAATTCAATAGTGAATTTACATTCCAAAGTATTAATGAATATACGACTTCAATTCGATTTATAATATTCATTTTCAATTTATCTTCAAAAAGATAAATTCTCTAATATTCACTTTATATTGGAAAAACATTTCCATACTTATTTATTCATAAGTAATTCACAAATTTTATTTATTTCCAACACTTCAAAAATATTCAATATACTTAAATCGAGATTAAGTATATATTTCATTCTTTAAGGAAATCATTCTCATAAACATATTTATTTGGGCCAAAACGAATGTTGCGTAAAACATCGTTACGACTACCCAAAATCACTAGTATAGGGATTCGAATTTTAAGATAGATATATAAATCCCAATACTATACAAAACATTTCCTTTCGGAAATCATTTACTATAACAACAGTGTTATAGTCCACCATTTCCTTTTATTTCTCGAAAACGTCTATTTCAACAATCAATGTTGAAATCTATGGTTTCGAATCTTAACACATTTTAAAACATCGTTAGATCGTTTTAATTCAGTTTAAAATATCACATTCTGAACATTTTCTTTAACATATTATTCACTATTCAAAAACGTGAATATACTACGTTAATAAATTTCATTCTTTTATTCATTTTATTTCAAAGGATTATTCACAGTCAAAAACGTGAATATAACTCCATTAATAAGTTTCAACAATTTACTTATCAAAATAAGTCGTTTGCGAATTTATAAAACAACGTTTATAAATTCCATTTCTAATTATTTTATAACAACTTCCTTTATAAATTCCTTTATTAACCTATTCGATTTATAACTCAATTATAAAACAAAAGTTCACATTATAAGTTAAACACTTATAAAACGATTATTTTACAAAATCGTTCCCTTGAACTTCATAATTATAAATCTTATAACTTATAAGATTCAATGATTTATTCAACTATTCTTTTAATAACTTTATAAAATTTATAAATCTTACTATTTATAAATTTCATTTATAACTTCACCATTTAAATTCTATAAATTTCATTCTTTAATGAAATTCATTTTCACTTCATTCAAACACTTATAAAAACTCGTTTTATAATGTCTATATTTCAATTTATAAATATCCATTTATAAATCTCTTAATATAAATCAATTTATATTATTCTTTTAAAACGACTTTAATCTCCTTTATTATTTCACCAATTTGATTCATAAAATAATTAAATTTTATAAATCCTATATTTAACTTTTTTACAATAAATTCTAAAATCCCGATTTTATTATTTTATAAAATCATTAGCATCATATTCTCAAAAATCAGTTTTTAACTATATTTCTCAAAATCATAATTTTTATAACTTTAAAAATTATAATGTTTATTTATTTAAAATGGATCAATTCCAAAATTATTTTATAAAACGTATACTTTCTAAAATCACTTTAAAATCATTTTAAAATCCCAAAATCTGGGTCCAATGATGCTACACACCAAATAGTCAATCACGACAACAACGATATCATATATCGATATGATAATCCATCAAATATCAAAATATCTGAAATCAAATAAAAACTGTTAAGGAATCCAGTTGGATCCCTCCAACCTGTTTTCCTGCATCCAAAAACATTAGCACAATACCAATTTCGCTCCAGTACGAAATTATAGCGGTATATGGGATTTAAAATATTATCCGCTTAATAGACGGCGCAATAGGGTCTCATCCGCTAAACAAAAAATGCGGGAAATCAATAACTCCAATATATACATATGCCAATATATATATATTGCTATTATATATAATACCAATTTCACTGTTTATGAAATATTCGCGGTATATGTTTTTAATAAATAACATCCGCTTACTAACGGCGTATAATGTCTATTTTATCGATCAATAGATAACAATCATCATTCAAACATGCATTCAAATATTTTAAATCTAACTATTTAAAATAAAATCGAAACTGATTCGATTGAGTGAGAAGTTCTCACCTTGATTTTAAATTCCGTTTTAGCGATTTATTTCGAATAAAATTAAACGGACGTTTAATTTTACCCAAAATTCTCACTAACTCCAAACGACTCCAATCCAATTTTATCGCGTAGTGCTCGTCCATACAATTCCAACGCAACTGGTTTCGCGCATTTTCGACCTCGTATGAAAAAGTTATGAATTTTTAAAGATTGCACGATTTTACATAAACAAATTACAATAGAATTTTTTTTTTTTTTTTATAACCTAAACGAATCAGAGCCATCGATTCCAAACTCCTGCAATCCAGGCCGCACCCCTTCTCTCCCTTTCCCTCACGCAACTCCATCTCCAGATACAAAACATGCAACTCAAACCCATCCCCTTAGAACTAGGGTTTAATCTTGCTCCTCCTACACTCGACGAAACTTCATCAAACCACCGCCATTCGAACGCCCATTGCAAGAGCTACCTCCACCATGCACCACCTGAAGTTCGGCCCCCCCAAACTCCTCGAAATGCGTGCGTGACCTGAAGCAAACGGCCCACTTTTGCTCCTCCTACGTTGCACCAAAACCCATCATCACCATATGGAATCGAAGCTCTCGTCGAGCTCTTCGACTTTGTAGTTGAGCACTTCGCGTAATTCCTTACGGATTGAGAGAGATTAATGGAAGAAGATGAGATGATTTCAGCCATCAAAAATGATGGTGGCGGCTGTGATATTAGGGTTAGGGTTTGGAATGATTTTTGCAAAAGGGAACATGTGAGGGGCCTTTTATAGAATTTTAAATGAAAACACTATTCATTTTAAAATTTTCAACTCCGATTTACGCGCCGAAACTGACGTTCCTAGGGTTTATCCCGCGTTCCGGACACAATGGAACAGGTTTCGGAAGCTAATTCGGAAATCTGTGCGAGTTATGGCTACAAACGTTCAATTTAAATTAAACCGATTTAAATCGATTTCTAGGCGTTTTAATTTGTACTGGACAAACGGTAAATCCAATTGACACGAAATTTGAAACCTTACAATAATATCACATTACGGATCCGATGAAACTAGTTTCGTCGAAATCCGAGACTTTTTGAAAAATGGCTATTTTAACTCGCCAAATTTAAATTAAAAACAATTCGATGCGTTTCGAGCTGCCACGCTCAAACGGTAACTCCGATTGACACGAGAATTGAAATCCGGTAATAACTAACTATTACGGATCCAATGGAACTAGTTTCGTTCAATTCTGAGACTGTTCAAAAATTGACTATTTTCACTAGTCGATTTTAATATTAAAATATTCAATTTTCACAATTTAACTTTTAATTCGATTTTAAAAGTTCTAAAATACCATTCTAACTTCAATATGATAAAATAAAATTTTACAAATCATTTTCAATCATATTTAACTCAATTTTCAATTATTTTCATAATTTAACATATTAAATTATCGATTTAATTATTCAATTAAACCCAATAATTCAAAATAAAAATTTATTTGACTTATAAATTCACTTCTTAATATTTAAAATGAATCAAATATTCAAATTTTAATTTCTAAAAATTCTGAGTCGTTACAATCTTCCCCCCATAAAAGAATTTCGTCCTCGAAATTATCAAGTAAGAAAGTTACAAAATTTATTAATTTTTCAAAATCCATAGTTAATACTTCTTACAATACTTTACTAAGTTTTCAAATCACACTTAGTTATCTTTTCAAAAACAACTACTATTGTTTAACTTTCAATTCCAAATCAAAGTTAAAGTTTTCAAAAAATTTCCCATTTTCCTCAAAATTTTCTAACGCCTTAAATTTTCGGAAAAATTCGCCATAGTCTCCTTTGCGCGGCTCGATCCGAAAAAAAAAATGACAGTATATATATCACAAATATACATCTCATCAAGTAATGAGGCATCCCGAAGGGAAAAAAGTATAAAAGTACGGTATGTAATCCGAGATATGTACCTTATATTTTATTAGCGAGCATATACGGCTAATATAGCGCGAAAGCGAGCTCCAAATGCGAAGCAAACACGATCCGCACCTACTAAACACTCAACAAACAACATGAGAATCATGCATATATGAAAATAGTATCAATATACAACATATAGCAACATAATAACTATATATGTCAACATAGCAATGCATTCAAAACAATATATACAACCATCAATCAACTAAATATTCATTCATATTCAATTTCAATTAGTTTGCATTTCCTAATTTTCATTCAAGTTGGTTCACTTCCAAATCAAATTCAATTTCTTTTCAAATTTATTTACCTTTAATTTGAATTCAATCTACTTTAGCTTTCAATTTCATTAACTCATTTTCATTAACACTTAATGAATTATATACAATCTATCAACAATCATATAACAACCAATGTATATTAATTGCAACCAAATTCCTTTGCTTATATTCATTAAATTTTGGTTTAGCACCATCACTTTCTATTGGTTTAATAAATTGATTTTCATTCAATTATTCAACTTTCAATAACATTAGATTTTTATGAATTAACACCTATATTCATTATTTCATACCAATTATTCACATTCAATTGATTACATTCAATCCATTCATTCAATTCAATTACAAAAGTTGAATTTCATTCATATAACTCAAGTTCACATTTATCACTTCACTTTATTATTTTACTTTGATACTAATATCAACTTCATTCAACATCACTTAAGTTATATTCCATTTAACTTTAAATTCATCTTTATTTATCACTCATATTCATAAACATATTCATATAGTTTTACTTCTTATATATATAAGTTTATTTCACAATTGTAAATCACTTTAATTATAATTTCATTCTTATAATTCTTTTGCTTATACAATTATTCTTTAATTTAGGTTATTCAAACAACTAAACAATCAACTATATACACTTTAATAATTTTGAAAAATTATTCCTTTATATATAAAATATACTTAAGGTAAAATTATTTCATTTACCCAATTTAAAACAATATTATGTCGAATTGTTCTATACAAGTGTTTAGAAACTCCTTCGGCATAGTCTTGCGGACCACGCTGACGAAAGTTCATATGCCACTCAACAAACCAATCATCACAATATAAAACAATTTTATATTCACTAACATATACGCTCTCATAGCTATTATTACACTCAAATTCATTCTAGAGTACTGCTGACTCTATCTCTAATGAGTAATACCCAACAGAACCATGGTTGTCGCTTAACCATAAGCTCCGATACCAAATGTAACGCCCCGGAAATTTTCGACTTTCGAAAATTCAACATCGACACTCACTTTATCGACTGTCGAGAAATCGAAGGCCGAAAAACCGAAATGTTATGGTTTAAGAAAAAGAAAGAGGTAGAAGAAGATAGAAAAATAGAGGAAAAGATAGAGAATAGAGAGAGAAGGAAAGAGAATAGAATATAGAACAGAAAGGAAACAGAGAATAGAACAAAAAGAAAATAGAACGATAGAACGGAATAGAAAACAACAGAACAACAACAGAATCTCACAATTCGCAGCGGAACAACATATAATAATAAATGAATAATCTTTAAACAAAGAACTATATCAGTTATTACATTTTATACATTACATTTCATTACATCATATCATCAGAGTGTACAACAATAACAAACAAATAGTGCAGCGGAAAAAGAAATACTATATAAACTAGTAATACGCCATGCCATCCAGCTTGCCTCCAGCAACTCCAGAATATCCAGAATATCCTGATAAACCTAACTCTTAACTGCCTGTGTGGAAATTGGTGGGCACCCAAAGTTTAGGAAGGAAAACAATAAACTCCGAGTCAGTCATGTGACTGGTGTGAGAACTCAAAACAGTTTATTTAACTTTAAAATCAAAATAGAGAGATATTTTTAAATTCAATTCGCAATGCTTTTAAGAATGGGACTACCATAAGGCCTCCCGCACACACACACATGCAAACGCAGAATCGGAGGAGATTTCTCCTTATGATAGTCAAAGATGCTTGATACGCATTAAAAAGAACATTTGATATTATTACTAGTGCATAGTGTAGAGAAAATCATTTCGAAAGTAGAATATAAATCTTAGCCAGCATAGGCATTTCGCATTTATGCCTACTATAGCTACCATCCAAACAGTGTTGCGACACCATAAGTGAATGATAGGTCCTACAACTAAAACCGTACAAGATCGTATTGTTTCTTTGGATTTCCAACGAATGATCAGGCCAAGGAACTTCCCATTGCCACATGAGAATGCCTCTGGATGGACATCCCCGAGAACCAAACCGGATCTCTACCAACACAAGGCCGGGTTACCCCTAACTGAGTAACAACTGACCGAATATGCCATCCCCCGGTCCTTTGGGACCTTTCACCGAGCGCTCGTAATCAATTCACACAATCATAACAAAGTGTTTTCAACATGAGTAAGTATCTGGGCTCCATACCATGATACCACCCTTTTCCAGAAGGAAATGCACACATCCTAAAGGGCGCTACCCCTCATAACCTTGCTGCTTCTTTCCTGTTTTTACCATTCACGGGGTGTGAGGCTCGACGAAGTCACGTCCACAAAAACATACTTTATACAAAAGCCATGCTTTGGGTCAACAAATGATCATAGAAATGATCACCAGGATAGACGATCAAATAAACGATCCTATCACAAATAATCAACACAATGATCATTTACAGCAACACTCAGCATGTCACATTACCAAATTGGGAATATATCGCTGATAACATTCAACTACATAACCTCTAAGCTCGTACGTCTCAGAGAAGGGTGTTAAGCTAAAAGAATAAATTCTCCGCCACCAACAGAAATATATTTGAATGAAATCGGCTTTATATCTCAATTTGTAATGTCAGACATACAATCCATACAAGTCTGTTCCGGGCTCGAACAAAACCGAAGGCACTTACAAAGAAGTCCTTGCAATCCGGATATTCACAATCCTGATCGGATTTCCCATCACTTAGGGAGTCTCTATACCGTTGCAACTCAGTGCAGAGACAATCGACAGGTCATCCTATCGCTTTCGCAAATACCGGGTCTTCAACACCGATCTTCAATGCAATTCATAACGACGTATCACATATTCGGAATGGGTTATACGACCCCATGGTCCTTTCCCGGTTAACCCGAATAGTGAGCGCTTATTCAAAAATAAGTGTGGCATTCAAATTCAAACAAATCACATCAATTACCCATTCAAAGGGAAATATTGATAGTCGGTTATTGAACTATCAATAGAGATATGCACACATCACCATATTCCAAATAATTTTTCAAATTATTTATTTTCCAAAATATCTTCACTAGATATATAATTTTCAACACTTCAAAAATAAATCAATATTTATTTTTAAACCAATTCTACTTTCTTTTATAAATTCAATAGTGAATTTACATTCCAAAGTATTAATGAATATACGACTTCAATTCGATTTATAATATTCATTTTCAATTTATCTTCAAAAAGATAAATTCTCTAATATTCACTTTATATTGGAAAAACATTTCCATACTTATTTATTCATAAGTAATTCACAAATTTTATTTATTTCCAACACTTCAAAAATATTCAATATACTTAAATCGAGATTAAGTATATATTTCATTCTTTAAGGAAATCATTCTCATAAACATATTTATTTGGGCCAAAACGAATGTTGCGTAAAACATCGTTACGACTACCCAAAATCACTAGTATAGGGATTCGAATTTTAAGATAGATATATAAATCCCAATACTATACAAAACATTTCCTTTCGGAAATCATTTACTATAACAACAGTGTTATAGTCCACCATTTCCTTTTATTTCTCGAAAACGTCTATTTCAACAATCAATGTTGAAATCTATGGTTTCGAATCTTAACACATTTTAAAACATCGTTAGATCGTTTTAATTCAGTTTAAAATATCACATTCTGAACATTTTCTTTAACATATTATTCACTATTCAAAAACGTGAATATACTACGTTAATAAATTTCATTCTTTTATTCATTTTATTTCAAAGGATTATTCACAGTCAAAAACGTGAATATAACTCCATTAATAAGTTTCAACAATTTACTTATCAAAATAAGTCGTTTGCGAATTTATAAAACAACGTTTATAAATTCCATTTCTAATTATTTTATAACAACTTCCTTTATAAATTCCTTTATTAACCTATTCGATTTATAACTCAATTATAAAACAAAAGTTCACATTATAAGTTAAACACTTATAAAACGATTATTTTACAAAATCGTTCCCTTGAACTTCATAATTATAAATCTTATAACTTATAAGATTCAATGATTTATTCAACTATTCTTTTAATAACTTTATAAAATTTATAAATCTTACTATTTATAAATTTCATTTATAACTTCACCATTTAAATTCTATAAATTTCATTCTTTAATGAAATTCATTTTCACTTCATTCAAACACTTATAAAAACTCGTTTTATAATGTCTATATTTCAATTTATAAATATCCATTTATAAATCTCTTAATATAAATCAATTTATATTATTCTTTTAAAACGACTTTAATCTCCTTTATTATTTCACCAATTTGATTCATAAAATAATTAAATTTTATAAATCCTATATTTAACTTTTTTACAATAAATTCTAAAATCCCGATTATAAAAACTGTTAAGGAATAGTCAATCACGACAACAACGATATCATATATCGATATGATAATCCATCAAATATCAAAATATCTGAAATCAAATAAAAACTGTTAAGGAATCCAGTTGGATCCCTCCAACCTGTTTTCCTGCATCCAAAAACATTAGCACAATACCAATTTCGCTCCAGTACGAAATTATCGCGGTATATGGGATTTAAAATATTATCCGCTTAATAGACGGCGCAATAGGGTCTCATCCGCTAAACAAAAAATGCGGGAAATCAATAACTCCAATATATACATATGCCAATATATATATATTGCTATTATATATAATACCAATTTCACTGTTTATGAAATATTCGCGGTATATGTTTTTAATAAATAACATCCGCTTACTAACGGCGTATAATGTCTATTTTATCGATCAATAGATAACAATCATCATTCAAACATGCATTCAAATATTTTAAATCTAACTATTTAAAATAAAATCGAAACTGATTCGATTGAGTGAGAAGTTCTCACCTTGATTTTAAATTCCGTTTTAGCGATTTATTTCGAATAAAATTAAACGGACGTTTAATTTTACCCAAAATTCTCACTAACTCCAAACGACTCCAATCCAATTTCATCGCGTAGTGCTCGTCCATACGATTCCAACGCAACTGGTTTCGCGCATTTTCGACCTCGTATGAAAAAGTTATGAATTTTTAAAGATTGCACGATTTTACATAAACAAATTACAACCGAATTTTTTTTTTTTTTTTTTATAACCTAAACGAATCAGAGCCATCGATTCCAAACTCCTGCAATCCAGGCCGCACCCCTTCTCTCCCTCTCCCTCACGCAACTCCATCTCCAGATACAAAACACGCAACTCAAACCCACCCCCTAGAACTAGGGTTTAATCTTGCTCCTCCTACACTCGACGAAACTTCATCAAACCACCGCCATTCGAACGCCCATTGCAAGAGCTACCTCCACCATGCACCACCTGAAGTTCGGCCCCCCCAAACTCCTCGAAATGCGTGCATGACCTGAAGCAAACGGCCCACCTTTGCTCCTCCTACGTTGCACCAAAACCCATCATCACCGTATGGAATCGAAGCTCTCGTCGAGCTCTTCGACTTTGTAGTTGAGCACTTCGCGTAATTCCTTACGGATTGAGAGAGATTAATGGAAGAAGATGAGATGATTTCAGCCATCAAAAATGATGGTGGCGGTTGTGATATTAGGGTTAGGGTTTGGAATGATTTTTGCAAAAGGGAACATGTGAGGGGCCTTTTATAGAATTTTAAACGAAAACACTATTCATTTTAAATTTTTCAACTCCGATTTACGCGTCGAAACTGACGTTCCTATGGTTTATCCCGCGTTCCGGACACAATGGAGCAGGTTTCGGAAGCTAATTTGGACATCTGTGTGAGTTATGGCTACAAACGTTCAATTTAAATTAAACCGATTTAAATCGATTTCTAGGCGTTTTAATTTGTACCGGACAAACGGTAAATCCAATTGACATGAAATTTCAAACCTTACAATAATATCACATTACGGATCCGATGAAACTGGTTTCGTCGAAATCTGAGACTTTTTGAAAAATGGCTATTTTAACTCGCCAAATTTAAATTAAAAACAATTCGATGCGTTTCGAGCTGCCACGCTCTATCGGTAACTCCGATTGACACGAGAATTGAAATCCGGTAATAACTAACTATTACGGATCCAATGGAACTGGTTTCGTTCAATTCTGAGACTGTTCAAAAATTGACTATTTTCACTAGTCGATTTTAATATTAAAATATTCAATTTTCACAATTTAACTTTTAATTCGATTTTAAAAGTTCTAAAATATCATTCTAACTTCAATATGATAAAATAAAATTTTACAAATCATTTTCAATCATATTTAACTCAATTTTCAACTATTTTCATAATTTAACATATTAAATTATCGATTTAATTATTCAATTAAACCCAATAATTCAAAATAAAAATTTATTTGACTTATAAATTCACTTCTTAATATTTAAAATTAATCAAATATTCAAATTTTAATTTCTAAAAATTCTGGGTCGTTACAATTTCTGACAATATTAAATTCCAAAGTTTGATTTAATTTAATATATTCAATTGTAAAAAATATGGGTCATTACATAGTAGAAGTCTCGCTTCAATAGGAAGTATTAAGTGGCTGAAAGGATTCCGTGCAATATCAGCTACTAGTGAGGAGTCCGCCTTGGGATTACAGTTTGTAAGTGACATGGATCTGCCTTATATAAGGTAGTAAATAGTTAGAGTTTGCATAATTCCCATTAAAAGATATTAAATGATTTAATTACTATCTCTTGCATTGATAGGATATTATTGAAGATAGATATGTGCTATTGGTATAATAGCAAGTTAGCAACGGGCTGATATTTGAAAAGCCCTTTTATGTAAGCCGATAGGACTGTATTTGGGCAGACTTATATTGTAAGTAGATAACGTAAGACACATTCTTATTTAAATTGTATTGCCCAAGTACTAATGCAGTAAGAGTTTAGATTTTTATTCACCAGATATATGTTGATCTGACTCTTTCCTCGTTACAACATAGGTTAGAAAGGGTGATGTTGAAGGTGGAGACATTATAGATGTAACGATCGCGACTTTTCGACGCTCGAAAACCGACATCAATACGTCCACTGTATCAACTGCCTAGCAATCGAAGGCCGGAAAACCGTACCGTTAGGGTTGAAGAAAAAGAAAAAGGTAGAAGAAGAGAGAAAAGACAAAAAAGATAGAATAGAACAATATTAGAATCTCACAATTCGCAACGGCACAACATATAATAGATAAATGAATAATCTTTAAACAAAGAACTATATCAGTTTTTAAATTTCATCATATTACATTACATTACATCATCAGAGTGTACAACGACAAACAACAACAAACAACGGAAAAGAAATACTATATACTAGTGAATATGCCATGCCATCCAACTTGCCTCCAGCAACTCCTGAATTCCAGAATATCCTGATAAACCTGACTCTTGACTGCCCGTGTGGAAATTGGTGGGCACCCAGAGTTTAGGAAAGAAAACAATAAACTCCGAGTCAGTCATGTGACTGGTGTGAGAACTAAAACAGTTTATTTTTTTTAAAACAAAGTACAGGATAATTTGTTTTAAAATAGATTCGTAATGCTTTTCAGAAAATGAGACTACCATAAGGCCTTTCAGAAAATGAGACTACCATAAGGCCTCCCGCACACACACACAATGCAAACGCAGAATCGGAGGAGATTTCTCCTTATGATAGTCAAAGATGCTTGATACGCATTAAAAAGAAACATTTGATATCATTACTAGTGCGTAGTGTAGGAAAATTATTTCTAAAGTAAAGATATAAATCTTAGCCAGCATAGGCATTTCGCACTTATGCCTACTATAGCTACCATCCAAACAGTGGGGCGCCACCATAAGTGAATGATAGGTTCTACAACTAAAACCGTAGAAGATCGTATTGTTTCTTTGGATTTCCAACAAATGGTCAGGCCAAGGAACTTCCCATTGCCACATGGAAACGCCTCTGGAATGACGTCCCGAGAACCAAACCGGATCTCTGCCAACACAAGGCCGGGTTACCCCTAACTGGGTAACTAGTGACACGAATATGTCATCCCCCGATCGTAACCGATCTATATCCGAGGATCCTCGATTTCCAACAACCACAAAGCAATAAATTTGTAGCAACAACATAGGTTAAGTATTTGGGCTCCATTCCATGATACCACCTCTATCCAGAAGGAATTACATACACTAAAGGGGTGCTACCCCCTAATAACCTTGCTGCATCCTTCCTGTTTTGACCATTTCCGGGGTGTGAGGTCCGACGAAGTCTCGTCCACAAAGCCACGCTTTATACAAAAGCTGTGCTTTGGGTCAACAAATGATCAAAGTAATGATCACCAAGATAGATGATCAAACAAATGATCATATCACAAATGATCAAACAATGATCATCTCACAACAACACTCAGCATGCCACACTACCAAATTGGGAGTATATCACTAATAACCTTCAACTACATAACCTCTGAGCTCATACGTCTCAGAGAAGGGTGTTAAGCTAAGAGAATAAATTCTCCGTCACCAACAGAAATATATTTGAAAGAAATCAGCTTTATATCTCAACTTGTAATGCCAGACATACAATCCATGCAAGTCTGTTCCGGGCTCGAACAGAACCGAAGGCACTTACAAAGAAGTCCTTGCATTCCGGATAATTTCTAATCACGTCCGGACTTCCCGTCACTAAGGGTGATAAAACCTCTATATCGGAGATCAGCCGATGCAAAGCAACTCAACGGTAATCCTTCCATTTTCAAAAATATCTGGTCTTCAACACCGGTCATCGAATGCAATCCATTACGACGTATCACATATTCGGAATGGGTTATACGACCCCAAGGTCCTTTCCCGGCTAACCCGAATAGTGAGCGCTTATTTTTAAAAATAAGTAGAGCATTCAAATTCAAGCAATCACAAACCCATTTAAAGGTAAATATTGATAGTCGGTTATTTAACTATCAATAGGTATGCACAACATTACCAGATTCCAAATAATTTTCCAAATTATTTATTTTTCAAAATATGTACAAGATATATATATATATATATATATATATATAATTCCCATACTTCAAAAATAAATCGATATTTATTTTTAAACCAATTTTCCCAATTTCATTTATAAATTCCATATTGAATTTACATTTCCTAAATATCTGTGAATATACGATTTTCAAATCAAATTCAAATATCCACTTTCAATCTATCTTTAAAAAGATAGTTCTCAAATCATTCATTTCATATTGGAAAACATTTCCCTACTTATTTAAAAATAAGTATTTCACAAATCTATTTATTTTCCACATTTGAAAATTTTCAATATACTTAAATCAAAATTAAGTATATATTTCATTCTTTAAGGAAAACATTCACTTAAACACATTTATTTGGCCCAAAACGAATGTTGCGTTAAACATCGTTACGACAGCCCAAAATCACTAGTATAGGGATTCGAAATTTAAATAGATATATAAATCCCAATACTGTACAAAAACGTTTCCTTTCGGAAATCATTTACTATAACAATGGTGTTATAGTCTACCATTTCCTTCAATTCCTTGAAAACGCCTATTTCAACAATAAATGTTGAAATCTATGTTTTCAATACTTAATACATTTAAATCATCTCTAATCGTTTTAATTCTATTTAAAATATCATTTTTCCCCAAAACATTTCCTTAATATATTATTCATTATCCAAAATTGTGAACATACTTCGTTAATCCAAATTCAACATTTTCACATATTAAATTAAAGGATTTTCCTCAGTCCGAAATCGTGGATATAATTCCTTTAAAAAAATTCTATGTTTACTTATCAAATTTATTTGATTACGGATTTATAAAACAACATTTATAAATTCCATTTCTATTTCATAACTACTTCGATTTATAAATCTCCTTTAATAACCAATTCTATTTATATTTCATTTACATGTCGAATCCAACTTATAAGTAAATTACTTATAATCCATTTATTCACAAATCCATTCTTTTATATCATCATTTATTCATAAATCTAAAATTCTTATTTACTTATAAAACTAGAGACAACTTTATTTTAATACTTATAAAAGCTCGTTTTATAATTCCAATATCTTTAACTTATAAAATATCAATTTTATAAATCTTTTATATAAACCGTTTATAATGATTCAAAAATCCCAATTTAAACCATTTTATAAATTTAATCAACTGTTTATTTCAAAAAAATCATGCTTTGGTTATATTTCACAAAAATTCTAATTTTTATAACATAAAAATTTATAACGTTTTAATTATTTAAAATGAATCAATTCGAAAATTTAATAAACGTATAATTTTCAAAAATCACTTTAAAAATCCCTTAAAAATCAAAATCGTTATTTTTAAACTTCAAAAATGGATCCGATGATGCAACACACCAACAAATAAATCACGGCATCCAAACATCATATATCGATACGATAATCAACCAAATATCACAATATATGTAAATAAATAAATACGGTTGAGGAATCCAGTTGGATCCCTCCAACCTGTTTCCCTGCATCCACAGATGTTAGCACAATACTAATCCCGTTTCAAGACGGGATATCGCGGTATATGGGATTTATAAAATATTATCCGCTTAATAGGCGGCGCAATAGGGTCTCATCCGCTATATAATGCGGGAAATCAACAACTCCAATATATACATATTCCAATATATATATATATTGCTATATATAGATATATCCTACTATATCTAATATCACAACCAAACAACAATCAATAACTGCAATCCAAATTTTCAATTTGAGTGAGAAGATCTCACCTTTGATTTTATTTCGCAGTCCATTTCCATTTCAGCTCGTTTTCTTCGAAGTTTTGACCTTGTATAAATATTTATACAATTCATTAATATCCGAATAAATTGAAGATTTAATTTCCCATTTTAAAATTTTTAGTTCAACTAACATTTGTTATTTTAAACTAATATTTAACAAATGATTCAATTTAAATCAAAGAATTTAATTTGATACACATTTCCCTTTATTCAAAATTCAATCTATACATGTATTTCTGCATAAACATATATATTTTTTCTTTGTCTTTGAAACTCATACAGTTATACAATAAAATTAAATATTTTCAAAAACCAATTTTTCATACTGTTCAACATTTTAAAATTCGTATACATATATTTATTATTATCATTTTCAAGCTGTTTATAATCAGTATCTTTTTAAATGAAGATATATATTTCCTAAAAATATTCTCATATAAAATCTACTGCAAAAATTTATTTTAAAAAGAAAAAAAACATTCCGTCAATTTGAATTCAATCAAATTATCTAATCGAGAAAATCACCGAACCCCCTACCCTCCATCTCGCGCTGCCCCATGCTCGAACCCCTAGCCTTGCCGCCACCCTAGACGTGACGTCAATCGCTTCGCCCGAAGGAGCGAACCCCCAAATCGAACAATTCCACCTCGCCGCTGCTCCTCGAGCGCGCGCCATCGTCTGAAACCCCATCGCCATCGACCAATACACCCAACGCCGCCTCGATATCGAGAAGCCCCTTGCCATCGCGATCGCGCGACGCTGCCTCCCTCACAGCGCGTGCTCGAGAACAAACCCCAACGCTGCCAAAATCGATCACGACCCTTGAATCGCGATTTCATATTAATTTTTTTTTCACAAGGCTGCGGCCATTAGTAAACGAGAAGAAGACTTTTGATCGGCCATTTGATTTTTAGCCAAGAGGATGTGAATTGAATAAAGGGGAGGAGGGGAATTTAAAAATGAAAGAGCGTGCTTTCACGATTTCGTTCATGATCTTAGGCGCGATACTAGGCGCGATACTAGGCGTAATTTTAGGCACGATTTTAGGGAAGATAACGTGTGTATGTTGACTCAATTTGAATTTCAAATTTAAATTGAGTTTGATTTAATTTTAACGCGTTTATACGTCGTACGCTCGCATAATAACTCCGATCAATACGAAATTTGAAATCCGGTAATAATTCAATATTACAGACCCAATGGAACTGGTTTCGTCGAATTCCGAGACTGTACCTCGGAAGGCTATTTTTAAATATCGATTCAAACGATATAATTTCAAAACTGAACAATTCACTTTCAAATTCAATTCTGAAGCTTCTATTATCTTCAATATTATCAATACAGATTTTACAAGCCTTTGAAATATTTTTAACCAGCTTAAAATTGAAGATTCAAATTTTTATTCAACTTTCAATAGATTAAACTCTATAATTTAATTGCCAAATTCATTCTGATAATTTGAAATTCAAGTCAAACCATCATTCAAATATTTAAAATTAATCAAATATTTTCAATTTAAATTGTTCAAAATTCTGGGTCGTTACAATCTTCCCCCCTTAAAAGAATTTCGTCCCGAAATTACAAGTTAGGAAGAATGGTCCTTAACTCGTCTACTATTTTTTTCACAATCCAATAGTGTTATCAACTTACTAACCTAAATCTTTTTATTTAAAGATCCATTATCATCTCAACTAGCTTTCCAACTTCACTTATAGGTTTTAAACAATACTGTTTACTTCAAAATTCAAATTCAAATTTAAAACTTTAAAATTTTCGAGAAAATTTTTCTAACGCCCTAAATTTTCGAAAAATTTCGCCAGCGTCTCCTTTGCGCGGCTAGTTCAGTACGACTACAAAATGGCACCACGGCCCCTCAGATTCAAAAAGAAAAGAAAACACCAAGCGGTTGGAGAAGAGAATCATCAAATTTCATACTGAAATTGAAATACGTACCTTTTGTCGAGCAATTCAATTTTATCTTTGAAATCAAAATCTCAATTCCATTTCTTTTAATACACCTGTATGTCCTGCCAGTAGTAGTATCCATAATATCCAATTGCAATATTCAAACCATTTTGCCAATTCCATTACAAAATATTCAATATATGCTTCTTATCTTTACTATTGAAGTTATATATTCAATTTCATTTAATTTTGCATTTCAATTTCATTTGAATTTAATTCATAATTTCAATTTCATTTGAATTCAATTTATCTTCTATTCTGAATATTGAATTTTATCAATCATCTTTTATTTACAACTGCACTATTTTAAATTAGTTCCCATTACTAATTCATTACAAGTTCTAATTCATTTCATCTTGCACAATTCAAATTGGTTGTCAATATTCAGTTTTCAATTTCAGTTTATAACCACGTATATTTAAACTGGATTTCAAATTCCATATGAATTCAATTTACTTCATTTACTTGCAATTGTAAATTCATTCATTCTCAATTTATTTCCATAATTCAATACTCAATTCCAATTCATTTTAATTACTCCAAATTTATTTTCAACACAATGAATTTTCTTTAAGTAATTATTTCACTTCGTTCCTTAGACATTTCTTCCAATTCACTTCATTCAAATTTATTCACTTATACTTACTTTAATTTAACTCCATTCTTTAAGTTAAATTTATTCTATCAAAATTTAGTTTGTATAAGTTATCAACTTATTTATTATTCCCATAAATATTTTAAATAGGATTCCAGAGTCTTTTCTATCTTTCAAAACCATTATTGAAAACAATTCAAACTATCCTTTGAATTTCCAAAACCAAACCCAAATTTTCCAAACAACTTTCACTTAAAACAATTTGGCAGCAATCCCTCTTTTGGAAACCCGAAAATGAACATCAGTAATGCCGCAGTCATTACCGAAGCTATTTTCCAGCGACCGAAAAGAGTTTAGAGCTTTTCATTCCTTCAAAACATTTTTCCAAAAAAAACCTTTGAAAATTATTTTGAAATCAAAAAGGAATTTAATTTCTAAAATTTCCAAATTCTTTCAAAAACATTTCCAAATACTTCCCTGGAATTCTATTTCCAATTATAAGTCACATTTATAATTTATATTCTCCAATTTCATTGGTATATGGATTTATTTCTTAACTTTTGATTATGATTCCAATTTCTTATTTTCAACAATCAATGGTAATAATTTAATATTATTACTTCCTAACAACCAAGCAACCATATACTATAATAATTTATATAAAATCATTTATTTTATATACAAAAATAGTTTTGGGTAAAATTATTTCATTTACCCGATTTTTAAAAAAATACTGTGTCGGTTTATCTTGTTCAAGAGTTTAAAAACCCCTATCGACATAGTTAGGCAGACTGCACCGACTAAAATCTATAAACAATCAACCGATAAGTCAACACAATACAAACAAGTTATATTCACTAACAAATACGCACTAATATCTATTATTACACTCACACTCATTCTAGAGTACTGCTGACTCTATCTCTAATGAGTAACACCCAACAGAGCCATGGTTGTCGCTTAACCATATGCTCTGATACCAAATGTAATGATCGCGACTTTTCGACGCTCGAAAACCGACATCAATACGTCCACTGTATCAACAGCCTAGCAATCGAAGGCCGGAAAACCGTACCGTTAGGGTTGAAGAAAAACAATAAGGTAAAGAAGAGAGAAAAGACAAAAAAGATAGAACAGAACAATATTAGAATCTCACAATTTGCAACGGAACAACATATAATAGATAAATGAATAATCTTTAAACAAAGAACTATATCAGTTTTTACATTTCATCATATTACATTACATTACATCATCAGAGTGTACAACGACAAACAACAACAAACAGCGGAAAATAAATACTATATACTAGTGAATATGCCATGCCATCCAACTTGCCTCCAGCAACTCCTGAATTCCAGAATATCCTGATAAACCTGACTCTTGACTGCCCGTGTGGAAATTGGTGGGCACCCAGAGTTTAGGAAGGAAAACAATAAACTCCGAGTCAGTCATGCGACTGGTGTGAGAACTAAAACAGTTTATTTTTTTTAAAACAAAGTACAGGATAATTATTTTTAAAATAGATTCGTAATGCTTTTTAGAAAATGAGACTACCATAAGGGCTCCCGCACACACACAATGCAAACGCAGAATTGGAGGAGATTTCTCCTTATGATAGTCAAAGATGCTTGATACGCAGTTAAAAGAAACATTTGATATTATTACTAGTGCATAGTGTAGGAAAATTATTTCGAAAGTAAAGATATAAATCTTAGCCAGCATAGGCATTTCGCACTTATGCCTACTATAGCTACCATCCAAACAGTGCGGCGCCACCATAAGTGAATGATAGGTTCTACAACTAAAACCGTACAAGATCGTATTGTTTCTTTGGATTTCCAACAAATGGTCAGGCCAAGGAAATTCCCATTGCCACATGGAAACGCCTCCGGAATGACGTCCCGAGAACCAAATCGGATCTCTGCCAACACAAGGCCGGGTTACCCTTAACTGGGTAATTACTGACACGAATATGTCATCCCCCGATCGTAACCGATCTATATTCGAGGATCCTCGATTTCCAACAACCACAAAGCAATAAATTTGCAGCAACAACATAGGTTAAGTATCTGGGCTCCATACCATGATACCACCTCTATCCAGAAGGAATGGCATACACTAAAGGGGTGCTACCCCCTAATAACCTTGCTGCATCCTTCCTGTTTTGACCATTTCCGGGGTGTGGGGTCCGACGAAGTTTCATCCACAAAGCCACGCTTTATACAAAAGTTGTGCTTTAGGTTAACAAATGATCAAAGTAATGATCACCAAGATAAATGATCAAACAAATGATCATATCACAAATGATCAAACAATGATCATCCCACAGCAATACTCAGCATGCCACACTACCAAATTGGGAGTATATCACTAATAACCTTCAACTACATAACCTCTGAGCTCGTACGTCTCAGAGAAGGGTGTTAAGCTAAGAGAATAAAATCTCCACCACCAACAGAAATATATTTGAAAGAAATCAGCTTTATATCTCAACTTGTAATGTCAGACATACAATCCATACAAGTCTGTTCCGGGCTCGAACAGAACCGAAGGCACTTACAAAGAAGTCCTTGCATTCCGGATAATTTCTAATCACGTCCGGACTTCCCGTCACTATGGGTGATAAAACCTCTATATCGGAGATCAGCCGATGCAGAGCAACTCAATGGTAATTCTTCCATTTTCAAAAATATCCGGTCTTCAACACCGGTCATCAAATGCAATCCATTACGACGTATCACATATTCGGAATGGGTTATACGACCCCAAGGTCCTTTCCCGGCTAACCCGAATAGTGAGCGCTTATTTTTAAAAATAAGTGTAGCATTCAAATTCAAGCATTCACAACAAATACCTATTTAAAGGTAAATATTGATAGTCGGTTATTTAACTATCAATAGGTATGCACAACATCACCAGATTCCAAATAAATTTCCAAATTATTTATTTTCCAAAATATCTTTACAAGATATATATATAAATAATTCCCATACTTCAAAAATAAATCGATATTTATTTTTAAACCAATTTTCCCAATTTCATTTATAAATTCCATATTGAATTTACATTTCCTAAATATCTGTGAATATACGATTTTCAAATCAATTTCAAGTATCCACTTTCAATTTATCTTTAAAAAGATAATTCTCAAATCATTCATTTCATATTGGAAAACATTTCCCTACTTATTTAATAATAAGTATTTCACAAATCTATTTATTTTCCACATTTGGAAAATATTCAATATACTTAAATCGAAATTAAGTATATATTTCATTCTTTAAGGAAAACATTCACTTAAACACATTTATTTGGGCCAAAACGAATGTTGCGTAAAACATCGTTACGACAACCCAAAATCACTAGTATAGGGATTCGAAATTTAAATAGATATATAAATCCCAATACTGTACAAAAACGTTTCATTTCGGAAATCATTTACTATAACAACGGTGTTATAGTCTACCATTTCCTTCAATTCCTTGAAAACGCCCATTTCAACAATAAATCTTGAAATCTATGTTTTCAATACTTAATACATTAAAACATCTCTAATCGTTTTAATTCTATTTAAAATATCATTTTTCCCCAAAACATTTCCTTAATATATTATTCATTATCCAAAATCGTGAATATACTTCGTTAATCCAAATTCAACATTTTCACATATTAAACTAAAGGATTTTCCACAGTCCAAAATCGTGGATATAATTCCTTTAAAAAAATTCTATGTTTACTTATCAAATTTATTTGATTACGGATTTATAAAACAACGTTTATAAATTCCATTTCTATTTCATAACTACTTCGATTTATAAATCTCCTTTAATAACCAATTCTATTTATATTTCATTTACATGTCGAATCCAACTTATAAGTAAATTACTTATAATCCATTTATTCACAAATCCATTCTTTTATATCATCATTTATTCATAAATCTAAAATTCTTATTTACTTATAAAACTAGAGATAACTTTATTTTAATACTTATAAAAGCTCGTTTTATAATTCCAAAATCTTTAACTTATAAAATATCAATTTTATAAATCTTTTATATAAACCGTTTATAATAATTCAAAAATCCCAATTTAAACCATTTTATAAATTTAATCAACTATTTATTTCAAAAAAATCATGCTTTGGTTATATTTCACAAAAATTCTAATTTTTATAACATAAAAATTTATAACGTTTTAATTATTTAAAATGAATCAATTCGAAAATTTAATAAACGTATAATTTTCAAAAATCACTTTAAAAATCCCTTAAAAATCAAAATCGTTATTTTTAAACTTCAAAAATGGATCCGATGATGCAACACACCAACAAATAAATCACGGCATCCAAACATCATATATCGATACGATAATCAATCAAATATCACAATATGTGTAAATAAATAAATACGGTTGAGGAATCCAGTTGGATCCCTCCAACCTGTTTCCCTTCATCCAAAGATGTTAGCACAATACCAATCCCGTTTCAAGACGGGATATCGCGGTATATGGGATTTATAAAATATTATCCGCTTAATAGGCGGCGCAATAGGGTCTCATCCGCTATATAATGCGGGAAATCAACAACTCCAATATATACATATTCCAATATATATATATATTGCTATATATGGATATATCCTACTAATCTAATATCACAACCAAACATCAATCAATAACTGCAATCCAAATTTTCAATTTGAGTGAGAAGATCTCACCTTTGATTTTATTTCGCAGTCCATTTCCATTTCAGCTCGTTTTCTTCGAAGTTTTGACCTTGTATAAATATTTATACAATTCATTAATATCCGAATAAACTGAACATTTAATTTCCCATTTTAAAATTTTTAGTTCAACTAAAATTTGTTATTTTAAACTAATATTTAACAAATGATTCAATTTAAATCAAAGAATTTAATTTGATACACATTTCCTTTTATTCAAAATTCAATCTGTACATGTATTTCTGCATAAACATATATATTTTTTCTTTGTCTTTGAAACTCATACAGTTATACAATAAAATTAAATATTTTCAAAAACCAATTTTTCATACTGTTCAACATTTTAAAATTCGTATACATATATTTATTATTATCATTTTCAAGCTGTTTATAATCAGTATCTTTTTAAATGAAGATATATATTTCCTAAAAATATTCTCATATAAAATCTACTGCAAAAATTTATTTTAAAAAGAAAAAAAAAACATTCCGTCAATTTGAATTCAATCAAATTACCTAATCGAGAAAATCACCGAACCCCCTGCCCTCCATCTTGCGCTACCCCATGCTCGAACCCCTAGCCTTGCCGCGACCCTGGACGTGACGTCGATCGCTTCGCCCGAAGGAGCGAACCCCCAAATCGAACAATACCACCGCGTCGCTGCTCCTCGAGCGCGCGCCATCGTCTGAAACCCCATCGCCATCGACCAATACACCCAACGCCGCCTCGATTTCGAGAAGCCCCTTGCCATCGCGATCGCGCGACGCTGCCTCCCTCACAGCGTGTGCTCGAGAACAAACCCCAATGCTGCCAAAATCGATCGCGACCCTTGAATCGCGATTTCGTATTAATTTTTTTTTTTCACAAGGCTACGGCCATTAGTAAACGAGAAGAATATTTTTTTGATCGGCCATTTGATTTTTAGCCGAGAGGATGTGAATTGAATAAAGGGGAGGAGGGGAATTTAAAAATGAAAGAGCGTGCTTTCACGATTTTGTTCGTGATCTTAGACGCGATACTAGGCGTAATTTTAGGCACGATTTTAGGGAAGATAACGTGTGTATGTTGACTCAATTTGAATTTCAAATTTAAATTGAATTTGATTTAATTTCAACGCGTTTATACGTCGTACGCTCGCATAACAACTCCGATCAATATGAAATTTGAAATCCGGTAATAATTCAATATTACGGACCCAATGGAACTGGTTTCATCGAATTACGAGACTGTGCCTCGGAAGGCTATTTTTAAATATCGATTCAAACGATATAATTTCAAAACTGAACAATTCACTTTCAAATTCAATTCTGAAGCTTCTATTATCTTCAATATTATCAATACAGATTTTACAAGCCTTTGAAATATTTTTAACCAGCTTAAAATTGAAGATTCAAATTTTTATTCAACTTTCAATAGATTAAACTCTATAATTTAATCGCCAAATTCATTCTGATAATTTGAAATTCAAGTCAAACCATCATTCAAATATTTAAAATTAATCAAATATTTTCAATTTAAATTGTTCAAAATTCTGTGTCGTTACAATAGATGCTTATGGCAGTAGACTATTTATTTACTTGTTATTTTATGCAAATTTTTATGCACCTATGAAATAAAAACGATGTCGTAATTTTGAATCCTGTGCGTATGTACGATTATTGTCAGGTTTTGACATTATAGATATTTTAATAATGGTTCGAATAATATTTTTGAACTAGAACGAAATGGATACTATTGTTATTATTATATTTTATCCTCACACGTGAGATTTTGAATGTGTAGCTAAATAGTTATGTATTGTCCTTTTTACCAATCAACGACCAGCTTTGAGATGGTTCAAAGTTTTGATGGGACTTTTCTAAGTTAGAATTTAGGCCCATTTCGAGGCGGGTTGTTACATTTGGTATAGGAGCCTAGGTTACCCGATTAACGGGGAAAAATAAACATATGTGAAACACACTAGTTACTTTTGAAAAGATTTTTTCAAAAACCCCTATTATATGTATATTTTATTATAAACATATGCATATACATTGGGCAAATCTTTCTTTCAGCATATGATACTATCTTAGGAAATTATAACTAAAAGTTAAACTACAAATAGTAATCTACGGTAGTAAATCCTTCTTCTTCTAAAACAAAGAACCCCACTAAAGGAATGACCACCATTCGAGGGATGCCCAAATGGTTTAAACAATTTCTCAAGCATGCAGGACAAGTCCCTATTCCCTAACAAACTTCACCAGCAACACCCATTATTCCACCTGCCGAGGCAGTACCTCGTCCCATCAATTTTCCCAAAATGTGTGAGGATTTTATAAGCATGAGAAGAAGAATATATTCTGGAAAGGAAAGATTATCGGAGAATAAGGCACATATAAATGACTGCGAGAGGATATTTTAGGAGATTGATTGTGAGGATCAAGTGGAGCAAAGAATGGCTGCTTTGCACCTTAAAGGAGAAGGCTGGAATTGGTGGAATTTGGTGGCTGGCGAGAATGTTGGTAGGATTATCACTTTGGATGACTTCAAGAACTGATTTGAGATAAAATTTATTTCAAGAACAGAAGTGAGCTTGCAACTAGAGAAATTCATTTAGCTTAAGCAGGGAGACTCCATTCTGAAGGAGTATATTAGTAAGTTTATGAATAAGCTAAATTCAGAATGACCTTGATTGACACACCCATGAGAAAGGACATGTAGTTTTTTAAGGATATAAACTCCCCGCTTAGGGAATGGTTATTGACCCAGATACTCATTTGAGCAAGCATATGAGATGCTTGTTGAGATGGCTTTTTTGTAAATGATGAACGCCGAGGAGAAAGAGATGGACAAAGAGAAGGAAAAGGAGAAGGTAGGACCCGCACAAAATCAGTGAGGAGCTAAGAAAGGAAATTTTTGGGCAAATAAGATGTCAAAGGGGAAGTTTAAGAAAGAAGGTAAAGTGTGTAATAGATGCCAACAGAAAGGACATTTTGCAAAGGATTGTAGAGTGAAGCTGCTGAAGAAAGCTTTTAAGCGAAAGTGTTACCACTGCCACGAGGAAGGGCATTTCAAAAACCAGTGTTCAAAGGCGGAGAAGGAAGTGCAGAGTGGGCAAGCCTACGACATTGAGGCTACCACTATTTCGAGTTGACCACCCCAAGAGGCCAAGAGAAGATAACTATGGAAGGTATAACTCTTATTTTAGGGATTAAGATTCGTACTCTATTTGACTTGGGAGAATCGCATTTATTCATAGCTAGAAATGTAATTAACTCCTTAAACCTTCAAACCCAAACTTCCACCCATCTAATAGTGTTTTCAAACCCTATTGGTGGAACAACATACCTTTTCTCAATTTGAAAATACCTTGTGTTAGACATATGTGATATTAATTTCATATCCAATGCATACGTTCTAAATTTCATGGGGTATGGACTTATTTCGTGTATAGATTGTTGTCACACTATGGAGCAGTCCTAGACCAGTCCTAGACTGAAGATAAGAGGGTGGTATGGTTAAAGAGTTGTAAAGGGTGAAACATATATGTTCTTTGTACATCCTTGAATTTAGCCGAGTTAAGTTATCTATGCTCATTAAGCCTATCTCAAGATGAAAATTCATCCGTACCCATAGTTTGAGAATTCTCCAATGCCTTTGAAGAAGTTTTGAGGCTTCCACCCTAAAGGCAGATTGAGTTTGGATTGATCTGGAGAAGGATGCTAGACCAATCATTTTTCCATTGAGATACATGGCCTCAAAGGAGAGGCAAGATTTGGATAAACAGATCTCAGAGCTACTACAAAAAAGTTTCATTCAACGAAGTACTTTGGAATGGGGAGTCCTGCTATCTTTGCCACTAAGGCAGATGGCTCATTAAGTCTTTATGTTGATTATAGGAAATTCAACAAGTTAACGAAGAAGAATAAATATCCCTTACCTAAGATAGATGATTTGTTTGATCAACTTGTAGGAGCTAAATTCTTCTCCCAATTGGACTTGGCAATAATATTTCATCAGCTAAAAATTGTAGAGAAAAGTAAACCTAAGACTGCATTTTGCATACCAAAGAACTCTATAAATGGGAAGTGGTGCCTTTTGGATTGAAAAAAATTCCCCCGCATACTTTGTAGATTCGATAAGTAGAGTATTTAAGGGACAAATAAACAAACTTGTTGTAGTTTTTGTAGATGACATCTTGGTATTTTTCAAAGTGAAAAGGAGCATGAAAGTCACTTAAAGAAGACCTTAGGAACCTTGAGATGATGCCAACCTAAAGCCAAATTTTCGAAGTTCCACTTTTGGAAGAGGAAAGTGAGATTTCTTGGGCATAATGTTTCGGAACATGGTTTAGCAGTAGACCCCACAAAATTGAAAGCTATTAAAAATTGGAAAACTGTAAAGAATGCCATGGAGGTTAGAAGTTTTCTAAGGTTATCAGGTTACTATAGGAAATTCATAAAAGATTTAGCAAAGATAGCAATTCCCCTAACTGTTTGACCAAAAAGAATTTAGTATTCGCTTGGGATTAGAAATGCCCGGAAGCGTTCAAAAAGTCCTAGGAGCTATTGTGAAGTGCACCAGTACTTGTCATTTCCAATGGAATGAAGCCTTGCGGTTTATTTAGACACGTGCAGCATATGATTGGGAGTAGTTCTTATGCAAGAAGGAAGAGTGATAGCTTATGCTAGCAGACAACTGAAGGACTATGAGAAGAGATACCTAATGCATGACTTAGAGCTGGTAACCATTTTTTTCGCCTTGAAGATGTGGAGGTACTGTCTTTTGGGATAAAGATTTGAGTTGTTTACTAAGCATAAATCACTAAAATATCTATTTTTCCAAAGGACTTAAATCTTAGGCAGCAGAGAAGGATGAATTTTATAGCATCCTACGACTTTAGGATACAGTATACCTACGAAAAATGGAATGTCGATGCCGACGACCTTAGTTGGAGGCATGCTACCTTGGGTGTTATATATGAGTGGAGGCAGTTGGAGTTCCTCTTAAATCTATTTGGTAGTGACGGAGGTAAGACCTATGCTCATGGACCGTATTGGATTTGAGCAAAACAAGGATGATGAGACAGTGGATACCTTAGATAAGCTAAGAAGAGGAGTGCAATTTCCTCACGTTAGCATATATGCAGTTGACGAGAAGGGATGTCTGAGAAGAGATGGATGCCTTTGCATCCTAAAAATTGATAGTATATTGGAGGAAGTGCTTATAGAATGTCACCATTCATGAATGACTATTCACCCCGGGGATATGAAACAATTTTCTATTGGCCAGTGATAAAGAAGAGCATAGATGAATTTGTTTCTAAGTGTTTGATGTGTCAAAGGATTAAAGCTGAGCATGGGATGCTTGAAGGATTGTTATTTCCATTAGAAATCCTAGCTTGGAAATGATATTAATGGATTTCATAAATATGTTGCCTAGGAGTCAAAGAGGAATGAAGCAATTTGGGTAATAGTTGATAGACTCGCTAAAAGCATCCACTACAACAAAATTTAGTTTCAACAGCAATTACTATCAGCGTTTAGGGAGAAAATGCGGCCAAAAGTAATTTTGGATGATATGGACAATTTTTGTAAACGCTGAGATAAAATTTTGTACGTGTAAACGTGTTTCGTATAACGCTGAGAAAAAAATTTGTCGCGTACTTAGTAAAAAAAAATTCCCTTCCCTCGTATTTTATTTCTCTTCCCCCTTTTATCGTTTTCTTCCCTCCGTCACTGCCTTCTTCCCTCTATTTTCATCTTCGTCCCCTATTTTAATTTTCCCCCTTCTTTCTGTTAATTTCCTGCCATTAATTCTCCTCTCTTCCTACTCTCGTCATCTCATTTCTTCTCATCGTAAATTCTAGGTTTTGAGGTACGTACCAAATTAATTCCCGTTAGATTTTGATTCTGATTGCGATTCTTCTCATCATCTCATTTCTTCCTTCTGCCATTCGATTGAGTTGCTTGTCGACAAGCCCTAACTCAGAATTTGGATTTTGTAGGGTTCACGCTATTTGATTCAGTTTCGCTTCAGATTCGAACGGTAATTATAGTGCGCTGTTGAGGTATATTAGATTCTTTTCAGTTATTTGATGCGTTTGAGTTATTAGATTTGGATTTTGTAGGGTACACGTGATTTTCATTAAAATGTTTTGTATTCCATGACAACAAACCTTCCTAGCTTCTTTAACTACTCATCTGCTACTTTACCAAATATCTTCCATAACAATTTTTTGTTGTTGTTGTTATGAAGAATGTTTGTAAATATAAACTGGAAGTTTATAATTACTTCCTATGTCATTCCAATTTTATAATATATCATTGAGGTTGGATCTTTTAGTGTTGGGACTAAACAACTTAGCAGAACTTTAATTAGGAATCCTAAACCGCTTCATATGTCGTTCTGAATCCAACAGTTTGATTAAAACTTATTGATTGAGATGGTTGTATAATGTAGATAAGCTTTCAACAGTAAGGATACAATATGTAGTCTGATATAAATTTCTCCACTAATTGTTGTACACACTCAACTAATGTAACTCTTAGTAATTCAGAAAGAGAAAATAAAATACAGAAATATGATTTGCATGTGTTGCCTTTTAAACTAGCTAGGAGATTGCTAAAATTGTCACTTCAATTTAGTGATGTATGTTTGCTACATCTAGTTTTAAACCTGACCACCATCATTATTCATCTTCATATATGGAAGTTGCTCGTTAGTCATGGAATGCCAAATGACTTTGTATGATTACTATTGAATAAGTCAATGTTTTTGTACTTGTGTATTTCCTACTTTCTTATTTATGATTGATTTTTTCATGTATGTTATTTCAGCAGTGAAACATGTTCTTAATGACGATTTCATTTTGACCCATCAACCTGAAGCACTTGCTTTGTTCCGCAATCATAGACAGTGAACTGATAAGGTTTCATGTTTGGAAAAAGGTCATTTGCTTGGTCCATACAGTCTATGACAGTTTGTATCAATCAAGTATTTTTTAATAATTGATTTGCATATAGGCTTAACATTGTTTTATAGGATGCCATGTTGCTTACTACAATTCATACTATGAAGGCAAATAACTTTTAATAATTGATTTGCCTGTATGTTTCTCTTTTCAGCTAGGCTATGTTTTTCAATTTGCATGAAAGCTGTTAATGGATAAAAATTTAAAATTTAGAGCAAAATGGTGTTAAACAACTTATATTTGTTGCCAAAATAAAGACCACGGACAAGTGTTTCACCTAATGAACCAGTTTTAAGAAGACTGGAGTACATTTGTTCGCATAGAAAACTCAAAATATACTAAAATAAACATATTAAAAATGTCTTTCCGAAAACCACAATCCTAAGAGTACTGCTAATCTTTTATACTATTTTAAAAAGAGTCATGTAAATGCAATACCCTTATCTTCTTTATGACAAGTTAAATTTTGTCAAAACAAATAATCAAACTATAACGGCATTCAAACATATTACTCTTTAGATTAATTTTTATTTTCTTTTAATTTGTGTTAGTTTTCGTAAAAAAAGTCCATTTTTATTTGCATGTGTTAGTTTCAATTTGTGATCCGTTTTCTTTTATTTTGCATCTTCTACTTTAGTTTCAAAAAAAATTGAATTTTTGTTTTGAATTTATTGTTCATTCTGTGTTACAACATACTGTTCTCTATTAGTTTAGTTTTCTGCATGCATTCATTTTGTGGTTAGTTGTTGCAATTTGATTCACTGTTGCATTTTCTTGTCATTGTGCACTTGTTAATCCTGTCCCTATTTTCTTTTGTTCCTCTATTTTTTTTTACTTTTACAAATTGAATCACAGTGCTAAAAAAACAAACATTTTATTGCATTTGAATCAAAGTTCTCTTTTACAAATTGCATTTGTTTTGTTTTCTGATAACATTTGCACTGTGCATATCACTTCTGCCTACCTCAATTCAATCACCAGACTCCCTTTTCCTAACCCTTCTCCTTCTCCAGCATCACTACATTAAGTGCGAATATATAATGTTTTTCGCTTTTAAACAGTGATATTAATAAAAATTAATTCGGTTAGACATTCTTATGAAGTTAAACAAAAACCAGATTTTACTTGTTTAGAGTTCAACAAAATCTATTTGCCTTCATAACAGACTAATATGTAGTTTTTCCATTATTGTTTTATTCGTTCAACCAAACTTAAAAATTCACATGAATGCCAGAAGGTTGTTTTCGAAGAGGAGAATTGCTTGTTCGATTTTATCTGGTTAGGATTTTGGATCTCGTCAGTGATATTTGTTGGATTATCTGATTGTGGCATACTGCCCACTGCCTGGTTGAGATAGAACTTAGGTTACATGCACCGAATTAAGTAAAAGTTGGTTTAGTGAATTATGGTTTGTGAAATTTGTGTTTCTATCATTTTAAACTTTGACTGCAGTTGAGATGTAGGATTATAAATGTAGTTATAAATTTTAATGAAATGGTAAGTTGTATATGAATCCGTGTTTTTAGTTTCCTGATCCATCCACAAAAATGGCATCTTTGATCATTTACATAATTTAAAAAATAATTAGTTTATCTACCACGTCACCTTTTCTTTTTTTTACTACAACAGGAAAGGTAAATCAATTTTTACTACAAATAATTTGATACTACAACAAACCATGTGTTTTCTATAATAACTTCACGGATCTTTGGTAGAACCCTTGCTTTCTATTCAACACTATTCTACCTCACATGCTTTGGTTCATGTTGTATCACCTAACCATACTTGCATAGTATTCTGCGTCACTCCATGCACCATAAGTAAGTACATTTTAATTTAATTTCCTTCTCTTCTTACCCTATTTTATCGTTAGTATTATGGTAAGTGAATTAAATTTTTAAAAATTAAATGAATATAACATCGCTTGGTACAGGTGGTTCTGCATGCATGCGCATGACTTTAGATTTTCAGTAGTTGAGTTTGCTGATAAAATTAATTTCAAAATGTCATTTCCTTTGTGAATGCATGCGCATGACTTTAGATCTTAGGTACAGGTGGTTCTGCAGACTTCTGTTTTCACAAGTGTGAAGGTCTGCCCTTCAACTAATTTTGTCAATTGGATATAACTTTTAAGTATATCAGGCGTTGTTGTATATGGTTCTGACATTGTTGTATAAGTCGATAAAATTGTTGTTAATGGTGCAAGCCAAGTATCAGGAGAGGGGTAATGCATATACATTACTCCGGTGAAATTTTTTGGAAACAGTTTGGTGCTAATGTTAACTTTTATAGAAATGCTATTTTTATAATTAAGAGTACCATAGAAAATAATCTATATCAATATACTTCACACATCTGAAAACATGACCATTACCTTACAATGTGGGAGTATTCTCAAATAAGAGCTTATATGCTCTTCTCGTATTTTTAATAATTCATTTCAATTCAAAAAATTTCCAATAATTTCCCACTTGAATTTTTCAAAAATATTCTTTTCAAGCAATTGGAACAAGGACCCATTGAAGGGCAACTCTCATGTTCTGTTATATATGAATTTTTATATGTATCACTCGTAATGTATCCAATATTAATGAGGTTGAAAATGGAATTCAGTTTTGGTAATGCTCATGCTTTATACTTATTTTTCGATTTGAGAAGCCTGAGGCCCTGAGTGGGAAATTAGTGTAGTAAAGAAGAAAGGAAGAACAATCCAAGAACCCATTAACAATTCCAAAATATTTTGGATAAAAAGCCATGTAAAAGAAACTAGTTTTAGCAATGTGTACATTTCAACAAACGTTATTTTTCTCTTATAATACTTAGAGCAGCTCATACTGTTACTTTTCATACAACTAGGGAGGAAGATTAACCGATTGCAAGTTTATATTGTATATGATGATGGAGAAAGATTGGTTGCGTCTACATAGGTAATCATATGGTAACTAATTTATACTTAACTTTAGAATTAATATTTTGATAATAAAAGCTAATATTTTTGTTTTCAATTTTAATCATAGAACTAGCAGAGAGTATGGCCAAAGAGCACGGAATTTTGTGCATGTTGCGAAGAAAAATTTAGGAGATGTGGAGAAAATATTGTGTCCTTGTTTAGACTGTCGAAATCTTAGCCGTCAATGTGGTGAAACCGTTGTTGAGCACCTGATTATGAAGGGAATGGATCCTAAGTATAAAGATGATACATGGTATAATCATGGCGAGCAAGTGAATGTTGAAAAAAAGATTAAAATGGGCGAGATGTACGACTTGCTCAAAATGATTCACTATGAAGATGAAGACTATTTTAATCATACTTTTTTTGATGATGACAAAGATAAGGACGATGCACAAAGATGCCATGATGATTTACTTAAAAATTTGGAGGATGCAGAAACCCCATTATATCCTGGTTGCACAGACCATACAAAGTTATCCGCCATCACTATTTTGTATAATCTTAAATGTGAAACTGGATTATCTGATACTGGTTTTGATAAACTTCTTACCGTCCAACATTTGTTTCTACCAAAGAATAACGTACTCCCCAAGACTTTATATGAAGTAAAGAAATTCCTTCAACTATTTGACATAGGGTTTGAAAAAAATTCATGCTTGTGAGAATGATTGTTGTCTTTTCCGTAAAGAGTAAAAAAATTTAAATAACTGTCCTAAATGCGGTTCGTCGCGATGGAAGATAAATCAAGATACAAAGGAGATTATGCAGGGTATCCCAGTTAAAGTGTTGAGATATTTTCCAATAATCCCAAGATTTAGAAGAATGTTCCGATCTGAAAAGATGGCCGAAGAATTAAGATGGCATTTCAAAAATAAAACTAGTGATGGAAAGATGAGAAACCCTATAGATTCTGTAACATGGAGCATGATTGATGAAAATTGGAAAACATTTTCAGCCGATCCTCGTAATCTTAGACTTGGTCTAGCTACAGATAGGTTCAATCCATTTTCTATGTTAAGCTCCAAGTATAGTTGTTGGCCAGTAATGCTTGTGGCATATAATTTGTCACCAATGTTGTGCATGAAGAAAGAGAATATTATGTTAACACTTTTAGTTCCAGGTCCAAAGCAACCAGGAAATGACATTGATGTATATCTGGCGCCATTAGTAGAAGATTTGCATTACTTATGGAGTAGTGGAGTTGAGACATATGATGCATTAAGTAAGACACTTTTTAACATGAGAGCTATTTTACTATGGACGATAAATGATTTTCCAGCCTATGGAAATCTTGCTGGATGTTGTGTAAAGGGTAAAAAAGCTTGTCCAATATGTGTTGTCAATACTCACCGTCGATGGTTGAAATACAGTCGGAAAAATGTTTATATGGGTCATAGAAGATTTACCCTCTTCAAATCCATTGAGGAAATTAAGGCTTGCTCTGGTAACACCGTGGAGGATGGAAAGATGCCTAGAATTCTAACCGGCAAAAATATCTCTGTTATTTTGAAGGACTTTCCAAATGATTTTGGAAAAGACACGGAAAGCGAAAAGAAGAGCGTGAAGTTAAATGATACAAGACAAACTAAAAAAAGAGAGATTAAGGGGAAAAGCAGAAAAAGGAAGATTGACGACAATAGTGAAGATGATGATAATGAAGATAATGATCCTATTAAAAAAGAGCTATTAAGGTGGAAAAAAAGATCAATCTTTTTTGACTTGCCATATTGGGAGGTTAGTATTTAAGTTACATTTTTCATTATCAATCCGTTAAAAATATAAAACATAAAATTTTAATGCACAACTTTTATTTTTTTATAGGAACTTCTATTACGTCATAATTTAGACGTAATGCACGTTGAGAAAAATGTTTCTGAAAGCATACTAGGTACAATGTTGCATGACAATAAATCAAAGGATGTGATTAATTGTAGACATGATTTAGAGGGTTGGGGAATTCGGCATGCTCTTTATGCACAACCTCGTGGAACCAAAACATATCTTCCACCGGCTCCGTATACATTGTCAAAATTGGAAAAAAAAATATTCTGCCAAAGGTTGTATAATTTCAAAGGCCCTGATGGTTATTGCTCAAATTTCAAAAAATGCGTATCATTGATGGATTGTAAAGTTAGTGGTTTGAAGTCTCACGATTATCATGTTTTGATGCAACAAGTATTATCAGTTGCATTACGAGGTTTGTTGCCAATAAAACCCAGAAAAGCAATTACTCGTCTATGTTTATTTTTCAACAAATTATGTCAACGTGTTCTTGATAGAGAGAAGTTGTAGCAACTTGAAGACGAGATTGTTAAAATATTGTGTGAACTTGAAAGATACTTTCCACCCTCATTTTTCGATATTATGATACACTTGACAATTCATCTCGGAAGGGAAGCATGATTGTGTGGACCGGTTCATTTTCGTTGGATGTATCCTTTTGAAAGATATATGAAAACGCTTAAAGATTACGTAAGGAATTATGCACGACCAGAGGGATGCATTGCATAATCCTATCTTGCAGAAGAATGCATGAGATTTTTTAATGAATTTTTGAGTAAATCGGTAAATATAGAAAAAAAAGATCGAAATGAAGATTATGTAGATAACGCAATACTTGAAGGGCGTCCAATTTCAATGTCCAAATCAGTTACGTTGTCTTCCAAGGAGAAAGAATTTGCTCATTTAGCAGTGCTAATGAACATGGCTGTGGTGGAACCATTTATGGAGTGAGTATACATATTATATTATGCTTCCATTTAATTGTTGTGTTTGTAATTGCAATCATCACTTAACTTCACTTTTATTGTACTAGTTTGCATTTGGAGGAGTTGCAAAATTTAAACAAGCGTTTAGAAAAAAATGCAACATTACTTTGGAAAAACCATGGAGATAATTTTGCTGAGTGGATTAAAAAGAAGGTTTGTTAATTTTCTTTATATTTTATGAATTAAAGATACTATTTTTAAAATCCATTTTAAATATGTTTTTCCAGATACCTATTGATTCAGAGGATCACGATGAAATGTTAAGATGGATTGCATATGGTCCTAAAAATACTGCATTGTCCTGTAAATGATATATCATAAATGGACAAAGATTTCATATAAAAGATGTTGATAGAGAAACCCAAAATAGTGGAGTGACTTATGATGCGACTACCATGTGCAGAGCAAGTGCAAAAGACATTTCTCAAGTGGTTGATGTGGTCACTTACTATGGAATATTGACCGACATAATTTTATTAGATTATACTGTGTTTTATGTTCCTTTTTTTAAGTGTCATTGGGCGAACATAGGAAATGGGATGAAAGTTGAAGATGGATTTACTCTTGTTAATTTACATCAAAGTCAGGTTTCATTTTCAAGAGACCCTTATATCCTCGCATCTCAAGCTAAACAAGTTTTTTATTCAAGAGAAAACGATTCTTCTAATTGGTATGTTGTGATGAAAGCGCCGCCAAGAGGTTTTCATGAATTAGAGATGGATGAATTTGTTGAAGAAGTAAACTTTGTTGGAGGAGATTGTGAAGAAAACGAGGATGATTTGGTCGAGGATGGTAGTTATGTTAGGGAGGATTGCGAAGGCATACTTGAGTTTTAAATTAATCCATTTCCTTTGCTATCAGTTTGCAATTATTGATTTTATATATCTCTAGTTGTCTCCCCTTGATTATTAATGCATTAGATCTCATTTAATAACTATTTTACATAAAACAATTTTTTTTAATGCGTAGTTAAAAATTAAATATGCAGGTAAATACTATAATTCGACTAACATATATTATAAGTTTTAAGCATATAAATATAATTTTTAATAATTATATTAATTTTAAAGCCTAAAATTCATTTAAATCATATTTAAAAATATGTACATATGTATGTACGTACAATTATTAACTATTTTAAAATAATTTTCGACTAATTAGAAAAACTTTTATGACCAAAACTTAACTATAATATATTATATTGTATTGTATTATACATTATTTATTAAAACGGTGCATATCTTTGATAATATAATAGATATACATTCATTTATTCAAATTAGCTCTCGGATTCTTAAAAAATCTTGCTGCTCCACCAATACTTTTCTTGGATAAAATTACTGGCAGAATGGTATTATATATATATATAAATATATATAGAGTGAGTATGAGATTTGAGGAGCTACACAACTATGTGTAAAAGGAGGGAATAATATTTTCTGTTTTTTGATCTTGAGGAAACTAAATTAAAGAGAAGAAAGTCGCCAGCCTCTATCTAGATGTTATTTATATTCGAAACAACTGTCAAAGTACTCCTACATCTCTAATTCACAAGCGCAAACAACAGGGAAACTCAAATCTGAAACAAAGATTGCAAGGGTTGTAGTTACGAAGATAAGCAAAGGGTTTGAAAAGTTTCCAGCGCGAATGAAATCATGTAGTTATTCGGAAAGACATAATATTCGGGGTAAGTTTCCACGACCACTCGAGATCCATCTTCAACTTAAAACATGGGATTAAAGAAAAAAAAAAGGAATGCTGCATGGATATTAGTTACCAGTGGCTCCATCTAATCTATCATTGTCACATAAAATATATAGCTACTGAAATGTCGTATTTTTAACATGGGTGTGTACATTGGCTGTACTAAAACATACATATTTACATCTCATATACCTATGTGATAAAGAAACACTGAACAAATTAGTTATATGGAGTTTTCATGGGTCCATTCTGCATTATTATTGAAGTCAATGCATGCTCCATAGCTCCATTTTCTTTCAATTAAGACGTACAAATTATAGGACCACTATTTTCTTTTTCTGCTTTACAACAAATGCTTAATCCATTCCATTATTTATTTTCCTTGAATTATCTGTCACAAATTACTGGTGTTTACTTATATTGTCTAGGCAATACTAGATCTATGACAATAACTTGTATGCTTTCCACATTTTTTTATTCTATTTGAAGTATCAGTTGTAAAATTTATCTCAAGGTTCATGTACATTTAGAAGTTTTTATACTCTCTTTCCATACATGCTTTTATCCAACATAAATGAAACCATCATCTTTTAATGTGAATTCTCAGTTTAAAATTCATTTAAGAAATCATCAAACTAGTCAAATATAAATCTTTCATGGAGGCAGTAGAAAAGATAAGTAGTGTCAATCATGACAAGTCATCTTTCATACTTGTTGAGAATTTACGCATGCACTGGTGTTTTGATATGTGATAGGTCGTATTCATTTATTAAAATGCGGAAACTTTTATGCCAGCAGAGATTTATAAATTTGGCAAGTAGTTCTTATGTAAAATTTAATTAATGGAATCAAAATAAAATTGAAACTCAATGATCAAAAATGAAAATAAAATTGAACTTGTGACATCTTCAACAAGATGAATCTATTAAGGAAAACCTTGGAAAAAGCTAACGACTTCAATCATATTATAATACATTGCGGATAAAAGGAATGGGCTAAGATCTCATAATCTAACCGACTCGTAGTACATAATCAAAGGGGACATAGCCTGCATATATTTTTTGAGGCCGTGTATCTCCATCGTCAATGTACACTACTACAAGGCCCACTTTCAAGAACAAATGAAGCCCAGATTTTTATGTAGCGTCCTTTATCTAATAAAACTTATGTCCGTCTTCCTAAATCAACGACGAGTCAACTTAAGGGTTTGAGTCTACCTGCATCAAATCCTTCAAAATGAAGAATTTTTCTAAGCTTTACTCTAGAACGAAAAAGTCAATCTTAGGCATTAACCAGTAGGAATTGATTAAGTAAAAACTGTACAAAGATATTAGCCCTAATATTGGCCCAAAGTTAGTCTAGCACCCTCAAAATAATATATAGAGCCAAAAACAATGTGTAAGCTTTGCTTAGGAGCTAGTTTATTCTTTAATTTCATGAATATTATTGTTTCCAAATTGTTACATTAGATCAAACATTAGAAAATTAATTGAAAAATATAATATATGAAAAAAAAAGTGGAAAAACAAAACATACGAACTTACAGTGGTTTAGTTATGCCTAATTCCATTTTATTGATATTTTATTCTTTTTTACCCGATAAATCCAGAAATTCTATAAAAAAATTAATGGTGAGACTCCCTTTAGACATGTAATAACAATTTTCCATTATTCCTTTTCGGTTGCGCGTTATCACTTAAACTACTTTGTTGTCTAAGTTTTTAAATCCATGTTCGGTTAGGTAAGCAATCTCAGTATGATGTTGTATAGATAATTTAATAAAGATCTAGTTAAACAAAGACATCTGCGTGTGTGTATGTAAAGAAGAGAAGAGAAAATCGATATTTTAATAGGCTTCATCATTGAAATTCGCAGCAACTAAATATGGCATGTAAACGAATGTGATTTTACAGAGTATAACAAAGCTCACACTTCATACACATGTTCCTTATGCACGTGTATTATTATCTACACTTATGCATGTGTATTATACTTGCAGAAAATGGTTAAAAGTACAAAGAAAACAATAAGAAAGAAGCTTACTCGCTATCAAAGAAGACTTGTAGAATCCGAATGTGCATCCGATGGGTCTAATGCAATGGGAGAGCATATTGAGCCACCTCCAGAAAACATGGATGTTGGAAATGCAAGCAAGCCAACCACTTCCACACCTATGCAAATTGTTGAAAATCCTGAAACTGCAGTGGAAGTGGATAGAGCAATCGAAGATGTTGAAGCAAAACAAGTTTCAAAAAACAGGACTAGAGGCCCAACTAAAGTTCAAAGACTTCCTTCGGATGTTGCAAGCCGAATTGATATTGAGTTTAATTCATCGGGCATACCGGTAGGGAAAGGCTCGGTGAAATTATCTTCTTATTTAGGGCCACTTGTCCGTGAGCACGTTTCATTTACACTGGATGATTGGAGGCAACTTGGTGACGATCTGAAAGTAGTTCTATGGAAATCCGTTCAGGTAAAATGTGCTTCTGAAATGTGCTCCTGAAATTTATGGTTAAATTTATGCTGAAACGTTCATAAGTTTAGCAACCATGTCTGTATTGCTTGTCAATAAATTTATGCACACCATAGGTTTTATTTATGGTTACATTTATGTATAGCAGTTCTTAGCCTGTACATTGTTATTTATGGTTAAATTTATGGTTGTGTTGTGTGAAAATTTATGGTTTAATTTATGGTTAAAAATCTTGGACTTCAGACAGTAGTTCAGAGCAATTACGGTTTTTTCTTATATGCTTCTACTAATTTTTGTGGCCAGAGATTTAAAAATGCTAAACATACGACAATTATATTACAAGTTGTATGTGATGTTTTCCTATGAGGGTTTTTATTATATATAAAACATATCCGTTCCCTATACCACTCGGTCACATTAGTGTTGTGTTGTAGAGTAATTACGTGCATAAAGGTTTTGGTCTATTAAGAATCTGATATTGATGCACTTATGGGTTGGAAAACAGGACGAGTCGAGATTATATTTGTAAATTAAGGTGTATGTTGTAAGATTTTAATTTTAATTTTAAAATTACTTGTTTATCTGCTTGCATGAATTACGTTTCATTTGCGTGGTTCCTTTTCTGAAGAGCCATATTGGATATATTTTGTTCTCCTTTCATTTTGTATCTTTTAAGTTTGCATCTGTATTTAAGTATAGTTTCATTTATACTCTGTTGCTGTAATATCAGTTGTCCGTGATAAATTCGTCATTTCTCATATTTCCCTGTGCATTTGTATGGTCATGTAAAAGTGTGAAAGGTGAATCTAATGATTTAAACAAGAGTACGTATGAAGCCTTCTAATGCATAAATCTTGGACTTCAGACAGTAGATATGTTTTCTTCCCAAGTATTGTTATCGATTTTGACATATTTCATCCACTAATTTATTAGCAGTAACTCTTTGGTTCCTTTAAGTCTTTAACCTGTTTTCATAACTTTGTCCATTAAAATTGTGCTCCTGAAGTTTAGGAGGGTACGTGCTTAACCTAATTTGGTTACTCTTGTGAAGTTCATATGTAATCATTGGACTGATGTTACTACCATCCTACATCTTTAAAACACAGCTATACATAAATTTAATTAGCATGGTAGCAGCAGTATAAGTTTGAAATACATCTACAGTGTTGAACCTTTTTATTTGATTAGCATGGTAGCAGCAGTATAAGTTTGAATCATTTGTTGTATGTAATAATAAATTATTTTGATTATCACTTTGATGAATGTTATAGGCTAGATTTAAAGTAGACGAAGAATGGCAAAAGACTCCCATTTTTCAGCAAATGGGATGCATTTGGAGGTGTTCGAAAAGCAAATTCGTTAAAAAGATATTACAAGCAAAAACCAAGGAGGAACAACTTCAACTAAAACCAGAAAACGTCAAAACTATGAAGGAATGGAAGAAGTTTATTGAGTCAAAGACAAGTAAAGAGTTTAAGTTAATTGTAATGTAATTTTTATTATTTCTTATATGATATATAAGCGTATATAAAATGCAAATTAACTAATCAATGTGAAAAAACTTGTACTCTAGTTACGAAGTGAAAAATTCAAATCCATGAAGGACATGAAAATGCCACACACATGTAGTCGTCGAGGGATGGCTCGATTAACTGAAGATTTGGTGAGAAAAATATCGATTTATTAAATATGGTTTTTAGTTTTGTTTAATGTTGTCTTTTTTAATGCAGAAAGAGGAAAGTATCAATCCCTCTTCCATTTTTAGATCTGATGTTTGGATTAAATCTCACACTCGGAAAAATGATGAGCCAGTGAATGCGCATGTTGCAGATGCTATTTTAAGTGTTATATACTGTTTATTTAAGCATAATTTTTTGAAAATATATAATTTAGAACTAATTTACAAAATATAATTTGTGTTCACTTTTGTAGGAGAAAATAAAAAATGTTCAAAATGAGTCGCAATCTAGCTTAACATGTAAGTTCAAAGAAGATGCTCTCTCATTAGTATTGGGACAAGACAGACCGGGACGACTACGAACAATGGGAAGGGGTGTAACCATGTCCAGGGAAGTTATGTCTAACATCAAAGATAAGCAGGTAGCTCAATGTCAACATAGGATTTCAGAGCTAGAGCAGTTAGTTCACACGTTAATGAAAAGTCAGGTACGGAATTTTAATAGTCTTATTACCTGGTTCGCACGTTAATGAAATTTGCCATGAACTAACCAACCATAGACAAGCATGAAGGAATCAGCCTTCTCATATTTCTCAAACTGCAAATTGCAAAGTTCTTTTTTATCAAGTTATAAATAGTATGGTTCATATTTCTCAAATGATTTTTCTATATGCATCAAACCACAATGGATATTATATGGATATATTCTCATTTTAGATCCATGTCATTGTAGTTAAATTCTGTATCTGTTATCATCTGATATCTTTAACCAATTATTAAGCCAATTCTTATGGTGTGTGTTCCAATGAAAAAATGGTAAAACATGCATTTTTATCAATTATGGTTTATCATCTTTAATCTTTAATCAATTAGCTAAATAAAAGATATACTTATTTATACCATGAAAAAAGTGGTATGTTTTCCAGACTTTACTATGTTTCAGTGAATAATTCTTTAAATAATTATGTGTCTGAAAATTTTGAATTGCTCAAAAAGTTGGAGTGCAAAATTCAGCGTATTATGTATAGTTCACAAATTCTGGAACAAAAATTATTTCAAAACTTGTCTAATACAAAAAATTTATTTTGTTCAATACAAAATGATATGTACGAACACAAGATATATCTGCGGTCAACAGCATACTGTTCTTTTCATCAAAACATTCAGTTGCAGATACACATTTGGTTGGATATCATGCTTTAAGAATACTGCACTTATACATATACGAGCATAATGTCTTGAAATATGAAAGTCTTGAATAAGATATATGATTTTAAGGGAATCTGTCTTCTAAGAATAATAATAATAATAATAATAATAATTTATAAAGTATGAATTTTTGAATTCCATGGTCGCTAGTTCAAAATGCATCAATTTTGAATGCGGCGATTTTAAAATATACTTGAGATTCTGTATGTAGAAGATGAAAACACCTCCGATTTTATGGTCATCTAAATTGTGAGTGTCTCAGATAAAATAAAACTACTGTAAATACCAAATAGTACCTTATAAGATACCCTATGTACCATATAAACACCTTTATAGTTATTTGTATTATGTCATATCAGTTCATCCAATTCCCAGAATATATCCATTTATATATGCATGTGCTGTCTAGGTGTAATTTCAATAATGTTAATTTCGTTTGAAACTCTACAAACGTGAGGTTTACATTTATATCTAAGATTCAAAAAGTAATAGAGCTTTGTGAACTTTTGAGTTTCGAGAATTCAGAATAGCACATGCATTGTTAGTTTTCGTGAACAAGTAATTTAATGTACAAGCACAATCAAGTATTATCTACATCATCTACATCAAATTGCTCCATCAACAACTACTCACTAATCCATATACCAACAGAACACTTAGGTCTTCCACAACTATCCCTGCTTTGGCAACTATTATTTCAAATATTATTCACTACAAGTTTAAATTCTCTAATATTTTTCAAATATTATTGATTTGGCAGGGTAAAGAAAGTTGTGGAGAAGAGAATGTACCTCAAATGGTAAAAATATACCATATTAAGGTTAAAACATCATGCAAAATTTGATATCTAAACTAATAATTATGTGATTTAGTTTTTATTAATTGCAGAGTAAGCATAATCAAATATGTGACAATTGTAGTTTACTGCATTGGCATGGGAATGATGAAGAGGTTGTCGCCGAAGGAAAAATTGTGTCAACTGATCCGAAAGATCTTTTCAATGGGGTACCTTTAGGCCCGAACGCCATGAAAATCTTGATAGTCCATCCTACAAAATTCGACGTTTTTTTGTGGAGGCCTTCATGTAACAACCCGTATATTTGGACCATTTAAATTGACAATAATCCTCACATGTCAACTTAAATAATACAAAACACGAATCATTATGGGATGATAAATACATAAATATAAATGAGAATCAATACAACATCACAGTCACAGAACAGTCACAGAATAATGCAGCGGAAAATACATCGTCATAATAGCAGTTCATGAAGCTACTACAATAAAGTACAACAATGTCTAAACAAAAGGTGACTGAAAGGAAATACATAAATGTCCAACAGACACGGACATCAAGATAGACTGATAAAGATAAATGCTAAGTCTTCAGTATCTTCAACCAACCTTGATCAGCAAACTGGATAGCTTCAGACTGACCCGAGCATATACAAAAAGAAACACTCGAGTCAGGACTCAAAATCTTATACAGGATAATCAAGTGCAGGAAATAAAGTCCATAACTCAAAGACGAATAAAATAACATCTCTAAGGATCCGATAGACTATCTATATATACAATAGAATACGGTATGTAGGTAATGTCTAATCAGCAAAATAGAATATTAAAATAGCGTTAAGGCGTTACCATAATTCCCCTTAACACATTTTATATTCCCAAAAGCATGTACAAGATCGTAGTTTCCCCAAAACCGGAAGTCACCAGAGGGCAATCCATATACTCAAGGTACAAATCAAAACGTAGTGGTCGCGAATAGGATAATCAGTATGACAAGGTACATGAGGCAATACCAACTAGGATACTAGTAGTTGCGTGATCCGGACTGATGTTGAGCATAGTAGCTACTATCTCAACACCGCGAAACAACACTCCCAAATCAAGGGGTGCACCCAAATCGAATCACAAAAGTAATAAATATGGTATCGAAGAAGCGTGTCCGCTAGAGGTGGCGATCCTCAATGGCCCGGCGCGGCTCCTGTTTTAGTCATGTCAGGGGTCATCCAATATCGTTCTCCTTCTTCAGTCAACGCGTTCACCAAACCATCCACTTCATTCTAGATCAACACTTCGCGCATAATAGTTATTAAAGTGGTTTTCGGTATCGACAGAGAGTATGTCCATTCCCGATCCCGATCTCTTTAATAACTACGTATTTATTACCCGATGGTCTGTTAAATTAACGTTTAAACAAATAAAAGTCCAAAGGTCAAGGTGCAAATTTGACTTCCAAAATTTGACATTTTTATGATTCAATTTATTTTAGATATTTTAAAACGTATTTCCAAGTGCAATTTTTCGTTCAAACAATTTAGTTGACAATTTAAAATTTAGTATTCAAGTTTGATTTAATAAGGTCCAAAAGTCTCTTATTAAATTTAGTTCATAATCAATGAATTCAATTTAATGGTAAACTTAGTTTAAAACATTAACTCAAGTTCAATTCATGTCACTATTTGTTTATATACACTGTTATCATAAATTCGATTAAATCAACTTTATTAACTAATTTCCCCCTTTCAAACTTCATTGGTTTATTTACCGATTCAATTAAATTTCAAATCAAGAAGTCCATTTCCATTTACAATGTCCTGATTTGGTTAATCCGTTAAATTTAAAATCCTTTAAATTTAAATTATCCCTAATTTAAATTCATTAAATTAGTAAGTCAAAATTTCCTAAATCTCAATATAACTTATAATAAGTTCAAATCTATTTAATTAAAGCCTGAGTTTAAATTTAAAGCTAACAAATCTTTAAATCTTTAACTTACTAAATTCTAAAACTTACTTGCTCCTAAATCTTATTTCAATTAAATTTCAATTCATTTTATCCAATTTGGTAAGTTATTAATCCTTTCAATTTAAATCCGTTAATTTATTTCAACTCAAATCCCTAAGTTCGTTATTAAATTTCCAAACAAATTGTTAAGTTCATTCCTTAAATTAAAATATATTTCAATTTCGAAAGTGGTTTTGTTGACCAATCGGGTTTCTTATTTTATTTTCTATCCTAGGCCAAATTGTTTAAATGGGGTATTTATCATTTCAACCCAATATTATTCAATATAAAACAAAGCATAGCAAAGGGAACTTGCAGTGTGATAACTGGGATGATGTCAAAGTAAATAAACAAGCAATAACAACCATACATAACAATTTAACAATTTATTAAATAATCCCGAAATAATCGTATTAACTTACATTTGTTGTTAACGCAAATTAATACAATTATTCCTAGAATCCACACTATCGTTTCATGCGGATTAAAGATTATCATGGTTTCCACTTGGTGTCTATTATCAAATTACTATATCAATCGTACATTCAAGGGTTCAAAGTGTAGTTAACGCTATTTCTACGCGACGATTTATTTAACATTTAAAGGGGTCATGTTCAACATATATAATCCATTTTAAATTGTTGACTATCCTATATCAATTTCAATTTCATATTAAATTTCACTTATATTAACAACCAAATTCAACATCACATGGGGTCTCGCCTGGGTGGCCGTGCACTGCATGGGCGGTGGCTGTGGGTCGGTTGCATGGAGCTGCATGATGGCGCATGGCGGGTGAGAGGGTGTGGAGCAGGCTGATGGGGACGCACGTTAGGGCAGTGGGTCGAGTGACAGTGGGTTGGGGGGAGAGGTGGGGTCGGCAGTGCGTAGTGGTGGGTTGGGGAAGGACGTGGGTGGTAGTGCGGTGTGGGCTGGAGGCGGGCCGATGGGGAGGTGCAGGCGGTTGTGGAGCGCATGCGGAGGGGAGAGGCCGTGGCTGCGGCGGTTGCAGTGGAGTGGTGGAGGTAGAGATGGGGTCGGCTGATGGGGCGTGACTGCATGGGCGGGCCGTGTGGTGTGGGAGGATGGCAGGAGGCGGGCTGGTGGAAGGCGGAGCTTTGGACATGGCGTGGGTGCAGTGGGGCTCGCATGGGGTTGGTAGGGGCGGAGGCCGGTGGGGTAGGTGAGGCGGGCTGATGGCAGTGAGGGGCGGAGCAGCATGGGGTGGTTGGTGACTGGGTATGGTGAAGTGGGGGAGGCGGTTTGCAGGGCTTCCTTGGAGGGGAGGCGGGCCGCATGGGGGAAAGGTGTGGAGGTGGCCTCATGGTAGGGGTTGGAAGGTGGTAATGTTCCCTGGGAAGTTTGCAAAATAAAAAAAAAGAAATAAAAAAAATATGCAAAGAGAGGAGAAAGAGGAGCTACAGGGGAGTGCGAACTGGGTGCATTCATTTTAAAAAAAAAATATGAAGAGAGGAGGAAGGATGTACATGCAGGTGGGGATTTGAAGAAACAGCAGGAAGAATGTGAATGAAAAGGGAAGAGAGGAGTGGGTTTTTGTTTACTGGAGGCAAATAAATAGCGTATGAATATGGGCAAAGAGAAGAGAACAGAATTCTTTTGCAGGGGAGAAGAGACAGGCGGCAGATCGAAGTGAATCAACGCAATAAATGAGAGGATCAGTGCGCACAGTAAATGCAATGATGATTTTCAGCTGGTGGCTATTGGTTTCCCAAGGCAGCTGAATGGCTCCAAAAATTTTAAATGTCGAAATGTGGGGTACCGGTTTGTGCTGCGTAACGGACCGGTTCTTGCTCCGTTAAAATTTATAATTCGCAACGCCGGACTCCGATTGACACAAATAAATATATCGTTGTGATCAGCGCGTCGAGGCGGACACAACGGTATGAAAATATTTATGGTTTGACACCGTTTGAGAAGTGTTTATTCTTATTTAACCATTTGCACGAGTGCATATTTTACTAGCAATTAAAAGCGAAATTTGATGAAACGAAATGTGACGTCAGGTTCAGAATATTTTTCTTATGCAACATTGAGAAAATATTTGAATTCGGACGATAGGAATTTTATACATAAGGTTTAAACTGATATGTAAATGCGACGAGCGTAATTTACTTCAATATTTTTCAACGAAATTTGGCGCACGCCTATGTCTACTAGACGCATTCCGAATGTGAAGTTTGGTTGGCAACGGAAGTTGTTTGTGAAAATTCGAATTTCTACATGAAATAAGCGGTTTTAAAATTTTAAACTGGGTCCGAATTTTTGGGCCGTTACATTCTCCCCTACTCAAAACTTTTCATCCCCGAAAAGGAACAAAGGATAGAGTGGAAGAACTATAAAAGAGGTACGATAGATATAGAATAGATTATCGAATAAAGTAAAGAATATAGAATGGAATTTACCTTCAACAAACAATTCTGGATTAGAATCTCGGATACTCTCTCGGTTTCCCAAGTACAATCACGATCATCGGGGCTTCATTGGACTTTTACTAGGCTAACAGACTTCCTTCTAAGCTGCTTCGTATCCCTATCAATGATACGAAGTGGTCTCCTCTCTATAGTCAAATCCGGCTCAATATCAACCTCATCTAACTGAGCAATAGGAATGGTCATGGATGGATCCTGTACAACCTTCCGAAGATGTGAAACATGGAATACGTTGTGCACACCCTCAAATTTCTCTGGCAGCGCAACTTTGTAGGCTAGAGTACCAATCCTCTCAGTGATAGTGAATGGTCCAACAAATCTAGGAGCGAGCTTCGCTCTACGACCAAATCGAATAACATTCTTCAAAGGTGATACTTTAAGAAAGACCTCATCTCCAACATGGAATTCCAAATCTCTTCTACGCCTATCTGCATAGCTCTTCTGCCTATCCTGTGCAGTCTTCATCTTTCTTCTGATCTCATTAACCTTCTCGGATGCTTCCATAATCATATCCGGGCCAAGAACTAATCGGTCACCAGGCTCAATCCAACAAGCTGACGATTTGCATGGCCGTCCATATAAAGCTTCGAACGGTGCCATATCGATACTCGCCTGATTATAAAGATAGTTATATTTCAATTTTTTTTTTTTTTTTCAAATTGAAATTTTTTGGATTACCTGATAGCTGTTATTATAAGTGAATTCAACCAAATGAAGGTGGTCTTCCCAAGATCCACCGAAATCAATAATGCAAGCTCGGAGTAGATCTTCCAAAATCTGATTTACCCTCTCAGTTTGGCCATCTGTTTGAGGATGATAAGCCGTGCTCAGATTCAGTTTAGTGCCCAAGACGTCCTGAAATGCCTTCCAGAATTTACTAGTGAATAAAGGATCTCTATCGCATACAATACTAGATGGAACTCCATGAAGTCTAACAATCTCTCTCATATAAATCTCGGCCAAACTCGAAGCAGTACGAGTGGTCTTAACAGGAATAAAGTGAGCATATTTTGTCAACCTATCAACGATCACCCATATACTCTCGTTCCCTTTTCTGGTCCTCGGTAATCCGTCAACGAAGTCCATAGAAATTTGGTCCCATTTCCAACACGGAATCTCTAGGGGTTGAAGTAATCCTGCCGTCTTCAGGTGATCGGCCTTGACATGCTGGCAAGTGGTGCATCTACTGACATATATGGAAATATCTCTCTTCATCCCACTCCACCAATACAAATGCTTCATATTTCGATACATCTTGGTGACACCATGATGAAATGAAAGTGATGACTGATGGTTCTCTTTAAGCACTTCTTGTCTCAATCCATCAACATTAGGAACACAAATACGGTTGTCAATCTTTAGAACTCCATTACTATCTATCTGTGCTCCCACTTTACTGTCAGCATTTCCAACTCTACCAAGAACTAACTCCTTCATGCGATAGAGTAAGGTGTCTTCATATTGCTTAGCTTTAATGGGATCCAAAAGAGATGGGGAGATAACAAGCTGAAATAGCATGCCTTCTACAAGATTACAACAAGACAATGCTTTGCTACGGCTCAAAGCATCAGCTACAACATTTGCCTTTCCAGGAGAATAATTGATGTCGAGATCATATGCAGCTAAGAATTCGAGCCATCGGACTTGTCTCTGATTCAAGTCCTTCTGAGAGAAGATATACCGCAAGGACTTATGATCTGTGAATAATTCAAATTTTGTCCCCAAAAGATGGTGCCTCCATAGTTTCAAAGCGAATACAGCTGCAAGAAGCTCTAAATCATGGGTTGCATAGTTTACTTCATGAGTCTTCAACTGACGACCAGCATAAGCAATAACCCTTCCATTTTGCATAAGGACAGTGCCTAAACCTTCTCGACAAGCATCGGTATAGATAGTTAATCCTTCACTCCCGTCAATTACCGCAAGAACTGGGGCTGAAGTTAACTTACGCTTCAACTCATTAAAAGCTGATTCACACTTCTCACTCCAAATAAACTTGACATCCTTTCGAGTTAAAGCAGTGAGTGGGGCAGAAATCCGGGCAAAGCGCTCAATGAATCTGCGATAATAACCGGCTAAGCCCAAGAAGCTTCGGATATCAGTAGGAGTTTTGGGAGTCTCCCAATCCTGTAGATAAGTTTTCAAATTAGAAAGGAATAAGATGGATCAAATATCATTAACGAATAGGATAGAACTTACATTGATTACGGCGATCTTAGCTGGATCGACCGAAATCCCGTTTTCAGAAACAATATGGCCAAGGAATCGTACTTCGTCTCGCCAGAAGTGGCATTTCGAAAACTTGGCTTTTAGCTGATGGTTTCGGAGAGTTCCCAGAACATAAGCAAGATGTGTTTCATGCTCTTTCTCATCCTTGGAGAAGACGAGAATATCATCAATGAAGACAAGAACAAACTTGTTAAGGACATCACGAAAGACTCTATTCATTAAGTCGACGAAATAAGCAGGTGCGTTGGTCAAACCAAATGGCATAACCAACCATTCATAGAATCCATTCTCGGTACGGAAAGCTGTTTTATGAATACTATCTTCTGCTACTCTTAGTTGGTGGAACCCCGTGGCTAGATCAAGTTGTGAGAAAACTTTAGCTCCATGAAGCTGATCGAATAAATCATTGATGCGAGGCATCGGATAGCGGTTCTTGAGAGTGCGCTTGTTTAATTCTCGGTAATCAACACACATGCGAAGAGATCCATCAGACTTGGTGACAAATACGACTGCGGCGCCCCATTCAGAACAACTTCTCCTGATCAAACCCTTAGCAAATAGATCATCAATTTGGGTTTTAAGTTTAGCTTTTTCTTTAGGAGCCATCCTTCTGTGAGGGAGAACTGCGGGAGTAGCTCCGGGAATAAGGTCAATGTGGAAATCGATCTCTCGTTTTGGCGGTAGAGAGTCGACCTCCCCAAATACATCGGGAAATTTCTGAACGATAGGAGTAGTACTAAGGCAATCCATGTGAGCATCAAGAGAGAATATGAAGCTTCCGGCATATTTCTGAGGTGATTTGCATTCAATGACAAGAGGTAGACCCTTGTCATTGACTAGAGAAACAGATCGAGCTTTGCAAGAAATAATAGCATCGAATTTTCTTAACCAATCAGCGCCAAATAAGATGTCAAATGCTTCGAAGCCAAGCACATAAAAATCCCAAGTGAATCGATATCTTCCATACAAAAGCACAACCTCTTTACAAATTCTACTGAGGTTGGCAAGTCCTCCAATGGGGTTGGAGACACATAAGGAAGTAGTAGCAAGAGTAGGTTCTAATTTGAGATTATCACAAAGATCAATAGATATGAAGCTATGAGAAGCACCTGTATCGAATAATACCCGAACAGGTAAATTATGCAATGTAAAAGTACTTCGTAAGGTACCTAGGTCATCCTGAGCAGGTGGTGGAGGTGGTGCAGGAGTGGTGACAGCATAAACTCCTGATGGTGTGCCTTTCTTCCTCAATGGGCAATCTCTCTTGAAGTGACCTGGCTGGAGGCAGACATGGCATAAATCATTCCTCATCTGAGAAGGTGGTGGAATAGCAGCTCCGGTGGACGGACAACTATTAGCATAATGGCCCTTCTTATCGCATTTGAAGCAAGTGATCTTAGCAAGGTCGATTGGGCTTTTCTGGGCATATCCTAATCCCGTAGTCTTTTGCCAAGCTTTCTTTTGCTGATCGAAGTTCATCTTCCTCTTTCCTGGCTGGCTGGAAGAGGGCTAAGTAGGAGGGGCCTTGGCAGTGGGTCCCCTTGGCTTTGCCTCATATCGAAGAGCATAGTCGACAAGCTCTGTGAAGGTGCAGTGAGTGTTGCCAGTAAGCAAGTCGTAATACTCTGGTCTAGCTCCTATAATGAACTTCTCGTTCTTCAGAAGTTGTGTATCGATCAATCCCGGGCCAAACTTGGAGAGTTCGTTAAATTTCCTCTCGTACTCAGAAATAGTCATACTGCCTTGCTTAAGATCCATAAAAGCTCTATAAAGTTGGGTTTTCCCAGCAGAGGGCATCCACTGTGCCGAGAAAGTATCCCTAATCAAAAGATAGACTAGATGAGTGACATTTTAAAGATTGAAAGAATAATTTAGACTATGAAATCCAATAAATTTATACCTAAACTGGGCCCAAGTGATGGTGTTCTCCTCGATACGGGAAGTAACCGATTCCCACCAATCTTGCGCGGCATCCTGAAGTTGCCACGCAGCAAGCTGACGTTTCTGAGCATCAGTGATCTCCAATCCAGAAAATATCTTCTCTAAGCCTTTGAGCCATTGCTGAGCCTCGATAATACCCTCGGATCCAGAAAACTTAGTACCACCTAGCTGTGTATACTCCTTGCTAAGAGTGGTGAATTTGACTGGAGCTGGGACGGCAGGTGCAGCCTGGGCAGGACCATGACCTCTTCCTCCCTTATTGTTTCTTCCGGTGCTCATCCTGAAATATTGAAAGAGATTTAGAACCAAGGATAGAAAATCATACAGCTTGAAGAAAATCTAATGAATGAATCAAAGAAGTTTGAATGTTAAAGGATCGGGATATTGAATCGATTCTCCTTATTCTAGGGTATTGCTACCCTATCTCTAATGAGTTTATATAATCCCAAACTAAGGTTTTTAGGGAAACCAAAGCTCTGATACCAACTGTAACAACCCGTATATTTGGACCATTTAAATTGACAATAATCCTCACATGTCAACTTAAATAATACAAAACACGAACCATTATGGGATTATAAATACATAAATGTAAATGAGAATCAATACAACATCACAGTCACAGAACAGTCACAGAATAATGCAGCGGAAAATACATCGTCATAATAGCAGTTCATGAAGCTACTACAATAAAGTACAACAATGTCTAAACAAAAGGTGACTGAAAGGAAATACATAAATGTCCAACAGACACGGACATCAAAATAGACTGATAAAGATAAATGCTAAGTCTTCAGCATCTTCAACCAACCTTGATCAGCAAACTGGATAGCTTCAGACTGACCCGAGCATATACAAAAAGAAACACTCGAGTTAGGACTCAAAATCTTATACAGGATAATCAAGTGTAGGAAATAAAGTCCATAACTCAAAGACGAATAAAATAAAATCTCTAAGGATCCGATAGACTATCTATATATACAATAGAATACGGTATGTAGGTAATGTCTAATCAGTAAAATAGAATATTAAAATAGCGTTAAGGCGTTGCCATAATTCCCCTTAACACATTTTATATTCCCAAAAGCATATACAAGACCGTAGTTTCCCCAAAACCGGAAGTCACCAAAGGGCAATCCATATACTCAAGGTACAAATCAAAACGTAGTGGTCGCGAATAGGATAATCAGTATGACAAGGTACATGAGGCAATACCAACTAGGATACTAGTAGTTGCGTGATCCGGACTGATGTTGAGCATAGTAGCTACTATCTCAACACCGCGAAACAACACTCCCAAATCAAGGGGTGCACCCAAATCGAATCACAAAAGTAATAGATATGGTATCGAAGAAGCGTGTCCGCTAGAGGTGGCGATCCTCAATGGCCCGGCGCGGCTCCTGTTTTAGTCATGTCAGGGGTCATCCAATATCGTTCTCTTTCTTCAGTCAACGCGTTCACCAAACCATCCACTTCATTCTGGATTAACACTTCGTGCATAATAGTTATTAAAGTGGTTTTCGGTATCGACAGAGAGTATGTCCATTCCCGATCCCGGTCTCTTTAATAACTACGTATTTATTACCCGATGGTATGTTAAATTAACGTTTAAACAAATCAAAGTCCAAAGGTCAAGGTGCAAATTTGACTTCCAAAATTTGACATTTTTACGATTCAATTTATTTTAGATATTTGAAAACGTATTTCCAAGTGCAATTTTTCGTTCAAACAATTTAGTTGACAATTTAAAATTTAGTATTCAAGTTTGATTTAATAAGGTCCAAAAGTCGCTTATTAAATTTAGTTCATAATCAATGAATTCAATTTAATGGTAAACTTAGTTTAAAACATTAACTCAAGTTCAATTCATGTCACTTTTTGTTTATATACACTGTTATCATAAATTCGATTAAATCAACTTTATTAACTAATTTCCCCCTTTCAAACTTCATTGGTTTATTTACCGATTCAATTAAATTTCAAATCAAGAAGTCCATTTCCATTTACAATGTCCTGATTTGGTTAATCCGTTAAATTTAAAATCCTTTAAATTTAAATTATCCCTAATTTAAATTCATTAAATTAGTAAGTCATAATTTCCTAAATGTAACGACCCAGAATTTTTATTAATTTAAATTTGAATATTTAATTAATTTTAAATGTTAATAAGTGAATTTTTAAGTCAAATAAATTTTTATTTGAATTTTTGGATTTAATTAGATAATTAAAACAATAATTTAATATGTTAAATTATGGAAATAATTAAAAATTGAGTTAAAAATGATTGAAAATAATTTGGAAAATTTTATTTAATCATACTGGAGTTATAGAAATATTTTATAACTTTTAAAATCGAATTAAAAGTTAATCTGTGAAAATTGAATATTTTAATATTTAATAATCGACTGTAAAATAGCCAATTTTTGAACAGTCTCAGAATTGAACGAAACCAGTTCCATTGGATCCGTAATAGTTAGTTATTATCGGATTTCAATTTTCGTATCAATCAGAGCTATCGTTTGATCGTGGCAGCTCGAAACGCATCGAATTATTTTTAATTTAAATTTGGCGAGTCAAAATAGCCATTTTTCAAAAAGTCTCGGATTTCGACGAAACCAGTTTCATCGGATCCGTAATGTGATATTATTGTAAGGTTTCAAATTTCAAGTCAATTGGATTTACCGTTTGTCCGGTACAAATTAAAACGCCTATAAATCGATTTAAATCGGTTTAATTTAAATTGAGCGTTTGTAGCCATAACTCGCACATACTTCCGAATTAGCTTCCGAAACCTGTTCCATTGTGTCCGGAACGCGGGATAAACCCTAGGTACGCTGGTTACGGCGTCTAAATCGGAGTTCGGAATTTCCGGGATGAATAGTGTTTACGCTTGCTTTTCCTATAAATATCACCTTAAATCTAAAAAAAAAAAAAAAAAAAAAACCCTAGCCATCTTCTACAGCCGCCAGTTTCATATGTATGGCCAGAAACTCATGATCTCTCTCCATTGATTTCTCCAAATCCATCAAGAATTAGCAAGAAAGTTCAACTACAAAGTTGAAGATCTCCTCGAGTACTACGTTTTCAACGGCTATGATCTAAAATGGAGTTGTATTTTGGGAGATATGGGGGGCCGTTCGTGGGCTGTTCATCAACGTGCGCACGCATATCTAGGAGGCCGAGCTACAGGTCCTTGGGGCCGAACGTGGAGGAGGTGAGTGGCTTCGAAGCTATGGTGTTTGATCGTGTTGCAAGTGAGTGTGGGTGGAGCAAAAATTAACCCTAGTTTGTAGGGGTTGGGTTCGTGCGTATTGAAGCTTGTCTGGAGATGAACGTGAGGATGTAGGAGAAGGGGTATGCACGGCCAGATGTGTTTGGGGTTGTGATGGATGGCCTTGATTAAGTTGAGTTTGATAATAAAGTTATGTTGCATATTAGTTTATATAAATCATGTGCAAACTTCAAAAATACATAACTTTTTCATACGAGGTCGAAAAAATGCAAACTCAGTTGCGTTGGAATCGTATGGACGAGCACTACGCGATGGAGTTGGTTTGGAGTCGTTTGGAGTTAGTGAGAATTTCGGGTAAAATTAAACGCGCGTTTAATTTTATTCGAAATAAATCGCTAAAACGGAAATTAAAATCAAGGTGAGAACTTCTCACTCAATCGAAATGGTTTCGATTTTATTTTAAATAGTTAGATTTAAAATATTTGAATGCATGTTTGAATGATGACTGTATATATTGAGTGTTAAAATAGACATTATACGCCGTTAGTAAGCGGATGTTATTTATTAAAAACATATACCGGGAATATTTCATAAACAGTGAAATTGGTATTATATATAATATCAATATATATATATATATTGGCATATGTATATATTGCAGTTGTTGATTTCCCGCATTTTTTGTTTAGCGGATGAGACCCTATTACGCCGTTATTAAGCGGATAATATTAAATAAGAACATATACCGCGATAATTTCGTACTGGAACGAAATTGGTATTGTGCTAATGTTTGTGATGCAGGAAAACAGGTTGGAGGGATCCAACTGGATTCCTCAACAGTTTTTATTTGATTTTCAGATATTTTGATATTTGATGGATTATCATATCGATATATGATATCGTTGTTTGTCGTGATTGACTATTTGGTGTGTAGCATCATTGGACCCAGATTTTGGGATTTTAAAATGATTTTAAAGTGATTTTTGAAAATATATAAGATTTTCGGAATTGATCTATTTTAAATAAATAAACGTTATAATTTTTATTGTTATAAAAATTATGGTTTTTGTGAAATATAGTTAAAAGCTGATTTTTGAGAAATATGAATTAATGATTTTATAAAATAGTTTAAACTGGATTTTTGAATTTATTATGAAAAGTTTAAATATAGGATTTATAAAATTTGATTATTTTATAAATCAAAATGGTGAAATTATAAAGGAAATTAAAGACGTTTCAGAATAATAATATAAACTAATTTATATTAAGAGATTTATAAATGGATATTTATAAATTGGAATATAGACATTATAAAACAAGTTTTTATAAGTGTTTGAATGAAGTGGAAATGAATTTCATAAATGAATGAAATTTATGGAATTATAAACTGTGAAGTTATAAAAAGAAATTTATAAATAGTAAGATTTATAAATTTGGTGAAATTATTTGAAGAATAGATTGGTTAAATAAATGGATCTTATTAGTTATAAGATTTATAAATTGGAAAGTCTTTAAAAGAACGATTTTGTAAAATAATCGTTTTATAAGTATTTAATTTATAATATGAACGTTTAGTTTATAATTTAGTTATAAACTGGAATAGGTTAATAAAGGAATTTATAAAAAGGAAGTTTTTATAAATAAATAGATATGGAATTTATGAACGTTGTTTTATAAATTCGCAAACGACTTATTTTGATAAGTTAATTGTTATAACTTAGAAATAGAGTCATATTCACGTTTTTAGACAGTGAATAATCCTTTGAATTAAAATGAATAAAAGGATGGAATTTGTTAAAGAAGTATATTCACGTTTTTAAATAGTGAATGATATGTTAAAGAAATTGTTTTGAATGAGATGTTTAATTTGAATTAAAACGATCTAACGATGTTTTAAATGTGTTGAGATTCGAAACCATAGATTTCAACATTGATTGTTGAAATAGATGTTTCGAGAAATAGAAGGAAATGGGGGACTATAACACTGTTGTTATAGTAAATGATTTCCGAAAGGAAATGTTTTGTATAGTATTGGGATTTATATATCTATTTTAATTTCGAATCCCTATACTAGTGATGTTGGATTGTTGTAACGATGTTTTACGCAACATTCGTTTTGACCCAAATAAATATGTTAAGTGAATGATTTCCTTAAAAAAATGAAATATATACTTAATTCGATTTAAGTATATGGAATATTTTCTAAGTGTTGAAAATAAAAGATTGTGAATTACTTATTTATAAATAAGTATGGAAATGTTTTCCAATATGAAGTGAATTTATAGAATTTATCTTTTGAAGATAAATTGAAATGAATAATTGAAATCGTATATGCATGGATATTTTGAGATATTAATTCATTATGGAATTTATATGTGAAAGGGAATTTGTTAAAAATAAATATTGATTTATTTTTGAAGTTGAAATTATATATCTTGTAAAGATATTTTGGAAAATAAATAATTTGGAAAATTATTTGGAATCTGGTGATGTATGCATATCCATTGATAGTTCAATAGCCGACTATCAGTATTTCCCTTTGAATGGGTATTTGATGTGAATTGTTGAATTTGAATGCACACTTATTTTTGAATAAGCGCTCACTATTCGGGTTAACCGGGAAAGGACCATGGGGTCGTATAACCCATTCCGAATATGTGATACGTCGTTATGAATTGCATTTGAAGATCGGTGTTGAAGACCGAGTATTTGTGAAAGCGATAGGATGACCTATCGATTGTCTCTGCACTGGGTAGCTCCTGGTATAGAGATCTCCTAAGTGATGGGAAATTCGATCGGGATTGTGAATACCCGTATTGCAAGGGCTTCGTAAGAAGTGCCTTCGGTTTTGTTCGAGCCCGGAACAGACTTGTATGGATAGTATGTCTGACGTTATAAATTGAGATATAAAGCCGATTTCTTTCAAATATATTTCTGTTGGGGGCGAAGAATTTATTCTTTAGCTTAACACCCTTCTCTGAGACGTACGAGCTCAGAGGTTATGCAGTTGAATGTTATCAGCGATATATTCCCAATTTGGTAATGTGACATGCTGAGTGATGCTGAAATGATCATTGTGTTGATTATTTGTGATAGGATCGTTTATTTGATCGTCTATCCTTGTGATCATTGTGTTGATCATTTGTTGACCCAAAGCATGGCTTTTGTATAAAGTATGTTTTTGTGGACGTGAATTCGTCGAGCCTCACACACCGTGAATGGTCAAAACAGGAAAGAAGCAGCAAGGTTATGAGGGGTAGCACCCTTTAGGATGTGTCCATTTCCTTCTGGAAAAGGGTGGTATCATGGTATGGAGCCCAGATACTTACTCATGTTGAAAACACTTTATGATTGTGTGAATTGATTACGAGCGCTCGGTGAAAAGGTCCCAAAGGACCGGGGGATGGCATATTCGGTCAGTTGTTACTCAGTTAGGAGTAACCCGGCCTTGTGTTGGTAGAGATCCGGTTTGGTTCTCGGGGATGTCCATCCAGAGGCATTCTCATGTGGCAATGGGAAGTTCCTTGGCCTGACCATTTGTTGGAAATCCAATTCCCAATACGAAACTTTTACGGTATTAGTTGTAGAACCTGCTATTCACTTATGGTGGTCACCACTGTTTGGATAGTAGCTATAGTAGGCATACGATAATGGTCGTATGTTGGCTAAGATTTATATCTTTATTTTTGAAATGATTTGTTATTACACTATGCACTAGTAATAATATCAAATGTTATTTTAAATGCGTATCAAGCATCTTTGGCTATCATAAGGAGAAATCTCCTCCGATTCTACGTTTGCATGTGTGTGTGTGCGGGAGGCCTTATGGTAGTCTCATTTTTAAAAGCATTGCGAATTGAGTTTAAAAATATTCCTCTATTTGATTTTAAAGTTAAATAAACTGTTTTGAGTTCTCACACCAGTCACATGACTGACTCGGAGTTTATTGTTTTCCTTCCTAAACTCTGGGTGCCCACCAATTTCCACATGGGCAGTTAAGAGTTAGGTTTATCAGGATATTCTGGATATTCTGGAGTTGCTGGAGGCAAGCTGGATGGCATGGCGTATTACTAGTTTATATAGTATTTCTTTTTCCGCTGCACTGTTTGTTGTTGTATGATGTTGTACACTCTGATGATATGATGTAATGAAATGAAATGTAATGTAATAACTGATATAGTTCTTTGTTTAAAGATTATTCATTTATTATAATATGTTGTTCCGCTGTGAATTGTGAGATTCTGTTGTTGTTCTGTTGTTTCCTTTCTGTCCCGTTCTATTTTAAAAATTCTCTGTTTTCTAAAAATCGTCTATCTTCTTTCCTCTCTATTTTCTATCTTTTCTCTCTTTTTCTTTTCTTAAATTCTTTTTAAAACCCATAACTATTCGGTTTTTCGGCAACGAAAATCCGCGTACGTTACATTTGGTATCAGAGCTGATGGTTAAGCGACAACCATGGTTCTGTAGGGTATTACTCATTAGAGATAGAGTCAGTAGTACTCTAGAATGAGTTTGAGTGTAATAATAGCTATGAGAGCGTACTTGTTAGTGAATATGAAATTGTTTTATATTGTGATGATTGGTTTGTTGAGTGGCATATGAACTTTCGTCAGCGTGGTCCGCAAGACTATGCCGAAGGAGTTTCTAAACACTTGAATAGAACAATTCGACACAGTATTGTTTTCAAATTGGATAAATGAAACAATTTTACCTTGAGTATATTTTATATATAAAGAAATAATTTTCAAAAATTATTAAAGTGTATATAAGTAGATTGTTTAGTTGTTTGAATAGTCTAAATAAAAGAATAATTGTATAAGTAAAAGAATTATAAGAATTGAATTATAATTAAAGTGATCTACAATTGTGAAATAAACTTATATATATAAGAAGTGAAACTATATGGATATATTATGAATATGAGTTGTAAATGAAATTCAACTTTAGTAATTGAATTGAATGAATGGATTGAATGATAATCAATTAAATGTGAATTAAGTTGATAAGGAATAATGAATATAAGTGTTAATTCATTAAAATCTAAAGTTATTGGAAGTTGAATAATTGAATGAAAATCAATTAATTAAACCAATTGAAAGCAAAGTAATTTGGTTGTAATTATATATACATTGGTTGTTATATGATTGTTGATTGATTGTATATAATTCATTAAGTATTAATGAAATTGAAAGCTAATGTAATTGAATTCAAATTAGAAGTAAATAAATTTGAATAGAATTGAAAGTGAATTGGATTTAATTAGTAATGTAAACTAATTGAATTGAGAATGAATGTTAGTAAATCCAATGTAAATGAATCAAATGTGATTTAAATTGAAAACCATTTCATTGAATATTAATGAGAATATGAATGAATATTATTGGTTATGGATGTTAGTTGGATGTAGTTGGTTGATGGTTGAATGTATATTGCTATTGTTGCATTTGCTATGTGACATATATAGTTGATATGTTGCTATATGTTGTATATTGAGATTATTTGCATATGTGCATGTTCTCATGTTGTTTGTTGAGTGTTTAGTAGGTGCGGATCGCGTTTGCTTCGCATTTGGAGTTCGCTTTAGCGCTATATTAGCCGTATATGCTTGCTAATAAAGTATAAGGTACATATCTCGGATTAAATATCGTACTTTTACACTTTTTTCCCTGCGGGATGCCTCATTACTTGATGAGATGTATATTTGTGATATATATACTGTCATTTTTTTTTTCGGATCGAGCCGCGCAAAGGAGACTATGGCGAATTTTTCCGAGAATTTAAGGCGTTAGAAAATTTTTGAGAAAATTGGGAAAATTTTGAAAACTTCAACTTTGATTTTGAAGTTGAAAGTTAAACAATAGGTAGTTGTTTTCGAAAAGATAACTAAGTATGATTTGAAAACTTAGTAAAGTATGGTAAGAAGTTTAATTATAAATTTTGGGAAAATTAATAGATTCTGTAATTTTCTTACTTGTAATTTCGAGGACGAAATTCTTTTAAGGGGGAAAGATTGTAACGACCCAGAATTTTTATTAATTTAAATTTGAATATTTAATTAATTTTAAATGTTAATAAGTGAATTTTTAAGTCAAATAAATTTTTATTTGAATTTTTGGATTTAATTAGATAATTAAAACAATAATTTAATATGTTAAATTATGGAAATAATTAAAAATTGAGTTAAAAATGATTGAAAATAATTTGGAAAATTTTATTTAATCATACTGGAGTTATAGAAATATTTTAGAACTTTTAAAATCGAATTAAAAGTTAATCTGTGAAAATTGAATATTTTAATATTTAATAATCGACTGTAAAATAGCCAATTTTTGAACAGTCTCAGAATTGAACGAAACCAGTTCCATTGGATCCGTAATAGTTAGTTATTATCGGATTTCAATTTTCGTATCAATCGGAGCTATCGTTTGATCGTGGCAGCTCGAAACGCATCGAATTATTTTTAATTTAAATTTGGCGAGTCAAAATAGCCATTTTTCAAAAAGTCTCGGATTTCGACGAAACCAGTTTCATCGGATCCGTAATGTGATATTATTGTAAGGTTTCAAATTTCAAGTCAATTGGATTTACCGTTTGTCCGGTACAAATTAAAACGCCTATAAATCGATTTAAATCGGTTTAATTTAAATTGAGCGTTTGTAGCCATAACTCGCACATACTTCCGAATTAGCTTCCGAAACCTGTTCCATTGTGTCCGGAACGCGGGATAAACCCTAGGTACGCTGGTTACGGCGTCTAAATCGGAGTTCGGAATTTCCGGGATGAATAGTGTTTACGCTTGCTTTTTCTATAAATATCACCTTAAATCTAAAATAAAAAAAATAAAAAAAACCCTAGCCATCTTCTACAGCCGCCAGTTTCATATGTATGGCCAGAAACTCATGATCTCTCTCCCTTGATTTCTCCAAATCCATCAAGAATTAGCAAGAAAGTTCAACTACAAAGTTGAAGATCTCCTCGAGTACTACGTTTTCAACGGCTATGATCTAAAATGGAGTTGTATTTTGGGAGATATGGGGGGCCGTTCATGGGCTGTTCATCACCGTGCGCACGCATATCTAGGAGGCCGAGCTACAGGTCCTTGGGGCCGAACGTGGAGGAGGTGAGTGGCTTCGAAGCTATGGTGTTTGATCGTGTTGCAAGTGAGTGTGGGTGGAGCAAAAATTAACCCTAGTTTGTAGGGGTTGGGTTCGTGCGTATTGAAGCTTGTCTGGAGATGAACGTGAGGATGTAGGAGAAGGGGTATGCACGGCCAGATGTGTTTGGGGTTGTGATGGATGGCCTTGATTAAGTTGAGTTTGATAATAAAGTTATGTTGTATATTAGTTTATATAAATCATGTGCAAACTTCAAAAATACATAACTTTTTCATACGAGGTCGAAAAAATGCAAACTCAGTTGCGTTGGAATCGTATGGACGAGCACTACGCGATGGAGTTGGTTTGGAGTCGTTTGGAGTTAGTGAGAATTTCGGGTAAAATTAAACGCGCGTTTAATTTTATTCGAAATAAATCGCTAAAACGGAAATTAAAATCAAGGTGAGAACTTCTCACTCAATCGAAATGGTTTCGATTTTATTTTAAATAGTTAGATTTAAAATATTTGAATGCATGTTTGAATGATGACTGTATATATTGAGTGTTAAAATAGACATTATACGCCGTTAGTAAGCGGATGTTATTTATTAAAAACATATACCGCGAATATTTCATAAACAGTGAAATTGGTATTATATATAATATCAATATATATATATATATATATATTGGCATATGTATATATTGCAGTTGTTGATTTCCCGCATTTTTTGTTTAGCGGATGAGACCCTATTACGCCGTTATTAAGCGGATAATATTAAATAAGAACATATACCGCGATAATTTCGTACTGGAACGAAATTGGTATTGTGCTAATGTTTGTGATGCAGGAAAACAGGTTGGAGGGATCCAACTGGATTCCTCAACAGTTTTTATTTGATTTTCAGATATTTTGATATTTGATGGATTATCATATCGATATATGATATCGTTGTTTGTCGTGATTGACTATTTGGTGTGTAGCATCATTGGACCCAGATTTTGGGATTTTAAAATGATTTTAAAGTGATTTTTGAAAATATATAAGATTTTCGGAATTGATCTATTTTAAATAAATAAACGTTATAATTTTTATTGTTATAAAAATTATGGTTTTTGTGAAATATAGTTAAAAGCTGATTTTTGAGAAATATGAATTAATGATTTTATAAAATAGTTTAAACTGGATTTTTGAATTTATTATGAAAAGTTTAAATATAGGATTTATAAAATTTGATTATTTTATAAATCAAAATGGTGAAATTATAAAGGAAATTAAAGACGTTTCAGAATAATAATATAAACTAATTTATATTAAGAGATTTATAAATGGATATTTATAAATTGGAATATAGACATTATAAAACAAGTTTTTATAAGTGTTTGAATGAAGTGGAAATGAATTTCATAAATGAATGAAATTTATGGAATTATAAACTGTGAAGTTATAAAAAGAAATTTATAAATAGTAAGATTTATAAATTTGGTGAAATTATTTGAAGAATAGATTGGTTAAATAAATGGATCTTATTAGTTATAAGATTTATAAATTGGAAAGTCTTTAAAAGAACGATTTTGTAAAATAATCGTTTTATAAGTATTTAATTTATAATATGAACGTTTAGTTTATAATTTAGTTATAAACTGGAATAGGTTAATAAAGGAATTTATAAAAAGGAAGTTTTTATAAATAAATAGATATGGAATTTATGAACGTTGTTTTATAAATTCGCAAACGACTTATTTTGATAAGTTAATTGTTATAACTTAGAAATAGAGTCATATTCACGTTTTTAGACAGTGAATAATCCTTTGAATTAAAATGAATAAAAGGATGGAATTTGTTAAAGAAGTATATTCACGTTTTTAAATAGTGAATGATATGTTAAAGAAATTGTTTTGAATGAGATGTTTAATTTGAATTAAAACGATCTAACGATGTTTTAAATGTGTTGAGATTCGAAACCATAGATTTCAACATTGATTGTTGAAATAGATGTTTCGAGAAATAGAAGGAAATGGGGGACTATAACACTGTTGTTATAGTAAATGATTTCCGGAAGGAAATGTTTTGTATAGTATTGGGATTTATATATCTATTTTAATTCCGAATCCCTATACTAGTGATGTTGGGTTGTTGTAACGATGTTTTACGCAACATTCGTTTTGACCCAAATAAATATGTTAAGTGAATGATTTCCTTAAAAAAATGAAATATATACTTAATTCGATTTAAGTATATGGAATATTTTCTAAGTGTTGAAAATAAAAGATTGTGAATTACTTATTTATAAATAAGTATGGAAATGTTTTCCAATATGAAGTGAATTTATAGAATTTATCTTTTGAAGATAAATTGAAATGAATAATTGAAATCGTATATGCATGGATATTTTGAGATATTAATTCATTATGGAATTTATATGTGAAAGGGAATTTGTTAAAAATAAATATTGATTTATTTTTGAAGTTGAAATTATATATCTTGTAAAGATATTTTGGAAAATAAATAATTTGGAAAATTATTTGGAATCTGGTGATGTATGCATATCCATTGATAGTTCAATAGCCGACTATCAGTATTTCCCTTTGAATGGGTATTTGATGTGAATTGTTGAATTTGAATGCACACTTATTTTTGAATAAGCGCTCACTATTCGGGTTAACCGGGAAAGGACCATGGGGTCGTATAACCCATTCCGAATATGTGATACGTCGTTATGAATTGCATTTGAAGATCGGTGTTGAAGACCGAGTATTTGTGAAAGCGATAGGATGACCTATCGATTGTCTCTGCACTGGGTAGCTCCTGGTATAGAGATCTCCTAAGTGATGGGAAATTCGATCGGGATTGTGAATACCCGTATTGCAAGGGCTTCGTAAGAAGTGCCTTCGGTTTTGTTCGAGCCCGGAACAGACTTGTATGGATTGTATGTCTGACGTTATAAATTGAGATATAAAGCCGATTTCTTTCAAATATATTTCTGTTGGGGGCGAAGAATTTATTCTTTAGCTTAACACCCTTCTCTGAGACGTACGAGCTCAGAGGTTATGCAGTTGAATGTTATCAGCGATATATTCCCAATTTGGTAATGTGACATGCTGAGTGATGCTGAAATGATCATTGTGTTGATTATTTGTGATAGGATCGTTTATTTGATCGTCTATCCTTGTGATCATTGTGTTGATCATTTGTTGACCCAAAGCATGGCTTTTGTATAAAGTATGTTTTTGTGGACGTGAATTCGTCGAGCCTCACACACCGTGAATGGTCAAAACAGGAAAGAAGCAGCAAGGTTATGAGGGGTAGCACCCTTTAGGATGTGTCCATTTCCTTCTGGAAAAGGGTGGTATCATGGTATGGAGCCCAGATACTTACTCATGTTGAAAACACTTTATGATTGTGTGAATTGATTACGAGCGCTCGGTGAAAAGGTCCCAAAGGACCGGGGGATGGCATATTCGGTCAGTTGTTACTCAGTTAGGAGTAACCCGGCCTTGTGTTGGTAGAGATCCGGTTTGGTTCTCGGGGATGTCCATCCAGAGGCATTCTCATGTGGCAATGGGAAGTTCCTTGGCCTGACCATTTGTTGGAAATCCAATTCCCAATACGAAACTTTTACGGTATTAGTTGTAGAACCTGCTATTCACTTATGGTGGTCACCACTGTTTGGATAGTAGCTATAGTAGGCATACGATAATGGTCGTATGTTGGCTAAGATTTATATCTTTATTTTTGAAATGATTTGTTATTACACTATGCACTAGTAATAATATCAAATGTTATTTTAAATGCGTATCAAGCATCTTTGGCTATCATAAGGAGAAATCTCCTCCGATTCTGCGTTTGCATGTGTGTGTGTGCGGGAGGCCTTATGGTAGTCTCATTTTTAAAAGCATTGCGAATTGAGTTTAAAAATATTCCTCTATTTGATTTTAAAGTTAAATAAACTATTTTGAGTTCTCACACCAGTCACATGACTGACTCGGAGTTTATTGTTTTCCTTCCTAAACTCTGGGTGCCCACCAATTTCCACACGGGCAGTTAAGAGTTAGGTTTATCAGGATATTCTGGAGTTGCTGGAGGCAAGGTGGATGGCATGGCGTATTACTAGTTTATATAGTATTTCTTTTTCCGCTGCACTGTTTGTTGTTGTATGATGTTGTACACTCTGATGATATGATGTAATGAAATGAAATGTAATGTAATAACTGATATAGTTCTTTGTTTAAAGATTATTCATTTATTATAATATGTTGTTCCGCTGCGAATTGTGAGATTCTGTTGTTGTTCTGTTGTTTCCTTTCTGTCCCGTTCTATTTTAAAAATTCTCTGTTTTCTAAAAATCGTCTATCTTCTTTCCTCTCTATTTTCTATCTTTTCTCTCTTTTTCTTTTCTTAAATTCTTTTTAAAACCCATAACTATTCGGTTTTTCGGCAACGAAAATCCACGTACGTTACACTAAATCTCAATATAACTTATAATAAGTTCAAATCTATTTAATTAAAGCCCGAGTTTAAATTTAAAGCTAACAAATCTTTAAATCTTTAACTTACTAAATTCTAAAACTTACTTGCTCCTAAATCTTATTTCAATTAAATTTCAATTCATTTTATCCAATTTGGTAAGTTATTAATCCTTTCAATTTAAATCCGTTAATTTATTTCAACTCAAATCCCTAAGTTCGTTATTAAATTTCCAAACAAATTGTTAAGTTCATTCCTTAAATTAAAATATATTTCAATTTCGAAAGTGGTTTTGTTGGCCAATCGGGTTTCTTATTTTATTTTCTATCCTAGGCCAAATTGTTTAAATGGGGTATTTATCATTTCAACCCAATATTATTCAATATAAAACAAAGCATAGCAAAGGGAACTTGCAGTGTGATAACTGGGATGATGTCAAAGTAAATAAACGAGCAATAACAACCATACATAACAATTTAACAATTTATTAAATAATCCCGAAATAATCGTATTAACTTACATTTGTTGTTAATGCAAATTAATACAATTATTCCTAGAATCCACACTATCGTTTCATGCGGATTAAAGATTATCATGGTTTTCACTTGGTGTCTATTATCAAATTACTATATCAATCGTACATTCAAGGGTTCAAAGTGTAGTTAACGCTATTTCTACGCGACGATTTATTTAACATTTAAAGGGGTCATGTTCAACATATATAATCCATTTTAAATTGTTGACTATCCTATATCAATTTCAATTTCATATTAAATTTCACTTATATTAACAACCAAATTCAACATCACATAATAATTTAGTGTCACAACTATTTGTCGTAAACTAACAATATTCAAATTTAACTTGCATAGCGATTTACAATTTTTATTTCAATAATTCTAACAATCAACAATTTAACATCCAAATTAATATAAACAACAATTATCACTTGATTATCATAGCATAATAGATTGAGTCGTGAATAAAATATTCACCTTGCGTGGTTGAAGAAGATGATGGCGAAGCACGAAGACGAATAGATAAAATAGGCCTTAACAAGCACGACGCAAAATGAACACAACTGCAATCAACAAATAATTAATCAATACTTGTTTATTGCAATATATATATCGATTGAATATATATATAAACCATGCCGATCAACGGAGCAAAATAGATTCGACAGCGGGGTGGAAATAGCCTATGTTTCCGGATCAATAGCGGGAGCTGGAATAAAACGCAGCACAAGAACATGAGCAACCAGAATCTTACCTCACTCTACTATGCATGTACAGACTTAAAACAAATAGTAGTAACTTTGTAACTATGATTTATTCAACTGTACCTTATAACTTAAATTTTTATATAAAATCTTTATATAACTTTATACTGCATACAAAAAATAAAACAAACAAAGACATATACTTTATTTTAAACTTTATAAACAACATGGGGAGCTAAACTAACATCAGCCAAAGCTTGTATATATCAAAACAAAACATGTACACTTACACTTTTTTTTTCAAACTGAAATATGTACCACCAAACTGCTGTATAAAATTTTAATGTACAACTAACGTTTTATAAAATAACGACTCATACATATGATATATTACTTTATACTGTAACCACTATTCATACTTATATGTATGTAACTATAGATTATATACAGCAGCATATAAACTATTATAAATTTACACATTCAAAACTCAACAACTATATAAACTAATATACACACACATCTTATATGCTTAAACAAAATTTATTCTTTAAACAATACTGTACATAAAATTATAAACAGACTAAACTTTGAAATATTAAACTAAAATCAACAACTGTGAAAACAATACTTGTAATATTTAAAAACTATAAATATATGTATAAGAGAACAAGGTGGCTAGAGGGGAGAAGATGGTTGGCCAAGTGAAGGCGTGTGGAGGCTGGGTAGTAGCGGGTCTCGCTTGGGTGGCCGTGCACTGCATGGGCGGTGGCTGTGGGTCGGTTGCATGGAGCTGCATGATGGCGCATGGCGGGTGAGAGGGTGTGGAGCAGGCTGATGGGGACGCACGTTAGGGCAGTGGGTTGAGTGACAGTGGGTTGGGGGGAGAGGTGGGGTCGGTAGTGCGTAGTGGTGGGCTGGGGAAGGACGTGGGTGGTAGTGCGGTGTGGGCTGGAGGCGGGCCGATGGGGAGGTGCAGGCGGTTGTGGAGCGCATGCGGAGGGGAGAGGCCGTGGCTGCGGCGGTTGCAGTGGAGTGGTGGAGGTAGAGATGGGGTCGGTTGATGGGGCGTGACTGCATGGGCGGGCCGTGTGGTGTGGGAGGATGGCAGGAGGCGGGCTGGTGGAAGGCGGAGCTTTGGACATGGCGTGGGTGCAGTGGGGCTCGCATGGGGTTGGTAGGGGCGGAGGCCGGTGGGGTAGGTGAGGCGGGCTGATGGCAGTGAGGGGCGGAGCAGCATGGGGTGGTTGGTGACTGGGTATGGTGAAGTGGGGGAGGCGGTTTGCAGGGCTTCCTTGGAAGGGAGGCGGACCGCATGGGGGAAAGGTGTGGAGGTGGCCTCATGGTAGGGGTTGGAAGGTGGTAATGTTCCCTGGGAAGTTCGCAAAATAAAAAAAAAGAAATAAAAAAAATATGCAAAGAGAGGAGAAAGAGGAGCTACAGGGGAGTGCGAACTGGGTGCATTCATTTTAAAAAATAATAATATGAAGAGAGGAGGAAGGACGTACATGCAGGTGGGGATTTGAAGAAACAGCAGGAAGAATGTGAAAGAAAAGGGAAGAGAGGAGTGGGTTTTTGTTTACTGGAGGCAAATAAATAGCGTATGAATATGGGCAAAGAGAAGAGAACAGAAATTCTTTTGCAGGGGAGAAGAGACAGGCGGCAGATCGAAGTGAATCAACGCAATAAATGAGAGAATCAGTGCGCACAGTAAATGCAATGATGATTTTCAGCTGGTGGCTATTGGGTTCCCAAGGCAGCTGAATGGCTCCAAAAAATTTAAATGTCGTAATGTTGGGTACCGGTTTGTGCTGCGTAACGGACCGGTTCTTGCTCCGTTAAAATTTATAATTCGCAACGCCGGACTCCGATTGACACAAATAAATATATCGTTGTGATCAGCGCGTCGAGGCGGACACAACGGTATGAAAATATTTATGGTTTGACACCGTTTGAGAAGTGTTTATTCTTATTTAACCATTTGCACGAGTGCATATTTTACTAGCAATTAAAAGCGAAATTTGACGAAACGAAATGCGCCGTCAGGTTCAGAATATTTTTCTTATGCAACATTGAGAAAATATTTGAATTCGAACGATAGGAATTTTATACATAAGGTTTAAACTGATATGTAAATGCGACGAGCGTAATTTACTTCAATATTTTTCAACGAAATTTGGCGCACGCCTATGTCTATCTAGACGCATTCCGAATGTGAAGTTTGGTTGGCAACGGAAGTTGTTTGTGAAAATTCGAATTTCTACATGAAATAAGCGGTTTTAAAATTTTAAACTGGGTCCAAATTTTTGGGTCGTTACACTTCACCTGGTTTGGTATATATAGGAGATGCCAAGAATGAGATGGTAGCATGGCCAGCTGATAGAGTTATCCGCATAAGGGAGAACTCTAAAAAAGAAAATGAGGTATGATATTTTATGATATTTTTTTGTATGCTTTTGTGTATTTTTACATATTCTACTTTTATTAGATGACTTTATTTTTTCCTTTGATAGAGCAAAACCGATAGCACAGGAAAGAAATGCAAGTTGTTCGATTGGGGTGGAAGCAAGGAATTAGTTGTCGAAGGACAAGTGTACTCGAGTGATTCAAATCAGATTATTAATGGCATTCCTCTTGGACCTGAAGCCGCGATAGTTTGGGTGGACAGTCCGAAAAAAGAAGATGCCTTTTTGTGGAGACCAATAGTGGGTATGACATGTATCAGAGAAGCTGTTGGTAAGAAAATAGCATGGCCAACATCAAAATTGGTTTTTGAGAACACAACACCACCTACTCCTATGAGCAGTGTTCCAGTGTCTCTTACAGTAATATGTTTATATTGCTAATATCTATTTTAAGATTTTTTCATAATATATCAACATTTTTTTAATATTATTAGAGTGCAAATTTCACGGTGAATGCCAATTGCAAGTTGTTTGATGCGGATGGCACGGGAAAAATAGTAGTTGAAGGCACCGTATCTTCAATTGATCCAAATGATAAGGTTCATTCTATTCCACTGGGGCCAAATGCAATAAGAGTTTGGGTGGATATTGTAAAAGTCCCAAATGCACCTTTATGGAGGCCTACGTCATTCATGGAATGCTTATCAGATGCTGCTGGTTCGACGGTAGCATGGCCTGTTGCGAATGTTAGAGTGGACTGAACTTCTACGTAAGTTTCACAACATTTTGTTTATATAAAATATGAACAATGTTAAAAATAAAAGCACAATGTGTCAGTAAGATTATACATGCTTGCACAAAAATATAGGAGTAATACCCAGCATGTAAACTCCTTTGGTCATCCTGTTAGGTATTTTCAGGTTCATTACAAAAGTGCACTGTGATTGTATATGTATATGGATGAACTCTTGAAAAGAGAACAAACTGATAGTACCTTATATGAAGAAAGAACCATCAAATGTGTTATCGAATGAAAAGATGCTTGATTGCTTCCAAGTAACCCATTATCTAGATTGAAAAGAGAATACTTTAATAATCCCCCGAAACTGAACTTGGTAAATTCATATAAACAATTAACAGTAATTATCTGGTCCGCTAGTTGAAGGCCTATAAATTATATTTCAATGTATATCCATGATATTTTAGTCTAAAGTCATTTTGTTTTTTAATGTAAACCTAAACCAATAATGTTTCCTGCTTGATATTATATTTTCTAAATGCAGTTGTAGAAAATTGGAAATTTTGAGATAAGATGTCAAAATACTTGTGTAATAATTTTGGAAAAAAATTCCCTTGGAAAGATAAATAGTCAATTAGAATCAAAGATGGAAAAATATTACTTCATGCTACAAGCAGAGAAAAAACTACAAAGAACACATAACAAATTCCACATTCAAAAGCACATAAGAAAATATTAAAGGAAGAAAAAGATTTTACAATAACATTGCAAAAAAATTTCTAATCAGTAGTTATGTTCAAATAAATTTACAAAATTCATTTATAATGCTTCATATATTTTGTAGACCACAGCCTAAATTTTTTATAGTAGCTTCATTTATAACGCTTCATATATTTTCGTACAAGAATCATTTACCAATACTCAAGTATGAAATATATAGTAGCTACCTTGTTCATTTATACACAATCATATCGATATGTTATCTTGGTGGCTAACTTTGAATTGAATAGCTGCTCCTTTTGTCTTACTTGATTGTACATATAAACCAGCAATATATGTTAAACTGTAATGTACTGGACAAAATTCGTGTAGTGCTGATAAGCGTACTTTGCAGTTATTTATATCAAACATGTTTATAGTTGATAATCTGCATCTAAGTGGAGAATATTGGAATTATACATGTATGTGTGTTCGACTATATGTTAGCAGATAACGAATGATTTCGTGTACCACTTCACAGATAAGAAATGTTGCACTTGTCTATTATTACTAAATGACATTTATTATTCCAATAAAGCAAATACAAATGCATTTATGATACTTGTTATTTCAAAGTTAATTACACATGCATTATGATGCGTCAATAGTAGTTACGATGACTGCACGATTGTCTTAATCCAATTAACCCTACAAAAGAAGTGGGGCTCGGCAGTTTGGGTTTGTAAGAGGCAGTCGTATAGAAGTTTGCAGGGGAAAAAAATATTGATTGTTGCTGAGGCAGTCACAGGCTATGGTGTGGTATGGATGTGATCGAGTGGCTTGTGCACAGTTTTGCAAGTTTTGAATTGTGGAAAGCTTTGAAGTGCATTGGTTTGTGCACAGTTTTGAAATTTATGAGTTTTTAATGGTAGTGGTTTGTGGCAGGTGAAGTATGAGTCTTGGACGATGTTTTGCACAGTTTTGTAGATGTAGTTGCAGGGTGTTTGTTGGGTGGATTTGTGAGTGTGGACGATGATTGAAATGGAGATTGAAGTGCAGTAGGGTGAAGGTTTGAAGAAGTCGAAAATTTTGTGTTTAAATGTGTTGCAATTTTTTAATAGTTGCAAATTAAACATGTTATTTTAAATGTGTATTTGATCATTAACTTTTGAATTTCTTTGTTACAGGTAGGTGAAGTTTTTAGATGCAAAAGATGGACAAGATATTTTTTAGATTTTTGGAGCTTCGGCCTAGTTAGCACATAAAAAAATTTGGGTGCATGTTTTGAAGCAAAACCATGTAGTTGTTGGGTCTTTGTCTAATGTTATATGAACATGGTTTATAAATTTCATCGTTGTTTGTAAGTAAGCTTTGTTCGTGGATATATTGTATACCTATTTTATGGAAATGATCAATTGTTATGCTTTTATTTTATAGTTTTTTACCTTGATTTGTATATTATCCGATTGAAATATAATTAAATGCAATTAGATTACGGATATGTGATTATTGTAGTGGTATGATTTGTCATAAACGACAGCGTTTAAAAAGTGCGGTCAGTATTTTGGGACAATAACTCGTGATAATACGACAGCGTTAAAGCCTTGTTGTAAGTTATTTAAAAACATAAATCACATTGATACAACAGCGTTTTACAACCGCTGATGAATAAGTAGTAACAGCGTTTTCCTGTCGCTGTTGAAAACTAGTGGGTTTGTTTTAGACAGGGTATTTTAAACGCTGTGGAAATGTAAAAACCACTCTAAATACTTTTCCACAGCAAAATATAAACGCTGTAGAAACTAAATAAACAACGACAAAATAACGCTGTGGAAAATAATTTTTGACAGCGTTGTTTTTTCGCTGCTTGAAATTACATATCAACGACCGCATGTCGTTATACAGCATTCTTCACAACGCTGTTATATAATTTAACAGCAGTTTTTAAACGCTGTTAAAAGGCTATTTTGTTGTAGTGATCCATTATATTCATGTTAGGAGCAATAGAACCACAACATCTTTGGCACAGATTTGTCTTAAGGAAGTGGTGTCTAACGATCCCGACAGCTGGAACCCACGGCGTATCTTTCGGAGCAGCATCACGCCACCAAGACACGACCTCACCCCTCGCGATCAAGTATGATCCTTTCTCGTCGCCATATGAACTCGAGAATCAACGTTATTTAAACCGGGTACTTAAACCCTATTCCATCATCGACAAACTTAATCGATGATCAAAAAAATCATTCGTTATTTTTTTTGATAATCTCCAACCTTCGAACTTCCTTCAGCCGCGAACACGACAACTCTACCTCCACGGATTGTCCAGAATCGACTAATGAACATTTTCAATTTATCTCTCAATTTCTCAAAACCCATGATTTTAAAAAATTTAATATCCATATTAAAAATCATGATTTCTTAACGCAAATCCAAATATACAATCAAAATTTGAAAATCTAACAATCATGATTTTGACCTAAGTTGATTTTACTGCAACCTTTCATTTTGCAGTGAAAATATCTTACTGATTTATTTATAAATATTTGTAGAACTTAGATTTTATTGTATGGCAAATTATTTAAAGATCCTAAAGCCAAAAATAAATTTTTAAGAAGGAGGTTTTGTTTTATGAACAGGGTTTGAAGGCTTGTAATCAAACAGAGGCCAACATATTCTGTAGATCAAACATGCACACCTAAATTTATATACACATAAGCACATTCACATTCATACTAGAAACTTTCATGGCAGCAAACTTGCAAGATTCAATCAGATTTTAAGCTTTAACAAAGTAGTTGTTCACCTGAGAAATGACAGAGGAGAGAATATATGGAAGAATAGAGAGTTTTGACCAAAAATCTGGAACCAAACTTTTGATATATATTTTTTTTGAAATGGATGCTTGTGCCTATGATTTGCTTTGTTGAATTGATCTGTACCTATACTTGTTTGAGTTGCTTTGCTCCGGATCGAGTCAGGTTGAAAATTATCTTGATTTTCTAGGTTTTGAATTTAGCTCTACTGTTTGCTTTAAAATTCTTCTTTGATTTTGATTTTGAGGTAATCCACAGGCTTTAGTTGAAGCTTTAAATTTGATTTGCCAAGCTTGATCTGTTTTTGTTTCAAGTTGCTGAGTTGCTTTCTGATCTGAATTTCAATTTCCAGGTTGCACTCGAAAACAAATTCGATTCCAGGGTGAAAAATGATGACCTGAACTGATCTAACTTGAATTTGGCTTTTGCTTTCAGGTTTAAAATTTTGTGAGGATTTGTTTTACAGGTTTTAAAAGTGGAGAAGAGAAACCTGGTTTCTTTTCTGTTTTGTTTTTGATTTGCATTGTTTTGATTTGTATTTGCTCTGATCATTCTTTGTTTATTTTGATTTCTTTTTTTCACTTTGGTTTTAACTTTTGAGAAGAAGAATCGAGAAATAGAAAATAACCTGGTTTCTTAATGTTGATGTTATTTACTTAATAAATTATTAAAAGAAAACAAATACATCTTGCCACTTGTAATTACAAATCAAAACTTTGCTTACACTTGTATTTCTCTTTATTAAAATGCGTACACTTGTCTTAGCATGTTTCCTTTATCCTACAAATGTTAAAATCCATAAAATTTATGTTTTATCCCTTTGTTTTGTAAATATGGAAACAATTTGTGTTTGAACCTTCTCTTTATTTTATTTACATATGTTTATATCTTTAAATTTATAAATACACAAACTATATTTATCCATTTTAAAGGAAAATGTATTTTAAATCTTATTATCAAATCTTATTTAAATTGAAACTGCTATACATTTAAATAAATATTTATATATATACATTAATTTTAAAATAGGTATATACACATATATTAGATAATATGAATTTTAGCTTTACACAACTTTTACCATATTAATTTCAAAATATAACTTTCATATATTAAAATTAGAAAACAAATTTTATTTATCTATCTAAATTTAAATCAAATTCAAATTATGTCATATAATCCGTTTATATAAATAGATAAATATACATCTTATTAAATTTGGAAAATTCAAATACAATTTTGTAAAATACTTATGTTGAATTCCAATTCGACATTCTATTTACAATAAAATTTTATTTCCAAATATTCTATTTTAAAATACATATTTTTTTATTTATTTTGGAATTATCATATTAATTATCAAATATTGCAAAGTTTAATTCCAAAGGTTAAATTAATTATCAAATTATTTTTAACTAAAATCTAGGAATGTTACATGGTGCAACGTCATGGAATTCCGCTCTACATCGTTAGTGATAGAGACCGCTAATTTACTAGAGAGTTTTGGAGGAGTTTGCAGACAGCTTTAGGAACATCGTTGAATCTCAGTACCGCTTACTACCTGCAGACAGATGGACAAACGAAAACATTGAATAAGATCTTGGTGGACTTGTTGAGAGCATGCATCATGGACTTCAGATGACATTGGGATTAGCACCTACCTTTAGTGGAATTCGCTTATAATAATAGTTATCAATCGATGATTGTATAGCACCCTTTGTAGCGCTTTATGGAAGGCCATGAAAATCGCCAAATTATTGGTGGGAAACCACTGACCAAATTTTGCTCGAACCAGACTTGATTTGTGAAACTTTGATGAAGGTATGGTTGATTAGGCAGCAAATGAAGGCAACACAAGATCACTAGAAATCCTACGTGGATAAGAGAAGGAAATAATTGGAGTTCGAGGTTGGAGGCATGGTACTTATCAAAGTCTCCCATCTTAGGAAGGTCATGAGATTCATAAAATCAAAAAAGTTGGCACCAAGGTTTGTTGGGCCTTTTCGAGTTGTGGAAAGAATAGGAATACTGGCTTACTGTGTGGAATTATCTGATAGACTAGCAAGATTCGACGACGTTTTTCACATTTTGCACTTGAGGAAATTCCTACATGAAGTAACTATTATCGTAGAGCCTGATTAACTGGGAGATATTGAGACGAAGCCAATAGCATCCTATGCCACCACACACATTATGGAGCATGAAACCAAGAAGCTCCATAATAAAGAAATTAGTTTGTTTCCAGCAAAATGGGGAGGTAACCCAGCGGAAGGCGCATGGGAAACTGAAGAGAAGATGAAGATCTATCATCTTGAGCATTTCACTGGTAAACCTTTTTCTCTAAATTCAAATTATGTTTGCATTGTGGTTGCTATATTAGATGGTAGGAGATGGTTGCTAAACTTTTCACCGTCACTTTGCACTTATGTAAATATCTTCATGCATGTTTAAGGTGTTTTGCATACGTATTTATATGTCACGGTTACACAGTCATGCTAGGATTGAGCTCATTTATAGTATGTTTGCAATACATAATCACGTTGCACTAATGGTTGACTAGGTGGATGTGTAGATAATTTAGTTATATAACATGGATATTTAGTGCACGTTACGTTATTCGCCCCTTGGAAAAGATTTTAGAGACAAAATCTATTTTAAGGGGGAAGAATATAACACCCCATAAAGTCTACCTTAATATAAACTGGATGAATTAAATTAAATAAGATAAGATGATAATGAAAATTTTGCAATAGTCGAAATTTGACGATAAAAGTTATGTCATTGCGTTCATGGCGAAATTCTGATCAATTCAGTATATAATATGTTGAATACGGAGCTCAAACGGAAAAGTATGGACGTTTGAAGTTTTGGGTTTAAAATAATTTAAATAGAATTCAAATTCAAATGGATAATTAATTTTAAAATTGAAATTCAAAAAGTAACGGTAGAAAAAATTGGAGATTAAAGAAATGTTAAAGTTAACGTTAACATTATAAATTAGTTAAGGAATATAATATATCAAAGAGTGACATAAATTAAACGTTCCCAAAATAAGGCGAGAGGTCGACCCCTGACCTCGACCGGTCGACCGCCATCGGTCTACTAGTGATAGGGGTGGTCGACCGCTTCCCTTATAATGGCAGCTAGGGTTTTGCAATTTTGAATGCTTCAGATTTAGTTATTTAAATCCGAGGTTTTGGTGCTTTCTCAGCATTATTAATTAGATCCTAGAACCCTTACTTTTATTCACATAATATTTTGAAAACACTAGCAAAACCCTGTTAGTTTATCTCTTCCATGTTTCAAAAACTTCGTTAAGGTTTCAAGTAAGAAATCCTATAGATTTATCTTTGTTTATTGTTCATTTTTTCCCCAACTTCTTCTTCTGAAATCCTCTAATTTTTGGAAAGTAATTTGTATAAAAATCACTTGCTGTATATATATCAAAAAGAAGAGATCAGATAGAGGTTGTCAAAGACATGTCAAATCCAAAGGAGGTGAAACTGAGGCTGTACTATGAGTGGAATCTTAGCTTTTCTATTTTAATAATTGATGAGTATAATTTGGGTTTGAATATGCCTTGGGGAGTTTTGGTTTACAAAAAACATCATACTATAAACCCCCAAAACTACTGCAATGCAAAATGTTGATTCTAGGTTTAAATCTAATTGTTTATCTTAAAATAATGAAAATTGTTTAGATTTGCCGTTTTTATAATTTTACCTTCTATTCCACTCCTTTTTCTTTTTTGCTAAATTTGATCAAAGGAATTTGATTAAGAAATTGTGTTTAAGGTACGAATTTTATTCATAGTTCGCACCGCTTAGTCACATGAATTAAATAGAAATTCTTTTGTTTATTTTTATATGAAAAAGGAGTTGAACGGAGCATAAAAATTAAAACTGTATGTTTCTATTATCAAAATATTCCATCATTTTGATGCAATAAAATGAGTTTAGATTTTTGTTTTATACAAGTCTATTATTGGAAATTTTTTAGTATTAGAATTTAGGTATTATTGATTATATGAAATAAGAGTGTATAACTGTTTAAAGGGTTGATATTTAAATGCTAGTTTAGGGTGTATATTCTACATGCTTAGAAATTACAAGGCCTGTACACACACACACACCTCCAACCCCGCGCACGCGTGCATAATTAACTTATAATTATAGTTTATAAATGCAAATTTCAATAGGTAATTAATCTTGTTAAACCCCCCTCCCCCCCCCCCAAGAAGGTAACTAATGTTAAAGGCGTAATGAAATTTTTTTCTTATAAGGCCTTGATTATGGAAACGGGAACTACATGATGATATATGTAGAGTATAAAGATTATGAATATGTTATAGGGATGCGAGGTCGCTTAAAAGCTCATGGAAGTACGCCCAACTATTCTAGCTACCAGCAGTGTGACTTTGGGACTAATATGAGACGTCATCTATAATAAATAACTACGAGGATGCGAGATTTGTTCAAATTAAGTAGGGTAAATCTGTCCAGCTAATCTGGCTAGTAGTATGTACGAATAGTCGGACTAATGTGAGACGTCATCGTGGTTATGGGTCATTATAGAAGGACCTGCTTTAAAATTTGATGATACTAAGTGGTTGTGTGTGAGCCAGCTCTTCTCCATGTAGAAAGCAGTAAATGGTCAGGGTTATGGGTTTGGATCGGTAGAGGATACCCTAGTAATAGGCCTGCTTTAATAGGAAGTATTATGTGGTTGAAAGGATTCCATGCAATGTTGGCTAGATAGTTACTAGTGAGGACTCCACCTTGGATTTTAGGTCGTAAATGATGTGGACCTGCCTTATATAAGGTAGTAAATTGTCAGAGTCTGCCTAAGTACCACCAAAAAGTATTAAGTGACTTGGGTACTATCTCTTGCATTGATAGGACATTGTTGATGGTAGATACAGGTTATTGGAAGAATAGCACGTTAGCTATAAGCTTATATTTAGGAAGCCATTTTATGTGAGCTTTAGGCTTGTTGTTTGGAAAGACCAACTATGTAGGTAGAAAATGTAAGACATATTCTTATTTAAATTATACTACCCAAGTACTAATGTAGTAAGGCTCGAGATTTTTATTCACCAGACATATGTTGTTCTAGCTCCCTCTTCATTAGAACATAGGTTAGGAAGGGCGATGATGAAGGCGAAGATATTGATGATGCTTGTGGTAGTAGACTATTTATTTACTCGTTATTTTATAATAGTTTTTGATGTATCCATGAAATAAAAACAATGTTGTAATTTTAAATATTCTGGATATGTGCGATTATTGTTGGGTTTTGACATTATAGTTATTTTAATGTGGTTTTGAATGATATTTTGAAATTTGAATGAAATGGGTAATGTTGCTATTATTATATTTTATCCTTCTGCTGCGAGATTCTGAATGTGTAGATAAATAACTCTATATTGTTCCTTTTGCCAACCAACAGCCAACTTTAAGATAGCTCTAAGTTTCAATGGGCCTTTTCTACGTCGATATTTAAGCCCATTTCGATTTGGGTTGTTACACCTGTAAGTCTCCTATTTGTTGGTTGGACATAGGAGATAGACTCGTGTTGGGACCTGATTTGGTAAGAGATGCTATTGAGGAGTTAGAGTTAATTTGCACAAGGATGAAATTTTCGTAAACAAGGCATAAGAATTATGCTGACAAAAGGAAAAAAGATATAGAGTTCGCAGTAGCAACTATGTGTTTTTGAAAGTCTCGTTGATGCGAGGTGTTATGCTCTTTGGGAAGGTGGAGAAACTAGCATCAAGATCGGAAGGATCTTGTCCAATGATTGAGAGGATTGATAAACTCGCATATCGAGTCGAGTTACCATTTAGTTTAGTGGGTGTGCATAATAGTATTCACATATCACATGGAAATATGTGCATGACCCAAATTAATAATGGAATTGATAGCTGCCGAGGATTTATATGTAGAACTTAATTTGAATTATGTTAGATAACTGAAAGGGATAATAAGTTATGGTATGAAAGAGTTGAGGAACAAAGAGATTGAACTTGTTCCCATCTAGTAAAGTGATGATGTTGATGATTGTATCTAGGAGGTAAGGGATAATATTAGGAATATTTATCCCTAATTGTTTTGACATGTACGATTAGACATGTATGTTTTGTTGTGTAAACTTGTAATAATTTTTTGTTATGTTATTGTTATGTGTTTGTAACAACCCACATTTTTAAAGATAGGATATTTAGATAATTAATTTTAATACTGAATCTTTATTGATTTGAAGATCCAAAATGTGACTTTTCACATATAGTCGAATTAGAACTCGAGACTACTCTCGTTGAGTCCGAATCAACGTTGTGAATCAAAATGAGTATAAATATTACTATATTTGGAATCATGGTATTTTTACGATTTACCTACCAACATATGTAATTTGTTAAAATATGTGCGTAATCGAGTAAAGTGAGATCGTGACTAAGGGCCTATGTTTTAGGGATGAGGACTTCACTATGAGACGTACAATGAGGAAATATTTTGAATCGGCCGATCTGATGGCTAAAACGACCTCAAAATGCGTGAAATTATCATTTTGAAGCACTATCTCAGATAGCAACGGAATTTATTCCATTAGGACAAAAAATGAGCTGATGTGCGCCGATAAGTTTCGTAATGCTCAAATGTACCATGTGATTGTGCGAGCTCAAAAGGAGTGACGATTTAAATAAGGGATTGAATATAATATACATTATATTATGTATATGCATATCCTTTAAATATCCCTATTTGACTTTTCCCTCCTTCATTTTCCCACTTCCATCTCTAGATGCAAAAAGGAAAAAATTGAAACAAGTCTCCACCTTCATAAATTTAATTCGAGTGCCATGAGTCACAAAATTCAATGTGGTTAGATCCATTGAACTCAAAGAGGTGAGAATTTCAAATCCATTCTGCCATCGTTGTGTGTAGTGATGTTTAAGGTAGTGGTCATAAATTGAACAACGGCTAGGATCCCGATTAGATAAAGGTAGAAGTAGAGATAGATGAAACAGGGAACGATGTTACATTACCCTTGCCACATAACAACTTCCCATACCATTTGCTGGAGCTCCAGTAGCTCCATGGTGATCGCGACATTTTACATTCTTGAGGGGAGGCAACAAGTTGCATTTTCCTAGGGGTGTAGTCATGAAGAGGTTGGTGCAATTGGAATCGTCGTTACTCCATGAGAAGATCGAAGGTGACCGTACATGATTTCGTGCACTATAGCTAGGGAAATGGTGAAGGAAGTGAACGTTCATGTTGGGTTTTTGTGTGCGTGCAAATTTCTATGCACAGGAAGGGGATTTAATTTTAGGAAGAAAGTGGATTAAGGGGTTAAGGTAATTAATTTATTAATTATTTATTTTAATTAAACTTGTTTCTTATTTAATTTTTATCTCTTATATATGAGGTCCAATTGAGATGCGGTCTTCGCTGTTGCACTCATAATGAGATTATCCATGACATAGTACTCGGGCTGGATTCAGACACTTGATAATTTACGGTTCAAATGAGTGTCTGAATTTTTATTTTAGTATAAATCCCCATAATTTTATATATTAAAAATATTATCCATTAGACTTAGAATGTGTGTGTGTGTGTGTTTATGTCTGTGCATGAGAAATCGTTTCCCCATTTAAATGGAATTGTTTGGGAAGATATTCAGGATGGTTGATTAAAATCCCATATATTTATATTGTGTTCTAGTCATGTTGAATAGGGCTAGATAGTGATGATATTAATTTATAATATGCTTATAAATTAATTAAACTCTAGTTTTTTGTTATATTAGTGATAAAAATATTATTATATATTTTATTACTAAACAAAAATTAGAGTACGACTTTTAAAATAAGTTAAAACATTTAAAAATGATTTATAAGCTAGTTTTGTATTTTATAAAACACTAGAATGATTTTATAAATTAATAGAAAAGAGACTGGACTTTTATTGAAAAGACTTAGTATGTAAAAGTAAGATCTGTTTATCAAACAACTGAGTTATTTATTTAAATGTGCATATGTATACTGAAACATCCATACGAGTATATCATTAAGCTATGAGCAATTTCATATAGTCATAGCGACTACCGGATGCACTAAGTTGCATAGGAGAGTACCAGATCGAGTAATCGTCTCGGTCAAGCTCAAAATGTGATTTGTGTGTGCATTGGTGTGCACGTGTATGCATAAGTGGGTGTATCGACACACGTATGAGCGATTTTGGCATGTTAGACGAGGGCAGGTCACTACAATCACCAGTTGAATCTGTAAGTGCAAAGAGTGAATTTTGGAATCGAAATCGATTTTCGAATACTCAAAAAAGCACTTCCAAAACATCAACCAATCGATTTTTGAAGAGGTCCGATTGGGCGGAGGCATGCTAGGAGTGCTAGGCAATTCAACGCGGAAACGTCAAAAGAAATGGGGCTCGAATTGGCGAGCGAAGGTTGATTTGGCTCACTGGCCTAAGCTTACTGCCTAGAAATTATTAGCCCTAGTCTATTGGGAAAGGCCTCCAATTGATTGCCACCAGTCAATTGATAAGTACCTCTAGTCGACTGAAGGGGCACTGACTTGAGCAATAAGCCTAGGTCGGGTGTAATTATATCGGGGTTTTGATCATTTCGAATGCGGGCTTGCATGAGGCTTCCACTTGACTTCGGAAAGGCTATGGGCTACCTGCGGAATTACGAGGCACGATGAATCTTGAGATTCGGACACGAATGCAAAGTGAATTGTATGTGGTCAATAACTATTGATAACGATCGGGCACGAGATCGGTACATGATCGACCATGCTAGCACGTTCGACGAGCACGTACGGTCGAGTGGAGCGATCCGCATCCCTTTGCCCTGGCTATGGATAAATATGGTTTGATGAAGGGTATCAATTTTATATTAGTGACCGCACCCAATATTGGTCCTATATTAGTGACCATACAACATATTAGCCTTATATTAGTGGATGTACATGTTAGTGATCTTATAGTAGTGACCATATGTGTAGATGGACAATGACGAGACATCAGTCTTTATTTGTGATAGGTGTGTATGATTACGTGATATTATATTTGATGTGTGCACATATTTATTAGTGATAGCAGCATGTTTTGGAGGCGATGCCGATATTTTGGAAATACTTGATATTGTTATAGTACATGACATATATGTATTTATATATGAGACCTATTGCATCAGGTATTATATTCTAAACTCCGTATGTATGGAGTAGATGTATTCTGATTTATCTGTATTGATATGTATTTATCAGTCGCATATATATATATATATATTATTTATTCAGTTCTATTCATGTATATTCAGTATATTATATATATGCTATCATTCTGATGCAAGACTCTATCGATATTCCTTAGCTATGGTGTTTTGTTTCTTTCATTTTACTCCAACAAACTACCTTTTGTGATATTTTTTGAGTCGGATGCTATTTTAGACGTTGATTTGGGATATTACAAAGGACGAGTTGTTACAGTATTAGTAGTGGCATTAATACATTATGATTGCTGATTGATAATTTACATTAGTCGAGGACTAGTGTAATTGTAGTACTTTGTGTGCATTGATTGATGGCAGTGGTCCTTATTATGCCTTGTTTGAATTTTGGGGATGAAATTCTTATAGGGAGCGGAAACTGCAACTCCCTGTATTTTGGAGTGCTATAATATGAGAAATTAACTAAATAAATAACTGGTTAAAATTTGATGATGAGATAGTACTTGAATAAGATAATTTATTAATAAGAACGATGAGTGAATTTAAGATGAAGAGTTATGAAAATTAATAGGTTTAACCTAGAAAGATAATTTAGCCCTAGCTCAAACTATTACTCTTAATACTCCCATCCTCTCATCCATTCTCTCCCATACCCAAAAACAAACAAAAAGAAAGAAGTTAGTCTGACCATATTTTCCAAAAAGAAGAAGAAAATCAAGATAAAAGAAAGCGCTTTCACACCTGAGAAGAAGTAACGCTTTTAATCAAGTTATAATTAAACTTATGTGATCACCACTTTCTAATCTTTTCAAATCTGTTTGGGTTAGGATTGTATGAAATTATGATGCTTTGAATGGTAATCAACAATTTTAAGAATGATAGAAGACGTTCGTTAATGCTTGGTAATTTAATGATAATTAATTATGACAAATCGTAGTGTAAAACATGGATTAGACATCCTTCCCACTTAAATTTTTTACATAATGTTTAAATGTTAATTTGGAGACGACGTCTTAATATCATAATTTTCCCAAATTAATCGGATTTTATATGAATTTTCTAAGTTAGGAAAATGCTTAATTTTGGGTTTAATTATTTAAAATATGAAAATATTTATTTAGGCCTGAAATTTTATGTGAGGTAAAAGATGATTAATTGTTTTTTTATGAATTTTTTGGTTTTTTTCCGTTCATTTCGAATTAATATGAATTATTTAGTAAAGGGATACTATAAATGGAAAACCAATTAACTAAGGAGTTGATTAATAATTGGGAAATCAAGAAAATTTCATCTTTTGTTTTTTCTAAAAAGATAGCAGTAAAAAGTGATGTTAACTAATGAGAATTCGACATATAATATGGATTGGTGAAAGTTAATTACTTTTAATGGTTATAAAATAGTTTTAAAGTTAATTACCAAATTGTCATGTCAACTTACGATAGCTCTGGGATGTCAACTTGAGATGACTATAAAACTTATTAACATGTGATAGTCAACTGCTGTCAACCTGCGATAGTGAAGTGTTGTCAACCTATGATGGCAAAGTGATATCAACTTGCAATAGCTGTATAAAGTCAACATGCGATGGATATAGGAAAGCACTCTGCGATAACTATATGAAATCAACATGCAATAGCTATTTGAAGTCAACATTGGATAGCTATAGGAAATTAATATGCGATAGATATTTGTAATCGACAAGCGATAGCAGTGTGAAGCGAACATGCGATGTATGTATGAAATCAACATGCGATAGCTACAAAAAAAATACCCAAAGTGATGGTTGAGAATTTCATAGGGATTAAATGATCTGGAGAATAATAAATTAAAAAGAAATAACTTATTAAACAATGAAAAACTTAGACAAAGCGTAAAAAAGCTATGGAATGATAAGTAGTATCATTTGAGTTAATAATTTTGGTGTTTAGTGGCAACCACATGTCTAGATACGACATTAAATTTGTAATGTAGCCGTCAGGTCTTAGTGTTATCTATGGGACTAAATGCGACATTAGATTTGATAACTTTGATGAAAAGCCTTAGTGGTAACCATTAGTCTAAACATGACATATATATATGATAATAAGGCCTTAATGTCAATCATGTGTCTAAACCCGACATTAGATTTGGTAGTGTTGGAGAAAGGGCTTAGTGGCAACCATGTATCTAAACATGACATTATATTCGGTGTTTGTGTGAGGCCTTAGTGGCAACCTAATTATATATTTAATATAAAAGCGAGAAACTAAGAATAAGACCAGTGTGAACTAAAAATGAATTGACTATGTAAACTAGGTGGAATACGTTTTAAAAAGAAATCTCACAAGTATTATGAAACTAATGACTTGTGTTTGATCATGATATGAGATCGTTATATAGTATATGCAATTGATGACGATTGATATAGTGAAGGAAAAACCCATTTCTTGCTTTATCGATACGGTCTCACTATATGATTCATTCTTAAGGTATAACTTTACTCATACTAAGCTTCATGTCTAACCCATCTTTTTATTATTTCCCATAAACCCATGGATACTCATTCGATTATGCTAAGTTTATGGTATAGACAAGATGCTTTTGGAAAAGGCAAGTAGAGACAGCGAAGATGAAGAAGGAGGCTTTTTTGCTAATAGAAATTATTTTGTTATTCCACTGTGTAAAACTAGAGTTTATAACTTGTTATATGTTCATGTTGGCATCTTCATATGTTTGGCATGATACAATATTTATGTATTATTATAATTTACCTCTACGTGGAAATGAATGGGTTAATGATTATGTAACGAATTAGTTTCTCTATTAACTATTGCCATTAGAAAACAAAACCGATCTCATTTTTTCGTTCGAAAATAATTCTAATGATGGCTGCAGCAGCATCAGCGTTCATTTTTGGATCACAAAATGAGAGACATTACAATTATTGATTAGTTATATCATAATATAACAAAGATATAAAAGATTAGAGACATCTTTATAACGAACACAATTAATTACAAAGTTAGATAATGTAACAAATTACATAACTACCTCTAGGGCATACACCAACTCTCTTTCTTATATATATATATATATATATATATATATATACACATATATGTATGTATGTATGTATGTATGCATTTAAAATTTAAATATTTTGACTCAGTTTTTTATTAATATGATGTAGCCACCATGATATATAAAACTTTTTTTTAATTAAATAATTTTGACCAAAAATTATTTTGGTTTAAATAATTCAAACTAGATTTAATTTAAATCTTTTTATGTAGCGAATAATATACAAATTATTTTTCTTATTTACTTGCAATAAACCAAAGATAAATTATTTTATAAATATATTCATGTGTGCATATGTGCGCGCTTGTGTGTGTCCAAAATATTTTTTTGTTCAAAATAGCAAGGGAAAAACATATATTTTGAACAAAAAAGAATATATTACAAAACTGGATTTTGTTATGTATGTATGTATGTATGTATCTATATACTTTAAAAGATTTAAAAACAATATGTATATTATTATATATACATACAAATTAAAATTACTTTTTTATATAAAATCATGGCCAAATGTATTTCAAATAAAAAGCATGATACATGTGAATGTATTTATATGAATTAAATCTAGATCAGAAATTATATTTTACTTCGGAAAAAGCTTACCGAAAGTCGATACTATTTGTTCAGTCTGTCCTCTTGGAGCACCACTGTCTCCTCCTTCTCTTTAATTTGCAACGTTAAAGAAATGGCTTCACCAAGCTATGGTAAGGCGAATAAGAATGAAAGGGAGAGAGAGAGCTCAATATTATATTTGTGTGGAGGCTAGGCTATTTATAGCTAAGAGCCAACACATTTCTTTTCTCTTTTGTCCTAGATCCAAAGATTAGGAAAAATCCTTAAAAATCCCTTAGCAAAGTTGGCCTATAGTTTGACTAAGCATGGTTAAACTTACCTTTGACCCCTCGTGAATCATTAGCTAGTTAGTTTCTAACATTCCATCAATCAAACTGTCGTATAACTTTTATACATTGTTCCATCCGGTTTTAAGCTTGAAATAAAATTAGGAATACAACATTTGCATTGTTTAATAACATTTATAAGTTAGTTTTATCCTTGATCGATTTCGAAAATAATTGACGTTGTGGTTGTATGGATTCTATGGTATGAACTCGATCCACGATCAATATGTGAACAATTTAAATAGTGAAGCTTGTATGGACTTTACTAAAACACAACATATGGTCAAGTTTAATGCTTTAAATCTTTTAGGCAAAATTGTATTTTCCTTATCCAATATACGCTCATCTAGTAATGATAGTTTGGATACATATTCTTTTCGTCGTCACTATATCACTTTGATATTTAGAGTTTCGTGTAAGATCAAAAGCTCTTTTATATTTGTAATAATTGCACAAACAACTTTCTAAATACTTAGTTAAGTCTGATAATGTTTATCGATTAACTGTTTTACTCTAGCCATATATTTTTACTTTTAAAGTCATATACCAATTACAGTAATACTAACATTCTATAACAAATGAGAGATTCTCTCTTGAGTAGCATTTCACTTCAAGTGGTTCAACATGTATACAACAAAGGTCGTGGCGCAGTCGCCATGCCATGTGGTTAATCGTAGTCAAAGTACGTTCTACGCACTCAAGATCGATGGTACTCCCGGTAAGAAGATACATACGCCTTTATTATAAGATCTTCTATTTTGACTTAGTTATAATAACGTATAGAAGACTCTCATTGAGTCGTTATGTGATCTTTTTTGAACAAATACAAGTACGTAATCCCTTGGTAGCCCTGACTGTCATGAATAAATCACCGTCCATCGTATGCAGAGCATTATGTACACTAGTTTTAACAGAGATATCAACATTATTTTCTCGATGCTTCTGGACTATAGGAACATTTAAGGAGTTGAGTTTTTATTTGTATTGATTCAATATTCATGGTTATGAATATTTCATAACCGCAATTAATAAAAACTATTCCTACGAATTTTCTACTTATGTGTGTTACTGTTATTAGCACATTACTTATGTCACAATATAACAATACATATAATAATATACAAAACACAAAAACATATTTTATTATGAATAAAATTATTTACAAAATTAAGATTATATAACAATTGCATAATTGCATCAAGGACACGTCCTTAATTCTATTAGGTCTTGGATCATCTTTTGATACTATTTGTATTGGGGGAGACATAAGATGTTAATACAACACCGAAGAACACTAATCTTATTGATGTGATATACGAATGCCAAATGAAGAACCCTTGGTTAGAAGCGGAAAGGCCAAGCATTACTGCAAGCTCAAGTCCAACAATTAATATAATTAAACAATATAGATTCTACAAGATCGTCTTTACCGTTTCTACTCTTGCTAACCTAGTCAAACTGACGTTGTCGAACATTAACAATTCCAATGGAAAAGAAAAAAGAGAATTGTCCAATTGCACGAATTTGGTTGAAGCTTAAGATAGAGTTGATGAGCGACGACATTAGGTGCTGACAATATTTAATCAACAAATTTGCTCTTAATCCATAGAATTTATACATACATACATTTTTTTTTAAAGAGAAATTTTATAAATATAAATATACCTCAAAAGCCGCCAACAAGCCTGACGGATAACATGATAAGAAAACCAAAAAACCGTCAACAAGCCTGACGGGAAACTAACGTTGAAAACCAACAATCCCGGACGAAAGAACAGAAGAATAAATCGAAAAGCAAAAACCCAGGCAAACAAAAAAGAGGAAAACAAGAAACCGGACGAAACCCAAAAACTATAGAAGATAAGAGGTCCGAAAGAAAGCGATCCGAGCTATCCATCGCTCCGAACCAGATAGTAAGAAAAACCAGCTCCAGCCAAACAAGAGAAACCTAAACCTGAAACCAATAGCAGCGAAGTAAGATGTAAAAAGGGGGGGAGGGGAAGGAAGAGCCAGAAAACACCTGGCCCGCAACCGAGTCTCAACCAATTCCCGCTCTAGCGGAAATCCTAGAACAAGAAATAGACAGAAGGGGCAGAAGAAGGCGAGAGCGGGAACTAACCGATCCCTTGAAAGGTCTGGCTTTAAAAGCCAGAAAAACATCATTTCTACCCCGACGAATAATGGAAGCAGGATCCATGGGAAATTCGTCAAATATGGTCTTATTTCGCGCACACCAAATGTGCCAGCAGATCAGACAAGGAATCAAACGAAAAATGACAGAGCGCAAAGACTTACCTGAGGTTCCGTTCCACCAGGTGCTCTGTAAGTCACTCGGCGAGCCGTATCTTCCTCGGATGCCTATTAGATTACCAAAATAATTCCAACAGGCACTAGCTGTGAAGCCCGAGAATAGTAAGTGATCAGAAGATTCGGATGCCCCGTTGCCGCAGCACCTGCAACGGGAAACTAAAGGAATCCCAATCCGCTGAAGGCTCTCATCAACCGGCAACCCCTTATGCAGGGTTCGCCACATAAACAAGGACACTTTAGGAGGGATTCTAGCGTCCCAAATAAAAGAGAATAGAGGGAGAACCGGAGATGGTGTACGAAAGGAATTCCACGCTTTGAAGATGGAAAACGTTCCACCGTCCCAACCGTAGAGGCCTCCGTGAGAGTCAGAGAAAGATTTGATCGATTGCATGTGCTTCCAAGTCTCACTTGCGAAACTTGGAGAACCAGAATAGCCAGCGGAGGCCAGCCTTCGGTACTTGGCATGTAGGAACTTAGCCCATAAGGAATTGTTTGCCCCAAATCTGCACCACAACTTGCATGCAAAAGCCGAACAAATGTCCTTTGGGTTACGCACAGCAAGACCGCCCTCATTCTTGGGATGACAGACCACGTCCCAAGATACCCAGTGATGACGATGGTTGTCAACCTTAGACCCCCAAAAAAAGGAAGAGGTCAAGGAACGGATAGAACGGAAGAAAGAAGAGGTGGGGGACATCGCAGCGAAGATATGAGAACCTAACGAGCCTAAAACAGACTTGATAAGCACAAGTCTTCCTGCCTGTGAAAGCAGCGACGCATTCCAACGCAATATCTTGCCCCTAATCTTGTCCGTTAGAGGGTCGAAAAAAGCGTTTAATTTCCTACCTCTGTAAAGAACAACTCCCAGGTACGGAAGAGGTAGGGAAGCCGCCCTGAAACCGGTGAAGGAATGGACCCAAGAAACCCGGGAAGGATCCATATCCTTCGCTTGGACGAAGCAACTCTTCGAAGAGTTAACGAGCTGACCCGAACATCGCTCGTACTGATGAATGAAGCAAAGCAGTCGACGAACAGACGAACGACTGCCGTTTGAAAAGATCACAATGTCGTCCGCAAAAGATAAGGAAGAGACTAGAGGGCACCTTCTCGGAAGCCCAAAACGGTGAACCTGGCCGAAAATTGTTAGGGTGTGAATCCCTCGAATGAAAGCTTCAGCCGCGATGACGAAAAGAGAAGGAGATAGAGGATCCCCTTGAAGGAGACCTCTACCCGCCCGAAAGAATCCGTAGGCCGATCCGTTTATCAGCACGGAAAATCTACAGTTAGAGATAAGCCTCCATACCAAATCGATTAGGGTTTCAGGAAACCCAAAGGCCCGTAGGATTCTAATGACAAAAAACCAAGACATACGATCATATGCCTTAGCCTTATCAAGCTTGAAGACAACATTAGAGCCCCTAACCTTCCGGTCAATTTGGGAAATCAGTTCCTGAGCTAACAATACGTTATCAGTGATTAAACGATCTTTAACAAAACCCGCCTGAGAAGAAGAGATGATGCGATCAAGGAACGGTGCTAAACGAGTGGCCAAAACCTTTGAGATCACTTTGTTGGAGAAATTACATAGACTGATAGGTCGAAAATCCACACATGATTGAGGGTTATCACACTTCGGGATAAGGACCAAGTTGGTGGAAGACCAACTAATGGGAAGAATACTGCCGGCAAAGAAATGCTGGATATCCAAGCAGAAGTCCGCATGGATGATAGGCCAAACACTCCGATAGAAGGAGCCGTTGAAGCCATCAGGACCACTGGCACTGTCCTTACTAAGAGTGAAGACGCATGCACGGATTTCTTCCGAAGAAGGCGGAACAGCTAAAGAGTCGTTCCCCTCGGCAGGTGCCAAACGAGGAATGAAAGAAAGGATATCCTGGTCTGGGACGGACACAGAAGGGGAACCCAAAAGGATTGAAAGTGAGACAAGATGATCTCCTTAACTTCAGAAGGAGACGAAGCCATCGAGATATCCGGTCTCAAAATTTCACGAATGGATAGAAGGTTAACTTTCTTGCGGATAGACGAATGGAAAAATTTAAAGACATATATATGTTTGTATATATGTATATATATGTATATATGTATATATGTATATATGTGTATATATGTATATGTGTGTGTGTATATATATATATATATATATATATATGTTCGTGTGTGTGTGTTTTTTTTTGTATTCATATTATGTTTGTTGTATTATTATCCTGATATATCAATTTCTTCTAAATGTATCTATTTTTAAATTTTCAGATTTTCGTATTAGTTTATAGTTTGATATCATTAATTAAATTTATTCAAAATACTTAAATTTATAAAAACAATTAAATATACAAATAAGTATTTCCTGCTCTGTACAGATTAGATGCCCCGTGCACCTAACAAAGAACAACCCTAATGTGCCGGGTAGAAATTAAGAACCACATGTTTTGTTTCTTCCTATGCTGCACTGACCATGCCTTCACAATTTTTTATAGCATAGGTGCATCAGGCATACGCAAGACTATCATTAAACAACAGTAAAGTCAAGACGATAACAGCATTAATTACCTAAAATCTCATAAGCACGAACAAGAAATGCAATGCATGCTATGTTCATTAACTCTACGACCCAATCTGAGTAAAATATTACATGAACTTTATTGCTTTTAAGCAATAAAGTATAACAGTTGGCATTCTCTTAGGGCCTAACAAATCCTATGTATCAATCACTCATTTGTTGCACGGAGGAATGTTCTAATTAATACAGAACCTAATTTATTGTATTTATTTGCTTTTTAATCTTATCTTATTTATCTTGATCGTCAACTGCTATCAGTTTCACTCTTGTATAAAACTCTCCCCTTTTTTATATACAAGTATGTCATCGTCCTATATACATGATTTTTTCCTTACATGTAAATATTTTCAATAAAACATGTCAATTAGATATGGACACACGATAATACGATGTATATTTGACCTTTCTTTCACCAACACAAATTAAACGAGGTTCATCAATTGATGTATAATGTTTGAGAGTTATCAAAGGGGTCTGTGTGTGTACAAATATTTATATATAAAGCGGAAACTATATATACTTAATTAATTTCTGATGAGTTTTAATCTCAAATCCCATTTTTCATTGAATTTCTACAACTCATTAGCAAAAAAATAAAAAAAATAAAAATGATTATTTAAACAACAAAATATAAAAGTTGGATAGTAGAGAATGAAGGGCATGAAAGATGTGTTAATACTGGACCCAAGGATTTGAAGGGATAGGCAATTACAATTTCTGCACATGTAATACAGTCTATAATTAGTAAGTTGTTTAATAGCATGATTATATCAGCAAGAATTAAGTATGCCTGCAATAAAATTACTTGTAATTTAGTTCGTACATATGATAATTTATAAAATATAATTAATTGAAGAGGAATTCAATTTGTTTGTGATTAGGCATGACAAGCTTCAAACTTAGTTATTGTTCTTTTGTGAAAAACTTGCTTGTTTGAAACGTTTGGCTCATTTAGTTAGCATGAACATATCATCTTTGTGTCTTTCATAGTTATGATTTTCTTGATAAATGTGATTAAATTTTAACAGAGTCCTAGAGCTCCATGCTTCCGGATACAAATAACCGACAATCCTAACCAAATCTTACTAGTAATTTTTTTGGGTGCACTTCATGAGAAAATAACAATATATAAGACGTAAATGCATCTGTCATAGATAAACATATAAAAACAAATTCAGTTAAGATTTCAATTAAAAAGCAAGATGTCATGAAGACACATGACTAATCATGTTATTAATAATTCAACCATGTGCAGTAAAACATAATTGAGAAAATTAACCTAGCTAATTATATACATGCTCGGAAACTATATACATAAAGTATATAATATCATAACATCATATAATGCCTAATTATGATGATAAGAGTGGGTAACCGTCGTTGCATTTCGATTCTTTGTGCCCACTAATTAGTCTGCTTCTGACAAAAACCAGCAATTAATATAATCCACAATACAAAGTACTAGAAATTATTGTGTATATACTACAATATCATCTGAACAAGTTGCAGTTTAATTTTCTACTCCCTCGGTTACTATACTTGGAGCATAATTTGGTTTTTCAAATGTTTTATGGTTTGTGGCGTAGTTGAATATGCGTTCATTTGGCAGTTTGTTCATAACACCATGCCCAGACAAGGGTGGATCCAATTTCTCTTTTGCTCTCTTGAACTGCTTAGGCTACTTCTCAGAAGTTTCTGTACTACGTCAATAAACAGTCGGTTTGGGATTATTGTAATATTATGTGACGTAGAGGAACTACTGCACTGTCACTGTACGTAGTTTGATTTTAGCTATGTAGGTTTCAGTTGAACTATATGCACAGCTTGTGTAAGGGTCCTTGTTGTCCTGAACATTAAGCATCATATCTTCTGAAATAGAAATCGACTTAATCAATGCAAATAACACTATAGCTCAGCCGCCAATAATGAGCAGGGTCTAAATTTGTATTATTCAGTTGCATTTTTTCGTAGTATAACTGTACTGTAGCTGTACCACCAAGCGAGAACAGAGTAGGACCACCCATATGTAAATCCAAGTTATAAAGTCCATGTTTTCACTTCAGAAGCAGAAATTCGAACCTCAGTCCTTAGAATTCTGTGTGACTCTCACCTTCACAGCAATCAGCTATCACATGCAAAGCAAGGTCTGAAATTTCAGTTATTGATTCCGTTTCGGTCAATACAAAATTCTGAAATTTTGGTTGTTTCGAAAATTCTGAAGATTATGTTTTAGTTCCGGTTGGGGATTTCGTTACATTTCAAAAAAATTATATATTAATAAATAATAGAAACATACGTTTAAAAGCATTAAAACCGTCCAAAATTTTCAAACATCTCAATTCCTACTCTAAACTTAAGAATTCTCAATCGTTCTACCGAAAAAACCAGGCTCAACCATTCAAATAGAGCTCTATACTTCAAAATGCTCAAAATACAAGCATTTTACTTAAAAAAATTCAAGGCCCGGCTCTTCAAAAATAGTCTGTTCCTTCAAAATCCTAATACAACTACTGTTCCTAATCTTAAAACTCAGATCTCGTCAAAAACTGCAGCGGTCATTGTGGCCAAGAAAGAAAAAAGGTCACTTCCTTCTCGCCTTTTCTCTTGCGTGCTAGTTGGAGATTTTCCTTGCTTCAATCGGTATTCTCAAGTATATTAGCATAGGTTTTTATGAATTTTTTCGCAATGAGGTTTCAAAACCAAAATTTTCCATCAAATCCGGTCCGGCCAGCCCCGGAATTGTTGGAATATAAACTTGATTTATTGGTTTCTAGAGAATTCTTGTATTATGTTTAAAGGTGGGTGAGAGTTCTAGAATTATGTTTTCTTTGTAACCAAATAAAAGTATTTCTAAAATTATGTTTTCTTTGTAATCAAGTAAAAGTGTTTCTAGAATTATGTTTTCTTTGTAACCAACTAAAAGTATTTCTAGAATTATGTTTTCTTTGTAATCAAGCAAAAGTAATTCTAGGATGATCTATTAGGGACTATAAATAGAGGAGCTCTCCCCTCATTTGTAATCAAGCAATCTAGCAAAGGAAAAATAATATTAAAGCATTATTTGTGAGAACAAGTTTCTTCTCTCAAGTCTCCAACCTTTTTTTATTTTATTTTTATTTTTTATTATTCAATTACACATACTGCTGTAAACTGATAAGAAATATGAAAGTACAGAAGGTAATAATGTACGAAATCCTCATTGTTCAAACATCAATAAAAAAATGTTGTAGTTGATGATACGCTATAAAGCAACATAACATATTCTTTTGCCAACTCAGATCTCAAAATACAAAATGCTTAAAGGGGTACTCTTAATATCACTGGTCAATGCACTGCCAAAGAACTATGAGCGTATGACACCACCGCCTATTCATCACTAATTCCCTTGAACGGTTTTCCACTTGTTTGTTACATAAACGGATTTCTTCTGTATCAAATCCATTTTTTGTGAATAAGTCTATCAAGAAATTTTCAGAGAAATAATACGCCCTCTGTAGTAGAAGTTATAACATAAGATGTTTTTTTTTCCAATTTGATGCAAGTAAATATAAACTTGTTAAGAGACTCTTACGGTGCCATCACCTCTGACAAAAAAAATTATCACTAATTTGTTGATCCTTGCACATTAACCTTTCCTGTGCAAGGTCGCTAGTCGCATAATCCCTGATAAGTATTTTTCCATTTGGCTTGAGGACTTTCAAAATATTTTGCAAAACAAGGGGCATCTTTTCAGGAGCAATAGCTGATAGCACAAAAACCATGGTCACAATGTCAACCGATGATGATGGTATTGCATCACTTAGATTTTGTTCTGTAAGATCACAAACAAATGGATTGATCCGATCTAATGAGAAATCCTTGTGTGCCTTGACTAAATCAATAGCTCTTGGGGAGAAATCACAGGCATAAACAAAAATGTTTGGGTACGTTGAAACTAAAGGATATATGGAATTTCCAGCCCCACAACCAACCTCCAGCACCACTAGCGCTTCCCCCTCTTCGGTCTTGAAGTGATGTCCCCATGCCTCCTTTGATGTTGATGCCGAAGAGATCCTTTCAAAAATTGCTTCATCCACTGCTTGATAGATAAAATAAAGAGCCTTCTTGTCCTTCTTTCGAATCTCTTTCAAAGTATTCAATTGTTGTGTTGAAAGTATTGCTTGATTTTGAAAAAGCCGCCAAGGAAGACAAATGGAGACAAGTCATGGATCAAGAAATTGATGCAATTGAAAGGAACCAAACATGAGATTTGGTTGAAGTACCTGAAGGGAAGAAACTCATTGGAGTCAAATGGGTTTACAAGACAAAGTTGAATGCACAAGGTGAAGTTGAAAAACATAAGGCACGATTAGTTGTGAAAGGCTACAAGCAAAAGTATGGTGTTGATTACAAAGAAGTTTTTGCACCCGTGGCACGTCTTGAAACAATTCGTTTGATAATTTCATTGGCCACTCAAAATAAGTGGCAAGTTTATCAAATGGATGTTAAATCTGCTTTCTTGAATGGAGTACTACAAGAAGAGATGTACATTGATCAACCATCCGGCTATGTGATAAAGGATGAAGAGCATAAAGTCTATCGGTTGAAGAAGGCATTGTATGGCCTTAAGCAAGCCCCTCGTGCATAGTATAGTCGCATATATGACTATTTTGTGAAGATGGGATTCAAGAGGTGTTCATTTGAGCATACTCTTTACATCAAGGAGAACAAAGTTAACATTCTCATCATTGGTTTATATGTGGATGATTTGATTTTTACGAGAAATAGTCTTGATAATATTAAAGAATTTAAGAGAAGTATGATGTAAGAATTTGAGATGACCGACTTGGGTCTACTTCATTACTTTTTTGGTATTGAAGTAAAGCAAGATAATGGTGGTATATTTATCTCTCAAGAAAAGTATGCAAAAGATTTGATGAAGAAGTTTAGAATGGAAGAGACAAAGCCAATTAACACTCCAGTTGAAGTTGGCTTGAAACTAAGTAAGGATGACAACTCTAAATATGTTGATCCAACAATGTTTAGAAGTCTTATTGGGAGTTTGATGTATTTGACAGCCACTCGGCCGGACATTACATACGGTGTGAACTTGATTAGTAGGTTCATGAAGCAACCAAAGAAGACACATTAGGATGCCGGAAAAAGAATTTTGAGATATGTGCGCGGAACACTTGGGGATGAAATTTAAAAGATAAATGATTCTAAGGTGCTTGGATATTGTGATAGTGATTGGGCCGCAAGTGTTGATGATAGTAAAAGTACTTCGGAAAATGTTTTCTACTTTGGATCAAGTGCAATCACATGGATGTCAAAGAAACAACAAGTTGTGGCTCTCTCAACCGCTGAGGCAGAATATATTTCACTATCTTTAGCTAGTTGTCAAGCTTGGATTAAATGGGTGCTAGAAGAACTTAAGCATACTCCAAAAGAAAGTCCACTTATATATTGTGATAGCAATTCTGCTATAGCACTCACCGAAAATCCAGTTTTTCATGGGAAGAACAAGCATATAAGAATCAAGTATCATTTCATTCGAGAGTCGGTTGGGAAAGGAGAAGTAGTTGTCAAGCATTGCAAGACGCAAGATCAAATTGCCGATATTTTAACGAAGCCTTTGAAGTTGGAGATTTTCAAGGAGTTAAAGAAGAAACTTGGTATGCGTAAAAGTTTAGCTCAAAGGGGGACAAATCAAGTTTAAAGGGGGTGTTGGAATATGATTTATTGGTTTCTAGAGAATCTTGTATTATGTTTAAAGAGGGGTGTGAGTTCTAGAATTATGTTTTCTTTGTAACCAAGTAAATGTGTTTCTAGAATTATGTTTTCTTTGTAACCAAGTAAAAGCATTTATAGAATTATGTTTTCTTTGTAATCAAGCAAAAGTAATTCTAGAATGATCTATTAGAGACTATAAATAGAGGAGCTCTCCCCTCATTTGTAATCAAGCAATCTAGCAAAGGAAAAATAATATTAAAGCATTATTTGTGAGAACAAGTTTCTTCTCTCAAGTCTCTAATCTTTTTTTTAAATATATATTTCAACGGGAATTGGACAAGGATGGATGGGATTCCGGCATGCCGGCTGGAATATCGAATCATGGTGCTAAGAACAAAGGACTAGCTGTCGAATTAAGAATCAACAGGTCTAACATGTACTATTGATCTTAAATTCTCACATCACAAACCAAGATATGATATTAAAGATAATGTAGGCAAGATAATGGTGTGATCAAACAAAATGATAACATGTCGTAAATAAATAATATTGAAGCGTACCGTCGGATCATATAATATGAGTCACAACTCGAGCTACAACTCACGGTAAATAAAATGACTAATATAACTGTCCTTAATACGTAGATAAGTGATACACAACAGAATAACACCACACAACTAAAATTAAGTATATAACATGTAATTGAATCCTAGCAGTCACTTGATGCTCTTTGAGCAACTACAAGCTCATTGATTCACACCTTAATTCACACCTAGTATAAAAAGTTGTACAAGTATACAATATTTACACGTTAATTTGCCCTTTAATAGAGTAAGAACGAGACATATCTAGTCACCATTAGAAAACAAACTTAATATTTACCCACTTGAAATTACTGACGCCACACCGAAACCATATTTTAGATGTGAAGGCATCAATAAGTTTATTCTTTACCTGCACAAAATTACCAACGCTGTGTCGTGCCAAAGTTGTTGGCATCGGCATAGCATCGTCCCCATCCATACTTACCCTAGCTGACCATCCCTCATCCAATACTTTTCTAATTTAAAGAATGAATTCTCCACTCAATCTCTCCTCTTGCGACCGCCTCCTCCTTCCACGCAACCACAAGCCAAAGCCATGTCACCACGTCGTCACAAGCCAAAGCCCAACAGCTACCTCGTCACCACAAGCCCAAGTCACCACCTTTCAAGTCCAGTTGCCAACTCGTACTTGCAAGCCAAAGTCACCACCTCTCAAGCCCAACGTCTCCATCAAGTCGCTGCACAAGGTTCCAAACTACCAGCCCGCTGCCAGCCACCATCGCAAGCACCTCCCTTCGTCGGTATGATTTATTTACTGCCTCTCTGTGTGAACACACGCATCGAGTTTCACTTGATAAAAGGTAATTCCTATATGACATTTAACAGGAAGCTAAATTTGTTATCTTATTAACTTGTTTTCATTGATTAATACATGTTAGATTCTTTCCTCTACAGGTTGTTATATTACGACCATTATGGTCAATGTAAAGTATAAGTCTTAAAGTTAGATAATAAATTTAAATTACATTATATCACTACAACAAAAATAGCCTATTACCATAGCATTTTTATAATGGTAAAACAACATGTTGTAATAGAAACCTATCACAATGGTTTTATTTTGCCGGTTATAATGGATGTCGTTTTTCAACAACTCTTTTTTTTGCTCGTTGTAATAGATACCTATTACAACCTCTTTCATTTGCCCATTGTAATACATGCCTTTTATAACTCTTTTTTGCCCTTTGTAATATATACCAATTTTCATCAAAACCTCTTCAAAATTTGCCCATTGTAATAAGTCCCTATTACAACCATCTTCATTTTCCCTTTGTAATAGATACCAATTTTGACAACTCTTTTTTGCTAGTTATAATAGATGCATATTACAATCTTTTTAGTTTACTAGTTGTAATAAATGCCAATTTTCAACAACTATTAACCTATCATCATTATATTCAATTATTTTAGATGTTGTAGGGGGATTTAATCAGTATTACAACAGACTTAATTTTAACTAATAATTAATAAGAAATAATTCCTACTAATAATTAGCAATTAATAATTAATTAATAATAAACAAAAATAATATTAAATAAAAATAATTAAAAACTAATATATAACAAGTAATATTGAATTAGAAATATGAAATACTTCTTCTTAATAATTAATAAATAATTAAATAATAATTAATATTTAATTAATAAATTAATATTCAATGAACAAATAATAATTAATGAATAATTACTATTATTTATTCACTAATTACTAATTAATAATTAAAATGCTCATAATTAATTTTATTAACTAATTTTAATAATTAATAATCAATAATACTAATAACTAATAATTGATTTTTAATTGCTATTAATATTTAATGTTAAATAATTAATATTTAATAATTAAGCACAATAAATATTTAATATTGGATAATTACCGTTAATAATTTATCAGAAACTTGAAAATGTAAAAGAGTTTGAAATTCAAATAATATAAATATTATGTTGCAAATTAAAATTTTCATATGTATTTAGATGTTTTCTATTGTAGCTATCCTTTTTTTAATATACAATTTTTTTTATCATAAATAACAAATATTTTGGCTTCAATACTAAAAATTTCCCTCCTCTTTCTAAAATTTGGCTCCAAGTTCAAAATTTTGCCCCTCACGTTCATTTCTCGTCTTAGGTTTCTCAAAAAGTCGAAATCCCCATTTCCCAGTTTCCATTTCTCAAAAACCTCCTCCCCAAAATAACTAGCCCTTTCCCTCAAATAATTCGTAATCCTTATTTATCAGTTTTCGCAATTCACCGTCGATATCGACCTCGTTGGTGCTGCCAACCTCGACATTATCGAAGAAGTCGAGTACGTCTGGTCTGGTCCTTGGTCGTTTCGGTCTGGAAGTGGCAATTGAAGGTTGTGGTTGGTCGCAATTTTGGTGATTTTGAGGGTTGGTGAACTGCTGCTGCTCTTCTTAGGTTGGTCACGATTAAAATCTTGTCTTTACCTATTTGATCTGAACTACCGCTTAGTTTGTTGATGTTTGATAAGAATCAATGCGTTGTTGGTTGGTGGAGGATGAAGCTTTCACCGTGTCTCATCATGCAGATTAGTGATGTACTCGCACTTTATAATAAATGTGTGTGACTTTTAAATATTCATGGCATAAAACACATACTGTATTATTTATTAATCCCCAATTATTAGATCGATCAAAGGTTTGAAGGCATTGTAGACATGCTTCAAAGGTAATGAAGCTGAATTCCTCTGTTCTAATTATATTTCTTGCTACTTTACCCCAATCCAAGCTAGCATTTTGTGTTGTAATTTTCGACACCCTCTTGCATCTTCCGTTATGCGCGCACTTCGTTCAGTGTAGAAGATGCAAGATAACTGAACGAAACTCTTTTTGGTGCCAGCGTCATGAGTGGATATCCCTATATCCGCTTAGAGCACATATATTTTCATGGCAACATTTATTTGTAATAAAAGGAATCCCTTGTTGTTACAAGCTACCAATTCCATATATGTGCTGATCTTTTTTAAAATATCTTGTGAAGTGGGACTAATCATAATCCAATCTACGCATTCACTCTAATTCAATGCGAGCCACACCTAACAGATCTCCACCTTGACGAGCATTTTCTCAATTCAACTTGAAGTTATACATAATTCTCAAACACTAGGATAAGGTCGCTAACACCTCCAGCAGTTTAGATTAGGTTGCTACCACCTCCAATAGTTGGGCTAAGCTGTTTCACAAAGAGTTCTCTTTCACACGGTTGGAGCAGGCCGCATTCTAACTTATAACTCCACCTTAATGAGAATCCTGAGCTTAAACAACACAGATTGGAGCATACTTAGGTCAACGCTGCATCATATTGGTCCCATCGAGCCATCGGATCTGATATCAAGTTGTTCGGCACCCCTTTGTATCTTCCGCTATGCGTGCACTTCATTCAGTGTAGAAGAGGAAAAACCGCTGAACGAAGCTCTTTTTGGTGCCAGCGTCATGATTGGATATCTCTACATCCACCTAGAACACATATATTTTCGTGGCAACATTTATTTATAACAAAAGGAATCCCTTGTTGTTACAAGCTACCAATCCCATATATATGCTGATCTCTTTTAGAATATCTTGCGAAGTGAGACTAATCATAATTCAATCTACGCATCCACTCTAATACAATGCGAGTCACACCTAACATAGAATTCTAATTATTATAAAACATGTTATGTTATTTGTAGTATATGTGTTAACCGATTTTTTAACCCATTAGAATATAATAGAAGTTAGAATATCCAAAGTAAGCCTGAATAACTTAAAGCATGACCAAAGCACTTAAAAGAGCAAGAGGTTAGCCATAAAGAAAATTCACTATAAAATAAGCAATCTATTTGGATCAGCACCGATCTGATCCAATCGGGTCGGTACCGATGCGAATTATTGAAATGTGAGATTTCCAAACCTTTTGCATCGTGAACCTATGTCTCTACTAAGATCACCTATTAAGTTTGGTAACATTTCAAGCAACCTTGCTTAAGAAATGAAGAGTCATTTGATCCATTTAAATGTTTACCAGCTTTTGGAGTAGAGCAACTAAAAACGGACATACAGAACTCATACGGACTCAGATTTACTTGAAATTTTGGGAGAACCCTTAAAAGACATAGAAAAAGCCACATATCAAAAATAAACTCAATTAGCTACGACAATTTTGATCGGTACCGATCCAAAGGTTGGATCGGTACCGACCCAAAGGTTGGATCAGATCCGACCCGATTAAGTTGGGCCCCACCACCTTGAATTCATTGTGTAGATCCCACATACCCCTTTAGAAGGTACCTATAAAGTTTTGACTAGTTCTAATAAGTAATGCGTGAGTTATGGATGGATCTCCTCCAAATTGAGCCGGTTTGATGGATTAGGTCTGACCCACTTAGAATGGGCCCCACCTTATGAGATTCGATTTGAAGTCTCTCCTACTCATATACATTGCATGTATGATGTTTTGTATCATTTGGTTAAGTATTGAGTAAGTAATTTCTAGATCTCCTACGACCCAGAAGAAGAGATTCAAAAATAAGCTAAGAGTTTGGATCAATCCCGATCCGACTCAATTGGATCATCGTCAATCCAAATACTTAGCTTGAATCTTTATGAGATCCGATTTGGAGGCTCTCATACTCATGTACATTGCATCTATGATGTTTCGTGTCATTTGGTTTAGTATTGAGTAAGTTATGGATGGATCTCCTACAAATGGATGGATTGGATGATCAGTGAAGAAGGATAATCAAACGAACTCCAAATGACTTATTATTTGGACAAGACATTCAATTATAGGATAGGAAGATAACCTAACTGAAAAGACTCAAAAATTCACCAAGTATTTGGATATGTACCGATCCTACCCCATCGGATAGGTACCGTTTAAATACTTAGCTCAGATAACCATCAAAGGGTCAAGAGCTCAGAAATTCACTAAGTATTCAGATAGGTACTGATCTGTCCCCATCGGATAGGTACGAATCAGAATACTTAACTTAGATCACCACCAAACTTTTTAGGCTCCTTCTGCATGATGAATACAGGCTTCTAGCAAAGCAGCCCTAGACCAAGTGCTCGCCAAATCCTATAAATACCATCCTACCTGCAACAGAAAATGGATCTGCTCTGATCTCTGCTGAATTCATTATTTCTTCACTCTTCTTTTTCCTCACAACAGCCATTAAAGGGCAACTGAGATTCTTCTGATTGTCTCCAATAATGGTGGCTTGATTTAACTTAAGAAAGAAGAATAATATTATAATCCAAACTTCTTTGTATCAGCAATTGATCAATAAAAGCTATAAAGTGAACATAGGTTTCGTTAACAACAGAACCACTATAAAATCTCATGTCTTTTTAATTTTTCTAAGATTTACTATCGTGTTTTTGTATTTTATTTTCTTTAAAATTTGGGCTGGATCTTTCGCACTCAACACTGGGTGTTGATTCATTTTTTGGGTTAACACTATGGTTTAAGGTAGAGTTTGAACTGTCTAGTCTTTGGTAACTAGTGGTTGTTAATTTGCTTAGGATGGTATATATTTGCCAAACTAATTAAGATGATGAGTGCAGAATAGCACATTGGACTTCATTTTTGTGAAATTGTTCAAACAAAACTTGTTTCTATATCTTATGATGAGGACTCATGATATAATTGAAGATTTAAGGTTGATAAGACCAAGGTAATCTAAAAGTAGCTACTGTTTGGAATGTTTTTAAAGTAGCGTGTGAAATTTAGGTTAACTTAATTTTATACCATCAACTAACATGTTGATAACAGTATTGGTAGAGAACCAGGAAGGAAATATGTAATTCTTTCGATATTAGGCATGATGGTTAGGAAAACTAAGAACCAAATTTATTTGAAGTTTATTTTTTTAAATGCATTTGTTTTTTGTTACTGCTGAAGCACGTTGGGAATTTATCTAAGGCTAAAGAAATAAAGCTTTTATTGTATACCCTAAATAACAGCATCTAGTCAAATCAAAGAGAGTTATGTTATGGAGCTTTCGATCACTTATCTTGACACTCTAGAGCTGGATATGTTGCAGTTTGGTGTACTGGTAAAGTATAACCATAGAAAATTCAATTTCAACATAGATAATATTATGTTGTAGTTTAATGTAATGGTAGGGAGCTACTAAGTTATTTTTTTGGATTTATAGACTTTTTTTTTAAATTTTTGAGGAGCTACTAAGTAAATACTCGAGTTGAAATAGAATTTGCCATAACCATGCCTTACAATCCTAAGAGTTTTCACTGCCTTGAATGAGGTAAACAAATTTACAAACAGCTCCTATAATTATTCCAAACATATTATACATTTTTCCCTAAAACTTGAACCAAGGAGTTTAACAGTCATTACTCTAAAATTTAAAGTAGGAGGAAAACACTATCTCAACTTCTTTTTCAAGAAAAGAAACAAATGACTCAAACATTCCAACCAAACGAAATAGTTCTAAATTGTTGTTGCTATTTGATGCTCTGGTCTGAGTTTATTTATTTTGGGGGAAATTAATGAATTAAAATACTTGTAATAGGTTTAATATTACTGCAAATAAACATGTCTTAGGTCCACCTTAGAAGCTTTTGACATTTTCTTTACCATATGACTATTCAATTAATTATTTTTAATAGAAACAACCCAGAAATCTTTATTATGCATCTGATCCTTCTGGAATAAAGGCTGAGACAAGAAAACAAGCAAGCAGGTTTGATGTTTATGCTTGGTCTATGCATCAGGTCCTTCATGTCCTTCAGGTCCTGCTTGTTGAATGGAATGGAGACTGAGATAGCAAAATAAACAAGCAGCCGATCCTTCTGGAATGGAGACCGAGACAGCAAAACAAACAAGCAACTGATCCTTGTTATGCATCTGATCCTTTTGGAACGGAGATTGAGATAGTAAAACAAACAAGCACTTGATCCTTCAGGTCTTGCTCGCTAAAGCGCTAGTTTGTGCATGGCTGGTCCAAAACATAACAGGCGATAGTGTGTAAAGAATTGGATGGCGAGAATCCTGTAAAGAATTGGATGGCGAGAATGCCGCAAGACATATGCTGAAGCAAACTGAAGTCAAGGCTGAAGGGATGCGTGAAGTACATGTGGTGGAGAGACATGATGGAGTAGTTGAGATAGTCCAAGTGAACATCAAAGATGGAGTAAACAATATAACTGATGCTACGTGATATGCATCAGAAAGGCATGTGAAATGCACAGCAAGACATGCTACAAGATGTACAATTGCTGGGTGAGCAAGTATGAAGAGACATGCAGGTGATGCATAATTTTCCCACCTTTTAATGTTTCTATAGGCAGCATAACTTCTACTTATGCTTGTGTGCCTTGAAAATCTTGAGCACACCCTTTGTGAACCTCATTTGTTTTTATCATCCGTAATGTTTGTAATCAGCTTCTTTTATATTAGTTTTGGCTTGAACGATAATGATTTGTAATTATATTAAGACTTTATAAATGATGGGAATGTATAATTCATTTTAGCCTGTTATTAATTATGAGTATGATTCATATACATGCTACACCGATGCTTTAATGTTCATTTTAGCTAGGATACAACCGCTCCGCGTTATCGCTACGCAACTGAGTGATACGTAGAAGGATCGAGACGAATATGGATCGATATGAAGGTATCGATACGTACACTTCAGCCACTGCCAACTTTGGAGCGACTATAACTCGAGATATACAAGTCCAAATGCCTTCAAATTTTCATTGTAGCTTACATACCACTAGAAGAATGCGCATGATCGATCTCAGCTCAAATGGACACCATCCTGATCGATACGAAGGAGATGGGGATCGATCTTAAATAACCTCTGATAGATCACGTGGGTCTACCCACATTTGAGAAGGAGTATTTCAAGTTCAAATGTTGATATTTCAGACCTACACCTATAAATAGCACTCCAATGCCAATAGGAAATGGACTTTTTGACTCTGCTATGCTGTTATTCTATCGAATCTTCATTGTAACTTGAGTGTAAGAGTTATTTACTATTGTAATCAGTTAGCAATCAACAATAAACATCAAATCATTCAAAGTGGACGTAGGCTACAATGCCGAACCACTATATACTTTGTCGTCTTATTGCTTTCCTTTTAAATTTTGAGTATTTTTATATCCTCAAAATTATGTCTATCTGTGATCTGAGATTGTGAATTGGTTCTTTCATCTGCAATTGGGTGTTTTTGACCAAATTTGGTGCAAACAGCTCTGTCGAAATTTTTTGTGGATTTAAGACATACAAAATTTTATAAAAGTTGAGTTATTTTCAAATTCTCATTAAACTAAATTGTGTAATTCAATTGTTTATAATTGGATTATTTTGAATAAAATTTTAACAGTTTCTTACATTCTTCTTTTCCTTTTTAGGGACGAAAAGTTAAGTGAGGGAGAGTGTAACGATCCATATTTTTCGATAATCAAAAATATTAAATTGGATAAGATTTTTGAATTCAATATTGGGAGAAATTAAAATTTTTGATTTATTAATGAGAAAAATAACTAGAATGTAATTTAATAATGTTGATTTAATTTGATTAATAACTATTTTAATGTAATTGCAATCAATTGAAATAATTGTAAAGTTAATTTGGTCATAATATAAATAAGAAATAAATAAAATATTGGATTTAATATTGATATTATATGATATAAATTAAAATAAGTTTATTTAGGAATATGAAATCAATTAATTAGAATGGGAATATATTAACTTTGTTGTAAACAATAAACATAGAAATGTGATTGAATTGTTAATGTGTAATTGTTTAATTATCATTTCGTTATTTAATCCATTGAAATTAATTTGGAAATCAATGTGAAATAATATAATTAAGTATTGCAGTTAATACGATTAGAGATGAAATTGTAGAATATAAATGTAGTAAAATGTAAACTTAAACTTATGTTATTTATATTCATAAAATGATAATGATTCAATAACAAGAGTGTTAATTGAAATAAAAGAATTTGATTGAAATTAAAATATAATAATTGGAATTTTAATACAATTGCAATTGAACACTGAAATTAATGTAATATTAAATAGTGGATTTAAAAGGAAATTTTATTTTTAATAGTTTATTGATTTCTATGTAATCAAGAAATGATAAAGTTGTTAAATTTTAATGCACAATTTAAAAGTGATTAAATTTATTTAATAATAATTTAATTAATTAATGTGAAGATTAGCCATTTTGGCTACTAACTTAGATTTCAATGAAAACAGTTTCATCGGATCCATAACAGGGAATTATTATAGGATTTCAAGTTTTGTAGCGATCGCATTTGTCGTTTGATCGTGTGGGCTCGAAATGCGTAAAAATCAATTTAATGAATTCAATTAAAATAAGCTAATTTTAAAAGCTAACTTCTATGCACAATTGAATTTGGGTTTGAAACTAGTTCCATTGAGTTTATAAATACTAAAAGCATATGTTTTGATACATTGAATGACTAATTTTCATTTCGGGAACGAAATGGGCTTTTCAGGTCGTTGTAAACGTTTCGACCAATTCGATCTGTCCATTCATTTCCTATCTACATTAGTCCATATAAATAGATTTTGTTACTAATACTTGCAGCCTCTCTTTTCTAATTTCTATACGTATTATCATCTTCAATCTATCTATTTCTTCATCCTTCCCAATGGCTATAAATCCAAAACCGTAATTTCAAATTCAGATTCAAATCGAAATTCAAACTCCTCAAACCATAACAAATTATATACCATTGGAAAGTTCTCGATGAGCACAATCTATTGCAGTAATTCGTTTTTCAATTTGAATCATGGCTTGGTTAGAAATTGATGATTTAGTCTCGGTCGTCGAAACTAGGGTTTCGATTTTAATGGTGGATCTTCACCTAGGAGCGATCGACGAGTACTGGTGCGTAGAGGATGCCGAGGCAAGTCAATCCATAGGTTTACTTTGGGTCCTAAATGATCGATAAATTTTGGCTTCTAGGTGCACGACGGTGCACGTCGACTAGAGGCATTAGCCATGGCCGTGAGTTGTCCTATAAGGCGGTTGGAGGAGGGGAACTTGGTGTGTTGTCTGAACGGAGTGTAAGTGGTCGTAGGCATGTGTGTTCGGAGCTAGGTAATAGCGGCTGTTTGGGTTATCGCTTGCATGAGAACTTGTAGGTAGCTGTAGGGTTTAAACATGAGTACGTGTTCTTTTTTTATTTTACCATTATTGTTAATATGTCTATTAACTTTTATTATTTGTTTAGGCTAATCAAATCATATCTTTTTGATACGAGCTCTGTTTGATGGATGGTTTTCTCAATTGCGATCGTGTCAGAATTCTAGACATTACGGAACTAGTTTGGCTGCATTCTGAGACTGTTAAATTTTCAGGCTTTATTTGGATTTTTGAACGTTGACAAATCCAAGTTGAGTGATTTAACCCACTCACAATTACTAAATCATCCTATATTAATTGAATTAAATTTATGATGTGATTAGAAATTAATTGATTGTTGTTGGTATTTAAATTATCGTTTAAATTTAATTTGAATTTATACCGAATTAAATTGCCACTTAAATTAATATTGAAATTAGTTGTCGGTTAAATACCTAATAATGATAACCAGTTTATTTATTGTGATTTATTGGTTGATTTGGATGCTGATTGTGATGAATGTTTAATTGTCCACATTTGGGTTATCTAATGTTAAGTTTATTTTATATGTTGTGCCACATTACAAGTTCTCTTAGTTATTGTTAGAAAATCACTATAGGTTTATATGATACATAGCCGAACGATCCTATAGATCAGGAAAAATCATTTTTTGTTGAAATGATAAACTCGAGCAATTTTATGGATTTTGAATTTTTCTCGGGATTGTGGGTTGAAATGACACATACCCATAAATTTAAATTATTACGCATTGAAATTATATATATATCCGAATCACTTAATCACAGGGTATAAAATTATATACAGGCACCAGATTAGTTAAATTAAATAATTTTAAATCCTTAATTTTTGAATCTAGTTAAATGATATGCTGATTTTTTTTTCAAAATCCAAGCTTTAAATGTTGAAATTGACTTGGTTAAAGGAATTGTTTACAAGATTTAAATTGAAATCTTAAATTTTAATTTTGAAATATAAATGAAATTTATCAAAATTAAGTCTTTGTAAATGTTTGAATATTTAAACTTTGAAACCTATTGAATTTTGAAGTGTTTGAATTTCTAGTTAAAACATGGATTTAAAATCGATATAAACTGAAATGGTTTTTAATGAGAATTGAATCGAAACCTTTAGCCCTTTGAATTGAAATCATTGAAATGAGATTGATTTAATTTTAATTTTGGAACTAAAGTTGATTTGAATTGATTTGTGAAATTGGAAGAAAAAATTCTATTTTGAAACTATTTTCAATATAAACTATTTTAACATACAAACTCTTTTAACATATAAGCTATTTTACCATATAAACCATTTAAATATATCAATAATTTTCAATACATTAATTATTTTTAATATATAACCTATTTTAATATATAAACTATTTCTAATATATAAATTATTTTAATCTACAACCTATTTTTAAATTATAAACTATTTAATATATATTATTTTAAATTTATAAATAATTTTTAATATATATATTTTAATCTATAACCTATTTTAATATATAAACTATTTCTAATATATAAACTATTTTAATCTATAGCCTATTTTTTAAATATAAACTATTTTTAATGTATAACTATTCCAATATATAAGCTATATTCAATTTTCAAGCTATTTAAAGTTGGAACTGTTATGATTTAGATTTAATTGATTTAAATGCGAATATTTTGATATGATGGTTTAAGCCATTTTGTAGTCATGATTTTGAAAATGAATATGATATAAAGTGAATAATGATTTTGAAAGAATATGATTCGAAAGTGATATGATTTTGAAGTGAATATGATATTTTGATATCAATTATGAATTGGGTTTGGAAATGTAAAAGAACCAACCGGGGTGAAATAAGCGTTTGGTTGTTAAAAAGACCGGGATCGGATATTGTAATACTCTCTTCCAATACCAAAAACCACTTTAACAACTGTGCACGTAGTGGAGAATCCAGAACGAAGTAGAATGATTTGGCGAACGCCACTGTATGAGGTATGAACACAACCCTGACCCCTTTCGGTCAGCTTGATATGACTTAAACAGGAGTTATACCTAGGCCAAGTGAGGTCTCACCTTCGATCGGAAATTCTTCTTCGATACCATATCTGTTACTTTGTGATTGATTTGATGGCCACCTTCGATTTGATTATGGGAGTGTTTTCCGAGGTGGGTGGTAGTAGCTATTGTGTGTTACCACCAGCCCGGTTCTACAAACGGTAGAAACCTATCAATGTAATATGCCTTATTGGGCCCATTACAACTTTGGTTTGTGCCGTACACTACGGAGTGCCCTCTAGTTTACGGAGGAATTACGGTACTATATAGACTACGACATTTATATAAAATTATGTTAAAGGTGATATGGGTAACGTTTTAACGCTATTTCAATACTATACTTGACTTATAGACATTATTATATATATAGCATATATTACTACATAGTAAATAGTTTAATAGATCCTTAGGAGATGGTAATCATGAACATCTCTTAAGTTATTGCACGCACATTATAAAACTGGATAGGAGATGAAAAATCACGTAAACATCTCTTAAGTCATTGCACTCATATATATTTTATTTTGATTTAGCTTAAATAAGATCTTTTAGTTTCGAATCGAGTGTTTTGCCTTTCATTACGCTCGGGTCATCCTGAGCTTTTCAGCATATTGAAGACCATTTACTTTGGAGGACGAAGACGGAGATTTGTATATGATATTATTAGTCCACTACATCATATTGTTCCGTTGCATTATTTATTTATTCCTATTGTATGTATACTCTGATTTGTGTTGTAAAAGTGTATTGAAATGTTATTTGTAAAACTATTTCACGAACTGTTTATTTGATTGTTATATTTTGTCATGCCGCTGTGAAGTTCTGTGTTTTGTTTTTCATTCTTTTCTCTTCTTTTTCTTATTTACCCCATAAGAATCCTCCATTTTGAATGGTTTGAGTTTGACATGTGTAGTATATTATCAATTTAAACCATCCAAAGAGGTGGGTCATTACACGCACATATTTTTGTTGCGATATTTAGTTTGGATATTAGTATTGGCATTATTGGTTATTTGGATATTTGCATACAAATTGTTTGGATCTTTTACTTGTATTGTAACAGTTATCTATTGTTTGATTTATATTATGATAGTGATGGTATAGTTTGGTTTGGATATTTGATTTGTATTATGATGGTGATGATATTTGTGTTGATATATGATATATGAATCTACGATATATACGAATATGTGATTGAAGTGTGAAAGACAGCAGAAATACTGAAAATTTATTTCAGCGATGGCGTCGGAAAGGCATCCAAAAATCTAGTTTTGCATTTTAAATTAGCATTGGTAAGGCATCAGCAAGTCGTCTGCATACGACAATTCCAATTTTTATAATTTAAAAGGTAGTCGAAAAGACATCGAAAATTCGTCAGTAAAATAATGTTGGTGAGGCATCACAATACTTCATCTATAGGGCATTAGCAGAAGCGCCACACCTGCCCCTTCCATGCAGCTATAGATTATACATTTTTTCGATGACTTATGAGGTGGTGGCAATGCATCGATGTTTGATTTATCGATGCCTTGTCGATGCCTTTTTGTTGTCGATAAAAGGTATTGTTTTTTGTAATGAGTATACTGGTCTTCTCTCATACTTTTCACACATCATTATTAACATACGAAATGATATGCTTACTACTAACCACACGTTAAGTATGTTATGCTACCATGTGAATCTGTCTAAATGTATAAAGGGTCATACACTAACCATAATACTCAAGAAATATAATGATAATGGTAATACTTGGTTTTTTAAAATAAAAGCAAAATAAATTAAAAAGATTATTTTGGTTAAATTAAAAAGGTTATTTTGGTCAAATCAAAAATATAGAGGCAAAATTGTCATTTTACAAATAATTGACTTGGGCAACAAAATCTATGTCATTGCGACCACCTTATTCTCCTAGTCGGAACGATATATAGGTTTGTTCAAATCAAAGACCATATGATAAAGATATGTGCATGAGTTTGTGTATAGCTAAGTGGGCTTGGCTCTATGTTTGAAATTTGAATTCAAAAATATGAACTGGTGCTTACCTCCTTTATAAATAGGCCTAAAATGGAGACGTTGCTTTCTTTCTTCTACTTCTTCCTGTACAATTTTCTTCCATGCACTACCTCTGTTAAAAAGGTCATAGCTTCCTTATTACTTAACGAAATTGCATTGACTTTATACCAAAACAATCGTGAGAGCGAGGACTATGATTTGAAAAAAGAATCAAGAGGAAATTCTAAAGTTGATATGGCAGCAGTCCAAACGGCAGAAGATTTTCGGATTGGATCTTCAAATTGATGAGTGGGATTGTCTCTTTCATCTATAAATCAAATATAATGTTATAAAATGACTTAGGTTATAATTAGGATCCAAGTTTAGGATTAATTGTACTAATTATCAATTTGGATACTAATTAAAAATGAGTAAAATATGAAATTAATGTTAATTTGAATAAAAGAACGTTGAAATGGATTCATTATTGTTTCATCATCAAATAAATGAAACTAAGAGAAAATATGTATAACAGAGACTAAAATTCATATTAGAATGCATGAGTTAATGTAAATTGAAATTATGATGATTTCTGATAATCAGTAAATAAATTCGAAATTATTGAATTTATAAATACTAGTATGGGCCCGTGCTTCGCACATGGGCTATTTGTGTTATTGTATACGTTGATATATTGTTTAAGCGCAAATATGGAAACGGAAAGTAAGGGCATTTTTAGAATTTCAAAAAGACACCGAGTAAATTAGTTAATGAATTTTCTTTATTAGTAGTAGAGATATATAACATATATAATGATGCAGATGATGGATATGAATTTAATATGAATCTTAGAGGTATGCACTATAAAACGCTTGGAAAATACTATAATAAATACTGTAAAAAGTTTATCAAATAATTTCATATACAAATTTTTGGTTTTCGAAAAGTAAACATAAATTAAAATAGATCTTTAATGATTATATATGCATTATTTAGGAATATATTAAAAATGATGTTTATGTGTAAAAGAGTAGTATTTATATATCAAAATATACATTATATATGTATATAAATCATATAAAAATGTTTATGAAGTGTGATATGCTATTTCAGGTGTTAAATATAAACTATTGTGAATGTACTATGATTTTTAAAATTATTTTGAAATATATACTTGAAAAGGTATATTTATATTTTTTGAAAATTAATTTTGTAGACACCGATTTGTGATTTCTAGATGATTTTGATATAAACTTTTCAATGAATTTAAAGTAGATAGATAGGAGAGAATCATACTTGAATTTAAAAGAAATGGACTCTAAAATTGAGTTACAAATGAGTGAGAAAAGTAGAAAATAAAAACCGAAAAAATAAATATACAACATGAGTGAACCGAAGTGTTACTCTTGCAAAATTAGACACCAGCAAGTCAACCTATGGAAATCCCAGTGGTTGACCTTTGGTTGTTTTAGAGAGGCAGAATGAACCTGGACCCTACAAGGGCCTATACAAACTAGCCAATTGACTTACATTTTATTCTTTGACCATATATGGGGTTGGATTGATTTTTGGATGATATACATCGATGATTGATGGATGCAAATGTATTGTTTTGCTATGGGTGAAATTTAGGGAAAGTTTTGACGTCATTTCTAGTATAATTTAATAAAATGAATGCTTATATAAGGGATATGTATATAATATAGAGTGTGTGTGTGTGTGTATATTTGTAGATATAGATGTTGATGTTTGAAATTCGTATCAACCTTGTATTTACGTTACTGGCCCTTATTGACTTACCATGGCATCACTATCACAGATATCATGTATTTGGATTGTGAGAGAATGGAGATGTCCATATACAAGCTTATATAACATTCGGTAGAACATACTTGCAACTATGTCCATCCCTCGAAACATAGTGAGCAAATGACATGCTATATCTTGTCATTTATATATGTATGATGTTTAGACGAATACGTAAATAGTTAGGTATAACATTGAACTTAATTGTGTAATTATTTCTTGGATGTTGGTGTTTTTACTCTTATATGCTTGTATGCAGGTTAAGGTATGTTTTCACAAGTTATATAGATTAAAATAATGTTATAATAGCATATTTAAAGTATATGTGGAATAAACTAGTTTCGCTCACTCAGACATAAGTCCGACCCCCACTACATATTGTTTTTATATGATATTGATAGACTAACAGAGTATGGAGTCAAGCTGACTTAGGTGGTGTCATTGTTGTGGATGACGAAGGCATTACCTATGAATATATTATATATATGTTCATCTAATGTTGAAGCTTGTCGTGTGTAATTTAGATTAACAATTGTTTATTGTATGGATCTATAACCTTGAATATGTTATAAAGATTGGTTTGGATATAAGTTGGTTTTTATATTATATTTTGTTCATTACGCTGAGATTTTAGAAAGATATAGATGGAATTATTAGTTTCGTACTTGTTAACATAACCAACGGTCTTTCTTTTTGGTTTTTGAGATTTAAATGTCGATTCGGCATTAAATCCAAGGGATAGAAGGTCGATATTAAATTTGATATCAGAGCAAAACTTATCATTAAGTTAAGGATTAGGACATATTAAGATAGCGTATTTGTATTTTTATAAACTTATATATATGTATGTGTGCGTGTATGTATGTCTATGTGTGTGTGTGTGTCTGTGTGTCAAGGACATCCAGCTCAAGCGGTAGAGGCATGGCACTTCCGGCAAAGGTTCTAAAAGTCACGAGTTCGAGCCCTTGAGACATCATAATGAATGCTCAGCTTGAATAAAGTATTACTATTGTTATCAATATTTATATATACACACACATTAATATAATATAATAATTGAGTACATATGTACACACCATTCTCTGTTTTAGTCTAGTTAACTATCTACGGAGGAGTTGCTAATGGATCTCATTTACAGACAGAAGAAAATGAGTAAATCAACTGAGATTGTAACAGAGGCTAACAATGGTGGAGTAGAAGCAAAGGCTGGAACTGGTACCAAAGTTAATCTTGTAGATATCCCCGGAGTGAATATGTTTGGATTGTTTATATGATATCTACAGATAATTGGTTAGACTACTATTGACCAGGCTAGGGCTATCAATGGATACTCGAAAAATCCATAATCCGTCCACATCCGCATCCGAAAAGCGGACAAATATCTGATATCCAGAAAAACGGATGTGGATGCGGATACGAAGACATCCGCATCTGAAAATTATCTGTCCGCTTTTTGTCAAGATCATAGTTCAAATTATGTGTATTGTAGTGCAGTGAAAGACATTCATTTATTATTTCATTTAAGTTAGTAATTTATATTATATGCATTTAATGCTTATTAACCGCTCGAAACTATTTATTATCATCATATTTGTTAATTTTTAACACTTTTGTAATCAATGGAATTGAAAAATATTTATGTTAAACTAAATTTTCATTTCATAATTCTAGATTTATCGGTTGTTAGTGGACTGGATGATTATCCGAAATCCATATGTATCCGTGGATGCGGATATCCGATATCTGAAAATGATTTCTGATGCGGGTATGACACTATATGCATCCGAAAGCATCCGTTGACAGGCCTATGACCAGGCCAATGTCACTCCCATGGAACCCGTACTTACTAGTAAAAGAGTGGTTCCCATCCAACCATTATGGTAGATCTCCCAAAGCTATTTAGAGACCTTGCCAGTCTAGGTGGATAACCATATATATGAACCGAGCCTTATTTAGTGACATGGGATAGGCTTTATACTTGTTAGAAAATATTTGGTTTGTTGGGTTTAAGAGATATTACAAGGTTACTGGCTTCTTAGCACCTTAGGGAGAAGCATCTAATTGGTGAGAGATAGTAGTTTCAGAAGTCGATGAAGTAATATAACATGGGTAGATTATAAAAGGAAATTTGAAGTTAAGTTTTACTCGTGAGCAGAATAAGGATTATTATTAGAGAAATTCATCCAGGAAAGTTATCAATTGGAGTATGTTAATCAATTTAATGAATTGACAAGGTTTGGATTTGATTTGAATAATACACTAAATAAGAAAGCACTAACGTTCACAAAAAAGATTAAATTCGCCGCTAAAGGAATTAGAACTTAACTAAATACCATATGGATTACACATAACACTATTAAAATACAATGTTATCAAGATTTCTTGTTAACATTCCCAATGCTTTGCATAAGATTGTTTCATGTGGGCTCAACTTTATAGTTGAGCGAATTCACATCTTTCGAATAAAATGACTAAGTTGGAAGTGTTTAAGGCCTTAGTTTTAACCTTAGCCTGAAATGGGCAATATTGAAAGGTTTTGAGAAATTGTTCGCCTCTTCTGTGAAATTGAGTAGATAATTAACTATCTCATTAACCATGTCAAAAGGTTGAGGTTCCATTTAAACCTTATGGTTTGGTTGGAATAATAGAATTATTAAACATTTCTCCTCGGTCGGAGGATTTAAAGATCATCTAAACCTTTCGACTAGGTTGCCATGATTATATAGCTTTCGACCTTGTCATTTCATAGTATTCCATCTTCTTTGCAAATCGAGAGCAGTCGATCAATTATTTTCGTCTTCTTTCGATCTTGTCGAAAGGTAGAAGACCTTTCGACGTTGTCGAAAGGAGATGTTACTTTTTTTTACATTTTTCGAATGCTTTCGGCCTCTTAGGTTGACACTCTTCTCATGAACTTCGAAATGAATGTATCATCAAAACATGCTTAGAAAAAATAAGAATTGATTTAATATGCCATGGAACCATATTAGGGACTAATTTACAAGTAGTATCTCCCTTTTTGTGGCCTCAGCCAAGAAAAGGGTCCAATACTCATTAAATTTTCTAATGACATTTCCATGGCATGTACTCAAAATAAACAAAGAAGATAAGAGATAAATCATATACGATCAGTCGCTAATATTGAATTAATGCCTAATCATGATCATCCCCAAATTCCGAGTCGATCACAAGCCACAGTTCTCTTCATTTCTTCATGATGAAATTTGATACAAAATTCAAGAAACTAATCCCCAATTTGATTTCTAAGTTAGGGTTACAAAGTAGTGAGGGGAAGCAATAGTAGCTGTATGAAAGCAGGACAAGAAGATAATCGGATCCCGAAACTGGACCCCTTGGGTCCTATTTATAGATGGAGGTGGCCCTCCATGACTTCGACTGGGACGAAAGGTCGCCTCTTATATGTAGTTGTAAACCTTTCGACCTTGTCGAAAGGTTTGTCCACTGTACGACATCATGAACCTTTGAATGTTGTCGTAGGGTCTGCATTTTCTAATGTATTCATGAACCTTTCGTCTTTTCGAAAGGGTCTGTCTTTTAATGGTTTTGTGAACCCTTCAACTTTGTCGGGAGGTTCCTTCTATACTCGATCGCTGCCGAAAGCCGGTGCTTTTCTTGAATGTTGTCAGAAGGTTGTCTTTCATTCTTTGTTGACCTATGAATGCCACCCTTATCATAAACCTTTTGACGTTGTCGAAAGGTATTAAGTATGTATTCCAACTGGTCCGAAAGGCTTATTATGCTTTTGAAAAGATCGTTATAGAGTGGCGTACCCTTGCTTGGACTTCTCCTTGTTTTTTTCAAAGGTAAGAACTCTTTGAATGTTGAGAGACGTAACCCTTTGTCTCCTTCGAAAGGTTTGGGATTGCTACAACTGTTAACCGCATTCTTTCGACTCCTCGAAGGGTTTAGTGTAAACTTCTTTTCTTTAGCCTTTGTTTTATGGCAAATGGTTACGGAGCCATTTTTCTTTTTCATTCAAGAGGTGCTTAGCAGTTTTGTGTTTAGTTTCTTCATTGTGCTTTAGTAGTTCTTTTCCTTCATGCTAGCGAAAGCTTCATTCTTAAGTTCCCATGTTCTCTTCTTTGTTAGCATTGTACAATTCTTTTGACATCGTCGTAAGGGAATTTCTCCTGATGTTCTTTATCAATGCGAAAGGTTTCTGGAAGGCCTTCTTTATCTTCATTCATATTTTATGGTTAACATTCTGCACCCTCTTGTATAAAGAAAGCTTTTGTTCTTTAGGAAAAAATTTCAGGATTACCAAATTGTCCCTGCATTCTTACAATACACCTAATAATATTCGCATGGTTAGTTCATACTACAAGTATCTTTTCAGTTTGGTTAACCTTTAACTCTGATTTTCTTTTGGCAGGAGATTTATTCTTTGAACATTCAAAACCTGATAGTAATTATGTCTCATTTTGCCATGAATGGTGGAAGTTTCTTAGCAATAGAATGCTAGAAGACCATGGATGAACAATTTAGAATTTCGTCTCCTACGGCAATAAAGGCTAAAAATTCCATATCAAATAATAATAGGGAAACCAGAATCATCTTGATCATAATAGAAAGCTCCAATTCCATATTAATCCGGTAATAATGAGGGAGGACAAGAATACCAATTCGATCATCCATTCTGATGTAAAGGTCTACGAGATTATTTTTGGTTGTAAACGTTAAAGGTTCACATGACTTGTTTTGTCATTTAAATATAGAAGATCATAAAGTTGTTTCTGGTGATAAGCTGTATAAGAACAGAAATGCACATCTGATAATGAGTAATAGAAGACCATAAATCCAATTTGGCATCGATAATGGAAATCCAAAAAACCATTTCTGGTAATGAGTGTAGATGAACGGAATATCCCTTCCTAATATTTAATAGTGAAGTCCAAAACATCATTTTAGATGACTAATGATATACGTCCAGGATGCTACTTTCAGAATATCATTTCTAATAATTAACAATAGAAGTATCAAAATACCATTTTTGTTAGTTACTAATAGAAGACCGGAATACTGTTTCTGCTCATTTATAGTAGAAGACCAGAATACTATTTTTAGTAATTAATAATGCAAGACCAGAAAATCATTTTTGGTAATTAATAATAGAAGACCAGAATACCATCTCTGGTAGATATTTAAGAGGAGAAGTCATAGAATTCTTTCTGGCTCTTTTGTCGAATGCGCCATCTTCAGGCTTTGATTATATCATGCATGCTTTTTCTTTCTCGGGCCCGAGTTTTCTTTATCCAATTTTTTTAGCCTATTTCAGGAAAGGATTCTTTTGTCCAATTATCATGCTTATTCAAGTATTGCCCATTTCAGGCTGTTGTCATTTTAAACGTTGCTAGTTTCTGGCGATTTCCATTTTAGGCGATGCCGATTACTGGCAGTTCCCATTTAAGGCAAGGACTTTGTTAGTCCATCGGACATTTCATTTGGGTTTTCGGTGTGCTCGGCTAGCTTATTCTGAAGCAGGACCTAAGGACTTACCTGACCTTCCTCCAAGAGGCGCCTTAACCTAGTCATGGCATGACATGGCTAAGGGATTGTTCGGTACCTTGGCTAGGCCATAGTGTGGCGGGACCGAGGGATTAACCGTCCTCCCTCCAAGAGGTGCCTTATCCTGGCCACAATATGACGCAGATAAAGGCTTGTGCCACTTTAACCTGGTCATTTCTGACTTTGGCATGGCTAAGGGCTTATTCCCTTCCTTCAAAAAGTGCCTTGACCTGGCCATCTTGGCACGACCAAGGGCTTTCTACCATTATTGATAGCTTACCATCTAGGTAGTCTAAGTTTGAGGAGAATTTTGCTCCCAACCATGTAGACTTTTCTTAATGAATCATAGCAGAGACATTCCTGAAAATGCTTTATTCATTTAGCGTTGGAAAATACGATTTCAAATGTTCTGCATTCTAGGTTCGTGGTACCATATTACCATTAGGATGGAATAGCTTGTAGGCCCCTAAGGGGATTTATTTGAAAATTATTAGCGGACCTTCCCAATTTGGTCCTAGTGACCCATCTAATGGGTTTCTCATATTGGCCATTACTCTTCTAAGTACCAAATCTCCTTGTCTGAATGACCTTGTTTTTACCTTTGAGTTGTAGTACTTCGATATTCTCCTTTGGTATTCAGCCGTTCTTAAGGTTGCTTCATCTTTTAATTCATGAATCAAGTCAAGTGTTTCCTTTCTCAGCTCTTGGTTTGGATTAAAGGCATATGCAATCCTTTGATGAGAAGGTGCTTTAATTTCTACCGGTAGCATTGCTTCACATCTATATGTTAGTGAATACGGGGTATGACCCGCTGCAGTTCTACTGGATGTTCTGCAAGCCCACGAAACTAGGGGTAATTCCTCTACCCAATTCCCTTTGCCTTATTTAGTCTTTTTTTCTAGATTATCTTTATTGTTTCGTTAGCAACCTCAATGGCTCCATTAACCTTTGGGTGAGCGACAAAATAGAAGCTTTTTATGATTCCATACTTATAGGGAAATCGCAAAAATTATTCACTTTCAAATTTGGTTCCATTGTCGGATATTATCTTGTAAGGTATCCCAAACCTTTTGACAATGCTTTTGATGACAAATCTTAACACTTTCCCAGAGGTGACTTTTGGATGTGGTTCTGCTTCGACCCATTTTGCGATGTAATAAATTGCCACTACAACATATCTTGCTCCTCCTTTGGTGATTAGAAGTGTCCCAATTAAATCAATTCCCCAAACATCAAATAACCATGGACTAGCAATGGGGGTTAGTTGACTCGGAGGAAGACGTGGTATCTTTGAATAACGTTAACACTTTTCACACCTTTTAACACACTCAATTGCTTGGTTGGTCAATTGTGGCCAGTAAAACCCTTTCCTTATTATCGTTTTGGCCAGTTTGATCCCATTAGAGTGATCTCCACAAAATTCTTTGTGTGCTTCCTTTAATATCCTCAATCCGCTCTTGGGTTTTACACATCGCAAATAGGGAATGACATATTCTTTCTTGTATAGAATTCCATCCATAATGGTAAAGCTTTGGGCTTGTCTTTTCAACTTCCATGCTTATATTTTATCTGCAGGTAGTGTCCCATTGACAATATAACTCACAATCGGAGCCATCCAAGTGTTTTTGTAATATTCTTCCGCTATTGGGGCTATAGGTTCTTCATTCAGTATTTCCTGATCTGTTACTTTAGATTCTTATGTTATGGCTTGTGATCGGGGTAATACTAATAGCTCCTTGGTTTCCTTTTGTCAGTTTTCCTCAATACTGGGATTGGCCTGAAATCCCAAAAGCACAATTCAAGTCTCTGGGGCTTCTCTCGTACTTGCTAGCTTAACCAACGAATCTGCTTGAGAATTGTCTCCTCGTGGTATTTGAGGTACAGAAAAATCTTCAAAAAGTACAAGAAATTTTAAAAATTTCTCCACATATTGAATAAGTTTGGGATCTTTGATTTTATGTACTTGTTTGATTTGGTTAACCATCAATTAAGAATCACTAAATTCTTGAATCCTCAAGATCTTGAGTTGTAAAGCAAGGGTTAATCCTGCAACCATGAATTCATATTCTACTACATTATCAGTTGCCGAGAACCCCAATTTCATAGCATAATGAATTTTGTGTCCATCTGGGGTAATTATCACATGTCCTGCTCCAGCTCCTTGTTCATTTGAGGCGCCATTCATAAATAACTACCACTTGAGTTTTACATCCTTTTCCATTTTGGATTGTTCTAAAATGAATCCTATGCACTCGTTAATGAAATCAGCTAGAGCTTGCCCTTTTATAGCTATTCTGGGATGACATGTTATATCATACTGACTTAGTTCAATGCCCTACTTAATCAATCTTCCAGAAGTTTTGCACTTATCAAAGACTTGTTTCAACGGAAAGTTGGTCAACACCTTCACCGGGTGCGCCTAGAAGTAAGGCCTTAATTTTCAAGCTATCTAAATTAAATAGTATGCCAGTTTCCCAATGACTGGGTATCGGATTTTGACACCCTATAACCTTCTGCTCACATAATAAATCGGTATTTACAATCCTTTGTCATTTCTGATCAATACTAAGATTACCGCACGTTCAAAAATTACCATATACAAGATAGATCCTCTCCCTCTTTAGGGCTGGATAAGATCAAAGGTTTTTCCTAATGTAGCTTCAACTCTTGAAATGCCTTTTAGAAATCCTCATTCCATTCAAAAAATTGCTTTTTCATTATTACCTCAAAGAATGGTATGCACTTATCATTGGCCTTTGATGTGAACCTGCTTAGCGCTACCGCTTTTCCATTCAAACTCATGACATCTTTACTCGTCTTAGGCTCTACCATATCCTTGATAGCCTCGATCCGCTCAAGGCTAGCCTCAATCCCTTGTGCACTTATAATATAGCCTAGAAATTTTCCAGAATTGACTCCAAAGTTGCATTTTTGGGGGTTGAATTTTATTTGATACTTGTGGAGCACTTTGAACATTTCATCCAAAACTTCAAGATAATCCTTCGCTTCTTTTGATTTTACCGATATGACGTCTACATAAACATTCATATCTGTCCCGATTTGTTCTTTGAACATTTGTTTAACCAACCTTGGTAAGCTGCCCCAACATTTTAAATCCAAATGGCATTACTTTATAACAATAGGTTTCTTCATCTGTAATGATGCTGGTATGTTCCTCATTGGGTTTAAACATAGGGATTTGATTGTGTCCATAATATGCCTTCATTAGGGAGAGTAACATATGTCCACTGGTGGAGTTGACCAACTGATCTATCCTTGGAAGCAGGTAACAGTCCTTTGGACAAGCTTTGTTTAAATCTGTATAATCCATGCAAGTCTACCACTTCCCGTTAGATTTCCTTACCAGAACTGGACTTGCCAACCATTTGGGGTAAAAGACTTCTCGGATAAACCCATTTTTCTATAATTCCTTGACTTCTTTCTTTAAGGCGTCGGTCCTCACCTTATCGAATTGTCTTTTCTTTTGCCTGACCGGAGGGATGTATGGATTGATATTTAAGGCACGACTCATGACCATAGGTTTAATTCTAACCATGTCAGGGTAGGTCCGAGAAAAAATATCCTTATTGGCCCTTAATAATTCTATCAATCTTGACTTGAAGTCCTCCTCAAGATCCCTTCCTACTCTGATTATTTTGGTAGAATTGGTAGAATCTATTGGAATTTCTTTGGTTTCTTCCACCGGCTCAACTTTTTCAACCCCCTCCAACAATCTAGCTCTACAACAATTTCACTTTCCTCTATCGAGTTGAAATCCATTCTCTTCTTCTTCCCATAAACCACAAAACATCTTGCGGCAATACGTTTGTCAGTTTTATCAGATTTTTTCTTCGCTTCAAATGATGGATTTGAAATCCATCGTCAAAGGCTGTAAAGTAATGGAAGAATCAAAGTAATAAGTGAACTCCTTGTTATATTTCTCCAAGGTTGTAAAATACATTTCTTTTAACACAAATTGCTCATTTCGGATAGCTCCCCAACTGCTCTTAGTAAGGAACTTGAGCATTAGATATTTTGGTGAGACAAACGCATCCATTCGTCTAATACTGGATATCCAAAGAAAGCATTGTAGAATGACGGCTGATCTATGATCATAAAGGTTGTTTCGAAAATACAAGAGCATGGTGGGAGTCCCAACTGAACCAAAAGCTTCAGTTGCTCAAGTGAAGTTATTCCTTTATTGTTGAACCCAAAGATAGGTTCGAGGCTAGGCTCAAGTTTGTCCTTGGAGACTCCCATTTAATCAAATGCATGTTGAAATATCACATTTACAGCACTTCCAGTATCAACCAAGATTTTTATGTCCACCGAGGATCCTATCTGAGCTGGGATCATTAATGGATCATTGTAGGGATGATGGATTCCCCTTCTCAATTCTTGGGGACTGATCGCCAGAGTGTGCATGTTGATGTTCTATTTTGGGTTCTTGAATGGTGGTTCTTCTTGCACAGAAATACACCCTTCGTAGCTTCACGAATATATTTATTCTAGGAATTATGACTTTTACCCATGGGATGCAGTCCACCGTATATGACATCAATTCTATTTTGGGGTGGACTCAGGCTTAATGGGTCTTCGCCCTCGATCATATTCACAACATTACCAACATGTTTTCTTACCTTAGCCTCTGGTAGGAAAGCCTGTTGCAGATTCTTCACAAACTCCTTCTGTTGTCCTTCTCGAATTAATTTCTGAATTATTCCAGCCAATACCTTACACTCGTTGGTTTTGTGACCATTCGCCTTATGGTAAGCACAGTATTTATCTCCTTTCTTCTGTTTTGGGTGATTTTGGGATTTGAACGAGGTCGAGAAATTGACCTTGTCTTGAGCATTGCAAAAATGTAAGATATTGGTCAGTTTAAAGCCACCGCGTTAGCATTAGCATCCTCCCATCTAGCTCTTTTAGTTATTCTTTCTTGGCCGAATTTACCGCTGTCCTTCTTTTGGTTAAATTTTTTCTTTGAACAGTACAATTCATCCATCCGAATGAATTTTTTAGCTTCAAAATGGAAGTCTTGTAAATCCCGGCATTCATGGATAAACAACTCCTTTCAGAAAGGAGAATTTACTATGAAACCCAAGTGAATAGCAATGAGCTTGTCTCTACCATTAGTTCCTTTGGCTTTTAAGGCTTCCTTGTTGAACCTCTTCAAGTAATCTACTAATGACTCACCATGGTTCTATCTGATAATAGCAAGTACTGTATAGTCGATAGAGGGGTCCTTGCAGATGCAAAATTGAGCAGAGAATTCATAGGAGAGTTGCTTCTAAGAATAAATCATGTTCTCATGATATTGTCAGTACCATTTAGCATCATCTTCTTGTAGTGTAACTGGAAAAAGCTAACATCTAACAATGCTAGAAGCATTGTACAAATCCATTTAACCGTCGAATGCCACCAAATGGTCGTCTGGATCAAATGTTCCATGATATTTCATTATAGGGACCTTAACGTGAGGTGGGATAAGCGCTGACATTATTTCATCAATTAAAGGGGCAACCCTCTCGTTGTCATTTACTCTCTCATCCTCTGTTCTCTTACACTTGACATTCAATAGATCCTTCATAGCCTTCTCTGCTACATCTTTGAGGTAAACCTCACTGTTCAAGTAGTTCCTTTTATCTGGTCTGTAGCCATCTGAAGTAGAGCTTAAGGAACAAACCATGTCTTCCTCTTGGACCCTTTCTTGATAGTTTGCCTTTAGTGGAAGGCAATCCTTCCTTTTAGACAAGGAAATATTAGCTTTACTCTTCGTGACATCCATGTTGATTTTCAAATTTCTTCTAGGAGAAACAACTTCCTCTCCTACCGTAGAAGCTTTCATATATGACCAATGAGATAGTACTTCATTTAGGAGATCCTTCATCTCTACCATTTTCCGTTCTAAATATGTAATTTTAGCAGTGTGGTCCTCTGGCTGGAGTTTTTGAGTTGGAGACAATTGTGGAGACAGTCGAATCTGAGCAAGTTGAGCTGGAGTGGAAGTCTGCCCCTCTTCCTTATTTCCAAGGTTAAAAGATGGTGAGACATTTTCCTCTAGTGAAGTTACATGTTCATTCCTTTCGCTGACGGTGGAAAGCCTTTTTGATTACATTTTCCTACAACAAACACAATTTCCGCAATTAGTTGTACTAATATAGCAAGGTCGGTGGTTCAATCCCTTCTTCTAGCGCCAAAAATGTTGACAAGATTTCCTGTTAACATCCCCAATGCTTTGCATAAGATTCTTTCACTTAGGTTCAACTTTGTGGTTGAGTGAATTCATATCTTTGGAATAAAATGATTAAGTCGGAAGGGTTTAAGGCCATAGTTTTAACCTTATCCTGAAATGGGAAATATTGAAAGGTTTTGATAAATTGTTTACCCCTTCTATGAAATTGAGTAGAAAATTAACTAGCTCATTAACCATGTCGAATGGTTGAGGTTTCGTTTAAACCTTATGGTTTGGTTGGAATATTAGAATTATTAAACCTTTTGCCCTGGTCGGAGGGTTTAAAGATCATCTAAACCTTTCGACTAGGTTTCCATGATTATATAGCTTTTTACCTTGTCATTTCATTGTATTCCATCTCCCCTGGAAATCGAGAGCAGTCGATCAATGATTTTCATCTCCTTTTGATCTTGTCGGAAGGTAATGGACATCTTGACATTGTCGAAAGGGGATTTTACTCTATTTTACATTTTTCTGATGCTTTCGGCCTATTAATTTGATATTCTTCTCGTAAAAACCCTTCGAAATGAATGCATCACAAAACATGTTTAGAAAAAAATAAGAACTAATTTAGTATGCCATGGAACCATATTAGGAACTAATTTACAAGTAGTATCTCCCTATTTGTGGCCGAAGCCAAGAAAAGAGTACAATACCTACGAAAAATGTCTAATGACAGTTCCATGGCATACAGTTGAAATAAACAAAGAAGATAAGAGATAAATCATATATGATCATCCGTTATCATTGAATTAACGCCTAATCATGATCATCCCCAAATTCCAAGTCGATCATAAGCCACAATTCTCTTTATTTCTTTATGATGAAATTAGATACCAAAATTCAAGAAACCAATCTCCGATTTGATTTCTAAATTAGGGTTAAAAAGTAGTGACCGAAAGCAATAGTAGTTGTATGAAAGCAAGATGAGAAGAAAATCGAATCCCGAAATTGAACTCCTTAGGTCCTTTTATAGATGCAGGCGGCCCTCCCTTCAATTCCATGCCTTCGATTGGGATGAAAGGTCGCCTCTTATATGCAGTGTAAACTTTTCGACCTTGTCGAAAGAATTGTCCACTGTACATAATCATGGACCTTTAAATGTTGTCGAAGGGTCTGAATTTCCTAATGTATTTATGAACCTTTCATCTTTTTCGAAGGGTCTGTCTTTTATATGGTTTTGTGAACTCTTCAACCTTGTCGGGCGGTTCCTCCCTTACTTGATCGCTGCAGAAAGCCGTGCTTTTCTTGAATGTTGTCGGAAGCTACTAAGTATGTATTTCAACTGGTCTGAAAGGCTTATTATGCTTTCAAAAAGGTTGTTATAGAGTCATATACCCTTGCTTTAACTTCTCCGTCTTTTTTGAAAGTTAAGAACTCTTTGAATGTCGAGAGACGAAACCCTTTGACTCCTTTGAAAGACTTGGGATTGCTACAAGCTATTAAATGCATTCTTTCGACTCCGTTGAAGGATTTAGCATGAACTTCTTTTCTTTAGTCCTTGTTTTATGGCAATTGGTTACAGAGCCATTTTTCTTTTTCATTCGGGAGGTGCTTAGTGGTTTTGGATTTAGTTGCTTTGTTGTGCTTTATTAATTCTTTCCTTCATGCTTGTGGAAGCTTTATTCTTAAGTTCCCATGTTCTCAACGTTGTACAATCCTTTCGGCATCGTCATAAGGGAATTTCTCCTGATGTTCTTTATCTATGCGGAAGATTTCCAGAAGGTCTTCTTTATCTTCATTCATATTTAACATATAATATGGTATGTTAACTACTAACCATATAGTTTGTGTGCTATGCTACAAAGAAAACAAGTCTAAAGTTATAAAGGATTGCACACAAGTTGTTCCAAAGAAACAAAATCATAACACCCGAAACAACACATACCTATAATACTCTTGACTTAATAATGACATGATTAACCCACCACATTGCTATGAAGGTAAGGCATAAGTAGATTTCATTCACTAGGGAACCTTGTCCAACTATGAGGCAGTTCCTAATCCTATGTGGTAAGCATCCCCACTTAAACATACATTGGGCCTTCACCATTGGGGTTCCACGACATCCACTCTATGTAGCTTTGTCTTATGCACCTAAACTACTAAACTCTTTTTTTTTAAATTAGTCACTGCATAGGTTATTATTCCTAATCATTCATAATCTCTCAAGAATACTATGATGTTCAGTCATTAAGTCTCCCTAAGCATAGTAAGAATCCAAATATTGAATGGCAAGCACCATAAATCTACTTGTAGTACACTCCACCATAAGAAATTAATTGTAGAAATACTCTACTAATAAATTGCTTGCATGCCATTACACAATACACTTGCACAAGTCACCACTAAAACCCGTCCACAAATCATTGAATCTTATGCTAATTTAGAGTAACTGAATGCTTGTCACGCTTCATGAACCAGTCTAAAATCTCGGACCCTAACTTTTTGCATATGCTCCATGGATAATAAGTTGCATGTCGCATTAAGACTATGTTTTTAAAATTGCGTGCAAGCCTCTTGCCTGATCATCCATCCATTAAGAATGGTTGCTGAACCTCCTTACACCTGATCGTCGAATCTTAACGGAATCGATCACACCCTCTTATTTCATAATCAATTGAGTAAACTAGATAGATTACATGCTAAAGTTTTTCTCAAACAAGTTTGCCAAGGTTCATGTACATACCAATCATTTGTTCATTAAGCAAACCAATTGTCCATAGGTTTGAAGGGGAGTGGTCACTCATTCATTAAGTGAATCGGTTTTGTAATTGTTCCCCAAAACCAGGTCTCGAAAATCGTTATTCAATGTATCCAGTATTCATTGTCCTGCAACCTTCAATACATAGTTCAACATGAGAAATTGAACCGTTGTTCCAACGACCAAAACCACTCCTTCAAATTGCCCTCCATCAAAATTAACATCAGATGTTCTCATACACATTAATTAAACAAATATACAACCAAATATATATCATAATAACAACCAATCACGAAATTATCAAATCATTATAAAATATTATTTATTTTGATCTCTCAACGGTTTAAATACATGAATCTAGTTACTATGATTAGAGTGCCATACCACTAATTGATTAAGCTAACGGTCCTTGAAAAAATACTATTATATTATATTATATAGGCTAGTTTAAAAACAACTATATATAAGATTAAGCATAATAAACATAAGGGATAAAGTTACCCACCATCTATGCTGCTAACGGTCAATAAATCACAACAAATGCTATTCTAAGTTATGATCCTTACCGAAATTCAAAAATATAACATCTTATATTTCAATCTGTATCAATTATTATGTATAATGTTTCCATCATGTCTCTAATGTTTCTAGAAGCTATTGAATTGCTTAATCTTTAATTAATCATTTAGGACGACTTGACATAATTTCACAAAGTTGCATTATTTATATTTAGAAAGCAGGTGGAAAATTAAATAAAAGCCTGGGGAAGACCATTAGGTTTTCAACACCAACAGGTGTAGGTATGACCCAGTAACCACAACCATGAAGACTTTGAATAATCCATTTAAATATGTTAAGCCAAAATTTCTCTTTTGCCACTCACATAGAGGTGTGTGTATGTACGTATATGGGGAATGATCGACAGCCCCCTCTATTCAACCTCCAATGTAGCCCCTTAATTTCAGCCACTCGTTCCGATTTAAATATTTATTAAATCAGAATGAATGACTGAAATTAACAGGCTACATTTGGGGGCAGAATAGAGGAGGCTGTAGATCCTTTTCTTAGATATATGTATGTATGTATGTGTATGTTCGTGTGAAGAGCGTTCAATGACACTCCTATTTTTGCACCCCAATAGCCTTCTGATTTCCACCACACATTCCGATTTGTATAAAAGTGTGATGCGGAATAGATGGAAAGTATTATTATTGAAATCAGAACGTGATGAAAATTGAGGCACTAGAAGGGTGCCGCAAAATAGGGGTGTCATTGAACACTCCTCTATAATTATGTATGTATGCGTGTGTGTGCGCGCGCGCGTGTGTATCTGTAGACTAGAATCGACTATATCTCACTTTTGTTGTACTTCAAATCTCTCTCCGATTTCAGCCACATGTTCCGAATTAAATAATACATCTTCTTTGCTAAAGTGACAATAGAGAGAAGGTATATTATTTAATATAAAGAACATGTAGTTGAAATCAAGGGAAATTCAAAGTGTAATAGATCATTGCCCATACATACATATATCTTCTCTCTCTTGTCATTTTAGAAGAGAAAAATATATTATTTAATTTGCAATGTGTGGTTGAAATCAGAAGATTTGAAGTGTAGTCGATCTAGCACTATATGTATATGTGTGTATATATGATATATGCACATTAGCAAATGGATTAACTAGGGGAAATATATTAGAACATAAAATGTAGACACAACTGTTGATGCATGGATCTCCATCATTAATTGCTTCTTGATTTTCACCTTTTATGTAACAAAAAAAATTGATCGTCCAAATCTTTTTTGTCCAAATAGCTGCTCCATACATATGTACATACATACATATTATGTATATATATGTATGTGTATGTATGTATATACATATACATGTACATACATATATGTGTATACACACGCATCAACAAATAGACTAACTCGGGATTAAATTAAATTTGCAAATAATATTAAGAATACCGTAACTATTATTATCAAACAAAAGTATGAGTCCTACTTTTCATCCACTAAAATGAAAAAAATTAAGTTATTTATTCTCAAACTACTAAATAGGAATATTAGCATGTGAAACCTCCATGGCAGATGATTACATCCGCGCTCATTCTATATTACCTAGAAAGGGGGGAAAAACAAAATTGACTGCTTAAGATTTTCTTTTACAAAGCCTGTTTACTTTTAAGCAAGTTTAACGCTCTCAACTCCAGGAAAAAAGGATCAGCCCACAAATGCACAGGGCAATATAAGGAGCAAGATGCCTAATTGTAAAATTATGGAAAGTATCAAACCACAAATGAACAGAGCAATAAAGAGCCCATAACAAAAGTATGAACTATAGAAGCCTATTCAAACATAACACAAGTATGCTTTGTTCTTTTATAATCAATCAAGAAACACAGTACAAATAATAAGCACAAAAATAAATAAATTCTTTGCAAAATAGAACACATCTCAAAACCAACAATATCCATTTTTAAACCATCAACTCTGGGGCATTCAAGGAGTAGGGGAAGGAGCAGCAGGTGAATCACTCTGATAATAAGGCAAGACAGTGAAAACAGTCTGAACAACAGTCAAAACCAACAAAAAAAGAGCAGCTGCAAGCGATAGTACGGACCAAGGATTTCTAAAGTAAGTATGAATCAAATTAGCCCTCCACATATTCCAGTCCTTCCTACAGTAGTCGCTTACCCTCCAATGTACGTCGTCCAAACTGCTTTCAGGATCCAAAGTAACGTCCTTCGTCAAACTGTTGAACAACTTAGCAACAGCTTTGTCACTGCCGACTGCGTTTTGTATGATTCCTTTGGAGTTTAGAAGGGCTACGTCTTTGGCTGAGTCGATCATATTGTCCATGAAGAACACAAAGGCTGTTATTTCATTGCCTGCACCCACGTGTAGACGCTCGAATGCCATGAGGTTCAGGTAGATGTATTCTGTTGCATCGTCTACTACTATGACTGGAAGTCTCAAGACTCCATGGTGGAAACTGTTTCACCCAAAATTAAATAAGCATTTTATGTACTATACTATAGTATCGAATTACCTACTCTGGTTCAACCATAATTATTTATTACATGGCATGACTGTGTTTATTTATTGAAACGCATTCATGCACGCGTGCACAGGTGTAAAACTTCATATTTTCAAAAATGTAAATCAACCTGATGTCCTGAAGGTTGTTGGTTTTGCTTTTTTTGAAGCTAATTCCAGCTTCATTAAGCTCCATGGCAGAGCGGATTATTCCAGAAGCAATTTGCTCCGGATGGCGGTGACGAAAGGCCCCAGGATGAGGGTGAGGGCCCTGGAGTCGACTCTTTCGATAAAGGTCTAAAGGATGAAGTCCTAGACCCACACCATGTGGTAGAGGTCGAGCGTCAGGAGCACAGAATTTCAGCACTAATTTGTTTACTTGATCGTCATTCTGATATAAAACCAGTGAAATATGTTTTTTTAGTAGTTCACCTGATCGAAATACTAAGATGTCCACCAAGAACATAAAGATTGAATTTCAATGACAGCTTAAATCACGTTGATTAGTCTATGTAATGTAGATTCAGAGCATAATCACTGAAAACTTAATACAGAGGTCTATTTGGCTAAGCAGTAAAAAGAATCTAAAATCACACTACAAAAAATGGAAGAATATTACTATGCTTTCTTGTGCATATAGCCTAATAAATACTGCTAACCTGTAACTATATCTCTCTATTTTGAGTTTAAAGTTACATACTTACAGGAATTTTGCCACTCTCAACAGATATTAGCTTCTCCAAAACCAACAAAGGCAACTGATTCTCAATCATCAGCATATCCCTCTTTATATAAGGCAGAGTATACAGCATTCCATGACTACTGAAAATAGGATCATTAAATGCATAATCACTAGTCCTGCTACCTGTAGCAATTCTAAGTATTTCCAGCATGAAACATCCATCAACAATCATAAGCTTTAAGAACTCGTCTTTGTCCAATTTCCACTTCTCATCCAAACAGTGATACGTATCTTGCAATTCTTGCACTATCTCCTCTAATGATGACACAAAATCATCGAATGACTTTTGTACTCTCTTGAGGAAATGTAGCAATGCTCGATGTTTGTGCATTTCCATTTCCCTTAGTTGAGGGTCGTTGTAATGAAATGGTCCGAAAGAGATTACCTGAGGCTTATATGCTTTAGGATTGAGATCTTTGATGCAATATGGCACTCTGTATATTGAGTACTTACTCCATTGTTTGAGCTCGAATGAGGTATCGACATCTTTGATTTGATTTTTGATTTTCAATACCCAATGATTCTCTTCGTTAGCCATGGTAGTATTTTCTTAAAAATGAGTTATCATTGTACATTCTATATATGCAATATAGCTCTTTCTTTACAGCAATGTGAGGGAAGAGTATGGAGTAGGAGAGGTATTTTTAGGGGAAAAGGCAAGGTAAGTGGGGAACTTACTTATGAAAAAAGCTTGAGTTCGATTCTCATGGTATTCTTTCCATATAATTGAATCTGCTTTAGCTTTGGCTTTTCATAAGACCAAGGCACGTAGTAGATTGACCTGTATAAATTTGAGTTTTTCTTGTGTTATTGTCAAGAAAAAAGGCATATAGTACTCTTTAAAATATGTGTACCATAAGGGTAACTAGCTTGCCTTTGAGCATGATAAATAATGCATATTATTTGAACTTTGATGTGAAGCTATTCCTCTTACATAGGGTAACAGCTTTGTCAGAACTGTTGCACATTTGCTTTCTTCGCAATCTAGGATTGAATAGAATATATTTAATGTGGACGTATATTTTGCTGGATATTGGTATTTATCAATGAACATGCAATTGCATCGTTTTTTAAATGTGGCGGCCGCAAGGAATTTCATAACGTTAACGGCAAACATATATGAAAGAACAAACATCATGGCATAATATGGTACCTGTCATAGGCAATTGGGCATTAGTGTCCACTAGGTTTAAACACAGTGGAATGGACCGAGGATGAAGGCAAGAGAAGACATTAAAAGATTGATTGACTGAGAGGGATAAGGCGTGCATATTTTACCTATGATCGGTCTGGTGGCCAACCAGTTTGCTTTGCTCGGGATAATCACAAACACACTCTGCTCGGTGGTCCTCTATCTTGCTGTCCAGCAACGGAGGTATGTCGAACATGTATTCTTGTCCAATAATCATATTACCAAACAAGAATTCATGTTCGGTGCAAAACACTACCGGATAGGAATCCTTGTGCGGTGGTGTAAGCACTAGACAAGATATCTTGTCCGATATGGGGCCAAAGCCAAACAAGGGGGATGGGCTATGTCGAACAAAGGTGAGACATCATGGAACCCGATCAAGAAGGCTACCGCATCCATCTACCGAACCAACCACTACCAAACAGACTTCTTCCGCCGAACCAATCAAAGTATTTATGGAATAAAATCTGGGTAGATAAGGAAATTCGGGATCGTACCTGCTATATATGAAAATAACCGAACCGAATGAGTTATATGGGGGAAACTACCCGATTTAAGGGATGATTCTCTTACCTCTGTACTTTTGTAAATATCCAAGCTTCTATCAGCCATGGAGACAACTTTGGAAGCAACTAGACTCTATCCAACAGAAATAACTAAACAGAGCTCGATAAATCCAATATTTGATAACAAATCATTGAATACTACATTTAAACACTTGTAAAAGCTGAAATATAAGAAATGAAATAAAAATGAACAGTGGTTGTAGATACGTTACGGCTAAACCACTCTAAATCTGTGTATACTTTATTTTTTCAGCATTTTCTTTCTATTTTCTTCATTGGCATAGATTCGATAGGAGGTGTTTGCCCACTTTTCATGAAAATATTTTTGATACTTTCATTGGAAGGGCCTGATTCTCAACATGCCTCCTAAATCTAAGAGCAATGCCAAAGCTACCAATGGGAACGTTAACCAAACAACTACTAGTAGGATAATCATTCATCCAGTACTCTGAGATCAGACACTATAATCAGAGGCGACTTAGAGTTGTGGCGGATCGTGATACATGGTTCGTTGTTTAGCAGCAAGCAATTATGGATTAAATCATGACACGCTTGAGACAGACAAAACCTACTGCAAGCAAGACCGAAGCGAGAGGGAGATCCCAGACCAGAGGATCCAGGAGGCCAAGAAGATCATGAAAATCAAGGAGCAGGGCGAGTAAATACCAAGGAAACGGATCGGGTAAGGATTCAGTCTGAAGTAGAGACCAACCAGGATAGGTGATGGCCAAGGGCGAGCTGTGGCTCAACCTTCCTGATCCAGACTACACTCTCCTGTTTTAACAGAGGTGGAAGTCGATGGAAGACGAACTTATCGTCACGAATAATCCTGAACAAATAGACTACGAATTGGAATAAAGGTCGGTAGCCCATTTTCTATAGAGATCGAGACCGCCCGAAATCTTAGGAGTTTCCAAATGCTACCATGGACCCCTACCAAGATCTAACTGATCTGATAGTACGCCTACAACAGTATATGCAACACATGTTAATGGATGGAGCAGCAGAGGAATTTATGTGCAAGTGTTTTCCCCTATTCCCGTCAGACTTGATGACTGTGGTTTTGCCATCTTCCCCTCAGCCCACTCCACTCATGGGAAATTTTAAAAGAAAAGTTTATCAATCAATTTCAGGTTCATATAGAGCAACCCAAGGACCCGTACTCGTTTTTGGATGTAAAACAGTGGGAGGATGAAAAGTTGAGGCATTGCTTGATTCACTTTAACATCGCAGCTGCCAGCGTTATGAATGTCAATAAACGATAAACTCTTATAGCATTAAGCATAGATGTACATCTAGACATGAAGATGACTTGGAGATTAACTAAGGAGAAACCTGCTACCTTACAAGACTTCTTTTATGAAGCAACAAACTATAAGCAGTTGGAAGAGGCCGCAACTGGACGAATGCCTGGAATGATTGTCAAATGATTAGAAGCATCAAATAGTGTGAATGTTATGGTTAAAGGTAATGGAAGTAGTTATGCTGAGAAAAAGAGAGACAATAATCAAAACAGTTCCGACAAAAAGAAAATGAAAAAAAGGTTCAAGCCTGGAACGAAGTTCGATGTTTATACGAATATGAATGATACTATAAAATACATCTAACTCGCCATGCAAGCGGAACTCAAATACAATGGGCCTCCATCGAAGAAAGAGACTAAAACTAAGATGGATACGAGAAAGTATTGTAGATTTTACAAATTCGATGGGCATAATACCAATGAATGTCATCATCTACGGGACATTATAGAAGAACACATTAAAAAGGAGATGTTGAAGCGGTATATCAGGAATCTAAGCGCTCCCCTACTCCCATAAAGTAGGGCCGAAAGCAAATCCTACCTAGAAATGGAGGGGAATGATGCAATGCTAATTGTGAAAAGGATGAAAGGTTGGTAAGTAATAACATAACGGGAGGGTCTCATGTAACTGACAAAAGTTGTGTTGAGATGGAAAGATATACGAAGTCTTTGAAGAATAGAGAAGCTTTAGTGCATGATATGGACGAGGAGTGGAAAACCAAGACCCTTGTTAGGAGCAGGAGGAGATAATCTTTAGAGAAAGTGACATATGAGGCAAACATTACCTGCATATCGACCACATTATGATTTGGACAATGCTTGACCCAACAAAAGTACTTCGAATTCTGGTAGATAGTAGGAATTCAGCTCACCGCTTATTCAAAGACGCATTTGATAAAATAAGCTTGTCCATGAAGGATCTCACAATGCGCAGCCAACAACCGCATGGCTTCACAGGAGAAGGCATCACACCCTTAGGCAGGTTGGATTTGTTTGTCGAGCTGGGAACCCATCCCCAATCATCTTTACGAAAATAAACTTTTATTGTGGTAGATGGTTCTCTGCATACAATGCCTTCCTCGGATGCCCGACTGTATCAGATTTTCATGTTATAGTGGCTCAATGGTGCAAATTTCCTACGGCTAATGGAGTGGAAGCAAAAGAAAGAAATCAAGATGCAGTCAGGGAACATTTTGTGGTAGAGCTTCAAGAGAACAAACAATGAGAGAAAGGGAAAGGTACAGAGATCGCACTCTATGCCAAATACGAAATCGCTTAGCAATTAAAGGAAGCCCTTACTCGGGTATACAAATAAACCTTTTAACAAATTTGACCAAAGAGATGGAGACGAGGAAGCCGTGGATGAGCCTGAAAAGGTGGTAGAATTTGTAAAAGTATATAGCAATGACTCAACAAAGCTAATGAAAATCGAAGCTAAGCCAGAGCAAAATATGAAAATACAGTTCATAGGATTTTTGCAGGGTAATCTGGATGTTTTTTCTTGGTTCCACGTGGATATGTGTAGAATCTTCCCTTTGATTGCACGCCACGTCTTGAACATGGATCCAAGAATGGCCCTAGAAAAGCCGAAAAGAAGTATGGATCCCGAACGATCGGCTGACCTTAATGACGAGGTAAAGGCTTTATTAGCAAATGTGTTCATCAAGGGTCTAGGTTTCTCGAATGAATTGCAAACCCAATTTGGTCAGAACGCCGAATGAGAAATGGTGGATGTGTATCGACTTCTCCAACTTGAATGACGCTTTCCCTAAGGATGTTTCCCACTTCCACAAATCGACTAGCTAGTGATGGAATCATAGAGCACGAATTTCTATCTTTTATGGATGCATATTTCAAGTACAATCAGATTGCTATGTATGTCTCGGATCACGAACACAATAGCTTTATTATCGACCGAGGACTCTATTGTTACAAGGTCATGCCATTTGGACTCAAAAATACAGGGGCGACGTATCGACGTTTAGTCAACAAGATGTTTTCTGGCCAGATTGGAAAGACTATGGAGTTATACGTCAATGACATGCTAGTGAAGTCAAAAATGACCCAAGATCATATTTCACACCTGGATGAGATGCTTCAAATCATACAGGAGTTTGGGATGAAGGTCAACCTGCCAAGGAGTTCATTTGGGGTTACTTCTAGAAAATTCTTAGGATTTATCATACATGTTAGGGGAATTGAAGCCAACCTAGAATAAGTCCAAGCTTTGAAAGATATCAAGTTCTCTAAAACCCAAAAGGAGATGCAAAGCCTGAAAGGCAAGGTGGCAGCATTGAGCGGGTTCATATGCAAAGCTACTAATAAGCGTGTTCTATTCTTTGAAGCGCTCAAGAAGGAGAAAGATAATTTTGCCTGGATGGACAACTGTCTGGCTGCATTCTTTAACTTGTTAGAGCACTTACAGAAGCCACTGGTTCTTTCTACATGGTCGAAGGAGAAGATCTATATCTGTACTTAGCAATATCATCCCACACCTTGAGTGCGGCATTAATCCAAGAAGAAGATCGGGTGCAACATCTAGTATTTTATGTGAATAAGAACCTCATCGGACGAAAGTCTAGATATCCTAAATTGGAGAAGTTAGCGTGTTGCCATCTTGGAACTTAAGGCAATATTTCCAATCACAACCCATCTAGACGCTAATAGACTAACCCTTAAGGCAGATCCTACATCGACTTGATACCTTAGGAAGACTTATCAAGTGGAGTATTGAGTTAAGCTAGTATGAAATTACCTATCATCCTTAGACTATGATCAAATGGAAAGCGTTGGAATATTTTATTGCCGGATTTACTATTAGGGACGATGCAGTGGGATCCCGGAAAAAATAAACCCTTAAATGGCAGATGTACGTGGATGGAGCTTCGAACAAGCACGACTTTGTTGCATGAATAGTACTGTCAGTTCCTGGAGGAAGGAAGTTGAGCAACGTGGTACAATTGGGGTTCAAGGAAACAAACAATGAGGTCGAGTTTGAGGCATTATTAGCAGCACAGGAGATAACAAAAGAGTTGGAAATCGGGTCGCTATGCATGCACAGCGACTCGCGGTTGGTCGTAAACTGAGTATTTGGTGAATTTCAGGCTAAGGGAGAATGCTTGGTATCCTATTTGAGGAAGATAAAGGTTTTCTAAAAAAGATGGAACATTACATGATCAAACACATTCCGTAGTCAAACCAGGATGTGGATGAGATGGCAAAGTTGGCAAGCTCAGCAGGTGGACCTCTGTTAGAATCGGTACCTGTTACAATCCTACTTAGCCCCAGCTTTGAGGAGGTGAATGTGATTACAACTATCAATGATGAAGAGACCCGGATGAAGCCATTCATAAGATAATTGAGTGAGAGGGTATTACTGAGCAGCAGGAATGAAGCCAAGAAAGTCTTGCAAAAGGCATCTCACTTTATCATTCAGGATAGTGTGCTATGTTAGAGAGGAATTTTTAACCCACTACTGAGGTGCGTAGCCTGAAGAGAAGCTGGGTAGGTGCTGAAAAACATACATTAAGGGAACTGTGAAGATCATACTAAGGGACAAACTTTAGTAAAGAAGGCATTGAGCTATGGATACTTCTAGCCAACATTAAATCATGATGCGATTGAGTACGCAAAAAGGTGCGACAAATGCCAACAATTTACGAAGATCCCAAGATTGCCACCGACCGAGCTGACTCATATGTTTAGCCTCTGGCCTTTCGCGGTCTAGGGAATAAACCTGATTGGTGAGCTTCCTATGGTTAGGGATGGAGTTAAGTATGCTATAGTAGCAATTGACTACTTTACTAAGTGGGTCGAAGCCGAACCATTTACTAAGGTTTCATCAATAAAAGTTGTAAAAAATTTGGTTAGGAATATGATATGCACGTATGGAGTCCCTCTTCAAATCATCTCAAACAATAGGTTGAAGCTTGACAGTGAGGATTTTATAGAATTATGCCGGCAGCATGAGATAAAGAAAAGTTTCTCCGCAGTGGCATACCTGCAGGCTAACAGACATGTGGAAGCGATCAACAAGGTTTTGAGCTGTGAATGAAGTTGTTCATTTGAGACTTAAGACTCTCATAAAGAATGGCTAGAAAAGGCGAAAAGAGCATGGGTGTTTGAGATTCCTTTGGTATTGTGGGGTTATTACATTTCTTTCAGGATGACGAGGCATATTTCTCTCTCATTGGCTTATGGATCGGAGGCGATGTTACAAGTGGAAACAACAGTACCATCACACAAGAAGATTCATTACAAGTGGTCAAACATCACCTGCTCAAGGAAGAGGACCTAGTGCTAAAGCGGATATTCTTTAGATCGTGGCACTTGAGCCAATCTAGGAAAGACCGTATGTTATCCACGAGGACTTGGGCAATGCAGCCTTCATCCTCAGCATAGTGGATGCACTTATCTTTAGAAAGGCCTAGAACGTCTAGAATATTCCTCGCTATTTTACTTAACTTATACTATTTTTCTAATTGTATTGCAACAATGTAATTAAAACGATTATGAAATAAATATTAATAAAATGTGTTTTCCCTGAAATCTTTTTGCGGTAGGTAATGAGTATAAGTAAACAACTTAAGCATGTCAAATTAACATTAATATTAAGGAGGTGCCGTAGAAGCCCAAAGAGCTGTACTTTCTACTCGAGGGAAAATGGTGTCTTTGCGATAAAGAACTTATCCCCTTAAAATTTTGACTGACAATGACGGACTGAGTGACCCTAACTAGATGTCCACCATTGACGATTGAACCTAAACCCATGACCGGCAATGGCGGACCAAAGTGACCATAACTGGGTGTCCACCATTGACGATCAACCTGAAATATTTGGACGGCACTGGCAAACCAACGTGACCCTAATAGGGCGTCCACCATTGGCGGTCAGCCCCAAATCTTTGGCTAGTAGTGGCAGATCAGAGTGACCATAATTGTGTGTCCACCATTGACGATTGACCCCAAACTTTTAGGCGGCAGTGGCAAACCAGAGTGACCCTAATTAGGTGTCCACCATTGACGATCGACCCCAAACCTTTGGCTAGCAGTGACAGACCCTAATCGAATATCCACCATTGACTATTGACCTCGAACTTTTTGCCATCAGTGGTGGACCAAAGGGACCCTAACCGGGTGTCCACCGTTAAATATCGGCCTTAAACTTCTTGTCAGTAACGGCGGACCAGAGTGACCCTTACCAGGTTTCTACTAATAATGATTTCCCCAAACTTCTAGCTGGCAATGGTGGACCAGAGTAACCCTAACCGAGAGTCCACCATTGATAATCAACCCAAACTTCTTATTGGCAATAGTGAATTAGAGTAACCTTAACCGGGTGTTCACCATTGATGATCAGCTCCAAACTTGTGGCTGGCCATGAAGAACCAGACTTACCAAATGGTAAGGACATCACCACCGCTTAGTTGGTTCACTCTCGATGACCAACCTAGATTTATGTAGGCAACAGAAAACCAAGTTCACCCATTGTAAAACACGACTATCGATTCGACGGTTTAGCGCAAACAGTCAATATTGGAATTGCAGAGGAGGATTGCTAGTACACTGACACTAGGCCGAACCTGTTTAAAGTATTCATGGAATATGTATCTATTTATAAAAAACCTAGAATGATGGAAGCACAATAAGAAAAACTAGTCATGCAAGATTAATAAACATCTAAATTATACCATCAGACATCCAAACGTTTATAGTACAAATCTACAAGTGTTAGAAAATGATACGTACTAACTCTAACCAAAATATAAAAATAGGACAAGCATGGATAAAAACGTTTATCACAGATAAAAGGCATGGAATAGACTGTTCTAAACATAGGAAAAATGTATACAATTAGTTCCATCACCTAGATTTAACTTGGAGATGCTGCCATTGCCATGCGCCTTGGAATTCCCTCGCTTTTCTTCTTTCTTCTCTTCCTTCGACTTGGTAGCATCAGCCTCATCAAACCCTGCTTGTTTTTTCATCGGCTTCAGCTCCTCCATCCCTTCTAGCATGACTCTAGCAACCTATGCGAGAAAGTTGGAAATTACATTTTTCCTTAAGATTTCCCCCTTATCAAAGTCCTCAATGGACTTGTTGAATTCCAAAATCTCGACATCAACATTGTCTTAGTGGGCCTCAATCATATCATCGTGACTTTCCTTAGCTATAAGGTCTGAAGGGCCTGAGGGCATAATCCCTAGCAATGAGGCTTTCAAAGAGACTAAAGCTCCAGAATGATTCATCATAAGTGTGTCACTTGCATGGAAATGAGGAGGGCAATCAAGTATGATCTTGCCGAAACGAGCTTGGATATACTGAGTAGTGGCCCACGGACTATAAAGAAGACCTACTTTAGGGGGAACTGAAGCATCACCATATGGCTGAGAATTGCCTGAAGGTAAGGGCATGTTTAGAGGCTATCCCTAATGTGATGCATCTAAAAAAACAAGGAAAATCATTATAAGGACATCATGCATGGTAGCATAAATGATATATTTTGAAGTTTGACCTTGTGTCATTGCCCAAGAAGTCGAATCGCCATTCTTCTTTCTTCCCTCCTCTTTTTGGGCCATCTCAGCCTTGGTCCATTTAATATAACCTAGGTGAACCGCCTCCCTCTCCTCTGCCATAAAGCAAGCGTCGATAGCCTCAAGAATGAAAGGCAACCCTCTATATTCACCGGTAGCCTTCACTTTTTTTAATTAATCATTTGTGGATGGAGGCCATGATCTCTTGGTAGTCATCCATCCATGCCAGACGCTTTTTAGTAAACATGCTGAGATAAATCTCATCCAGAAGCTTGTCTACCTTATCAAGTTGGTTGTTCATCTCGTCGCACTCTACTTGCAGCTTCTCAACCTTAGTGGTTTCAATAGTTTTTTTGGCAGTCACGGCCTCAAGCTTGTCCTAAGAGAAACCATTTCAGCTTTCCACTTTACCGCCTTCTGCTTCAAATCAGCAAGACCAGGCTCCGTTTTTATAGACACTACCTGGATCTCATCCAAACTTCTTGTAAAACTAGCTTTAATATTTTTATAATATATAAATAATCGCCCAGCCCTAGCATTGTAATCCTCCTTAGTAGCTCTAATATTTACAGAGTCTTCTTCTTTAGACTTTCCTATTACACGACATTAGCGGCTTTTAGCTTTTATATATCCTCTTCTTGAGACCTCTCTAATGCATCCAACACCGCCCAGTAATCTTTATCCTTTTAGTGCATCTTCTTTCGCATTTCAAAAATCTTCAAGTTTAAACCACTCAGCCCATATGCAAGAAGGTCGATCATGCCAGAAAAAGAGAGGGAAGTATCAGCGAGCAAGCGGGTGAGGGGGTCTTTTAGCTGGTATGGCTGTTGGAACTCATCGTAATTCGGGTCAGTGGGGTCAGTGATGATGGTCGTTCCTTATTCTTCCCCTGATTCTGGCTCTTGAGGATATGAAAGATCACTCCTCTCTTGTTCATCCTTTCATTAAGTTCGAGAGAAGGAAAGGTAAAGCTTTAGGGGACTTAGAGGCACAAATAGGGATCCAAGATCTCGATTTACTACTAGGAGAACGAGATCTTTTGCAGGAACAATTGTGGGGATCCTGGCCACCTACATCTCTAACAGGATGGTCGAATACGGTTTCTCTAGTTTTAAGCTCCATGGGTGGTTGCCCTATATTCTTACTAAGACAAAAGATGAAGCAGCTTTCTTAATATTAGAAAGGGTATAATCTAGTTTGAGCTGCTTAAACTTCGACGACAACTTCCCTCTCTTAGGACTCACGGTCCCTACAACATAATTGTAATAAACAAAGGGTCAGAGTCAAATAATGCCAAGAAATGCATAATTATTGTGTGGAAAAGAGATGTGTGCATGTGTGTGAAAAGAATTGCATGGTACTTGGACGAACCCTTAGGGTCCTCATGGATTTCGAACTGCTATGGATTTCCGCTATCGAGGCGGAATTCCCATATTCGATCCCTAGTTCAGGAACTTATAAGTAGTTGGAAACCATGATATCCCTATGAGTAAACTCTTCTTGCTCCTCGGCCATAAAAGTACGATTTAGGGCCTCCTTAAGATCAAAATTGAACAAGGTCTCAAGGCCAATACAGCCAGAGGAATAAGCCCATCATGTGAGCGAGGGCTTGTCCCCTCTACCATCTTAGTCCGGACACTGTCATAATCTAATTATCTTGTAGATTTAAGTCAACCACCCTCGTGGGGCTCGATCCTGAAGGAATCTAGTTCTAACTTTATTATGTCAACATAAATTATTGAATCAGCTCTAGGAGGATCTAAAATCAAGTCTGCACCAAAGATGAAATGTTAAGAAGATGGTACTTTGTTAATCTCACCAGCTTTTGAGGTTTTTCCTTCCCTTTTTCTTGACTGTTTATGCAAGGAGGGAACCGTGCTTTTCTCAATCGAGTGCCCATCAGTTAACGGCTCGAGTGGTTTCAAATTCTCATCTATTACTAGACGGGGAACCTCCCAGAACTCCACAGGGGCTTTTTGCAGCTTTACCAGCATATCCTTTTAGTTGTCTCCTGACGCAGCTCTCCCTAAACCTGAAGAAGCGGTCGGAAAAAAAGAGAAGCCAGCGATTAACACAAAGTCACTTAGTAAAAGAAATGGATGGAGATGGACAAGCTAGATAACTTTCATCCTGAGTTCCACGGATGAAAGAAAGGAGAATCGTCTCGAATAAAAAAAATCTCTCTCGAACATGTTGTACTTCGAGTACAGATCCTCAACTTGTTTAAACTTACTTCATATTTCGTGATACAGGAAAGAAGAGCCCTTTGCTTTGCTTTTAACTGCATATAAGATTCTAATCTACCGGTAGGTAGGGAAACCAGAAACCCACTCATGAAGATAGCGTATAGGTTAATAGGCTGGTAAGAACGACGCAGCCATTAGGGTGCAGCTAGAAATGGGCGATTTTTAGATACATGAGGAAGCTCATGATCCATTAAGGAAGATAAGGTAGGGCCTCAGCCATGCAATGATACCTCGAATAGGCTATATATCCCTCTGATGGGCATGAGCCCATTTTACTCGTAGGTAGGCAAAAGCATATCTTCCCTAGAAAGGTCGTGAGTAGCCATGATAGTATCCAATTGCTTAGCGGTTAGAGTGGAAGCTATGGACTCACAGGATCCACCAACAGGTGTGATGGTGAGCGAGCAAAGCCGGACTGACCAATCCAGCACCCTGACGGCATAGGATCTAGAGGAGTAGAATAAGATAGAGCTTCGTCGCCAGAAGCACTTGAAAATCTAGTCTTACGACGGATCGACATACATGTATGATACAACAACCTATCTCACATACTAGCATGAAGTGTGTGTGCTTGTGTGTATGTGCATGCATGTGTAACATGAAATACAATAAACTATGAGATGTAATTAGCAAAAAAACCCCTAACAAAAGTAAACACAAAAATTTTGTTCAACGATCAAATAACTACCTAACAAGTTCTCCAATGCCTGGATAATGCAAAGTGAAACGTCGGAGGAGATTTCGTGTACGTGGCCTAAGTGGACATCATATCCTATGGATGTTTACCCTTGTTTAGTTATTGGCCCCTACTCGGTTTCTGAGCAAACAACCCAGCTAAGCTCTAACTAAAAGCCCTAATTCCCTCAGAATTGAAAACATTTTAAAGTTATAGCTTGTGGCCTAAACTCATCAAATTAAAACCATGTCACAACCCTTAGAATTTAGCAAAGACCGAACAAGAATTCCTAAACCCTAATACTATACCGAACAAATATGAATAATGGAAAATGGAATAAAGGATCTCTAGAGAAATGATTAAATTACTAATAGAAGACTCGTCGAAATGGATTACAAGTAGAGATGATAATCGCAGCATCCTAAGAGTGCTTGAGGAGGAACTGACACTAGTAGTGAGTTTGGGAGATGAACATGTGTAGGAGATTAGGCATGCTAGAAAATGAATAAGTGTTCGATTGGAAATAGGTACATCCTTTAAATAGGCAAGCGGGTATGTTTGGCACCGGACAAACATGACTGAACATGAGATGTTGTCCAGCAAGTTAACACCTATCCAAGGATGCTAAACAAAGAGAATACTGAACTCACTATTAGCGTCGAACCGAATATGTCGAACCGATGTGAATGCAATAATATGTGTTTAATAATTTAATAAGGCATCAAGTAAAGCTCGCTCAAATCAAGCTTTAAGGAGCAAGTGTTATGGGCATTTGCGTCCGTAAGGTTTAATCACAATGGGATGGACACAAGATGAAGGCAAGGAATGCCATCAAAAAAAATGATTGAATGTGACATACATATATACCTATGGTCGCTTCGTTGACTAATCAGTCTGCTTTACTTAGGGTAATCATAAACATACACACTGTTTGATGGTTCTCCATCTTCCTGTCCAGCAATGGAGGTACATAGGACAGGAGTTCCTATTCAGTATTCAGTAGTCCAGCAATGATTTTGTGTTCGATAGACGATGAAGCAGACAAAAGTTCTTGTTTGGTGCAAAACACTACTAGACATGAATTCTTGTCCGGTAGTGTAAGCATCCGACAAGATATCTTTTCCGATATGGGGCCAAAGCTGAACAAGGGGGATGAGTTATGCCAAACCAAGATGACACATTATGGAACCTGGTCAAGAAGGTAACTGCATCCATCTACCGAACCTACCACTACCAAACGGACCCCTTTCAACCAAACCAATCAAGGCATTTATGGAATGACATCTATAATAGAAAATTTTATATCATATTTGCTATATGTGGAAATAACCGAACTAAGCGAGTTATGTAGGGAAACTACCTGATTTAACGGGATTACATCCCCACCTCTACACTTCTATGAATATCCATGCTTTTATCAGTTATAGGGGACAATTTTTAGGACCAACTAGATTCTGCCAAACAGGAATAACCGAGCAGAGCTGGATAAATCCAATATTTTATAATAAATCATTGTATTCTACATTGATACACTTGTAAGCTAAAGAATGAGAAATGAAATAAAAATGAACAGGGGATGTATGTTCGTTATGACTGAACCACTATAAATTTGTGTATGCTTTACTTTTTCAGCATTTTCTTTCTATTTTCTTCATTGTCATAAATGCACTACGAGATGTTTGTCCACTTTTCATGCAAACATTCCTTTATTGAAGTTAAATTTAAATCTAAAGAAACATAACTACATAAATCAAAAGAATTAAATTTAAATGTTTACACCCTAATTTCGCTTCCACACTCTTGAAGAATCAAAATATGCATAATTTGCTTGCTGCAAGTCTGCCAGAGAAGAAATTCATTAAACTGTATGAGAGTTCATATGTAACCTGTAAAAGAATGATATCAGGTCAGATTTAAACAATAAATCTCATTTCATATATATTAAAAAAATGACAATATAACAACCTAGTCCCAAAAACATGTAATTAAGAAGCAAGTTAGGAAATTACAAAACAAGATAAGTCATTGCTAATATTAGTTTTAAAATTGTGGTTCTCCCAATAAAGATAAACATATGTGCAGCAGCATCTAATTCATGTTAAAATTTATATCATATTGATTACAACTTGCCTGTAGCAGTAACAAAAGCAAGAGTCTCTTCGGAAATGGTGAGATCTAATTACATTACGTGCCACAACTTTCAAAACTGTGGAAATTTATTAAATTTGTGCAAGGATTAGCAATAACCTTAGTAGCCATATTCTTAATCTGAAATCATATTTGTTTATTCATATAAATAGTAGATAGTTAAACATAAGGTATTATTATTCTGAAATCAACCATAGAAAACATAAGGTACTAATTCAATAACCTAAATACTTCATTCAAGAAATCCTCCATGCTAACAAAGAATACGAACACCCAAGCAATATCAGTAGTGATGTTGTATTCTTCCCATCTTTTTAACAACCGTAAGGACCCTCCTTTATTCATATCTACACTATGCATGTCTGTACATCGTAGCAGAGCAGATCATATAGTTACAGCCCAGTCCTTCACTCTAGTAAAATGGTTTTATTTGTGACGTAAGTAAGAATGTTCCATGAACATGCACACTAAAATTTGTAAATTACAATAGACTGTTCTTCATTGACTCCAGCTTTTGTTAAGAAATTTAGAACTTGCACACCAGATGTCAAATTTTCCAAATGTACACATACCACCAACCAGTGCGATGAACATAAAAGAGTTTCAGTTTGATAATTACTGTCAAATCATGATATGGTATCATTGATGTAAAAATCGCAACGCCATAATTGTGGTATAAGTTAAAGCATCCCAGTCCATCTCCTATGAAGCCTGAGTCCAAGTGCATATGATTTACAAACAAATGACTGTTGTTGTGTTATTCCCTTGAAATTTTTCCTCAACCATTTTAGCTGAATCCGGCTTTTCACCAACTGCCTCTTTAAGATAATAAATATGCATATATTTTGATGTCTTACCCATACTTGCTAATTTTTAGTATAACTATATTTATATATACCAAGGTACCGTCCGAAGCATTTTTTACCGGTTTCTATTCTTGGGTCGGTGGCGTGAAGAATGGAAATGGTGGTAAAAGCCATGATCAGCTAAACGAAGGATTTATGTATGTTCAGCTCATTTAGGTGCCGTTGGCAACCGTTGCGTCGGACACGTCCGTAACGGTTGATATCAACAATCATTGATTTCTTTTCTCTTTTCATCCTCACCTTTTAAATACTCAGCTCAAATACTCCATCTGTAGCCGTAAACACATTCCTCATTCACCAACTTCGCTGTTCAAATATCCCGCTCAAATAACCCACTCAAACATCCCATTTCCATTCATCGCAAATGCACCATAACAATAGTAACCACAATCAATCGATGGAAACTCCTACTTTTTGCACAAACATCCAACTTTGTACATAATTGCTACATAAAATTCACCAAACGCCACATTCTTAAAATAATAACGAAAACATTAGAGTGAATTAAAAGTTCAAGATTAGGCATTGTATGAAACTAAAATGACATTGTAAAAAACAGGTTGTGCGCATAAAATCAAACCCATCGTTTGCAACGCAGGTAGAAATTTTATGGACATAGCCATGTAGGAATTGCACAAAAAGTTATGAGTTAACTGGACATGAATTTCGGACTGGCTACATGATTTTTGAGGAGAACCATGAGTCTGCAATAGCTAGATTGGTTCTAGTTCTGGGGAAAGTATGTATTACTTTAAAAGAAGGGATTCTTTACCGTATTAGATACAAGTATAACATGTAAAAAAAAAGAGTGACTATACTCCACACCAAAGAAGCAAATCAGGTGAATTCGAGGGCAGTGCTGTAATTTTATTATATTCTTCCCATAAATCTGTTACTTGCCATATGATTTGACAACCCAAATAAGTCAAAAATAGCATGAATTCGGAGGCATTGTTGTAATTTTATTAAGGTATGGGTGATCCCTAAAAGTCATTTTTTAAAATTTTAGAGTCATATGACCTCGCATGAATAAAATAGAAATATTTTATGATACTCCGATACATATAATAAAGGTCGTCACACTCTCCACTTGTTAGGAATTTTGCCCTCAAAATCTCCAAGTAAGTCAAATATAGTGACCCTACATGTCTAACAATCATATGTAACCATCATACATCAAATAAGCAGCTATGCAACTAATAGTATGTGTAAGCCTATCCTAGCATGCATGATACTAAACTATCCTATATGATATCGAAGGTGAAAGTAAATACGATAAACAGAAGGCCTTACCATATTAAGAGCTCCGGCTCTTCAGTTTACCACATGCAATCACCTTTATTTTTGCCCTATTGAACTTTCATTAACTCCACCGTCTACCACTTAAGTCGTTTCGAATCACATCCGATAACACGCACCGGCCTACAAGGTCTCGAAGCTTCTGATTCAATCTCATCGTCATTATGTTAATCCAGTGCAATCATCATGCCTAAGTCGTGTAGAAACTTCTGTCGATGAGAAACATAGAAAAAGTTGTGCACACCCGCCATCTTCTGAGGTAAGTCGACCGCATATGCTAGGTTGCCAATCTTTTGGCTATTGAAAAAGGACCTATGAATCCCGATACCAACTTACCCTTACCACCGAATCAAATAATATTCTTCAAAGGATAAATCCTTACAAACACCATACAGCCGACGGAGAATTCTAAATCTCTATTTCTCCTATCAGCATATATCTTCTTCCTATCACGATTAGCTTTCATTCATTGCCGAATGATCTTCTTTGATGTTTCTCTAGTCATATCTGGCCCAAGTATCAGCTGCTTGCCTGCTTCTACCCAACACGAAGGGGCATTACATGGTCGGCCATACAATACTTCATATGGTGCCATACAGATGCTAGATTGATAGCTATTGTTGCATGCAAAATCAACCAAATGCAAGTGATCATCTCACAAGCCTTCGAAATCGAGTATACAAGCTTGCAAGAGATCCTCCAATATATGGTTCACTCTCCCAATCCGTCCATCAGTTTGTGAGTGGTAAGATGTACTGAGATGCAGTTCGGTCCCCAACGCCTCCTGTAAGCTCCACCAAAATCCACTAGTGAATAAAGGGTCTCGCTCACTCACAATGTTTTTTAGTATACCAGAAAATCGTACAACCCATTTCACATAAAACTTGGCCATTTTGGCTACCATTCTACTTGACTTAATGAGTATAAACCTAGCGCTCTTGGTCAACCAATCGACAGTGACCCAAATGCTTTCATATCTTGCTCAAGTCTTGAACACTCCAACAATGAAATCCATCGATATTTTCTTCCACTTCCACCTAGGGACTTCAAGCGGTTGCAACAACCTACTTAGCTTCTTTTTCTCTGCCTCCACCAACTGGCAGTTCATACACTTTAAGATGAATGTCCTGACATCCTTCTTAATCCCTTCCTAATAATAGGTCTACTTCACATCACAGTACACCTTACTACCGCTAGGATATATGGTCAACCTAGAATGGTGGCACTACCATAGCATGTCGTTTGACAATCTATTAACACCAAGAACAAACAATCTCCCATCCTTATAGAGCCAACCTTCTCGATCGAGAACGTATTGATTTATATCCTCGAACTCTACTCTTCCTCCTATTTTTTCCATGATCTTTGCTAGACTAGTATTTCGTTTCTGACTAGTATCAATCCGCTCAATCAAAGTAGATCTAATCATCAAACTTTCCGACATCTTCAGCTCAAACTCGCAGTGAGCTCTGAAGTCGTAACCAGCTATATACTCCAACTTCTTACACTCTATAAATATCACTCCTAAACCAACACATCTTATACTCAATGCACTAGCGACTGCATTTTCTTTACCAGTCGTATAAGAAATGCCAAAATCATAGAAGGCCAAGAATTCCAACCATCGCTGCTGGCGAAGGTTGAGACCCTTTTGGGAGAAAAGGAACTTCAAGGATTTATGTCCATGAACATCTCGAACCTTTCACCTAATACTTAATGCCTTCAACTCTTCAAAGCAAACACTATGGTTGCTAACTCTAAATCATGAGTTTTATACTTTCTCTCGTGCAGCTTCATCTATTAAATAGCATATATGACAACTTTCCCCTTTTGCATCAATACTCCACCTAATCCAGTACCATGGACATTTGTATATACTGTGAACTCCGTATTCCCACTTAGGATGGTCAATATCAATGCACTCGTCAACCTCTCCTTTAGACTTACAAATGCATGCTCACACTTCGCATTCCGAGCAAAAGTCTGATTCTTCTTCATCAAACTGGTCAACGATGCTGCTACATTCGAGAAGTCCTTTATAAAATGTCTATAATTTCTCGCAAATCCTAGGAAACTCCTCACATATGTAGCATTCTTGGGTTGGCTCCAATCCTTAACCCCTGCCACCTTAGCTAGATCTATACAATGTCCTGCTCAGAGATGACATGTCCTAAGAATCTCACTTTTCTTCTCCAATAGTGACATTTTGAAAACTTCTCTTTCAACATGTGCTTTCCCAACACTTCAAGCACAATCCTCAAGTGCATCATGGGTTCCTCCTTCGTCGTAAAATAGATCAAAAGGTCATCCATGGACATAAGTACAAACTTGTTTAGCTGATCCTCAAAGAGGTAGTTCATGAGATCAATAAAGTATGTAGGAGCATTGGTTAGCCCGAACGGCATAGCCAACCACTCATAAAAACCAAATTATGTACGAAATCATGGTGATCGACATGCTCTCATTTGATACTCTTAATTGGTGAAATCCCTTCACCAAATCCAATTTGGAGAACACCTTCATACCATTGAGCTGATCGAACAAGTCATCAATACATGGCAGTGGAACTTGTTAGTCCGTGAACTGATGGTTTTGATGACAACAACCTTAGAATAGTTTATAAAATATAAATACTAACATTATAAGTTTAGATATATATATATATATATGTATATGTAGGATTTAACGATGCAGGTACTAAGAAAGAAGATTGTACAGTATAGAGATTCAAGATATCAAGATAGAAGACTCATGAGTATCAAGAGTTCAAGATTTCAAAGTTAAGTATTTTTTTTATTATTAGGAATTTTGTTAAACTCATAGAAAAACACTGGCATCTTAAAATCCAATTTATTCGTGGAATGGAATCCACTTCGAGCCTGTTAAAGGGATGGAACCCTAAGTAGAATGGAACCTACGAAAAATCTAGTGGAACATTGTTTTGTATCCGCTAACTTTTTATTCAAAATGATTTTTCAAAATTATATCCTGTTTTCAAAATGTTTTCAAAACTTTCCTTTTAAAAGATTCAAAACCCTCTATCCTGATTTTAAATAATTTTAGCCTCAAAATTATCTTTAATTTCAAAGGCAAATTACTCCTGATTTTAAACTATCTTTAATATAATATATTTAACTATATTCAAGTATATTTATAAAATATAATTAGATTTAAAATATAAAATTAGAGTTGAATTCTATATATATTATTCTCTATATTTACTTATGAATTTTAATTATATTCAAGTATAGTTATAAAGTTTAAATTAGTTTTAATATAAGATAAATGTTATTTTCAAAGAAAATCAAAACATCAAAAAATGCTTTGGGATGTCGACATGCCTATATACCCCATGTCGACATGGTTCAGTTGAGTTCAAAATTTAAATTTCAAAAGAAGTTTTTATTCGCCATAACTCTTCACGAATGGACATGGCTGTTGGTCTTCTATAAATAGGGGTTAGTTTCAATGAATTTTAACATCAGATTTTCTGGTTTTTCACTCCTCTTCTTCTTCCACTTTTCTTAATACATATTCTTATCATTACTCTGCCGAAATCAACATTGAATCGAACTCGATTACTTCTAGTTTGATTCTCTATCACTCTCTCTACAAGATTCTCAGTGCTATTCAGAGTTATAGACTTCTTTGTAATCTATTAAGCGAGAAAAGGTGCGATTGTAGCCTTGATATCAATCAAGAAAGAAAAGGTGTAATTTTATCCTTGGTAAATCAATTGGGTAAACTTGTGGCCTGGAAATCAAGTATCTCTACCCAGCGGATCGAAATTCTGGAAGGTTTACCTCGTAGCCTTAAAACCGAGGGTGTAATTGTACAATTGCTTTTGAAAGGAAATCCGTACTTGTGTTGCGGGACTGGATGTAGGGTAACTCCGAACCAGTATAAAATCCGGTGTGTTCTTTCCTTTACTGCTTTTATTTTATTTCTGCCTCTGTGTTTGTTTCTGTGATCATATCTGTGTCTGTATATTGTATACATCGGTGTATAAATTAACATAAATCGAAAAAGATTTAGTAATTCTTAATTAACACTATTCACCCCCCTTCTAGTGTTAATTCTAGCCTTAAGATCCTTAATCCACATTTCTCACAGAACTTGCTCTACTTTATCGCCTTATTTAGCTCCTGGTAATCTACACACAACCTCAAAGAACCATCCACCTTAGTGGCGAATGCTATAGGTGCACTTCAAGATATACTCCAACAAATGAACCCTCTTTTCAGGAGGTCATTTACATGCACCTCCAACTCTTTTTTCTCTCTGGGTGTTATACGCCACCAAGGCATAACTATCGATTTGACATCCACTACCAAGTCTATTTAAAACACAATCTCTCGATGCAGCAAAAATCCGGTGACCTCCTAAAACACATCTGGATACTCTTTAGCGATAGGCACAGATGACAACCCATCTTGTGAAACCTCAAGAGAATATAGAAAGCAAACCATGATCCCATCCTCCGACAGGTAACCTATTACTACCATCCGCCTCTCCATGCTCCTAATTGTCAACAACAGCCTATCGCAATCCACTATAACTGCATACTTCCTTATCCGGTCCATCACCAAGATAATCCTAAACCCAATTAAATGCAAAATAAAGTAATCACAAACAAAAGAGCATCTATGACTCGATAAGACCAAACCGCCACAAACCATACACAGTCTATTAGAGACTCCGACTGGGTTAGTCACAATCAAACGTCAGTCAACTATTTCGTGCTTTAGTCCTAATCTATCCAATAGGTCATTAGATATGAAGAAATGTGAAGCCCCGGTATCGAATAAATCACATATGGAAACATCATAAATGGAAAGCATATCTTGGTCAACAACTCTAGTCCCCTTCTCCTCTACTGAGGGAACACTCGATGAAGTCAGAACAACGTCCAAAGCATATGCTTTCACAAGCTATTTATGCTGTGTAAGTTTTGGATAACTTTTTTGCATATGTCCAAACTTACCACATTTGTAACACTTCTTCTTCCCATCATCTTTACAGTCTTTGATCAAGTGACCATTATTTCCACAAACAAACCAAATAGGGCTCTATTTAGCCTTCTTCTGAGCATTCTTTCCCTGAAATTACTTTCTCTTTCCATTCCATTTCTTCATGCCTCCACCGCCTTGTTGCAGTTTTAGCTCTTCCTTAACGGCGGTAGTTGATTTGGACTTGGGTTATAAAATCACCTAGTGAAGAACTTCCTTGACAAGTCTCTCAAATGGCTCATTGATATGACTCGCCAACTTCTTCTACAAATATTAGTCCAAACCCATAAGAAACTCATTATTCTTCCTCATCGCAGTGTTGATGAAAGACATTCCGTACTTCTACTAAGCGTCGAACTCAACAATAAACTCAGAGAGAGACGTATCTTCCACTTTAAATCAACAAACCTCCTGAATAGCACCAACTTTTCGGCAGCCGAAACGAACTTCTCCTTAAAACTAGCCTTGAACCGGTTCAAGTGAACCGATCCTTTGGTGTAGCATTAGTAATGACATTCCACCAGTTCATTACCTACCCTTGAAGCTGTCTAGAGGCCAGGTTCATTTTCATGGCATTATCTACTTTAAATATCACTAAAAATATGCTCGTAGGTATCCGACAAATCCTACAATTCGACGGTCAACTCTGTTACAAGGAATGGTTTATATCCCAAGGTGGAGTAATCTTTGCATAGCCTGGAAAAGTTAGCCATCGGTGCTTGCATCTGAGCACCACCACCGACAAAACATTTGGAGCGGCAACACACTATAGCGTGTTTTCCATCATTGCATTAAACATAGCTTGTTAGCCAGGGTTAGCAACTTGATGTGCACGTAAATGTGCATATATTTACATACATATTTTATCTATTTTTATTTAAATTAATGTCATATTTGGAAATTTTAACATGTTTAAACCAAAATTCAATTATTGTCAAATCATCATATATTCATCTTCATTTAAGGGTAAAATGGTCATTTTTGTGCATGTGTCACTTTGAGACTTTTTACTTGCACATTTTTTCATAATTTTTATAGAAATTTGAATGCATATGGAAGAGGGTTTCATGAAGATATATGCATGCACAAGAGAATACAAAGAAAGAAAGATGGAAATAATTCAAATACATGATCATGGAGGACCATAATCTATAATTAGAAGCTAACGGACAACTAAGTGGAGGTTAAAGCTGGATGCATTTTTAGTGATGGATTAATTAGAGGCTAATGGTTACTTGAAGGCCACACTTCCTAAATGGCATTTTGGGAAGCACCCTAAAAATTGAATTAGGGATTTATGCATTTATAAATAGCCCTCTTATGTACACGTAAATATCTTCCTACTCTCTTATATACTTAGAAAAATTAGCAAGCAGGTTGGAAACACAATGTTTCATGAAATAAAAATGGCTTCCGAGTCTCTTCCTCTTTTTTTTCTACATGCTTTTATTTTCTTCTATGTTAGTGTTTATTTATATACTTTCTTTCATTTCATGTTTATAGCTTAGATTTACATTCATGCAAGTAGTGTAGCTTTATTTTTTTGTTAAGAAAGTAGTTAGTAATTAATCTCTTTTTCTTCCTTTGCTTAGTTTTAATTTCTTTACTTTTAATGTTGAAATTTACAAGTGTTGATTTGATAACACAAATAAGTAGCTAAACCCCTTTAAATTAGGAGTAATGAAGCTCTCTAACTTTATGCATTTTCAACATTTCTATGATTTATGGTCTCTTTTATTTATGCCTCATGAAAGTGGATTCTAATGTAAGTTTATACAAGTGGGTTTGATAGCTTATGTTGCATTTGCAAATGAGCTATTCTTATTCAATATAAACACAAATTACATCATCATTTTCTAATTAGTTTTTTATTTTGAAATTAAAAGTAAAAATAAATACGATGATCTATATTACTAATTACAATAGTAAATATATCATTCTTAAAATAGCTTTTTCTTTGACTTCATGTTGATGAGAATTGATAAGTGGTTTATTTGTTGTATTATAGTTTGATGGTTTATGTTATGTTAATTAACAACATAAATAAACCATATTTATGATAAATACAATAATTAATTCACTTAATATCAAAAATAGAGATCATAGATTGTTTAATTGTTGATTTACAAAAATATGCTAGTGCATTTGCCTCTAAATTGTTCTCTAATCTCATAGTTTTTAATCTCATTTTAATTCTAGTTTTAGCTTCATTTTGCTTATAGTTAACAATATTCTCTCATTTTGGTCTAATTTGATGGATTAGAAAATTTTAAAATCTTAAAAGTACCCTACGGATAACCCATACTCGCTACGTACTGCGATAGTAAGCCGTGCGCTTACTGTTATTTTTATTATAAATTCGTTCGGCTAATTTTCTTACTTGATAGAATTTGGCCGTCAAACACAATTCCTTAATCTACTCCTTCCTTGATTCTGGAGATGGCGTTCCTCACAGTGTTTCTTGTTTGTCGGCTCATTCTTGATTTATAACAGTAATGATCAACCTCTCAAAAAGAAAACTATGTCGATGGTACTCATGTGTGCATGTGACTTATATACTAATATACTATTATATAGTTTTGAAAACCAATATATATAACAATTACGCACTCTTTCATACGCGCACACACACACACACACTCTCGATGTAGTCTACGGTGATAGATCCTTCCTTATCTCTGTTGGACCATGGTATCAGCTTAGGTTATTCATGTAACCTAAGCTCTAATAACAAATGCGACGACCGCGCTACACCATTGACACTCAATATAACTAAATAGAGCGCTGATGACAAGCAAAACTGATGTAGGATGATCATCAAGGGTTGAAAATGAAATAAAACATCATTGAACCTATCGTATGTCTTAAAGCTCGTGGAACAGAATATAATATACATCATGTATATAAAACATGAGATAGTAATGACTAAGTGATCCAAATATCAGAGTATAGATCCATAGAGTTATACAATAAGTAATAGAGTTTATACAAACAGAAATAAACTTGAATAACTGTCTCATAATAATAGTAACAAACAAGCGTTGTTAAGGCTCCACCGTGTTGCATAACGGAATAAGCATAGAAATCCATAAAAATAAGAGTTAGCTCCATCCAGCTCATTGTCCGCACAACTACTACGTTGCACCTAGACCTACTATCTAGTCTCCTTATTTAAGAGCACCCGAGATAGTAAGAAGCAAAGCATAAAACCTCGAGCCATAGAACTATTTAGTGTGAGCAGTAAATGAATCTCAAAATACTATACAAGTTGATATAGTAAGAAACGATGGTATATGAACCATACCTGAAATGTCCCTACAACCAAAGAGTTAGCACCATGTATGCGGATGGGTTTCCAAGTTTCCTATCTCCATTATCCATCTCCAGTGGAAACCCTAGAGTGATATACTTCGAAAACAACCAAAGTAAACATAGCATCCATCAAACAATCCTCAATATAAATTAATATGCTCTAAATATATGATAACTAGTATGGTGTTTCTCATGCCAGGGATTAATGGAAACCCCGATTATTAGTGTACTCATCTTTAGCTCAAAGCTAATACTAGACCCTTTCCCACGACGGATCCATTCTCATGATCTGTGGTAGCCTTTTAAAGTACTCATGAGTGCAGTCATAATACCCCTGCTTTAGAGTACATCAAAAAATAATCTAAGTATCAATGATCCCTTAACACTGCATTTGAGTCCTTTCTTTGCTCTATCTAGTTTCCGTTGTTCTTGAACCATTCCACATTCCTCCATTCCATGATCAAACCATTCTCAAGTTCTATCCACCGTTCACAGTTCCTATAACCCGTCCTTTATGGACAAACATTTTCACGACTCCTTTCCACATCGAGCCACCATCATGGAACTTAACTTTATTCACCTTCGAGTTGTCATCACTAAAGTCCCGAAACTATCATCGTGTTACTACATCACCATCAAAGCCCAAGCAAACAAAAAAACACCATCAGCTCGATTTGTAGTGCCTTAGCTTCCCCTCCATGAAGTTCCACCCTATTTCTAGCAAGGAACGATCTCTCGGTACCGATAATAAGCTCTTAGTACTGCTAGTTTACATAGCTAATTTGGGTTAAGTTCTTTTCCCCTCTCCTAGAGCTCCATCTTCTAAGTGCTTGGATACCTACCACTCCTTCTGAAAGCTCTCGGCATCAACTCCAAAATCTCTCATTTCCATGCCTTTCAAGGTTTTCGGTACCAAGTTTAGTACTTAGCTAAATTATTGCACTTGACCTTCATTTATGACCCTTAGCCTTGATCTGAAGTAGCACTTCCCATCAAGATGATTTTCATGAAGAAAAAACTCTCGGCACCAATACTAGGCTCTCCATACAAATAATAAGCACTCAGTACCGAGTCCTCTACTCGACTCCAATTTTAGTGCAACTTAAATCCTGGGCTCCTCACGTGCTCCGGAGCCCTTCCTTTAAGTTTTATCCAATTCTGACAATCTTTGCATTCAATTTGCCAAATTCTCCAACCTCTTCCATAACTACCTAAAAGCACTAGCAAACCACATCAAAGAACAACATACAAACATGGAATATGATACATATACATCCATTCATACATGCAATACATAAGAACATGATAATCAAGCAAATCCTAACCTAGATCTAACTTTTATGCAAGATATGAATATGAAAAAAGGGTCATAAAACCATTTTGAAAACCACTTTAAAATTTCATATTTCGGCCATAAACATATGCTAACATGTGATTAAAATTATAAAATAATTTAAAGTCAAAATTATGTTAAAAACATCAATTTTTACTGCATAAACATGCACAGTATAGTGAGAGGTCAAGAACCATTCATACCCAAAATACCAATTTTCTCCTTAGATCTGAAATGTACAACAAAGGAGATGAATAAAAATTAGAAATAATGATAATCTCCAATCCATAAATGATAATTACCCCTTTAATTATGATCTAGGCTAAGATTAGTAAGAAAAATATACGATTTCTAATGAAATTATGGTTGATGGAGGTTTAGAGCTATTTTGGGGAAGATGGAAATGATTTATATCAGATCTTATAGCCTCCACTTAGCAAAAATTTCAAGACAGGTTTGTGGCTCTAAGTATAGGCATTGTTAGTTACCTACTAATGCGGGCCAACAGCAGTCAACACTTAAAACACCTATAACTTTCAAACGTTAAGTCCATTTTTCTTTATTACAACAGAATGCGAAATCATCATTCTGAAGCAATGACAGTGGTTTGAGATCCTAATTCAACTCCTATCAAAAGTCATACTATATACAAGATTTTCAGGGTCAAAATATCATAAACGTGGAAAATGTCCCCAAGAGTCATTTCGTATAATTTTAGAGTCATATAACCTTATACGAATAAAATAGAAATATTTTACGATCCTCCAATACATATAATAAGAGTCATTACACTCTCCCCTCCTTAGGAATTTCATCCCCGAAGTACCCAAATAAGCCAAACATAATTACCCTGCATGCCTAATAATCATATGCAACCATAATACATATCAAATAAGTAGCTATACAACCAATATATAAGTAAACCTATACCAACATGCATGATACTAAACTACCATATATAATATTGGAAATAGAAGTAAATACAATAAACATAAGGCCTTACCATACAAAGAACTCTAGATATGTGGCCCTAATGCTCTCTTCCGTTTCCCACGTGCAATCGCCTTCACTTTCACCAGACTAAACCTTTACTAACTCCACCGTCTTCCTCCTAAGTAGTTTCGTTTCATGCCCAACAATATGAACCGGCCTACGAGGCATCGAAGCTTTTGGTTCAATCTTGATATCATCAAGTTGAACCGGTGCAACCATCATGCCTAGGTCATGCAGCAACTTTCGTAGATGATAAACATAGAAGGCATTGTGCACACCTGCCTTTTGAGATAAGTTGACCTTATTCTATCTTCCTAATCCTTCTTGCTATCGGGAAAGGACCCATGAAACTCGACACCAACTTTCCCTTACTACCGAATCGAATAATATTGTTCAAAGGATAAATCCTTACAAACACCATATAGCCGATAGAGAATTCCAAATCTCTATGTCTCATATCAGCGTAGCACTTCTTCCTATCATGATCAGCTTTCATTCACTGCTGAATAAACTCAATCTTCTCTGAGGTTTCCCTAGTCATAATTGGCCCAATTTTTAGCGTCTTACCCACTTCTAACCAACATGAAGTGGTGTTACATGGTCGACCATACAGTGCTTCATATGACACCATATCGATTCTAGACCTATAGCCGTCATTGCATGCAAAATCCACCAAATGCAAGTGATCGTCCCACGAGCCTCTGAAATCGAGTATACAAGCCCATAAGAGATCCTCCAACATACGGTTCGCTCTCTCAGTATGACCATCAGTCTGTGGATGATAAGCTATACTGAGATGCAGGTCGGTCCCAAGTGCCTCTTACAAGCTCTTCTAAAACCCACTAGTGAATAAAGGGTCTCGGTCGCTCACAATGCCCTTTGACACGCTGTGAAATCGTACAACCCATTCTACAGTCAACTCGGCTACTGTGGCTGCCATTATACTTGACTTGATGGGTATAAATCTAGCACTCTTGGTAAAACAATCGATTATGACCCAAATACTCTTATACTCTACACGAGTTCTTAGCAGTCCATCAATGAAATCTATCGAAACTTGCTCCCACCTCCACTCGGGAACTTCAAGTGGTTTCAACAACCCACTTGGCTTCTTTTTCTCCACCATCACCAAGTACACATACTTTGAGATAAATTTCATGATACCCTTCTTCATCCCTTCCTAATAATAGGTCTACTTCATATCATGGTAAATCTTACTATTGCTGGGATGTATGCTCAACATAGAAAGGTGGCGCTCTCATAGCACCTCATCTCACAATCTATCAACATCGAAAACAAACAATCGCCCATCCGTAAAGAGCCAACCTTCTTAGTTGAGTCCTTGTTGCTTCATATCCTCAGATGCTACTCCTTGTTTATTTTTGCCATGATCTTCACTAGTCTAGCATATCGCTTCTGACCAGTACCGATCTGTTCAGTCAAAGTAGGTCCGATCGTCAAAATAGTCAACATCTCTGGCTCTAACTTGCAATGAGCTCTAAAGTCATTATCAGCTATATACTTCAACTGTTTCCCCTCAATAAAAACCGCTCCCAAAATGTCATGTATTCTACTTAATGCATCAAGTATCACATTTCCCTTCCCAGTCATATAGGAAATGCCAAAATCATAGGAGGTTAAAAATTCCAACCATCGCGGCTAGCAAAGGTTGAGATCCTTTTGGGAGAAAAGGTACTTCAAGGAATTGTGGTCCATGAACAACACGAAACTTTTTCCTAATAAGTAGCGCCTCCATATCTTCAAAGCAAACAATATCACCGCAAACTCCAAACCATGAGTTGGATACTTTCTCTCGTGCGGTTTCAGCTATCGACTAGCATAGGTGACAACTTCCCCTTCTACATCAATGCGGCACCTCATCTAGTACCACAGGCGTTTGTGTGTACTATCAACTCCTTGTTGTCGTCTAGGATGGTAAATACCGATGCACTTATGAACCTCTCTTTTAGACTCACAAACGCTTGTTCACACTTTGTGTTCCAAACAAAAGTCTGATTCTTCTTCGATAAAGAGGTCAAAGATGCTGCTACATTCGAGAAGTCCTTGCTAAAATGTCTATAATATCCCAGAAATCCTAGGAAACTTCTCAAATTTATAGCATTCTCAGGTTGGCTTCGATCCTGAACTACTACAACCTTGGCTGGATCTAATGCGATGTTCTGCTCAAAGATGAGATGGCCTAAGAACCTCACTTCCCTTCTGCAGAAGTGACATTTTGAAAACTTCGCTTCCAACCTGTGCTTTTCCAACACTTCAAGCACAATCCTCAAGTGCTTTCATCTTAATGGGTTTAATTTAATGATCGCATAATATATACTTTCGAAAGCCCAATTTTTATTTTAAAGGATTGGGACCTAATGTATATAAAAGTGGATTAAACATGTCACTGGATTCCGGTTCAATTTTAATTTACTCTAGAAGGTGTTGAAAGTTAGAAACTTATACTTCTTAATAGTATATTTTGTCTAAGTTTAAAACCGAATCAAACTTTTCGAATTGATTGAAACCTCATATATTGAAACAAGTTTAATTATTTGTATGCTTTCGAAATCTTATACCCCTTTCGATTTACTTGAAACCCATTTTAGTTAACTGGGATTTGACTATCATTTTATACAAATACTGTCGAAACATTCCAAAGCCCTTTCATTTGTATTATTATCACTTGAATCTTAGTCTTTCGACTTAATGGGAATATAAGGTTTCAGCAACATTCATATTCTGTGAGTAAAATAAATTTATGGGGTCCGACATTGGCGAAAGGTTTATTTGGTTTAACTTTGGAATGTTGTTAACATTTATATATTCAAATTAGTAATGTAAGGTTAGTTATTCCTTTTTAATAGTAAATTTTTCCTAGGCTTTCAACATTGTCGAATGGTATTTCTAGGTGTTTCCATTCCATCTGTCCCTTTGATATCATTGGAAGCCCAATGAATTTTATTACCTGAATTGACTTTAACATCCTTTCAAAGATATGGAATCATATATTTTGGTTGATATTTGAATTATTGCAATAGGTTTTCAACATCTTTGAAATGTGTTAATAATGGAATAAATTATAACTTTTAATGAAATGGTTTCACCTATCGGGATCATGGGTGTGAAAAAGATATCCAAGAATCCTGAAAAAGATATAGCTCCTGAGGTAGAATCTTCACCAAAGAAGGTTGAATCCATCTCCAAACATTCTTTGATAATTCTTAGGATAAAGTCGATGCCATTTTGAATGACTTTGGTATCACTGGAGTAGAAGCCATTCCCCTTGGCGATAGCGATACTATTCAAAATCCTCCTGAAAGATTCCTTGCTTATACTTCCATTCAACTTTGGCATGGTGGCTTCCTTCCCTTCCCAATTTACTTGTCTAAGTTCCTGAACCATCTTGGCACCTATCCAATTATCATCTAATTCTACACATATCTTATCTCTTAGGAACTTATAGCTCTGGAATCAAGCATTCTTTATTAAACATTGAAGTTCTCAACTATCTAGTCCACCTGGTCAAACTTAGCAATCCGAATAAGCATATCTTCAGAGCTAATCCCTCTAAAAATCTAATTTCAACGAGGGGACTAGGAGACTCGGTTCTTTTTCATCAAAAATTTTCCAAACATCAATGGAGTCTTCTCTTCTCCCCGTAACTTGGTCATAGTTTTTATCTATATTCAATTACTTTCTTTTACCGATCTACGTTTTCTAATTAAGTCCTTCTACTAAAGAACTTAATGACGAGGATAGAAGAATTATAAAGCAGCTGACCACTGCTTCAAGTAGCATTGGAAATAGACCTACACTACTGACGCCTACCAATCTTCAAAAACATTCTCTTCTTCCTACCGGTCAAAGAGTTCTTGGACAGCCCTCTCTTTTCCAACACACTTCTGGAAGCAAACATTTCTTATCTTTGGGCGATCCAAAGGATTTTTCACCTATGTCTCCAATTTGTCCGGATCATCCTGGTTAAGCGTAGTACTTGTTATCCTACCCTTTGATCAAGGCTGGAATACCAACAAATTAGCTGGAAAAGAATGGATATCAGGATTGAAGATCGATTGGAAACAAGGCTGCGATCGATGTCGTTAAAATTTGGCCGAGCTTCGATCAGGACAGGATCGATTGGGATTGATGATCAAGGCTATGAAAGGCTACATTTCAAATTTCAGGCCAATCGGAGTTCATGCGCTTGAGATATGGATGGGTCAAAATACGTGATAAATGGTTCGCATCGATACATTTCGTATTGATCGACAGGCAGCACTTCGAACCGATGTTGTTCGTATCGATCCACATGGATACGAACAAGGCTTTCGTATCGATTAGGGAGAAGGATGAAATGAATTTCGACTCGATGGCTGTGGATTTGGATCGAATAGGCAGGCGCATGGTGGTTTGTTCGACTCGATGATTTCATGTAAACCAAGATGGAGCGCAGTGGCATACTTCGAATCGAACCTATTTGTATCGATCAAAATATTTACTTCAAATCGGTGGACTTCGCATCGATGTTGCGCGTAACGATTGGATGGATGTTTGTGGATACGAAGGGTTCAAGATCATGGTTTGTATCGATCGATATGAAGCAGTCGATGGATATAAGTACATGGACACGAGTGTGACCGATGCAAACATATAAATACGAGTGGACATGAAGCCTGGATGCGAACTGGAAATATGCACAAATCGAGAGAAAATGAATTCAACACGGCGTGGAAAATGAATTGGACCTCGAAGGTAGGGCCACGTCATCGCCAAGAACATGCATGGTATCGATGCGATCAAGTGACGATACGAAATTGATTGATACGAACGAAATGTCACATGAACTCTACATTTCGTATCGATCATATCTGGAGATCTACCAGTCCAAATGCTATGAAATTTTCACAGGAGCTTACGTACAAGCCAAAGAAGGTTCTTTCCAAGTTTCGACTCCATTAGACAAAATCTTGATCGATACGAATTACATTCGTATTGATCACGGGTCGAGTTGAAACTTTGTGGGATCGATCGCGTGGGCCCACTCACATGCCCGAAGGGTCTTCCAAAGTTTGAGTGAGATATTAGCCTCCTGCACCTATAAATAGAGCCCAAGAGCCTACAGAAAAGGGATCTTTTTGCTATTTGACGTACAGACTCTGCCGAAAACATCTTTACACTACAAAGCTGTTGTTGCACTCGGATTTTATCATTATAATCGCTGTAATCAACTGTAACCAGCAAGGAAAGTCAATAAAAGATTTAACTTTTGGAGTGGACGTAGGCCTAGATAGCCAAACCACTATAAATCTGGCGTATTTGTCAATTTCCTTCAGTTTTAAATTGATTGTTCTTCATTTTTATTCTCTACATAACTTAAATCTGTGATTGGTGATCATTTATCATCGATCTGTGTTCATACATTGGTGCTTTCATGATATTTGGGGTTTGTGACCAATTTTGGCCCAAACACTTTGGTGTTTTCATTGTGAACAACTAGCACCCTCTATACCATATTTGGAATCTAGATTTGAAGGCTTAAGGATCATATCTAAAATAACATGACAAGGTAATCGAGTAGAAGACAAAGAACAGAGAGAAGTCAGCATGAAGGAAGCCCGGAGGCTTCATTAGGGGCCAATCAGATTTCAGCTTTCATCACCCGAGACGAAATGGAAATGATGATGGGAGCAATGCATGAAGAGTTACAGAAAAGGAAGGAGGAAATGATGCAGAACCTCCTCAGACGGTTCGGACAAGCAGGATCAGCTGGAACTTCAGAAGTTCAGATCCACAGAGCTGGAGCAGAAGGACCCAACAAGCAGTCAAATGGAGCAGCTCAACAAGGAACAACCCTTGATCAGCACACAACTGCTAATCTGGATGGATCTAGGTTTGGAGGCACACCACAGGCAACGATGGACCAGTTCATGGAGGAATACCAGTTGACACTACACAACAAGACGCCGGCAGGAATGCAAGAGCGCGTGATGAGGAATACGTGCCAGAATTCCCTCGGGGAATCGGGGGGCAGCCAATGACGGACAACGCTGGATTGACTGAGATCATCAGGAGAACCATGCGTGGAGTATTGACCAACAAAGATCTGGAGGGAGTAAAGAGGAGTCCGTTTACTCGTGAAATCAGAATGGCTCAGAACTCACCAGAGTTCAAGCTACTTATGGTGGAGGTATACAATGGCAAGGCTAATCCAACTGATCACTTGATGAGATACATAAGACACATGGAAGTGCTAGGGTCATCGGAGGAGGTGATGGCCTGATGTTTCCCTTTATATTTGATGGATATAGGTGCTATGTGGTTCAGACAGCTGGAAGAGGGATCTATCAGGACATGGGCAGAATTGGTGGACATGTTTCTGAAGTAGTTTCAGGTTCATATTAAAAGATGGAGAACGTGATGGCGCTGACGTCAGTAAAGTAAAGGAAGGACGAATCACGTAGAGCTTTCTTAACTCGGTTCAATGCGGCAGTTGCCTCGGTGGATCGACCGGATCCATCAATGGTTTTAATGGCAGCAGTATCAGGAGTCAGAGAGAATTCAGATTTCAAAGTGTCTCTAATACGGGATCCACCAATGGATCTTAGGGAATTCTTTCAAGAAGCTGTGAGATTCCTTCGGTAGGAAGATGCATGTTCGGATATGAAATTAAAGAAGGTGAACACGGCTGAGGATGGAGGGCCATCCAATGGAGGCTCGGATAAAGACAAAGGTAAAGGAAAAAGGAAGCTGGATGACGAATCTGGAAAAGCTAAGAAGCGGTCGAGGGAGCCAAAATTCTCCACATACATAGGATTGAATGAGGCATTGGAACGGATATTCATTGAAACTCGGAATCGCTTTCCCTAACGAAGGCCTGCAAGGAGAGAACCCTCAGATCGTGAAAGGGCATTAGGAAGGCATTGTCTCTTCCATGATTTAGACGGACACGATATCAACAGCTGTAGGCATCTAAAGGATATAATTGAGGAGCACATAAGGAAAGGCCAGTTACGACAATACGTCGGGGCTCGGAATGCGGTGGGGGAATAGGAGCAGCCACCATCTACCTCAAATAACAATGGCGCATGGCCCAGAAATGATGGTCGTTTGGTTATCAACTGACAGGGATGATATGGAATAAGTAGTAAACTACAGACAAACAGCCAAACCATTTACTCATGTACGAGGACGGAGATGGCTCCTAGGCATGCTCTAAATGATGATAAACTGTGATGCTATGGTTTGTGTAATCTGTTTTTTTTTTTCGATTGGACTCTCGTTTTTCTGGTTTGGTTTGAACTCCTGATTCTGTTTGTTTCCTGGTTTGGACTTTTGTTTGGATGATTGTCTGCCTATTTGGATGTTGGTTTTGATTTCAGATGTGGATTTTTGGTTTTTCGATTTGATTTGGATTTTGGATTGGGTTTTGACTGGATTTTTATCTGGTTTTTCGGTAAATGGTCGTCAGGTATAGATTATACTTGGCAAGGGGTAGGTCGTTTTGTCCGAGCATAGCAAATCGACTTATTCGTGTCGTTGAGTATGGACACTGCTTAACAAGGGTCCGGAGAGACCAGGATTCGGCTTAGGACTTAGGCCCCACAATATCTATCGATTGCAATTTTAGGTCATCGAGTATGGACTATGCTCGGAAGGGTCCAGCGCGACAAGGATTCGGCTTAGGACTTAAACCGTGGCATTACTCTTCAAGGACACTGGACCACGGTCGTCAAATGTGGATTGCGCTTGGCAAGAACCCGGAGAGGTTACAAATAGGAATATTGGCTGTGAACGGCGAAGGACTTGGATATCAACCTAGAGAGGTCTTGGATTCGGTTATTGGTTATTGGATAAGGGTGGATTAGAACCCAGTTATCGTGTTCGGATGGATATGGAATTGGCTAGGGCTTTGGTTACTGGATTTGGAATCAGACATCGACTCGAAGAAGCCAAGAACGATGCACGTGGATGGGATGGCTTGGTAATGGATTGGATTATGAATCAGATGGTATGGCTATGGACGAGATATATATTTCGGATGTTGGATTCGAAACTATTCAAAACACACCTTCTTACAACAAGGCATGTTTTGGGGGGCAAATGTTATCCCACCCTTTTGTCAAGGCTGGAATATCAACAAATTAGCTGGAAAAGAATGGACATCAGGATTGAAGATCGATTAAAAACAAGGCCGCGATCGATGTCGTTAAAATTTGGCCAAGCTCCGATCAAGGTGGGATCGATTGGGAATGATGATCAAGGCTAGGAGAGGCCTTGTTTCAAATTTCAGGCCAATTGGAGTTCGTATGCTCGGGATATGGATGGGTTAAAATATATGAAAAATGGTTCATATCGATACATTTCGTATCGATCGACAGGTAGCACTTCGAACCGATGTTGTTCGTATCGATCCACATGGATACGAACAAGGCTTTCATATCGGTCAGGGAGAAGGATTAAATGAATTTCGACTCGATGGCTATGGATTTGGATCGAATAGGCAGGTGCATGGTGGTTTGTTCGACTCGATGATTTCGTGTAAACCAGGATGGAGCACAGTGGCGTACTTCGAATCGAACCTATTCGTATCAATCAAAATACTTACTTCGAATCAGTGGACTTCGCATCGATGTTGCACGTAACGATTGGATGGATATATATGGATACGAAGGGTTCAAGACCACGGTTCATATCGATCGATACGAAGCAGTCGATGGATACAAGTTGATGGACACGAGTGTGACCGATGCAAACAAATGGATACGAAGGGGTATGAAGCCTAGATGCGAACTGGAAATATGCACGAATCGAGAGAAGATGCGTTCAATGGGGCATGGAAAATGGATCGAACCTCGAAGGTAGGGCCACGTCATCACCAAGAACGTGCATGGTATCAGTGCGACCAAGTATCGATACGAAATTGATCGATACGAACCAAATGTCACATGAACTCTACATTTCGTATCGATCATATGTGGAGATCTACCAGTCCAAATGCTATGAAATTTTCACTGGAGCTTACGTACAAGCCAAAGAAGGTTCATGCCAAGTTTCGACTCCATTAGACAAAATCTTGATCGATACGAATTACGTTCGTATCGATCACAGATCGAGCCGAAACTTTGTGGGATCGATCGCATTGGCCCATTCACGTGCCAGAAGGGGTCTCCCGAAGTTTGAGCGAGATATCAGCCTCCTACACATATAAATAGAGCCCTAGAGCCTACTGAAAATGGATCATTTTTCTATTTGACATCCAGACTCTACCGGAAACATCATTACACTACAAAGCTGTTGTTGTACTCGAATTCTATCATCATAATCGCCGTAATCAACTGTAACCAGCAAGAAGGGTCAATAAAACATTTTTGGAGTGGACGTATGCCGGAGATAGCCAAACCACTGTAAATCTTGCGTATCTACCAGTTTCCTTCAGTTTTAAGTTGATTGTTCTTCATTTTTATTCTCTACATAATTTAAATCTGTGATTGGTGTTCACTTATTATCGATCTATGTACGTACACTGGTTCTTTCATGATATTTGGGGTTTGTGACCAATTTTGTCGCAAACAGTACTTGCAATTTATTATTGTGTTATTCCTTCGATTACGTCATTAACTTATACTTTTTGACTTTTTAGCAACTGCTCCTTAGGTTGAATTGATTGTAAGTGATCCAGTTCTCCTAACTTATACATCTAGTGCATCATCCTTGACTTAGGACATTGCTGGGTCGAAGATGATCACCAAAAGAAATTGTGCGAGATGGTTGCAGCTGGCCTATCTTTTAAGAAAGCTAAGATTAATGATGTCCAGTCTTCTCCCCCTCCAAAAGAGGGTGAAACTGTTGATGTGGGTAAAACTTCAGAGAATTCTATTCTTGAAGCTCCTATTGATCAATCTAAAGCAACTCCTTCAAAGGACGATCTCATATATCACATTGTCATTTCTGATTCTCCTAATGTCATCAAGAAAATGCAAAGAGATTTAGGAACTTCAACCCCTTCTCAGGAGTTAAATCCCTCTAGACCCACATCACCAGTTCCCTCTGATGATTTTGATAAAATGGTGCAATCCATCATGAATTCTTCGTCCTTTACTTCCATTCAACCACCTTCTTCAGTACCGGACCCAGCAAGACATTGTCGATCTTTAATAGAGCAACAACTTCTGGTTCGTTTTGTATTATTCGCCCTTCTAATTACTATTTCTTACTGAATTTTGTCCATATTGTACCTTTTTCTTTTGGATTTCTAAAAGATGGTATTCTCTTCGAGAAAGTGCTTTAAAATCTTATATTGGGACATCCAAGCTTTAAGGGGAAATTTCAACTTTGAACAGCCAAATTACCGCCCTTTCCACTGCCAAAGTTAATGTTATAAAGGTACAAGAAAGGTTAGGGGCCTCCCTTGCTCAAGGAGAGTCTTCTATCTCTAAAGAGAGGAAAGCAAAACAACTTTTAGCCGATGAAAATTTGGCTCTAAAAATGGATTTAAAAGAGTCCGAGGAAGAGAAGGCCCAAATGGCTTCCAAACAATCTTCTCTCAAGAAGAAGTTGGAGAAGAGGAGAATTCTTTGAACATGGCCATTAATACTACGTCTGAGGTTAAGCAAAAGGTGTCATAATTTTTTAGTACTTCCCTCATCAACATCATCGTGAATTCCTATGAAGATGCCCTTATGCTTGCCTAAACCGACAACTTTGAAAAGTGCCTAGATTTAAGCTTCCCTTCACTCGATCCCGCTCTTGTCAAAAGATTCATAGACAAGATCAAAGAAATGGAGCACGGAATCAAAGTCCTCGAGAGAGAAGAGACTGATGCCGACAAAATCATATCATTTGAAGTCCCTTCCATAGAAGTAGATTCTAATTTCGATGATGAAGAAGAAGATGATGAAGTTGCACAGAGGAAGGCGAAAATGATGACGATAATGATGACGATAATGATGATAACGATGATAGATGTCAAGATTCAGGTGGTAATGGAGGTGGTCATGCCAATATTCATAAAAAGTATGGCGATGATCTCGTAAAGCTTTAGAGAAAGTTAATCTCGATCTTAGTGATCGTGAACACGCCTAATTGAACTTCCTGAGCCTTCTGATCTTCACGTTGAAGATACTCTCATTAATGTCGAAGAACAAAGGGAGAAAAAGCAGGTCTCGTAAACTTTAGTTCCCGTTTCTCAAGTATGTAATTCTTTATCCAAATGGATTTCACTTCCAAGATAATAAAAGTTGTCATGTTTTTATTTTAGATAAAGAAGAAATCTATTCAACTTTATAAAACAAAGCTTGAAAGAAAACAAGCAGAAATAAATAGCTTGTATAGAGAGTTAGAGAAGCAAGTAAAAGAACACAATGCACTTTTTAACAAGTATCATAAGCTTAATAAAAGTGTCGTGGTGTTTACTTCCTTTAAATACTAAGAAGCTGCCCCCCGAATGAAGGCGACACGCCTTAGATATGAGAAACTTTTGGAAGAGAACCGGGAGTTAATAATCCTTTTTTGGATGTTGGTTGAAGAAATGAACATCCTAGTAGACCTCTAATATAAAGCCAATTGCAGATACCATGTCGTAGATTTTTCATATTTGGGTGATTTTAGTGGGGGTCTACTCATGCGTCTTCATAGGAGATATTTAAATGAATTCGGGTCTAATCCACATCCAAGGGCTTGCTGAAAATTGTCGTGAGTCAAATCAATTCCTCATAAGTTGCCTCCGAAAAAATCAAATATTATAGAGATATTTGTCTCTGAGTTATTCAAAAAATCAGTTTTGTATGAACTAGATGAAAATTTATAATTATATAATATGAATTTCCTATTTTAGTTTCCTTTTATACTTAGTTGTGTATCATTACTTTATCACAAACTAAATTTATCTTAGGCAGCCTTGATTCTAGAGAATATTTAAGCAAATACATCAAATTAAGAAGACATTATCTAGAAAAGGCTTCACCCTTGTAGCCCTCAAAATTGGCTAGGTAATGTTTTCTTAGAGACCTACAGAGACTTTATATGGAACATCCCTGCCTTCATTTCGATTTTCTTGGTGAAGAAAAAAAAGGCTTCTCTAGGAAATTTGAACATATCATATCAAATTAATATGTAGTCATGACAGTCCCCCTGTCGGGGAATGGGACTATAGCAAATATCCTCCAGTTATTACCGTGGAAGAATTTAATGCCCTTTTCGATTCCACAGTTACTCTTTCAGCCAAATCTTTGAACAAAGTCAAAAATGATGTTTCTCAACTTTAAGTGTAATAAAACAAGTATTTGATTAAAACAATGAGATTGTACGTTTTGTTTTATTTCTTCTTGAGTTGTAATCTCTATTTTTGTATAAAAAGAGCTTGGTTACTTGAGTCTTGACTTTATTTTATATATATATATATATATATATATATATATATAGGACTCACGGTTGCTATCACACCATTCTCATCAGATTCCTTATCTCGCTTTAGTAGCATCAGAAATAGATTGATTGCAGATGCCGAAAAGAGGCGTGTACTTAAAGATCCTTTATTGTTCATTTCTAAGGTATTGCTGAAGCATTGGAATGGCACAGGAGATATTTTCTTCAAAAAACAATTACTAGAAATCTCAATAATCAGATCGCCAATCTTGAAGTGGACATCAAGAACAAGAATGAAACAATTTCCATGTTAAAGCGCCAAATTAAATCGAATCCTTCGATTGATTTTGATCTTAAGATGTTTGAGCTTCTTCAGCAAATAAGCGATTTGGAGATTAAGTTAAAAGAAAATCAAGCTCAATCCAAATCATTGGAATTCATCATAGGGAACAACATTTCAAATATTGATTTACAGACTTCTCCAATCACCCCATGTGTCGTAAAATCAACAAGGTCTTCATCCTTGCAATTCAAAAAATTTCCTACTACAACTAATCCTCCTCTCGGTTTAAGTGAGAAGGTAGCATGAGAATGGTGTAGTATAGTCAAATTTGAAATGATGAGATATTTTGATGACTAGCAAAGGGCAAGATATTCACAACGTATCAATGAATACGCCGCCAAGATTCAAAAATATAAATGCAAAACGTATCTTCTTCAAAAGTATATCGCTAATTTAGAGAGACAGAATAAAACTCTTAAAGGTTCCAACAAAGTTTTGAACCATGTTTTAAAGCTCGTATTGATCTATTGATGATGTTAATGATATAAAGAAAAAGGAAAAGAAGCTTAAATAGATTCTTTCTATAGCGATTTAGCATATCATTGATCCTTTGATTGCTGGAAATCTAGATAAGGCTATTCAAGATTTGAGAAACATACACTTGTGCCATATACTTATATATAATTTTAGAAATTATGTATATATTACTTGGTCTGTAGTCTTTTCTTACAATGTTGTTTCTCAATCTGCTTTCTGATAACTTGGGCTATGGTTTCTATATTTGCTGGCCCATTCAGTTTTCCTTAATGATCTCATTTACCTTAAAAGTATAAAGTAAACAATATTACTTATCGTTAAATTGAAATCTAAATAGTAGTTTATCAACATTATTAGTGATAGTATTAGGAACTCAAAAGAACCTAGTAATGGAAGTTAACACGTCATTATGTGAAAATAATGATAATAAATGAAGAGTAATTCCATAATTGGATACACTTAAATGTCTTGAACCCATCTTTGGTAATGACGAGAGAGTGCCAGGAATTCGGTTCCAACCATATTGAAAGAATACCAAAAATTTATTCATAGTGAACCAGAAATTCAATTCTGGTTTAAATTATAGAAGTTTAAAAATTCCACTTTCGGAAATAACTAATAGAAAGCCCATAATAATCGTTTAATAAAAGTCCAAAAACATCGTAGAAAATCAGGAATCTTTATAATAGAAGATCCAAAACCCGAATTCTGGTGTCAACAAGTGTTGCCTGAAAGTTTATAATTGAAGTCCAATGACCCTCATTTGGACATTAAAAACATATATCTCGAGTCTGATTGAAGACTAGAAATTCATAGATATCTCAATATTAATATTTCTAGAACCCAAATTCGAGTATTAATGAATGAAATTCAAAAGTTAAAAGATTCAAAACCCAGATTCGAGTATTTGTGGATGATAGCCAGAAATTAATAATAATATCCCCAAAAACCAAGATTCTGGTATAATGAAGGCTAGAAATTAATAGTAAAAGTCCCGAAACCCAGATTTGGGTTTTAATAAGTGAAGTTCTGAAATTCTCTTTTGGTAACTTGTTGGAGACTGTAGATTCTTACTTAAGCCTTCTGTTCTACACCGCTCTTTCAGTTTTGGTTCTTTTGATATGTACCACACTTTAGGCCTTGTATATTAATATTGTTTGGCATTCTACTTCTCGGGATTGGATGTCTTAGTCCATTGTTTGATATGCTGCTTCTCAAGCTTGGACGTCCTTGTCCATTAATTGAAAAGCCACTTTTAGGCTTAGACATCTTAGTACGTTGTTGCCTGATGCGCTTGGTTAACTTATACATAAACAGGACCCAAGGACTTACCCAACCTTCCTTCCTGGAGGCACTCCAGCCAAGCCTTATAGGCAGGACTGAAGGCTTGTTCGGTGCCTTGGCCAGGCCCTAGCGTGATGGGACCAAGGGCTTACTCTATCCTCCCTCTAGAAGGTGCCTTGACCTGGCCACAGCGTGGCGTGATCAAGGGCTTGTCGATGCTTTAACCTGACCATAGCACAACATGGATAAAGGCTTACTCTAACCTCTCTCTAGGAGGCACCTTGACTTGGCCATAGCATGGCGCGTTCAAGGGCTTGTCGTTGCTTTAACCTAGCCATAGCATTGCGCGGTTAAAGGCTTAATCTAACCTCCTTCGAGGAGGCGCTTTGACATGGCCAACTCGGCGTGGACAAAGGCTTGGACTGTTTAAGGTAATTTCAAAGTGTAAGGAGAATTCTACTCCTAACCATGTAGGTTTCTCTTGTAAAAGTGGTGCTTTATTGAATTTGACTAGGATCTCTTCACAAATTTATTGTTTTTTCCCTGTTTGAAAAAGTTGATCATCATTCCTTCGAATGCTCTATATTGATTTGTTTCATGCTCATTCATCATATGATAGCAGAAGTAGGATCCTCCCTGATTCTTTTCATATTTAAGGCTTTTCTTTTAGGATGGCTAATAGTTGAGTTCTTCCTTGGTTAAAAAATAAACATTCTCAATTGAGGTAGTCAGATTGCATTCCTTGGGAAGTCTCAACTTGAAGCCTGTCTTTTGAGGATGGTTTCCAGATTTTTTTTATTACTTGGTTCCAAAGCTTCACCATCAACGACCAATTCCTTTTCAAAACCTTCTAAAGCTCATATGTAGGCAGTGTCCCACTTATTGCTTGATGCCATTTTTGTGCAAAGGCATTGTAGTCAGCAATCATTCCCGCTTCAAAGATTGTGCCTTTGGTATAGAGTTGAATTGTCTTCCTCATTTGGTCAAACAAGTTATCATTTTCATTTCTTGTTTCTCCTAAGGAAAAGATAGGTGTGGGGCTAATGTGAAAAGGGTTTAACCTCCATTTATCTAGGCCATAAAATTCAGCTCTCTTTTTCCTTATGATCCTTAAAGCTTCTAGTATCAACATTTGTTCTTTATGTAGTTTTGAATAATTAACAGTTCTTTGGGAGAATCCAATTGAATGTGGGTCTGAGGATCCATTTTTGGACCTTTTGATTTGGCTAAGCATGATGATGTAAATTCTAAAGTAGGTAAGCTTAGAATGGAATTGGGATAGGGGAAAGTAAATAACAAGGTGGACGTTCAAGCCCTCCTTCTAGCACCAAAAATGTTAATAAGAAAACTTGTCAATACCCTAAAATAGAGTTAAAGTATAAATGATTCCTTTGAACTTCCTTTAGAACAAATGAAGGTAGTTAACACCTTTCGAACATGTAAAGGTAGCTAAAAATTCATTTTTAATACCTTTCGACACGGTCGAAACACCCGAACCCCTCATTAAAAATACCTTTCTGTGGCGACCCCTTTAATTTTTACACATAGATTTTTTTTTTACAAAATGAATGTATAATTAAATCCCATAATGTTAAGTTTGAATATTTAGAAAATTCATAGATTCTTCTCCCAAGATCCTGGATGACCAATATAGTTATATCAGTTCATGATTCACCTTAAAATAGCTCTATATATTTGATGATATGTTTGCTTCTTTTGTTTTGTATGAGATGAAATTTACAACAGGCACAATGCATATGGGATTGGTAGTGCAAAGTACAGTGCACCTTTGCATTTTATTTTCTTAATTTACTACTCTTTCTGCCTATATATATCTGTTATCACCTAAAGTAGTATTTAAGTGTTATTCTAAAAGTATAACTGAGTTTTGGGTGAAGTTACTTTAGAGAAGTATAGTTGCTAACATGAACATACAAAACTGATTTCCCAATCACATTTTCATTTCAGGTTGAACAACTATAATTGCACTGCATTTTTCAGACAGGTTGGAAATGCAAACTGGTATGCTTGGAGTTTGTATTTCAAAAACTTGGAGTTTTTATATCATTTTCTTCGAGCTGGAAACACTTGCACAACATGAACTGTGGTGAAGTGATTCCAGGCTATAAGGGTTTGACCCTTAACCATCTAGGCCGGTCATGTTCCCATACTTACAACTTTCAAAACCATATTTCTTATGTAAATAATTTCTACAAACACTTTTCCTATCACAAGTTTGCTTCTATCATATAAAAGTTTTTCTGAGAATTTACTTTCTCAGACTTTCAACACAAAACACAAATATTTCCAAGTCCATTTCTTTTTAAAATCCTTTTTATTTTGAAATCAAATGCATAAATATGGGTCATACATTTTCTAAGAGATTATGCATCAACCAATATCTATTACAGGCCATGCATAACCCATCGTATTCAAAACTTGCAAGCTTGTTTTGTTTTCTGAAAATCAGTTATACTTGACTGTTTTTAATTGCCATCATCAAATCACAAAATAATTTCAAACTAAAGAAATCAGGGACTGACATGCACACATATCATACTGATATGTTGTATCAGTTTTCTCAGTTCCCAAAAAGATGATCAGACATTTATAACAACATCAACTAATTACTTGCCATCAGAAATCATTCAACAAAGATTTAGCTAAATACATGTCATAATCCAAGCACTCGGAAAAATCTCCTTACAATTTACTTTAACTACTAATGATAACCAGACCATTCACTACAAGCATCCGCAAATACAAAGCAAAGTTTCTCTTATTTATACTAGCAGCTAATGCCTCCTTCATCCATCAAGTCAACCTTAATTACCTGCATGCAATTCACTGAGCTGTCCCATTTAATTGAGACACCCAGATGATTGCAAAGGAAACCAAAAGGGTCAGTTTACAATGGTATTTACATTAATAAATTTAATACACATGTTTACAAATCTTATGAACTTATAACACTTGCATAATCTAGCAGTTTGTGAACTATGCACACCAGTAAAAATTGCCAGATAACTTCAAGGATTCAAACATTCATTCAACAAGTAACCAACAAGCAATGCATCAATTCAACAAATGTTCAGCAAGCCATGCATCATTCATAACCTCATTTTTTTTGCATAAATATACCTAGGTTTTGTTCTCCTAATTTCTCCCAATATTTCAATCAGGTCATCATATTAAACCTTGTTTAATTTATATCCCTGTCCAGATATTAATAACCCAGAGATTTAAATCTCATACCCCATTTTATTTTATGGTCTAAATCCCCCTGTCAAATGAACACAAGTATGCATTGTGAAGGAATCACCCAGATTGTTTTATTTATTCCAACACACAAAGGCCTCAGGGTGCACTTGCACCATGCATATACTTCCTCCCACCTGAAGCAAGCAGATCATTGACTGTCCCCAAATGACCAATTTAATTTTCTTTCATTTATTCATAGGGTTTATTAATTTAATAAGTTCCCCCTCCAGTTTTCTGCTTAATTCATTAAGCACCTATTTATGAGTTTACTCATAAAATCTCCAACCCATTCATGTTTCAGAAAAACATAAATACTTTCTAGTACAATCCTTTGTTATCCATTTAATTTTCTTACTACAGAGATTTACAACAGGTTTGTGGGCTTTCCAAAATAATTTAAGCATCATGATCCTACTATATTATTGTAAAAATATGGACAGAGGTGTTTGTTAAGAAAATTCACCAAAAACCCAGAAAATCTCCTATCTTATTATTTAGAAAATAAACATGAGCCAGATCTCTATCTTGCTGCCTATGTCCTAAATAATTTAAATCCATACTTGACAATAATAAGAATAGAATTAAAAAAAATGCTCAAAACATTTTAGCTTGGAAAACTGACATACAAAACTCCAAATAGAAATGCACATACAAACATCCATCTCATTCATTTCATCCATAATAAACCACCTCAGAGATTCAAATAATTTTTATAATACTTTAGGCTGCATACAGAGGTCTTAATGCCATTGCATAAAATAGATTAATGTTCACCTAGTATTTTCTTTTACTATCTTGCTCCTCCACACAACAAATCCCTTCAAAGCTGCTTACCCATATTTCTCCTATTTCAATTTTGATTTATCTTTTTTTTTTCCTGAGATGATGATCGTCATGATGGTGTACAGGTTTTATAAAGCTATTTTTGGGTTTAAGGAAATGGGTAACTCCATTGATACCCCTTTATTTTTCATGCACAGATTATACTTATGTATGGTCCTCAATTGGAATTACACTCGTCTGATTTCCTTTAGTAGTTATTTCGGGATTCCAGCACTTTAATTGCTGCATGCTATTTCCATGATCTCATTCTATTCATGCCATATGCATGTGACCTTTGCTTATTTTATTTTCTGCTCAGTTTTTAAAGAAACTTTAATCTTTTGCATTTTCTACTTAGCCTTCTTTTCTTATACAATCATGTACACTGTCATATATATTTAGGTGATGTAAAAATTATTCATACTATATTGTTTTTATTCCTCCCTTTAAAACAGCAACTCCTTTTTACATATCTATGTGATAAAAATTATACACACACAAGATTATTTATTTTCTTTTCTGGCAGCATGATCATATAAGTCATTTGAAACTTCATAAAACTCCATTGTATTTTTCTTTTTAAATTAAATAGAAAATTTCCCTATATATTAAATACATGTGCTTATATAATTGTTTAGACATGGAACTATATTTGTTTTAAGTCCCAATTCTTGATCACCTTGACTCCTTGTATCTTTATCAAACAGAAACTCCTATGCACATTTTTATTTACTAATAAGCTTTTTTCTGTTTTGGTGCATCTTTTATTTTATTTTTATTTTAGGGTCATTACATACCCTCCCCCTTAAAGGAATTATGTCCCCATTTCTTCTAATTTCTCCAAATAAAAATACTAATCCATAGTCTGTTTTAATTCCATAATCCCGTACTCACATTTTATGAAAGCAAGCAATGCATAAGAATATTCAGAAAATCATCATAAACTACTTAAACATACCTCTCCATCGCTAAACAAATTGGGGTATTTAGCCCTCATTTTGTCCTCCACCTCCCATGTACAATCATTGGTGTCCAAGCTCCATTGAATTTTTTACTAGTTTGATCACCTTGTTCCTCAACTTTTTCTCCTCGGCAATTATCCCTACTGGTTCATTTGCATAGACCAGATTCTTTTGGATTTGAATTTGAGTAGGTAAATCCAGAATTGCTCCTTCATCATGCACCCATTTTCATGAAACACTGGATGCACACCACTCAACTCCTCAGGTAACTTAAGTTTTTAGGCCATAGTTCCAATTCTCTGCATAATTTCATATGGTCCTACAAATCTTGGTGATAACTTACCAGATTTCCCAAACCTAAACACCTTCCTCATTGGTCATACCTTCTGAAAAACATACTCTCCTACCTTAAACTCCATTGGCTTTCTATTTTTATCTGCATAAGACTTTTGTCTTGATTGTGCTGTCTTCATCCTATGTCTAATTAACTCAGTCATGTTGGAAGTTTCTTTAACATGATCTGGTCCTAGTAGTATACCCTCTCCCATATCCAACCAACAGGCAGGGGATATGCAGGGTCTCCCAAGCAAGGCTTCAAAGGGAGCCATTCCTATTGTTGACTGGTAGCTATTGTTATATGTGAACTCTGCTAAATGAATGTGATCCTCCCAATTACCCCCAAAGTCAAGCACACATGCTCTCAACAGATCCTCCAATATTTTGTTTACTATCTCTGTCTGGCCATCACTTTGAGGATGGTAGGCAGTGCTTAAGCATAGTTGAGTTCCCATTGCTTCTTGGAAGCTTTCCCAAAATCTTGAGGTGAACAAAGTGTCTCTATCGCTTACAATGGTCTTGGGTATACCATGTAGCCTTACCACTTCCTTAATAAATAATTGTGAAAGCCTAATTGCATTTCTATCTGACTTGACAGGGACAAAGTGAGCTGATTTGGTTAGTCTATCAACAATTACCCATATACTATCATTGCCTTTCTTAGTTCTAGGCAAACCATGCACAAAATCCATGGAAATACTTTCCCATTTTCACTGAGGTACCTCCAAAGGTTGCAACATGCCAGAAGGCTTTTGGTGATCTGCTTTAATTTGCTGATAGGTGAAACACTTTGCCACATATCTTGCCACTGCTTGTTCCATTCCTGGCCACCAGTAGCTTCTTTTTAAATCATGATTTTAGTACCACCAGGGTGTATGGTGTACCTAGTTTTGTGATGCTCATTCATGATTTCTTCCTTCAACTCTGCAATGTCTGGTACACACAACTTCTCATTCTTCCTCAAATACCCCTTGTGATCTATTTTAAAATTTTCCAACTCAATGTTGCTAAGTAACATTTCCTTCTTCTCCTTCAAATTTTTATCTTGGTCTTGCATGCCACCAATTTTCTCCACTAGATTAGATCTTACTGTAATCAATCCTAGTGTACCATATTCTACCATGTCATCATGCTCTCTAAAATTCTTTTTATTCTTGCTATATATAACTGCCTCCCCAAGCATTACAAGGTTTTTAAATTCTTCAATCATTAGACTTGCTAATCTAACATGATGCCTACTCAAGGCATCTGCCACCCTATTGGCTTTTCCAGGGGTGTACAAAATATCTAGATCATATGCAGCTAGAAATTCCATCCACCTTGCTTGTCTCATATTCAAATCTTTTTGAGAAAATAAATACTTCAATGCTTAATGGTCTGTAAATAATTCAAATTTTGCTCCAAGCAAATAATGCCTCCAAAGTTTTAATGCAAACACTATTGCAGCTAATTCTAGATCATGAGTTGCATATTTGGTTTCATTGGGTTTAAGCTGTCTTGATGCATATGCCACTACCTTGCCATGTTGCATAAGCACTGCACCTAACCCAGACCCACTAACATCAGTATATACAACCATTCCTTCATTTGCTTCTGGGATTTGCAAGACAGGAGCTTCCACCAGTGCTTGTTTCAATTTCTCAAAAGCTTGTTCACACTGCTCAGTCCATACATATGGTTGGTTCTTCTTTGTCAACTTGGTCATTGGTGTGGCTATTCTTGAAAAATCCTTGATGAACCTTCTATAGTACCCTGCCAATCCCAAGAATGATCTCACCTCAGTCACTATTCTGGGTCTACTCCATGATTGAACTGCAATCACTTTGCTTGGATCCACACTTACCCCTTGCTGTGACACTATGTGTCCTAAGAATTTTACTTCATGTTGCCAAAATGTACATTTTGAATACTTGGCTTTTAATTCATGTTCTCTAAGTCTGGATAATACTAGGTGTAGATGCATAGCATGATCATTTTCTGTCTTTGAGTAAATTAACATATCATCTATAAATACTAGAACAAATTTATCCAAAAAGTCTCTAAAAATTCTATTCATCAAATCTACAAAATAGGAGGGAGCATTGGTCAAGCCAAATGGCATTACTAAAAATTCATATAGGCCATACCTTGTGTTAAAGGCTGTGTACTCAATGCTTTCCTCTGCAACTTTCATTTGGTGAAATCCAGAGGCTAAATCTAACCTTGAAAATATTTTAGCTCCATGCAATTGATCAAATAGATCATCTATTCTAGGCAGTGGGTACTTATTTTTAATGGTTACCTTGTTTAAATCCCTATAGTCTACACACAACCTCATTGTTCCATCATTCTTCTTGACAAAGAGCACTGGGGAACACCAACTGGAACTACTTGATCTTATGAATCCTTTCTCTTCTAATTCTTCTAGTTGATGTTTTAATTCTACTAACTCTTTTGGACCCATCCTATAAGGCTTCTTAATGATTGGATTTGTTCCTGACATTAACTTTATTTTGAATTCAACTGGTCTATTCTGAGGAATTCCTCTCACCTCTCCAAACACATCTATGTATTCATTAACTACTGGAATTTCCTCTATTTTTAATTCCTTTTGAATTTCATTTATACTCCAAATTTTATTAAAACATGTGTTCTTTGCTATTTCACTTAGAACTGTAATTCTTTTGCCTTCATTTGTCTCCAAAGAAATAGTAAGGTTTTTTAAATTTAAAATTGCTTTATTTTTCATTAACCAATCTACCCCCAAAATAATCCCAATACATGGATAATTTAAAGTATATAGATCTGAATCAAAGCCATAACCCCCTATGATTAATTTCAGACCCATACACTTCATCCCTAATATACAATGACTCCCTATGGGGCTGTGTACAGTTAAGGGTTGTTCAGTAGAAACACAAGCAAGTGCTAACTTCTTTACAATTTCCAAAGATATTAGTGAATGTGAGGCACCAGTGTCATATACTACTGATATTGGTTGGGTATTGATTAGAATTATACCTTCAAGTTGCCCAACATTTCCAGTAGTGTTTGTTGCCAAATCTCCTACCCTTGCTGTTTTCTTATGAGTCTCTGGGCAGTCCTTCTTTAAATGTCCTATCTTCCCACAGTTATAGAAGCTTCCTTTAGGTATTTTAGAGTCAGGGCATTGGTTACTGTAATGTCCAGCTTTCCCACAATTAAAACAATGAGTGAATTTCTTGCTTTCAGGTGCTATTGCTCCTTCCCCTTTCTTAACTCCTATACTTGCATTTCTCTTGTCATAAGGTTGCACTTTGTTCTGACCTCCCTTCTTCTTATTGAGCTTCATGTTCCTGAATTTCTCTCTTGTGGTATCATGTTGCTCAAAGGAGAGAGTTAGATCAATCACCTGATCAAAGGTTTTATCTTTGTATGGCAACATTTCCCTGGATAGATTGGGGTTCAAGCCTTGAATGTATCTTGCATTCTTTGCTTCTGCATTCCCTATCAACACCATTCCATATTTGGACAATGCTTCAAACTTCTGAGTGTGCTCATTTACACTCATGCCTCCTTGCCTTAACCTAATAAAGTCTTCAAGCAGTGTGGCTTTGGCAGATGCTGGGATAAATCTGGCCTCAAGCATGTCCTTGAAGTCATTCCAAGTAATGTTATTCTCTGGCCTTCCTACTATCACAACCTCCCACCAATCCAGTGCAACCCCCTTCAATTTCCCTGAAGCTATTTGTCTTTTCCTTTGGTCACTGATTTGCATATCTGTAAAGACCCTCTCCATAGTCCTTATCCACATTTGAACACCCATAGCTCCTTCAGTGCCTTCAAAATCCTTTCCTCCCAAATTGGTACAAGTCTTAAGCAGTTTGGAGAGCTCCTCATGAGGATTGTCTTGCCTTGGTGCCATTCCATCCCTCAAAGCCCTCATAAAATCCTCCATGCTTATCACAGGTGGCTCACGTGATGGTCCTGCACCTGTGTGATGTCTTGGTCCTACCATAATGCTATAGATATAATTTTTAAGTTTGTTTATTTACCCCTATTATTTTTAGTATCTTTACTTTGTTTATTTATTTTATTTAGGTGTACTGTGTACATGTATCTCAAGCATACATTTCATTCAGTCATACAAAAGCATCCAACCCCAAGAATTCAATCAATGCATTCAATCATCCATATGCATACAATAATGTTTACTATGTTATTTAAAACATAGCTCTGATACCAACTGTGGTGACCCCTTTAATTTTTACACATAGATTTTGTTTTTACAAAATGAATGTATAATTAAATCCCATAATGTTAAGTTTGAATATTTAGAAAATTCATAGATTCTTCTCCCAAGATCTTGGATGACCAATATAATTATATCAGTTCATGATTCACCTTAAAATAGCTCTACATATTTGATGATATGTTTGCTTCTTTTGTTTTGTATGAGGTGAATTTACAACAGGCACAACGCATATGGGATTGGTAGTGCAAAGTACAGTGCCCCTTTGCATTTTCTTTTCTTAATTTACTACTCTTTCTGCCTATATATATCTGTTATCACCTAAAGTAGTATTTAAGTGTTATTCTAAAAGTGTAACTGAGTTTTGGGTAAAGTTACTTTAGAGAAGTATAGTTGCTAACATGAACATACAAAACTGATTTCCCAATCACATTTTCATTTCAGGTTGAACAACTATAATTGCACTGCATTTTTCAGACAGGTTGGAAATGCAAACTGGTATGCTTGGAGTTTGTATTTCAAAAATTTGGAGTTTTTATATCATTTTGTTCGAGCTGGAAACACTTGCACAACATGAACTGTGGTGAAGTGATTCCAGGCTATAAGGGTTTGACCCTTAACCATCTAGGCCGGTCATGTTCCCATACTTACAACTTTCAAAACCATATTTCTTATGTAAACAATTTCTACAATTACTTTTCCTATCACAAGTTTGCTTCTATCATATAAAAGTTTTTCTGAGAATTTACTTTCTCAGACTTTCAACACAAAACACAAATACTTCCAAGTCCATTTCTTTTTAAAATCCTTTTTATTTTGAAATCAAATGCATAAATATGGGTTATACATTTTCTCAGAGATTATGCATCAACCAATATCTATTACAGGCCATGCATAACCCATCTTATTCAAAACTTGCAAGCTTGTTTTGTTTTCTGAAAATCAGTTATACTTGACTGTTTTTAATTGCCATCATCAAATCACAAAATAATTTCAAACTAAAGAAATCAGGGACTGACATGCATACATATCATACTGATATGTTGTATCAGTTTTCTCAGTTCCCAAAAAGATGATCAGACATTTATAAGAACATCAACTAATTACTTGCCATCAGAAATCATTCAACAAAGATTTTGCTAAATACATGTCATAATCCAAGCACTCGGAAAAATCTCCTTACAATTTACTTTAACTACTAATGATAACCAGACCATTCACTACAAGCATCTGCAAATACAAAGCAAAGTTTCTCTTATCTATACTAGCAGTTAATGCCTCCTTCATCCATCAAGTCAACCTTAATTACCTGCATGCAATTCATTGAGCTGCCCCATTTAATTGAGACACCCAGATGATTGCAAAGGCAACCAAAAGGGTCAGTTTACACTGGTATGAACATTAATAAATTTAATACACATGTTTACAAATCTTATGAACTTATAACACTTGCATAATCTAGCAGTTTGTGAACTATGCACACCAGTAAAAATTGCCAGATAACTTCAAGGATTCAAACATTCATTCAACAAGTAACCAACAAGCAATGCATCAATTCAACAAATGTTCAGCAAGCCATGCATCATTCATAACCTCATTTTTTTTACATAAATATACCCAGGTTTTGTTCCCCCAATTTCTCCCAATATTTCAATCAGGTCATCATATTAAACCTTGTTTGATTTATATCCCTATCCAGATATTAATAACCCAGAGATTTAAATCACATACCCCATTTTATTTTATGGTCTAAATCCCCCTGTCAAATGAACACAAGTATGCATTGTGAAGGAATCACCCAGATTGTTTTATTTATTCCAACACACAAAGGCCTCAGGGTGCACTTGCACCATGCATATACTTCCTCCCACCTGAAGCAAGCAGATCATTGACTGTCCCCAAATGACCAATTTAATTTTCTTTCATTTATTCATAGGGTTTATTAATTTAATAAGTTCCCCCTCCAGTTTTCTGCTTAATTCATTAAGCACCTGTTTATGAGTTTACTCATAAAATCTCCAACCCATTCATGGTTCAGAAAAACATAAATACTTTCTAGTACAATCCTTTGTTATCCATTTAATTTTCTTACTACAGAGATTTACAATAGGTTTGTAGGCTTTCCAAAATAATTTAAGCATCATGATCCTACTATATTATTGTAAAAATATGGACAGAGGTGTTTGTTAAGAAAATTCACCAAAAACCCAGAAAACCTCCTATTTTATTATTTAGAAAATAAACATGAGCCAGATCTCTATCTTGCTGCCTATGTCCTAAATAATTTAAATCCATACTTGACAATAATAAGAATAGAATTAAAAAAAATGATCAAAACATTTTAGCTTGGAAAACTGACATACAAAACTCCAAATAGAAATGCACATACAAACATCCATCTCATCCATTTCATCCATAATAAACAACCTCAGAGATTTAAATAATTTTTATAATACTTTAGGCTGCCTACAGAGGTCTTAATGCCATTGCATAAAATAGATTAATGCTCACCTAGTATTTTCTTTTACTATCTTGTTCCTCCACACAGAAAATCCCTTTAGAGCTGCTTACCCATATTTCTCCTATTTTATTTTTGTTTTATCTTTTTTTTTCCTGAGATGATGATGGTCATGATGGTGTACAGGTTTTATAAAGCTATTTTTGGGTTTAAGGAAATGGGTAATTCCATTGATACCCCTTTATTTTTCATGCACAGATTATACTTATGTTTGGTCCTCAATTGGAATTACACTCATCTGATTTCCTTTAGTAGTTATTTCGGGATTCCAGCACTTTAATTGCTGCATGCTATTTCCATGATCTCATTCTATTCATGCCATATGCATGTGACCTTTGCTTATTTTATTTTCTGCTCAGTTTTTAAAGAAACTTTAATCTTTTGCATTTTCTACTTAGCCTTCTTTTCTTATACAATCATGTACACTGTCATATATATTTAGGTGATGTAAAAATTATTCATACTATATTGTTTTTATTCCTCCCTTTAAAACAGCAACTCCTTTTTACATATCTATGTGATAAAAATTATACACACACAAGATTATTTATTTTCTTTTCTGGCAGCATGATCATATAAGTCATTTGAAACTTCATAAAACTCCATTGTATTTTGCTTTTTAAATTAAATAGAAAATTTCCCTATATATTAAATACATGTGCTTATATAATTGTTTAGACATGGAACTATATTTGTTTTAAGTCCCAATTCTTGATCACCTTGACTCCTTGTATCTTTATCAAACAGAAACTCCTATGCACATTTTTATTTACTAACAAGCTTTTTTTCTGTTTTGATGCATCTTTTATTTTATTTTTATTTTAGGGTCATTACATACCCTCCCCATTATGTCGCCATAATTTCTTCTAATTTCTCCAAATAAAAATACTAATCCATTGTCTGTTTTAATTCCATAATCCCATACTCACATTTTATGAAAGCAAGCAATGCATAAGAATATACAGAAAATCATCATAAACTACTTAAACATACCTCTCCATAGGTAAACAAATTGGGGTATTTAGCCCTCATTTTGTCCTCCACCTCCCATGTACAATCATTGGTGTCCAAGCTCCATTGAATTTTTACTAGTTTGATCACCTTGTTCCTCAACTTTTTCTCCTCCTTGGCAATTATCCCTACTGGTTCATTTGCATAGACCAGATTCTTTTGGATTTGAATTTGAGTAGGTGACTCCAGAATTGCTCCTTCATCATGCACCCATTTTCTCAATTGAGAAACATGAAACACTGGATGCACACCACTCAACTCCTCAGGTAACTTAAGTTTGTAGGCCATAGAACCAATTCTCTGCATAATTTCATATGGTCCTACAAATCTTGGTGATAACCTTCCAGATTTCCCACACCTGAACACCTTTCTCATTGGTGATACCTTCAGAAAAACATACTCTCCTACCTTAAACTCCATTGGCTTTCTCCTTTTATCTGCATAAGACTTTTTCCTTGATTGTGCTGTCTTCATCCTATGTCTAATTAACTCAATCATGTTGGAAGTTTCTTTAACATGATCTGGTCCTACTAGTATACCCTCTCCCATATCCAACCAACGGGCAGGAGATATGCATGGTCTCCCATACAAGGCTTCAAAGGGAGCCATTCCTATTGTTGACTGGTAGCTATTGTTATATGTGAACTCTGCTAAATGAATGTGATCCTCCCAATTACCCCCAAAGTCAAGCACACATGATCTCAACAGATCCTCCAATATTTTGTTTACTATCTTTGTCTGCCCATCACTTTGAGGATGGTAGGCAGTGCTTAAGCATAGTTGAGTTCCCATTGCTTCTTGGAAGCTTTTCCAAAATCTTGAGGTGAACAAAGTGTCTCTATCACTTACAATGGTCTTGGGTATATCATGTAGCCTTACCACTTCCTTAATAAATAATTGTGCAAGCCTAGTTGCATTTCTATCTGACTTGACAGGGACAAAGTGAGCTGATTTGTTTAGTCTATCAACAATTACCCATATACTATCATTGCCTTTCTTAGTTCTAGGCAAACCATCCACAAAATCCATGGAAATACTTTCCCATTTCCACTGAGGTACCTCCAAAGGTTGCAACATGCCAGAAGACTTTTGGTGATCTGCTTTAATTTGCTGATAGGTGAAACACTTTTCCACATATCTTGCCACTGCTTGTTTCATTCCTGGCCACCAGTAGCTTCCTTTTAAATCATGATACATTTTAGTACCACCAGGGTGTATGGTGTACCTAGTTTTGTGATGCTCATTCATGATTTCTTCCTTAAACTCTGCAATGTCTGGTACACACAACTTCTCAATCTTCCTCAAATACCCCTTGTGATCTATTTTAAAATTTTCCAACTCAATGTTGCTAAGTAACATTTCGTTCTTCTCCTTCAAATTTTTATCTTGGTCTTGCATGCCACCAATTTTCTCCACTAGATTAGATCTTACTGTAATCAATCCTAGTGTACCATATTCAACCATGTCATCACGCTCTCTAAAATTCTTTTCATTCTTGCTATATATATCTGCCTCCCCAAGCATTACAAGGTTTTTAAATTCTTCAATCATTAGACATGCTAATCTAACATGATGCCTACTCAAGGCATCTGCCACCCTATTTGCTTTTCCAGGGGTGTACAAAATATCTAGATCATATGCAGCTAGAAATTCCATCCACCTTGCTTGTCTCATATTCAAATCTTTTTGAGAAAATAAATACTTCAATGCTTGATGGTCTGTAAATAATTCAAATTTTGCTCCAAGCAAATAATGCCTCCAAAGTTTTAATGCAAACACTATTGCAACTAATTCTAGATCATGAGTTGCATATTTGGTTTCATTGGGTTTAAGCTGTCTTGATGCATATGCCACTACCTTGCCATGTTGCATAAGCACTGCACCTAACCCAGACCCACTAGCATCAGTATATACAACCATTCCTTCATTTGCTTCTGGGATTTGCAAGACAGGAGCTTCCACCAGTGCTTGTTTCAATTTCTCAAAAGCTTGTTCACACTGCTTAGTCCACACATATGGTTGGTTCTTCTTTGTCAACTTGGTCATTGGTGTGGCTATTCTTGAAAAATCCTTGATGAACCTTCTATAGTACCCTGCCAATCCCAAGAATGATCTCACCTCAGTCACTATTCTGGGTCTACTCCATGATTGAACTGCAATCACTTTGCATGGATCCACACTTACCCCTTGCTGTGAAACTATGTGTCCTAAGAATTTTACTTCATGTTGCCAAAATGTACATTTTGAATACTTGGCTTTTAATTCATGTTCTCTAAGTCTGGATAATACTAGGTGTAGATGCATAGCATGATCATTTTCTGTCTTTGAGTAAATTAATATATCATCTATAAATACTAGAACAAATTTATCCAAAAAGTCTCTAAAAATTCTATTCATCAAATCTACAAAATAGGAGGGAGCATTGGTCAAGCCAAATGGCATTACTAAAAATTCATATAGACCATACCTTGTGTTAAAGGCTGTGTACTCAATGCTTTCCTCTGCAACTTTCATTTGGTGAATTCCAGAGGCTAAATATAACCTTGAAAATATTTTATCTCCATGCAATTGATCAAATAGATCATCTATTCTAGGCAGTGGGTACTTATTTTTAATGGTTACCTTGTTTAAATCCCTATAGTCTACACACAACCTCATTGTTCCATCATGCTTCTTGACAAAGAGCACTGGGGAACCCCAACTAGAACTACTTGATCTTATGAATCCTTTCTCTTCTAATTCTTCTAGTTGATGTTTTAATTCTACTAACTCTTTTGGACCCATCCTATAAGGCTTCTTAATGATTGGATTTGTTCCTGGCATTAACTTTATTTTGAATTCAACTGGTCTATTCTGAGGAATTCCTCTCATCTCTCCAAACACATCTATGTATTCATTAACTACTGGAATTTCCTCTATTTTTAATTCCTTTTGAATTTCATTTATACTCTAAATTTTATTAAAACATGTGTTCTTTGCTATTTCACTTAGAACTGTAATTCTTTTGCCTTCATTTGTCTCCAAAGAAATAGTAAGGTTTTTTAAATTTAAAATTGCTTTATTTTTCATTAACCAATCTGCCCCCAAAATAATCCCAATACCAGGATAATTTAAAGTATATAGTCTGAATCAAAGCCATAACCCCCTATGATTAATTTCAGACCCATACGCTTCATCCCTAATATACAATGACTCCCTATGGGGCTGTGTACAGTTTAAGGGTTGTTCAATAGAAACACAAGCAAGTGCTAACTTCTTTACAATTTCCAAAGATATTAGTGAATGTGAGGCACCAGTGTCATATCCTACTGATATTGGTTGGGTATTGATTAGAATTATACCTTCAAGTTGCCCAACATTTCCAGTGGTGTTTGTTGCCAAAGCTCCTACCCTTGCTGTTTTCTTATGAGTCTCTGGGCAGTCCTTCTTTAAATGTCCTATCTTCCCACAGTTATAGAAGCTTCCTTTAGGTATTTTAGGGTCAGGGCATTGGTTACTGTAATGTCCAGCTTTCCCACAATTAAAACAATGAGTGAATTTCTTGCTTTCAGGTGCTATTGCTCCTTCCCCTTTCTTAACTCCTTTACTTGCATTTCTCTTGTCATAAGGTTGCACTTTGTTCTGACCTCCCTTCTTCTTATTGAGCTTCATGTTCCTGAATCTCTCTCTTGTGGTATCATGTTGCTCAAAGGAGAGAGTTAGATCAATCACTTGATCAAAGGTTTTATCTTTGTATGGCAACATTGCCCTGGATAGATTGGGGTTCAAGCCTTGAATGTATCTTGCATTCTTTGCTTCTGCATTCCCTATCAACACCATTCCATATTTGGACAATGCTTCAGACTTCTGAGTGTACTCATTTACACTCATGCCTCCTTGCCTTAACCTAATAAAGTCTTCAAGCAGTGTGGCTTTGGCAGATGCTGGGATAAATCTGGCCTCAAGCATGTCCTTGAAGTCATTCCAAGTAATGTTATTCTCTGGCCTTCCTACTATCACAACCTCCCACCAATCCAGTGCAACCCCCTTCAATTTCCTTGAAGCTATTTGTCTTTTCCTTTGGTCACTGATTTGCATATCTGTAAAGACCCTCTCCATAGTCCTTATCCACATTTGAACACCCATAGCTCCTTTAGTGCCTTCAATATCCTTTCCTCCCAAATTGGTACAAGTCTTAAGCAGTTTGGAGAGAACCTCATGAGGATTGTCTTGCCTTGGTGCCATTCCATCCCTCAAAGTCCTCATAAAATCCTCCATGCTTATCACAGGTGGCTCACGTGATGGTCCTGCACCTGTGTGATGTCTTGGTCCTGCCATAATGCTATAGATATAATTTTTAAGTTTGTTTATTTACCCCTATTATTTTTAGTATCTTTACTTTGTTTATTTATTTTATTTAGGTGTACTCTGTACATGTATCTCAAGCATACATTTCATTCAGCCATACAAAAGCATCCAACCCCAAGAATTCAAACAATGCATTCAATCATCCATATGCATACAATAATGTTTACTATGTTATTTAAAACATAGCTCTGATACCAACTGTGGTGACCCCTTTAATTTTTACACATAGTTTTTTTTACAAAATGAATGTATAATTAAATCCCATAATGTTAAGTTTGAATATTTAGAAAATTCATAGATTCTTCTCCCAAGATCCTAGATGACCAATATAATTATATCAGTTCATGATTCACCTTAAAATAGCTCTACATATTTGATGATATGTTTGCTTCTTTTGTTTTGTATGAGATGAAATTTACAACAGGCACAACGCATATGGGATTGGTAGTGCAAAGTACAGTGCACCTTTGCATTTTCTTTTTTTAATTTACTACTCTTTCTGCCTATATATATCTGCTATCACCTAAAGTAGTATTTAAGTGTTATTCTAAAAGTGTAACTGAGTTTTGGGTGAAGTTACTTTAGAGAAGTATAGTTGCTAACATGAACATACAAAACTGATTTCCCAATCACATTTTCATTTCAGGTTGAACAACTTTAATTGCACTGCATTTTTCAGACAGGTTGGAAATGCAAACTGGTATGCTTGGAGTTTGTATTTCAAAAACTTGGAGTTTTTATATCATTTTCTTCTAGCTGGAAACACTTGCTCAACATGAACTGTGATGAAGTGATTCCAGGCTATAAGGGTTTGACCCTTAACCATCTAGGCCGGTCATGTTCCCATACTTACAACTTTCAAAACCATATTTCTTATGTAAACAATTTCTACAAACACTTTTCCTATCACAAGTTTGCTTCTATCATATAAAAGTTTTTATGAGAATTTACTTTCTCAGACTTTCAACACAAAACACAAATATTTCCAAGTCCATTTCTTTTTAAAATCCTTTTTATTTTGAAATCAAATGCATAAATATGGGTCATACATTTTCTCAGAGATTATGCATCAACCAATATGTATTACAGGCCATGCATAACCCATCTTATTCAAAACTTGCAAGCTTGTTTTGTTTTCTGAAAATCAGTTATACTTGACTGTTTTTAATTGCCATCATCAAATCACAAAATAATTTCAAACTAAAGAAATCAGGGACTGACATGCACACATATCATACTGATATGTTGTATCAGTTTTCTCAGTTCCCAAAAGATGATCAGACATTTATAAGAACATCAACTAATTACTTGCCATCAGAAATCATTCAACAAAGGTTTAGCTAAATACATGTCATAATCCAAGCACTCAGAAAAATATCCTCACAATTTACTTTAACTACTAATGATAACCAGACCATTCACTACAAGCATCTGCAAATACAAAGCAAAGTTTCTCTTATTTATACTAGCAGCTAATGCCTCCTTCATCCATCAAGTCAACCTTAATTACCTGCATGCAATTCACTGAGCTGCGCCATTTAATTGAGACACCCAGATGATTGCAAAGGCAACCAAAAGGGTCAGTTTACACTGGTATGAACATTAATAAATTTTATACACATGTTTACAAATCTTCTGAACTTATAACACTTGCATAATCTAGCAGTTTGTGAACTATGCACACCAGTAAAAATTGCCAGATAACTTCAAGGATTCAAACATTCATTCAACAAGTAACCAACAAGCAATGCATCAATTCAACAAATGTTCAGCAAGCCATGCATCATTCATAACCTCATTTTTTTTTACATAAATATACCCAGGTTTTGTTCTCCCAAATACTCCCAATATTTCAATCAGGTCATCATATTAAACCTTGTTTAATTTATATCCCTGTCCAGATATTAACAACCCAGAGATTTAAATCTCATACCCCATATTATTTTATGGTCTAAAACCCCTTGTCAAATGAACACAAGTATGCATTGTGAAGGAATCACCCAGATTGTTTCATTTATTCCAACACACAAAGGCCTCAGGGTGCACTTGCACCATGCATATACTTCCTCCCACCTGAAGCAAGCAGATCATTGACTGTCCCCAAATGACCAATTCAATTTTCTTTCATTTATTCATAGGGTTTATTAATTTAATAAGTTCCCCCTCCAGTTTTCTGCTTAATTCATTAAGTACCTGTTTATGAGTTTACTCGTAAAATCTCCAACCCATTCATGGTTCAGAAAAACATAAATACTTTCTAGTACAATCCTTTGTTATCCATTTATTTACTACAGAGATTTACAACAGGTTTGTGGGCTTTCTAAAATAATTTAACCATCATGATCCTACTATATTATTGTAAAAATATGGACAGAGGTGTTTGTTAAGAAAATTCACCAAAAACCCAGAAAACCTCCTATCTTATTATTTAGAAAATAAACATGAGCCAGATCTCTATCTTGCTGCCTATGTCCTAAATAATTTAAATCCATACTTGGCAATAATAAGAATAGAATTAAAAAAAATGCTCAAAACATTTTAGCTTGGAAAACTGACATACAAAACTCCAAATAGAAATGCACATACAAACATCCATCTCATCCATTTCATCCATAATAAACCACCTCAGAGATTTAAATAAGTTTTATAATACTTTAGGCTGCCTACAGAGGTCTTAATGCCATTACATAAAATAGATTAATGCTCACCTAGTATTTTCTTTTACTATCTTGCTCCTCCACACAGCAAATCCCTTCAGAGCTGCTTACCCATATTTATCCTATTTTATTTTTGTTTTATCTTTTTTTTTCCTGAGATGATGATGGTTATGATGGTGTAGAGGTTTTATAAAGCTATTTTACGGTTTAAGGAAATGGGTAATTCCTTTGATACCCCTTTATTTTTCATGCACAGATTATACTTATGTATGGTCCTCAATTGGAATTACACTCATATGATTTCCTTTAGTAGTTATTTCGGGATTCCAGCACTTTAATTACTGCATGCTATTTCCATGAACTCATTCTATTCATGCCATATGCATGTGACCTTTGCTTATTTTATTTTCTGCTCAGTTTTTAAAGAAACTTTAATCTTTTGCATTTTCTACTTAGCCTTCTTTTCTTATACAATCATGTACACTGTCATATATATTTAGGTGATGTAAAAATTATTCATACTATATTGTTTTTATTCCTCCCTTTAAAACAGCAACTCCTTTTTACATATCTATGTGATAAAAATTATACACACACAAGATTATTTATTTTCTTTTCTGGCAGCATGATTATATAAGTCATTTGAAACTTCATAAAACTCCATTGTATTTTGCTTTTTAAATTAAATAGAAAATTTCCCTATATATTAAATACATGTGCTTATATAATTGTTTAGACATGGAACTATATTTGTTTTAAGTCCCAATTCTTGATCACCTTGACTCCTTGTATCTTTATCAAACAGAAACTCCTATGCACATTTTTATTTACTAACAAGCTTTTTTCTGTTTTGATGCATCTTTTATTTTATTTTTATTTTAGGGTCATTATACTTTCGAACTAGTTCAATTAGTTTAGGGCCCTATCAAAACCTCCTTTTGAAGTTGTCAAGGTGGATTGAGGCAAGGGGCTAATTATCTTAGGATTTCAGTTGAGTTGAAAGGTTTCGACTCCGTCGAAAGGTTGTCTTTTGATCATGTTGATTCAAGCAAACTATAATTGAAACCATATAAAGACTTTGAATCAGTTAATATATCCAAGAATACCATAAACTTTCTTTGAAAATATATTCCTTTACTACTTGAAGCTTAAGTATACAAAGCAGTCAAATCCCTAATCTAATTTTAGAATTAGTGTTTAAAAATTCATAAAAGTACAAGATTAAAGTGAATGAATTCAGATCCCCAAAACAGTACCTACATGATCTTATTTATAGGCACCGATTGAACCTTTCCGACATAGGTCTTTCGACCTAGTCGAAAGGAGTACCTTGATGACCTTTTTCTGCAGCTAAAGTTTGGGCGTCCTTTCACTTTTCTTTAAAATAGAACTTGATTGCTTTCTAGCTGGTCGAAAAGTGTAGTCGCGCTCTCCACTTTGTTGTTGATGCGTTGTGGAAAATGGGAATGGACATAGGCATTTAACTCTATCGGTAGGTGAATGTTTAGGGTTTTAAAGGAGTTGAAACACAAAAGATTCAAATGCGGAAGGTAGCTTTTGAAGGGGTACTTATTGATTGATGCAGAACCCCATCCTCTGGTGTATGCGAATGCTTTATTGAACTTGAATGAATTTTGCTTTATAACCGTGAATGGTCTCGACCAGTTTGAAAGGGATAGGTTTGGTGCACACGTGAAAGCTTATAATCTATTGCCTTCGAAATATTTTCCTCAACTCATTCAAAACATCTTCATGCATTCAGAAGCTAATGTTTTGAAAGGAAATAATTGAAGCGAAAGGGTGCTTTTATCCCCTTTCAACCCTTTTGAATGCTCATAGTACATCCAACTTTTTTAGAAGCATCCCTTCGACTCTTTAAAAAGGTTTTGTTTATGCTGTTATTCCTTGTGAACTCTTCTTTTATATTCTTCATGGTTTCGACAAGGTTGAAGTGAATACTGATGATAACAACTGTATGCATCATGAAAGATATAGTACTTCCCAGATATCCTCTGGGTCATGATGGACACTCTCGTGCTGGTTTCCTATAGCGCTCTGAGTCGTGAGTTGCCAAGTAGACACTTTCTATTGAATCGTTCAATGGAGTGTCTGTGTCGAATCTTAGGATCTGGGTTATCTCCTAGAATCTGAGTCCTCATCTGAGGCCTCAATGCTGCCCTCTCTTTGAATTCCTTCAGCCAACGGGCCTGCACATTCTTTCTCCTAGTCTGATGTACCTCCTCCTTGCTTAGATTCTAGTCCACTTTGTAACAGAAATGGTCCAAGGTTGTAGGGGACTGTCCAACTTACCAGTCGCCAAAGTCTGTCTTGGCATGCCATCAGTATGATATTCTCAGTGGGATTACTCACTTTAGTGATGACGATGTTAAATCTCTACATGAAGTCTTTGAGCAATTCACATGGCGCATAGAATAAATTAGATAATGACATCATATCATTGGTGTGAGCCACATGTATCCTAAATTGCTTGACAAACTTCTGATCTGGTTGATCGGATGAGGAGATGGACCTGGCTAGTAATTGCATAAATCTCACAATCATTATTCCTTCGAGGAATATGGGAAAGCATCTGCATTCAATTGCATCCATTGCTCTGATGGTATCCATGTGCCACTCCTACTTCATGAGATGTTGTCGGAGTTCTATATTCATAGAATATGCTGGCATGGTTGGCATATTGAACCTCCTCGGTTATTCTGCACGCTGAACGGCTCCGATGAATAAGTTTCAACCGGGGGAGATATTCTAATCATCACCAGTCTGGTTCGTTTTCAAGTTACGGCTACTTGTAATGCTTGTGAATGATGTATGCATGGTGTCCAACATTACAATGCTTGAGAATGCCGATCGAATGGCGAATCGGTTAGGATGGGGTGGTTGATCGGTGATGATCCCCAAACTTTCTTCCAAATGGCGTGCGATCCATATAAGGCAGAACCAAAGGCCTCTTGATGTTGCATTATAAGTTTCAAGTCATTTGGACTCCGTATACCCGAGTTATGAGCAAAAAAAGATGGACCTGTATTGATGGATATGTGATAATTTACTTGGAGTCCAACCCAAGAAAAGTTGCTATTTGCTGTTAGTCCCTGAGAAGATGGTTTTGATGACAACAACCTTAGAATAAGATTATAAAATGAATACTAACATTATAGTCTAGATATATATGATATGCAGGATTTAACCATACATGTACCAAGAATGAAGACTATACAGTATAGAGATTCAAGATTGAAGATATCAAGATTGAAGACTCATGAGTACCAAGATTATCAGGATTTCAAGATTTCAATAATAAGTAATTTAATTAAGAATTTTGTTAAAACTCCTAGAAAAGCAATGACATCTTAAAATTCAATTTATTCATGGAATGGAATCCACTTAGAGCCTGTTAAATGGATAGAACCCTAAGTAGGATGGAACCTACGAAAAATCCAGTGGAACATTGTTTGTATCCACTAACTTTTATTCAAATGTTTTACAAAATTATATCTTGTTTTGAAAATGATTTCAAAATCTTCCTTTTAAAAAAGATCAAAAACATCTATCCTGGTTTTAAAATACTTTTAGCCCCAAAATAATCTTTATCTTCAAAATCAAATTATCCTTGGTTTTAAACTATCTTTTAATTTTAGTATATTTAACTTTAAATATTTATACTTAGATTTAAATATAAAATTATAGTAAAATTTTATATATACCAAAATATTATTCTCTATACTTAATTATGTATTTTAACTATAGTTAAGTATATTTATAAAGTTTAAAATAGTTTTAATACAAGATAAAAGTTATTTTCAAACAAGAAAAAATTACCTAAAATTGCTTAGGCCTGTCGACAACCCCAATATACCCTTGTCGACAAGGTGGCAGTTTATTTCAAAAATTTGAATTTCAAAGGAAGTGTCTATTCATCATATCCTTTCACGAATGGACATAACTGTTGTTCTACTATAAATAGGGGCAGTTTTAATCAAATTTGTATACATATTTTCTCTGATTTCACTCCTCTTCTTCTTCCACATTTCTTTACATATATTTTTACCATAACTTTGCCGAAATTACCATTGAATCTAACTAGATCATCTCTGGTTTGATTCTCTATCACTATCTCAACAAGATCTCAATGCTGTTCAGGTTATAGGCTTCTTTGTAATTAATTAAGCGAGAAAAGGTGTGATTATAGCCTGTGAAATCAATCAAGCGAGAAAAGGTGTGATTGTAGCCTGTGAAATCAATTGGGTGAACTTGTTGCTCGTAAAATCAAGTATCTCCACCCAGAGAATTATGAATCTGGAGTGGTGTACCTTGTGGCCTTGAAATCGAGGGTGTAATTGTAAAAATTGATTTTGAAAGGAAATCCGTACTTGTGTGCGGAACTGGATGTAGGGAACTCCGAACCAGTATAAAATCCAGTGTGTTCTTTCCTTTATTGCTTTTACTTTATTTCTGCACATGTGTTTGATTTTGTGATCATATCTATATCTGCATATTGCATACATTTGTATTCAAATTAATATAAACTCAAAAAGATTTAGTAATTCCTTAAAACACTATTCACCCCCCCTTTAGTGTTAATTTTAGCCTTAAGATCCGTAATCCACATTTCTGACATTTGGTATTGGAGCAAGGTTTTCAAAGTTTCATAATATGATTTTTGAAAAAGCTTTTAAAGTGGCTATGTATAAAAAACTTGTTAATATTTGTTTAGAAATATTCAGATCATCATTGTCTCTTGAGTCTGCATATAATCAATATTCAAATTCAAGTTATCTACCAAAATTGTATGATGTGCAGGAAACATTCTTTATGGGTGTTGAGGAATCAATCCACAATGGAAAATTTGTGCAGATCAAAAAGAATAAATGGATACTCGATAATGGATGCTCTAGACACATGACTGGTAATCCAGATATGCTGAATGATATAATATACAAAGATGGTGGACTAGTTAACTTTGGAGACAACTCAAAAGGATATGTGATTGGCATCGGCAAAGTTCGTAACTCTGAAACTCCTATTATTACTAATGTTTTGCTAGTTACGAATCAGAAACGTAATCTGCTAAGTATTAGTCAACTTTGCGATAAAAGCCATAAAATTAATTTTGAAAAAGATAAGTGTCACATTGAAGATAATAATTCAACCATAATATTTGAGGGAATTAGGAAAAAGAATATTTATATTCTTAGAATGAAAATTTCAAATGATAACCTGTGTCTTTTGGCAAATACAAGTGACCCTTGGATTTGGCATAAGAGATTTGGGCATTTGAATTTCAAACTTTTATCTAGACTGTCAAAACATGATCTTGGAAGAGGTCTCCCTAAAATGAACTTTAAAGTAGATAGTTTATGTGATGCATGTCAATTAGGAAAAATTAGAAAAAGTTCCTTTAAATTAAAAGATATGATTTCAACCTCAAAACCACTTGAATTACTTCATCTAGATTTATTTGGTCCATCTCAAATTCTATTAATAAATCATAGTAAATATGTTTTTGTAATTGTAGATGATTATTCTAGATTTACATGGACAATATTTTTGAAACATAAAAGCGATACTTTTGAATGTTTTAAGAACTTTACAAAAAGGATTCAAAATCAACTTTCCCTAAAAACTATAACCATCCATAGTGATCACAGTGATGAATTTGAAAATAAAAAGTTTGAGGAATTTTGTAATAAAAAGGGAATAACTCACAATTTTTCATTTCTAAGAACTCTACAATAAAACGGAGTAGTAGAACGTAAAAATAGGATGATTCAAGAGTGTGCGAGAACTATGCTTTTAGATAGTAAATTACCAAAGTATTTTTGGGCAGAAGCAGTTGCTACCGCCTGTTATATTTTGAATAGAATTTTAATTAGACCTTTAACTGATAAGATATCTTATTAACTTCTTCACTCAAAGAAATCTAAGGTATCTTATTTTAGAATTTTTGGAAGTAAATGTTTTATTTTAAATACAAAAGATAACTTAGATAAATTTGATCCTAAATCCGACAAAGGTATCTTTATCGGATATTCTAATAGAAGTAAAGCGTACAGAGTGTTTAATTTAAGAACTAACACCATCAAAGAAACAATACATGTTCATTCGATGAATGTTTCAAAAATTTTGAAGATACAAATGATGAAGACGATTTAATCATTCAAAATCAAGAGTCAACTGAAACTAATAATGAAATTAATCATCCTAATAAAAAGATTAAGCTCTTAAAAGATCATCTTATAGAAAATATACTAGGAGATATGCAATCTCTTGTTAAAACTAGAAATCAACTATGTAAAATGAGTAATGTAGCCTTTATATCGACTATTGAACACAAAAATCCAAAAGAAGCATCAACTGATGATTCATGGATTTTGGCTATGCAAGAAAAACTATAACTGGAACTAAATGGGTTTATAAAAATAAAATGAATGAACAAGGAGAGGTTGTTAGAAATAAAGCCCAGTTAGTCGCTCAAGGTTATTGTCAAGAAGAATGAATAGATTTTGATGAAACCTTTGCTCCCATAGCAATATTAGAAGCCATTAGGATTCTACTTGCTTTCGCAAATCATAATAATTTCAAATTATATCAAATGGATGTTACAAGTGCCTTTTTAAATAGATTTGTAAAAGAGGAAGTATATGTTGAACAACCACCACTTTTTGAAAATGAAAAATTACCGAATCATGTTTATAAACTTAAGAATGCTCTTAAAACAAGCTCCTAGAGCCTGATATGATAGGCTAAGATCTTACTTATTACAATCAAACTTTGAAATTGGTAAAGTGGATAATACTCTTTCTATTAAAAGAAATAAAAATGATATTCAACTAGTACAAGTTTACGTAGATGATATCATTTTTGGATCAACTAATTTTGAAATGAATAAAGAATTTTCTGAAATAATGACAAGAGTTTGAGATGAGTCATATGGGTGAATTAAACTTCTTTCTAGGATTGCAAATAAAACAATTGGGTAATGGTATCTTTATTAGTCAAAAGAATATGCTAAAGACCTAGTTAGTAAATTTGGTTTGACTACTGCAAGGGGAAAACCCACTCCCATGGCAACCAATGAGTACCTAAGTAAAGAAGATCTCACGAAAGATATAGATCAAAAATTATATAGAGGAATGATTGGATCACTACTCTATATCACTGCTAGTAGACCTGATATCATGCATAGTGTTTGTCTCTGTGCAAGATATCTATCCCAACCTAAAGAGACCCACTTAAAAGCTGTAAATGTATCATAAGATATGTTAAACACACATCTGATTATGGCTTATTTTATCCTAAAAATGATTCTTTTGAATTAATATCTTACTGTGACGCTGATTATGCTGGTTGTAAATCAGACCGAAAAAGTACAAGTGGAACTTGTCACTTTTTGGGGCATTCTCTGATTTCCTGGTTTAGTAAAAAGCAAAACACAGTTTCTGTATCAACAACCGAAGCAGAGTATATTTCTGCTGCTTTGGCTTGTTCTCAAGTAATATGTATGCAACAAACTTTAAATGATTTTGGTTTAAATATCTCAAAATCACCAATTTATTGTGATAATACTTGTGCAATAAATTTATCCAAAAATACCACTCATCATGCTCGAACTAAACATATTGATATCAGACATCATTTTCTCAGAGATAATATAAGTAATGAAGTAACTACTCTTGATTATATCAGTTTCAAGAACCAAATTGCTGATATCTTAACAAAACCCTTAAATGAATCTATATTTATTAAATTAAGAAGAGAATTTGGTATTTGTTCAATAACTGAAATATAAAATATAAATAACAAAGTATAATTAAAAATTAAATTAAAATAAATCAAATAGCAAAAATATCAAGTACCATGTCGACAACCCTCTCTTACCCCTGTCAACATGTAACGATTTTTTTATTTTTGAAATTTTCCCACCAAAATTCAAATAAGTGGTTATATGTTCTTCTTATTTCTAAATTTTGTTCATTATTTCCATCCTTTCTCTCATCTATCTTTTGAAACAATTAAACATTGGCCTCCTCTTCCAAATCAAACAAAAATTCAACCTTTTCGTTCTCTTCTCCTTCTACTGGACCATTTCAACGAACTATGCTTGCACGAGTGATGAAAACGGAGGATTCTTTGAAGGATGCACTGCAACTAATGACTAAAATTCAAGTAGTGCAACTCAGAATGGCCAAAGAACAAGAATGGCAAGGCATAATCCTTAGAAATTTGCAAAAGTTTCTAGTGGACAATCACGCTAATCCGATCTTGATTAATGAAGAATCTTCAAGAGATCAAGTGCAAGAGGACAGCGAGGAAGAAGAAGAAGCCTTCACGGAAGAAGAACACGCTGAAGATGACGACAAAGTCGTTTGCATTGGCGAAGTGTGCTTTGACAAGGATGGAAATCTAGTCGAACAACATGGAAATTTTTGTTTCCACTACCCAAATTGTTCGGTTCATAGATCTCCCATTTTCAAGGACACACATTAGTTTCTTTTCTCTCTTTCTTATTGTTATATGATCTTACTTTCTTCTTCTATGCAAATGTAAATATAACAATATATAATAAATGATTTGTGTTCTTATATTTGAGTTCTCACATTATCACTTTATAAGTATTATCATATATGGGTTCTTAGTTAGGATAGTTAGTTATTTAGGACTAAGTTTTAGTTTTAGAATTAAGTGTTGATTATTTATGATAACACTATCATTATAATCACATGTCATATAGTACTAGATTAAGGGGGAGTTATATAGTTTGGAGTTATTTTTTGTTGATGAAAAATGAGGAGAAGTATAAAATAGGATAGCTAGGCATAGATTAAGGGCGAGTTATTAGTTTTAGGGGGAGAATATTTTATAAACAAAGGTTGTCATCATCAAAAGGGGGGAAATTGTTAGTCCTTGAGAAGATGGTTTTGATGACAACAACCTTAGAATAAGATTATAAAATAAATACTAACATTATAGTCTAGATATATATGCATATGCAGGATTTAACCATGCAGGTACCAAGAATGAAGACTGAACAGTACAGAGATTCAAGACTGAAGATATCAAGATTGAAGACTCATGAGTATCAAGATTATCAAGAGTTCAAGATTTCAATAATAAGTAATTTAATTAGAAATTTTGTTAAAACTCCTAGAAAAGCACTACCATCTTAAAATCTAATTTATTCATGGAATGGAATCCACTTAGAGCCTGTTAAAGGGATGGAACCCTAAGTAGGATGGAACCTACGAAAAATCTAGTGGAACATTGTTTTGTATCCACTAACTTTTATTCAAATGTTTTACAAAATTATATCTTGTTTTCAAAATGATTTCAAAATCTTCCTTTTAAAAAAGATCAAAAACATCTATCCTGGTTTTAAAAAACTTTAGCCTCAAAATAATCTTTAACTTCAAAATCAAATTATCCTTGGTTTTAAACTATCTTTTAAATTTAATATATTTAACTTTTAATATTTATACTTAGATTTAAATATAAAATTATAGTAAAATTTTATATATACCAAAATATTATTCTCTATACTTAATTATGTATTTTAACTATAGTTAAGTATATTTATAAAGTTTAAAATAGTTTTAATACAAGATAGAAGTTATTTTCAAAGAAAAAAAATTACCTAAAATTGCTTAGGCCTTTCGACAACTCCAATATACCGTTGTCGAAAAGGTGGCAGTTTATTTCAAAAATTTGGATTTCAAAGGAAGTGTCTATTTGTCATATCCTTTCACGAATGGACATGTCTATTGTTCTACTATAAATAGGGGCAGTTTTAAACGAATTTATATACATATTTTCTTTAATTTCACTCCTCTTCTTCTTTCATATTTCTTTACATATATTTTTACCATTACTATGCCAAAATCACCATTGAATCTAACTAGATCACCTCTGGTTTAATTCTCTATCACTATCTCAACAAGATCTCAGTGCTATTCAGAGTTATAGGCTTCTTTGTAATTAATTAAGCGAGAAAAGGTGTGATTGTAGCCTGTGAAATCAATCAAGGGAGAAAAGGTGTGATTATAGCTTGTGAAATCAATTGGGTGAACTTGTTGCCCGTAAAATCAAGTATCTCTACCCAGAGGATTGTGAATTTGGAGTGGTGTACCTCATGGCCTTGAAACCAAGGGTGTAATTGTAAAAATTGATTTTGAAAGGAAATCCATACTTGTGTGCGGGACTGGATGTAGGGTAACTCCGAACCAGTATAAAATCCGGTGTGTTCTTTCCTATATTGCTTTTACTTTATTTCTGCATCTGTGTTTGATTCTGTGATCATATCTATGTCCGAATATTGCATACATTTGTGTTCAAATTAATATAAACTCAAAAAGATTTACTAATTTCTGAAAACACTATTCACCCCTCTCTAGTTTTAATTCTTACCTTAAGATCCGTAATCCACATTTCTCACATTTGCTTGGTGTCAGCCCCTGGATCTCTTGGAGTCGCTGAATTTGAAGTGCTGGGTCGGTGACCAACGGTGCTTGGAGTCATATTGGTGTTTTCCTTAGGTCGAGTTGGTGATTACCTGAGTTCGACTTCGGGTCGGATCATATGAAGTCTGCTTCATGTCATATCGCCTTGGTTCTTGTCATATCACCTTTGTTCTTCAGCCTTCGGGAGTATTGTTATAGTAGCAGTTCCTTGTCTATTCCTTGGTTGCAATTTAGCAGCTGCCGCATGATCCCTTATGCCCTGGTCGGTCACCTTACGTAAGGGAAGTGGATGTTGGAAAAATGATCAGCTAGAAAAACGATTGGCGGCTGTAAGAATGATCATTTGGAAGAACGATCGGTCAGGAGAATGATAGGTTGGAAGGACGGTAGGTAGGAAAAACGATTGGCTAGAAAAACGATCGGTTAAAAGAACGTTCGGATGGAAAAATGATCGGTTGGAAAAATGATCAGCTGGAATGATCGACTTGAATACGTGGTGTGGAGGGATCGATTATCCAATCGCTCGATTGGATGGGATGGATACATTTCGTTTAAACATATTTCTCCTTTTTGAACTTATTAATTATTCAATAGGAAGCTTGTACATCCATGGCTTCCAGTTGTGCTCTATCTTCCGAAAGAGCGGTCTCTATGTTCTCTACTACTTAGTCAGCAGGTCAAAGGGGATGGGGGGTAGCAATGGCCTTCTCCTTCCTAGGTGGCATTATTGATAGCTTCCTTGTAGGATTTTCCAAGTCTGAGTAGAATAGGAAGCTTTATGAAGATGAATCTGGATCTCTTCCTCATATTTGTGCAATCCATAAGTGGAGTAGGGATTTAATGATGGCGAGAACCATTTCTCAATGAATGAACCAAAATATTGATGCCAAAAGTGGGCATCAGCACCCAATAGAATCTTGTGGAGATTTAATAATGAATGAAATTAAAACATAATAGAGAAAGTAAATAAACATAGGCTTTTATAGTGGTTCGACAATCCTGGTCTATGTCCACTTTGTATATTTATTAATCATGCACTTGATTATAATTACAAGAAAGTTTGGATCAACGGGATCCATTAGTGTAAGAATGAAGAATAAAATTTGCAGAGCCTAGGTCGCCGAAAGAAAAATCCCCTTTTTAAAGAGTGGCTATATTTATAGGAGAAGCCATGTATGGATCGGGCTGAAAATATAGTAGAAGAACATCCTGACCAAGACGACTCGGCATGCAAAATACTGGATGGATCGCATGTGATTTGATGGATCATACCCGATCCATCAAAAATGTCGCGTGGCACTTGCGATCCATGATATGGGTCCCCCATGGTCTCTAGTTTGTGTTTCCAAAGTTTCATGCCTTTTTGACTTGTAGATTTTGATATTGATCAATCATCATTGATTTTTACTGTCAATCCAACCGATCCATATCCATATCGATTCTCACTGATCCATGACGAAGATATTCCCTATCCGATCCATATTAAAGATGGATAATAGCCGATCCATTTTGGAGATGGATCATAGCCGATCCATAATGGAGATGGATCATTGTCGTTCCATATTGGAGATGGATTATAGCCTATCCATTTTGGGGATGGATTATAGTCGATCTACTTTGGAGATGGATCATAGTCGATCCATAATGAAAAACTATTGTACCCGATTGTTTTTTTGATTGAAGCGTGAATTTCATACTTAGCCAATTCCATAACGCTATTCGCATGAATCTGTATAGTTATCATCTTTAGTGTTGTCCATAATCAATCTTCAATCCTAGTAACTATCTCTCCAGGCATTCTACCTTGATGATCATGAAGTCTAACTTTTCCAGCTAGTCCAGATATAGCCAGGTCAAAATGCCAAAAAACAACCGCAGAGAGCCATCCGCCTTAGTGGTGAATACTATATCTGCACCCTACTCAGATATACTCCTACGAATGAACCCTCTTTTAAACAAGTCAATTACTTGCTCCTCCAACTCCTTTTGCTCTTTGGGTGTTATACGTCTCAAAGGCATAACTATCGGTCTGGCATTCTTTAGTAAGTCTATCTGAAATTCAATCTCTCGATGCACTAGTAATTCAGTCACCTCCTCAAACACATCCCAATACTCTTTATCAGTAGGAATAGATGGCAACTCATCGTGTGGAACCTCAAGCGAATATAAAAAGAAAACCATGACCCCATCTTCCGGCAGACAGCCGATCACTACTATTCGTCCCTTCACGATCCTAATTATCACCAATAGGTTATCGTAATCCACTACTACCGCATAATTCCTTAGCCAATCCATCTTTAAGATATTCTTGAGCCTAATGAAATTCAAAACAAAGCAATAGCAAATAAAAGAGCATCCATGATTTGATAAGACCAAATCATGATAAAACATACACAGGCTAGTGGAGCCACCTACAAGGTTTGTCACAATCAAGGTCGGTCAATTCTTTTGGGTTTCAATCCCAACTATATACCAGGTCACCAGATATAAAGGAATGTGAATCCTAGGTATCGAATAAACCATGCACAAAAACATCATAAATGGAAAGCATACCTAGAATAATAATGTTCTTCCTCTTTTCCTTCGCTGAGGGAGCACTCGATGAAGTTAAAACATTGTCCAAAGCGTATGCCCTCTGTTTCTGCTATGCCGATTTTGGGCAACTTTTCTACATATGTCCGTATTTACCACAGTTGTAACACTTTTTTCCCATCATTTTTGCAGTTTTTGGTTACGTAACCCTTATCTGCACAACCAAAATAAAAGGATTCCCATTTAGCCTTTTTTGAGCATTATTTCCCTAAAACTACTTTCTCTTTCCATTCCATTTCTTCTTGCCTCCACCACTTGTTACGATTTTCGCTCTTCTGTAAGGACAATAGCTGATTTGGACATGGGGTATAAACTTGGCTAGTAAGGAGCTTTCTCAATAAGTCTCTTAAATGGCTCATCGATGTGTCTTACCAACTTCTTCCCTAAATATTCGTCCAAACCCATAAGAAACTTCTTATTCTTTCTTAATACAGTGTCGATGAAAGTCATCCCATACTTTGACAAAGCATCAAAATCAGCAATATACTCGAAGGCAAACATATCTCCCTGCTTTGAATCAGCAAACCACTTGAATAGCATTGACTTCTGGGTAGCTGGAATGAACTTCTCCTCAAACCTAGACTTGTACTAGTCCTAAGTGAACTTATCCTCAGATGCAACGATAGTAATGACATTCCACCAGTTCATGACCCACCCTTGAAGTTGTCTAGAGGCTAACTTCGTTTTCATGGCATTATCTACTTCCATATCACCAAAGCACTGCTTGCAAGTATCCAACCAATCATGCACTTCGATGGACAACTCTGTTCTAAGGAATGGTTTGCATCCCAAGGTAAAGTAATCTTTGCATAACTTGGCAAAGCTCCCGCCCCCATCTGGGAATCACCACCAATAATAACATTTTAAGCGGATGATTGGGCATTCCATGGCATGTTTTCCATCATCGCATTGAACATAGCTTGTAAGTCTGTGTTAGCAGCCACTGAATTCACTCCTTCCTTAACATCGGGGATGGAGTTCCTCATAGTTTTTCTTGTTTGTTGGCTAATTCTCAATTGTAATAAGTCGGCTTGTATCAAAAGGGTAATTTAGTAAGCCAAAGGACAAAGCCTATTAGTATATCCAAGGCTCGAAGCTTCAGTTTAATATAACAAGATAATGAACGACTCAGATGTAAAGAGGCCATTTGCACGGGAAACAAGTCACCATTATGCTCCTCCTAAATAGCATTGTTAAAAATTCATATAAAGCTCAAATTTTAGCCACTTAATAGGCTACTCTAGCAATCTAAGGAGAAGATTCTCCACCAATGGCGTTACAGCATATTGGCTACAAATAGACGACAATCCAAAGGCACAAGGATATTAAGGTACTAAAAAAATTAAGATATAAAATCATATTGTACTTTCCTATATTGGAGCTCTCTTTACAAACTCATTAATGGTGGAAAATATGATTCAATGTGATAATACTCTCAGCTATATAAGAGTGACTAAATAAGAAAAGGACAGTAGACGTAGGGTCTTTCGGCCCAAATCACTATAGAAGTCTCGGTGTTATTTCTTTCTGTACTTTACCTTCTCTACATTTGTTATTGTGACTCTATGGTTAATCATTTCGTAACCAAAGCTTGGTTGCATTACAACTCGTTAATGTCTATGTTGGGTTCAATAATCCAACTCGCTTCTGGAGCTACGCCTTCGGATCTTGGGGTGTTAGCATAGATAAAATTTTGCACTAACATTTTTGGCGCTAGGAGGAGGGCTCGAACCTCCACACCTTATTTCCTCTTGGAAATCCAAATGAATGTTGTAGTCAATTATGTCTAGTTCCAAAAATGAAGAAGTCATCTAAGAGCTACCCCTCAACCTTCGCATTCAGCTGATTGAAGAAGATAATAATGATGAATTGGTCATCCTCGTTTTAGGGAAAAAGAAAGGCAAACAATATAATTCTATCCATGAGCTTCAAGCTTCTCAGATCAGGCGACATTTGGAATATCTTCAAAGATCCCTCTAGGAATCATCCCACATCTGAAAGATGGTTAAGACCTTGAATAATGAAGTTAGGAATCTTTCCATCAAATTGTAGAAATACGAGGGTTTGGTTTCTTCCAATAAGGGAGCCGTCCTAATCACTCAAAATGGCGAGTCCCGAAAGAAATTAAAGAAAGATCGAATTCTTACTCCACTCAACCAACGCTTTTTTCAGATATTCTCGAAAACTTGTAAAGACTTCACTTACACAAATTACCCTCCATCAAAGAAAGAAGATCTGAAGAGTGAGAAGTATTGTATCCATCATTTGACAAAAAGGCAAAAGATGGATGGATGCCGAAAGCTTTCTTAAACAGTCGAGAAATTCATACAGAAAGGGTAATTAACCTAATTTATTAAACATTGGTTTGAATACCTTGTTCTAGAATTATTTACTTTGATCTATTTCTATAACGCTAGGAGAATTCCATGTAACTCTTGCAAAATGATTGCATATTGTACTTTTGTATATATATGAAGTTGCAAGAAGAGTCCTTTTAATTAATTAAGTTCCCATGGTCAAATAGAAGATACCAGTTTTATTAATATGCTCTTCTCGATTATAACCTCTTCCACAAAATTTTCAAATTTTAGGGGCACCTCATGTTCTAGGACTCCTTGAAGTGTAATAAAAAAGTCTCGGCTTGTTTTCGGTGCATTCTTCTTTAGCATAACCCTATCTATCGAGTCTTTACTCGAAGGGTGCATTCAAGTCTTTGCATCTATGGTATCTCTTTTGTTATCTCCTCTCTCCTTAAGAAAATTTTCATATCATAGTTACAATTAAATTTAAGGACTTAAGCTCTTCCATTGATCTGACGGGATCAATGAAGAGTTTCACTTTTTCTAATAATACTGATTCTATCAATAGTTTTCTTTCTCAAACTCGGGTCAAACCTTCTATCAAACAATGTGATTTATAAACTACGTGATTAAAAATTCTTTTGTAAATAGTCCGAAAGCACACTTTTCAAAGGATTTATATTTCCTTTTACCAAGTTATAACTAGCGTTCCATATGATTGTTAACTTAAAATAGTTTTTAACGGCCGATGCCCACCAAAAGTGGTTTTAGATAGCCGACGCTCGCTAAAAGTCGTTGTAGATGGCTGACGCCCACAAAAAATGATTGTACATTTGGACCTAACGATAAGTTGGTAGACCTCGCCATAAGAGTATCCCCACAATGATGTGCTACAAAGTGTAAGAGTATATCATCTGGGTTTAAAAAGACATCGAAAAATAGAATGCATGATGATAGTGAGCCATAGTCAAGTAGTACCATGCATTGGGTAGATTCCCAATCAGATTAGAATATTGGGTAGATTCGCAATAATTATCGTCAAGTAGTACCATGCAATGGATAGATTCCTAACTAGATTAGAATATTGAGTAGATTCCCAATAAGAGTGAGCCGTAGTCATGCAATACTGTGCATTAGATTAGAATATTGGGTAGATTCTCAATAACGGTGAGCCATAGTCAAGTAGTACCATGCATGAGACTAGAATTGGGTCCCAATAAGTAAAGACCGATAGGGAAAAGTTCCTAAGTTATGATACCGAATAAATTATCGATCAACATAGAAGAGGGGAAAGTGAGAATAGAATCGGAAAAAGACGAAACTCCTAATTATGCCACTAGGCTGGCCCCGGACAAGGACCTAGTAATAGAACTCGATCGGGTCTGAGATATTGTTTCAACAAAAGTATACCGGGGGGAGATACCACACTAAGAAATGGTTTTAAAGCACACTCAAGAAAAGCGACGACATAGGAAATAAAATTGAAAAAAATGAAGTTACACTACATCTATATGGATATAATTTTCCTTCTTTTGCAATTTATAATTATGATAGTTTGTCTAAAAAAATGCTATAAGGAATAGACCAAGAAGAATGCCTAGTTTACTAAAAAATAATATGACAAAAACTGGTTTACAAAATTAAGAGAATCAGAGGATAAAGTATAAGAATGAAAGAAAGAGATCCTTCTAAATGAACAAGTGAGGGTGGTATGTCAAAGCCCTCCGAAACAATCTTAGTTTCATAATCTCGAAAGGAATTTATTAGCAACATCATCTTTAGCCTCCATTCCTCCCTCAATCTAAAAGAGATTGCAATGTCATTCCTTGAGGTTAGATATTGATTTGTGCCCCCACTCTTCTCCTAGGTGCCATTGTTGGAATATCCGCGGGTAACAGAAGCTCTTGGTGGTGTGCTCTCGGACCAAATCAAACATTTGCCAAGATAATGTCCTCTTCTTCCTTCAAATCTATGGAGTGAGACATTGCTTGGAGTATAAATTAAAGGAGTAGAACGAAGTGTCGCTTTGACAAACATGGGTATTGAACATCTTAAAAACCCGTAGGTTCCCAATTTTAAAGGAATTCCTGCCAAGATGGAAGATCCAGCCGTAGGTGCCTTTACATGGGCTTCAGGTGCATTACTTCAATGCAACTGCAGGTACATGTGAAGAAATGATCAAAAGGGCTATATTTGCCAAAGAACCGCAGCGGAGTGGAGCAGCCGCGATACAAAAATCCTTACCTTAGCTGGATCTCGCCGGTGCCACCTAAACGGTAGGCGGTGCATGTGTGACAGAGTCAATACAGCCAGAACCACACCTGTAACCCAAGTTAATTCGCGGTGCTTTTGTAGTTAAGACCTTCGAGATTAAGAGCAATTTCATCGAGTCAAACCTAGAAGAGCCGCCGACTCCAACAATCGGAGGAGGTGAATACCAATTTCCCGATTGAGGTTATTTTGCTTAACACTTGAAATGCAAAGTGTGGATCCGACAACTACCACGTGGAGCCTACCTGAGTTTGTTTTCTGCCGCCACTGGGTGGCCACCGGGGAAACATAGCCCAGACACCTCTCGGGAAAGGGGGATAGCCAACTCTATTATCAAAGAAATAAGGAAACCGATTGCCACAGATAGACAACTAAATAGATGAACATACCAGTCTAAAAATAAGTAAAAAAGAAATGGATCGGTATCGGTAGTAGTCGTAATACCCCTGATATACTGGCCATTATCTTCATACTCATCCTCTTTCGGTTCGAAATCGATTGCCGAGAGATTTACCCAGCAGAACTCTAGCTATTGACTTGGATGTGTTCTCATTCACAAGAAGGCAAAAGTCCAAAAATTTCATTGAAATTTAAATAAAGAACAAATAAAGAAACAACTTTGATGACAATTAGAGATTTTTGTCTGGTCGGAAGAGTCCTTATAATATTCCGGTAATTTTAGAATAAGATCTTTTATGTAGCCCAACTCATAGAGAGCTTTGTCACTTGGTCTGAGCCTATACCTTTTTCTTTGAAAAAGCGATAGCTAGAGCGAGCGGAATATTATTACCAACCCAGCGAAAAAGAAGGATCGAACATCCACCACCTGGGCGTACGACCAAATGTCTGAGACTTTTGCATATGCGCTTAACGTCCTCGAAAGAATCAGACATGATCAAGAAAGGCATAAAATAGAAAAATTCTCCGGGAAACGAGAACACATTTCACTACGGCTTATGCTTATTCATTTGTTTAGGCTCGTTACCAACTTTTACACGAATTTTCAAGTAGATGAAATCGGTCGAGTGGTCCTAGTTGGAGATGGGATTGCACGAGTTTATGGATTGAACGAGATTCAAGCCGGGGAAAGAAAAAGGGAAGTGATTTAGACAAAAGGGAAGTGATTTGGACAAAAATGAAAGTGACTTGAACAAAATGAGAAGTGACTTGGACAAAAAGAAACGAAGTGACTTAGACGTTCACCGTTCAAGACTTCTTGTTTAGGCAGTTCATATCATCCATACATAGTGTTTTGATCTAAGATTTCAATTCTTCAAGCCCATTATTCTACCAGAAGACTATAAGATTAAACTTTAGAAAGATTATCCTTGTCTCTGTTTATGTCTCAGATTGGAACAAATCACTATAATTCGTCCGCGCCTAAAGCCGAAACAAGCTAGCAGAACGGGGAAGTGAACAACATTATGAAATTTTTTTGGGCCATTGGTGAAGCATTGATTAAGTTCACTTCATTTCTCAAGGCACTGTTGGAACCTAAGTGAGATGCGTAGCTAGCATCGGCGAGACTCCTATAGTCAACCGATTAGACGTCCATCCTTGGGAAGTCGGGTTTAACCAATTTCATCGGTATTATAAGAATTTCTTAATTTCTATGTGAATCAAGATTGAGGAAAGGAAGTGATGAAAGATTTTCATTGACAGGAAAGGAAATGAATAAAGACCTTTCTTTGAGGTCTCTTGATCCGCTTCCTACTTAACACCTTACCAGAGGCGTTCTTCCTCCCTAATCTATGGTAGATTCAACCATTTCCCCAGCTTGAATCTCGTTCAATCTAAGTGAGCGGGTGGTAGCGCAGCTGTTCTATTTATGCTGAAACCAGGAAATCTTTCCTGTCCGATTCCTCCATGGCCCGGCCAAGATCTGTTAGCTGCAACTGACAGAATGACTCATTTAGTTTTTCATCGAAGTCTTTTCTAACAAGACCCCTAGACAAGATTTGCTCTAATCCCAAATTCTTGTTCACCCCAGATGATCGTGTTGGGTGAATTGTGACCTCGTATGATCGTGTCGAGTGTGCATAAGGGGCATGATGGCTTGACTTCATCCCCACCTTCCTCCGGCTTATCACCGGCAGTCTTTTCAGGGTTCAACACTCAATGATGGCAACTAAACACGAGGGTTGTGCTCGTTGTGAGACTTATACAAATATAAAATGCATTAATTTAATTCTTAATCCATTTCCACTTTTTTGTTCATTTTGATCGAAAAAAATCATATTAAATAAATTATCAGAGGATAAAAAATCATTTATTTTTGCAACCGGATCGCTCTCTTTTATAACCGGAAGTTCTCCAAAAGTATGATCGTTGTTGTATCCGTATCGAAGAGATGCGACAAAGTGTTCAGATCATTGTGCCGATGGCGTACGAGTACCGTAACGGAAAGATGAAACGAACCCCAATCGGGGAGTGCAATAGAGAACCTGAGATCTGATGCGAACAATGGGTTTAAAAAAAGAATTATTTTTTATTTTCTATTGGTTGAGGGGTCGATTATTCAGGATGTTCCATCATTGTCATCGGTCCTTCGGGATTTCATCGTTCCTATAGCTTCTCCATTAATGATTAGGCATGGCCTAAGCGTAGCAGGTATTCTGTTCGCTACGCCCCTACACACACAATGCTTTAGCTAGCACAGGAAAATGCATACCATGATTTTTCTGACTATCAATAACTGCATGCATTCCATAGTTAGGTGCTTGCGTCTTGCAAGCACTGCAGTCGCACCAAAGGCATCCCGCAAGGAGAGGATCATTTTTTATCCTATAGTTTCGGGCCATAGATCAAGCCAAGGGCTTGCCCTAGAGTTCCTAACTCATGGCTCGGAGTTCGGGTTGTTATCTAGGGCTAGTTCCCTCCCTACGTAACTTAGGGTGCCTAATTCAAAGGTGGAATCCGAGCCAGTAGTGAAGTAGCAGCTTCTGTATCAATCACTTCCATTCCTCTCGTTAGACCATCTGTAGTATATTAATTGGTAGGCCAAGTATCTTTTTAACCATCGGTATACTTTCTGGAGCAGTATGGGCTAACGAAGCATGGGGGTCTTTTTGGAATTTGGACCCCAAGGAAACTTGGGCATTTATTACTTGTACCATAATCGCGATTTATTCACATACTAGAACAAATCAAAGTTTGCTCCACCTTTCGTGTGAAATGGCTAGCCTGGTTGGTGCTGACCTAATGCAATAGTTGTCCGGAATTCAAGTTGATTATGTTTCGCTTCTTCCTTGGAGAAAGACGATCAAACAATTTCCAATCATGGTCCTTGCGGGTATATTATTTGGGAAGGCTGAGGGAGTGAAGCGGATATTCTCAAAAATATGATTTTCAATGTCAAAATATACAGAATAACTACCTGTAGCAGCTTCGAATAGATCATATAAAAATTCCCTTTCTCTGAGAATATAAAAAAATGGAATTGATCTAATTCAGTATCATCAAGATACAATTCATCTCATTAAATTTATAGGATTATGTATTACCTTATCCCCAAGGGTTGGAACCACTTCTTACGGGTCAATGGAATCTTTATGCCCAAAACCCTGATTAGATCTTTGGGTTTCGATTGGCGAGGAATAGAGACTCTAAAAAAGAATCTGCATGTCCCCGGCAACCGAAGAATCAGTTAGTGATTTTGGGTTTGATTGTGTAAAGGCAAGGTACTGTGGGAACAGCCTACCTAGTGTAGTACTACTTTCCTCTGATTCACCTGGTGATGGTAGAGAATCGGTCTTATAATCAATAGAGGGTCCTAATTAGAGGTCCAGTATGAACTCTGACCGCCCGTAGAAATATTGGGAATCGCTCTTCGAGTAATGAGTGTCTCTTGCTTCTGGGAGAAAGAACTAAAGGACTTCTCGAATAAGAAATGAAAGGCTTCTAAACAGTCCTTTTATATTCTGATTCTATTGGATTTGAATTTGAATTGAAAATTTCCATCTAAAATTTAAAAGGTGGTCCATTCTTAATCTTGGTAAAGTTCATCTTGCTGTGACAGGAATGAAAAAATAGACTTGTTTTTCACATCAGAATTCATTGAAACAGGGGACCAATGGGACGAAAGTTGTTGGTTGAAGATGATGTTATGCGGCATTCAGAACCAGCCAGTCCACCCATACAGATAGCCTGCGGGGAGGATGGCACTACTGGCAAAGAGCGTCTGGCAAAAACACCGCAGGCACGAAACCGGGACGGCCGGCCTGGGTGCGCAGCTTACGAAAAGGTAAGCGGTTAGGTTGACTTTGCCCCATTTTGTATAGCAGTATCTGAAAACATATCATGGGGACATCCTAATGCGCTCATGGTAGTTTTTCTTCTACCTTAATTTGGTCTTACTCATACTTAGTAAGAAGCCTATCGATATTGGTTTATTTTTTCTGGCATACCGAGCAAAGCGAGAATGGAGAGTTCGGGATATGGGAGTATTTTCAATGAATTTGCCCAAGAGATATGGTCAAGCCGCTATGAATTTTTTTGACAATTGGTGCGTAGCGGGAGGAGAGTCTAGTATATTAATTGGGGACCAAGAATAACCAATTCCAATTGAAATGAAATCTTTAGGAGGAATTAATGAAACGATATCAATTCAAATCCTAGGAAAGATCTAGAACTTTTCAGTAAAATGAAACCTCCGACCTCTTTCTGGCAAGGTTCCGTCGTTGAGTGAAAAATGGGAAATTCATGAAAAATTGCATCCTCCTGACTGTTACTCAAAAGGACCAATAATGTATGTATACTGGACTTTACGAAAATGTGCAAAAGCCCTATTTGCCTCTGCCATTTTATGAGTCTCCCACACGCCTTCGACGTAGCCAGACGTTGAATAACCAATTGCCAAGCACCTCTTTCCTCTCTGGATTGGGTCTTCTCCTGCCTCGACAGAGTAGGTTGCTCCAGCAGTCATGACTATCCATAAAGGGCTTTCTAGACATCTGATAAGCCCACAATCTTAATCGTAGTAACCTGTGTGCGCCCTCGTTAAAATGAAGTGGGACGAGGCCAAGTATATTAATCCTGATGCTGTCTCACAGAAACTCGTCCATAGTTCTCGAGAAACAACCAGCGCCACAGCCGTTACAAAACCAAGAATCCAAATGGAATCAATTTTACTAGCAGCCTAGGCGAACTAACGGATGCAAGGCGAGCAAAGTGAGTCGACTAGTCAAAAATAGACTTTAGAAATAGTAATTATTCCTAGGGCATTCGACTATTCACAATCGAAGCAGTCAAGAGGCTCCATTTGTGGATTTCGTAGGACCTGAGAGAGTCCCCATCGGAAGGGCGAATAAGATATTTTGTTGTGTCTACTTGTGATGTGCATGACTTGAAAAGGTAATTGAGGCATGCAAAGGTTTCCTCGGGTCGGACGGAGATTGGCCCTCGAGTACTAGACTAGTCTGATTTAGTACGAGTTTCGGAATAAACTGGTATTAATAGCATCGATCTCCTAGTAGAGACAATGCTATTAATTTTTAGACCTAGCTTTGACTCGAGGAAATTTCTCTTAATCTTGAAGGCCTAAATTGTTATGTTTAGCTTTTGAAGTTCAGCTACCTTATCCACATAAGATTGGTAAGGAGAGGCATAGTCTCGTTGAGTTTTTGCGTAGTTCGTAGGGCACTCCATAAGGATTGTTAAGTAAAGATCAATAAAGAGAAAAGATGGGAAATAAATAAGAATTCAATGTTGGCTACTCTAATTTGAGATATTATGTGACAATAACATCATATAAGGTCGAATGGTAATTCAAATATTATAAAGTCATCAAGAAAGCTTTATTCAGAATATTATGCAGGCCAAAATTTATAGAGGTCGTATTATTACGAGGACAAGTTTTTGTGTGTTTTTTTCATCAAGTGTATTATCAGGAGTATCTTATTATATCTCCTCGCCAATAGAAGCAGCTTCTTCCTCCTCCTCTAAAGGGGGCTCTGCTTCATCCTCCATAATGGCCTCGGGTTCCTTTTACTTTTTATGTTCCACGTACCTTTTAGCAAAGTTAGCTTCTACCATGGCAGCATTTTTCCCAAGATAGGTTAAAGCAAAAGCTGTGTTTTTGTCTCAAGGGGTGAGCATAAGCATCAAATAAGACTTGGAAGGCTCGTCTGTTAGACTCTTTCTCATGCTCTTTTCTAGCAATATAATATTCATCAACCACACCAGCCTTGGCTTTCTCCAACCTCTCGTCTCTTTCCTTTAAGTCTTTTCTCAAGAGTCTTGATCTTACGGTCCCTCTCTTCAGTATTCCTACCCAATTCCTCTACTTAAGTATTCATCTTCTAAACTTTAGTTTTGAATTTCGCAAACTACTTTTTCGTTGCTACGGCAGTAGCCACCATCTCCTTCATTTTTAACCATCCATATTGAAGGGTGGAGATTTTCGCTACAGTCTAGAAAGAGGCAACAGAGTAAGAACAAATGTTGGAATCATAAACCTACATACGAAAAATTCATTCCTACCTTGATGCTCTCCCGAAGACTATATTCGATTGCTCTTTGAATTCTTTGGGCATAGTTTGGAGGTCTAGCATGTGCTTCGATGATGGCATATAAAAGGTCACCTCCTGTAACACCCCTAATTTTATTGACATTATTCAGGAGATTTAATTAGAATAAATTAAATAAAAAATGTAGATAAGGAGATTGAGGTTGATTAATAAATCAGGTGGTCGTGCTTATTTAAAATCTAATGAACTTGTATAAATGGTTAGAAAATTAAACATAAGGGCATTATGGTAAATAACCATACTTCCCACCCTTATACTATTCTCATTAGGTAATACACGTACTTTTTACTTAAAATAAAATTTTATAACCGTGAGAAGCAAGGCCGACCATTAGGAAGAAGAGAAGCAAAAATCAACATAAAGCTTAGGATTCAAGTTAGAAAGAATCAATCTCAACCAAACTTCAATTTCCTTATCTAATCGAAGGTAAATAATAATTTTTACATCACTGTTTTAGTTTTATGATCGTATAGTTTTGGATTTTAGGGTAAATCTATTTTTATGATATATTGAATGATGATTTGCTTGAATCATGACTTATATGGATTAAACAAGTTTGCTAAAAAGGAATTATATACGGTTTAAGGGTTAAACCGAGATGAAATGATTTTTAAATGTCACGAGGAAAATTTTATGTTCTAGAAAACATGATTTTAGAGATGGGTTTCAATTTCCATTATTTTCTGAATTTATGTGGATTTTATATTAATTTTCTCGTGAAGAGAATGATTTATTGGGTTATAAATTATTTATGGTAAAAATAATAATTATTCGGGTTTAAAATTTTTATTTGTTGGAAAACATAATGAAATAGGTTTCTAGGATTTTTTCATATTTTTCCTAAGTTACTTGTAAGGTATTGGACTTAAATGTTTTATATTCAATTAACGAGAAGGAGCATTTTATAAAATAAAAGGATTATTTAATTCTGAAAAATTATGGCAGCACTTTTTTGAAAAGTATTTGTTAACCAATGAAAATTTGATAACTAAAGGCAGGTTAGTTGAAAATTATCCTATTTAAGTTAAAAACAAAGAAACCATACTTTTGGCATGTTTCAGCAAATTCTGGTATTAAACCTTTCGACCTAGACCTTCCAACAAGGTCTAGAGGTTCAAAGCTTTCGACAAGGTCAAACCAATGCATATGGTATCAAGTTAGTTAGTACGTAATGAATTGCACAGAGGTGAAGGATTCTTAGTTGAAAGGTTGGTTGCCGAAGGGGTTGAAGTGTGTTCGTATTATAAGCCAAAGGAGCATCTGCGTTGCTTTCGAATAAGAGCTTTCGACTTGGTTGCTTTCAACCAGGTCAAATGTTTAAAATAAAAATTTTAAACTTTCAACAAAGTCGAAAGGTTACTTCTGTTTTATCACTATTTTGTTTTGAAACCTTTCGACACAGTCGAAAGGTCATTGCCGCTTTTGTTTGGTTTTGTTTTGAACCTTTCAACAAAGATGAAAGGTTCATCTGTTTTATAACTAGCCGCTTCTCCATGCTTTCAGAAGAGAGACTTCGACTTAGGTGATTTACCTTGTTTACTAATTGAAGTATGCCTAAAGCTTTTGAAGCAGAGCTTTCGACTAAATCGAAAGGTAGCTTCCAATGAAGTCGAAAGGTTTTTTAAAGTAGATTTTCCACATGTTTTAAACTGAACCCAGTAAGATTTCGAAAGGTTTATGTTTAAAAGGTTGATTGCTTTTGAAAGGTTTTCTTTCCATTGGTTTCGAAAGGATTGCTTTCCAATGATTTCGAAAGGTTTGATTTCCAATGCTTTTGAAAGGTTTACATACAAATGGTTTGGAATTTAGGCTTCCACTATTATTTAATGATACTTTAACTAAGTCGAAATTTTCGAAGGAGGGGTTTTAAAATATTATAAAGGTTAGAAGCTATTATTCTAAAAATTTACGGTTTATGCTTTCGAAGGGGTCCAAGGGTTACTTTTGAAAGGGTCGAAAGCAAAGCTTTCGAAGGGGTAAAATTGTTTTCTTTTAACCTCATAAAATAAATGTTGTTTAACCTTGGGGATACTGGGGTGGGTTTAATGAATTCAACATAATAGTTGGGGATATCAGTGCTTATATGTTTTGATAATCTTTGGGGATAATAACGTAAATTATAAATGGATATAACCTAAATTAGGGACATTAATGGCAATAGGTTAATCATGTGATAGCATGAGATTTTGATTCATGTAGATAGCATGAGTTAAATGGTCAAGTGGTGGGTTCATAGTTATCCGAGGAAAAATATAGGATGTATGATGGATAGTCAACATCAAGTTGGAGATGATAGTCTCCATATGATTAAATAAGGGCTCATAGTAATCCAGAGAAAACTATGAGATGGTTGATGGATAGTCAACATCATGTTGTTGATGGATAGTCTCCATATGTTAGATGGAGGGTTTATAGTCATCCTAGGAATACTATGAGATGTGAGATGTGTGGTCCACATCCACTTAAGAAAAATGGAAATAGGATGGAGAGTCCCTCTTTGAGGCAAATTAAAATCTAATAGGGGATGGGGAAATCCTGAATGTTTGTAAGTATGCATATCATCATAATATTTTGAAAATGTATGTTTTAACCATTGTGGATGCAGGATTGCATAATATGGTTTTACAAAAGTTTAAGGATACTAGTGGGGGGAAACCTGTTCCGTTAAGTGGAGTGGTCTCACTAGATATCTAAAAGGGTTGAGATGTTATATTATTATTCATACCAGGCCTTATATATGGTAGGATGTTTTTGTTTTCCCCTTAAACTCTCGGGTACTCAATTAATTTTGAGTAGTTTGAGGTTTAGGGTTTTCACGTTCTCTTCTTAGATGAATAACGCTTCTGGAGGTGTGTAGGAGGTAGATAAATATTTAGAGTTTTCTTTCCGCCGAGTGTTTTATTTGTAAAGGCATATTTATTAGCCTTACTATATACTGTGATCAACTAGGGGGGCATCCTCATATGTCCCTCTTGGCGTAATTGTAATAATTATATTTTACTGAACGTGGTTAACATAGTTTTGGGATTATGTAATGAACTTGAAATGTTCTGATTTGAATGTGGATGTATGTTTTTTGAATTGTGAAGTTTTTTCGATATTTCTATGATCTGTGTCAATGTATCTAGCACTGCCATATTTGGTCGCTAAAGATTAATAACTATGGATGACTACAGCATCCGTAGCCGTTAGTTTTAGGCCTCAAAGTAGGGGGACGTTACAAGTTGGTATCATAGCATAAGTTTATGAAGCTTTAAAAGAAAGGTGAAACCTAAAAGCTTTTTTTCAAACATAATCCAATAAATTTAAAAATAAAATCGGGGTTTGGGTTAACGCTATAATGTCGTACTTGTATTTTATATATATTTATATATCTAAGTACATATTCCCCACTCTCTTAGAACGTTCTTCTGTATCTTTCTAAGGCTCGTATGCATATATACGAGAAAGAGGATATGGGGACAGGAAATGGAAGAGGAAATCTAAGTGGAGGAAGCACCACTACTAATGGAAATGCTCGACCTAATACTCGGAGAAACCAAGGTCGACATGATAACGCTAACCAAAATGCTGAGGCTAATGTAGGTGCTGGAAATCTACCAGTAGATGCGGGGATGGTGTATTGGTTATTGGCTAATCTTTTGCAAGCAGGAGTTGCAAGTAATGTTGGTGGAGCTAATCATGTGGGTCCAGCTAGTTGTAATTATGCTAAGCTGTGTAGAGACTATATCAATCTGGGAGAAAGCCGTTTGCTGGAATGGAAGATGCTGTTGAAGTAGAGAACTGCTGTTGAACTGTGAGAGGATCTTTGCAGATTTAGGCTTGAATGATCAAGAGAAGAGAAAAATGGCCTCTAGATAGCTGCAAGGGTTAGCACTTCATTGGTGGAACAGTGCGACGGCCGGAGTGCTAAAGGAAGAGTTGACTTAGGTTGACTTGAGGAGGTGGTTTGAGCAGAGGTTCTTGTTTGAGGTTGCCAAGTCGGCATTGATGAGGAAATTTATGGATCTTGTCTAAGGAGGTATGTCTGTGATTGAGTACGCCACTAAGTTTGATGAGCTATCTCGATATGGTTATGCTTTGGTTGACACAGATGTCAGAAGGAATGAAAGATTCATTAGAGGATTAAGGTCGGGGTTAGGTAGAATGATTATGGCCCATATCTGAGATCCTTCTAATGTGGTGGTAGAGATGGCAATTTTCCATGAGGAAATGCTTTCTATTTTAGCTAGAGAGAAGCCAATTGAATCCCAGGGTCCTCAAGGAAAGAAGAGGAAGTTTTTCAAGAATAATGGTGCTAAAAAAGGAGGAGCAGCCAAGAAAGGGAAAGAAGATATAGTTTGCTACAAGTGTGATAAGAAGGGTCACTATGCAAATGAGTGTCATTCGCGAGATGGAAGGTTAGTTTTAAGGAAGTATAATGTGCAATGCTATAATTGCAACCAGATGGGGCATTACAAGAACAAGTGTCCCGAAGCTGCCAAGGCAGAAAAAGGAAAGTTCATTGGTTTGGAACCATCATCTTCTAGACCTAATGTAGTAGAGAAAGGGAAAACTATGATGGAAGGTACACTTTTGATTCAGAATATAACAGTTAGGTTACTTTTCGATACCGGTGCATAACATTCATATCTCAGTATTTGGTTGATAGGTTATGTATAGAACCCATTTACCTTGTTACTTCCTTAAGGGTTGCGAATCCAATAGGAGGGTATGCAACTCTTGGGATGAGATGTGACCAGTTAGAACTTGATTTATTAGGTCTTCAATTTTCATGTAGTTTGTATGTTTATGATTTCACACATTTCAAGATCATTTTGGGTATGGATCGGTTGAGTAACTATGAGACTAGGATGTTTTGCTAGGATTTGGTAATATCATTAAGGCACCCAGATAGTCATACCCCAATCATCTTCTCAGTGGAAAATTCTTGTAGAAGTGTTGGTACTTTGTTAAGTGCCATGGAGGTTGGAGATGAGCTTAGTCTGGTTCGTATAGCAAGAGAATTGCAAAGGTATTTGAGCCGGCTACTGGATTACCCCCAAAACGTGCTATTGAGTTTTGGATAGACCTTGTACTGGGAGCTGAACCTGTAAGTAGACCACCTAACAGAATGACACCGATAGAAATGAAGGAATTGAAGGTGTAGTCAGTGGATCTTGAGAAAAGAAATTTCATTAGATCAAGCAGTTCGCCTTGAGGAGCAGCTACAGTGTTTGTGAAGAAACCAGATGGGTCGTTAAGGATGTGCATCGACTATCGTAAGTTAAATGAGACAAAGATTAAGAATAATTATCCATTGCTGAGAATCGACGAATTATTTGAACAGTTGAGTGAAGCCAGAGTGTTCTCCCAATTGGACTTGGCGATTGGGTTCCATCAGTTGCTAATGGCGGAGGATAGCATTCCTTTGACGACATTTAGGAGTAGATATGAATCACATGATTTGTTGATGATGCCTTTTGGATTGACAAATGCACATGCTTTCTTTGTGGACTTAATGAACCAGGTTTTCCGAGAGCACTTGGATATGTTCGTGTTAGTATTTATAGATGACATTTTAGTGTACTCTAAAGATGAAAGGGAGCATGAGATTCATCTTAGAGTGATGTTGGAGACGCCGAGGCAGAATCAACTGAAGGTGAAGTTTTCAAAGTTTCATTTTTGGAAGAAAGAAGTTAAATTTCTTGGTCATGTGGTTTCTGAGAAAGGATTGTCGGTCAATCCAAACAAGACCGAAGCTGTGAATAAATGGAAGAGACTAGAAACAGTGACTGAGATCAGAAGTTTTCTTGGACTTGCTGGTTATTATCGGAGATTCATGAAGGATTTCTTACGGATAGCAGCGCCTTTGACTAAGTTGACTAGGAAGGACGTGAAGTTTGTTTGGTCCAACAAATGTGAGGAAGAATTCCTTAAATTAAAACATTTGTTGACCAATGCTCTAATGTCAGTAGTTTCGGGTGGTAAGCAAGGATTGGTAGTATACACTGATGCATGTGGTACTGGATTAGGAGCAGTATTAATGCAGAGGGGCAAAGTTATTGCTTATGCATCTAGGCAGCTTAGACCGTACGAAGTTAGACGTCCTACTAATGACTTGGAGTTGGCAATGGTGATCCTTGCATTGAAGATTTGAAGGCATTATCTTTTAGGAGAGAGATTTGAGTTGTATACCGATCATAAGTCATTAAAGTATTTATTCTCTCAAAACAGTTGAATATGAGACAGCATAGATGGCTGGAGTTTTTGGCTACTTATGATTTCGGTATAGAGTATACTCTTGGGAAAGGAAATAAGGTAGCAGATGCTCTCAGTAGAAAACATCAGAATATGGTGTTAGCAATGTTGGCAGAATGGAAGGATCTGGAAGCTTTAGCTTGTTTTGGTGTGCAGTTAAGATTGACTGCTAATTCTAGTGGAGGTACTGCCGTGTTGTCTTGGCTAGAAGTTCAACCAGTGCTGATCGAGAGGATAGATTCTAAGCAAAGAGAAGATCTGGTTTTAGTTGAAAGAATTAGATGGTTTGAGGTCGGATCATAGATTGATGACCTAAAGGACTTTAGTCTTGACCAAAGAGAATGGCTAAGAAAGAAGGGACTGTTATGTGTCCTAGATGCCGAGAGCTTAAAGAGAGAAGTTCTAGAGGAATATCGTTGTTCAAAGTTTACGATTCATCCTGGAGGAACCAAGATGTATCAATATATGAAGATGAGCTTTTATTGGAAATGCATGAAGAGGGATGTAGGCTTATGCGTTAGGCATTGTGTTAACTGTCAACAAGTGAAGGGTGAACATCGAAAGCCAAGTGGGTTACTTCAGCCTTTAGATATTCTAGTCTGGAAATAGGATTCAATATTAATGGATTTTATAGACGGGTTGACAAGGTCAAGGAGAGGAAATGAAAGCATATGGGTTATTGTGGATAGATTGACTAAGAGTGCCCATTTCATTCCAGTCAAGTCAACTAGAACGACACCTATTTTTGCGAAGTTATTTATGAAGAATGTGGTTAGACTGCATGGGATTCCTAGTAGTATTATCAGTGATAGAGATTTTTTGTTTACTAGTGAGCTCGAAGAGTCTATAAGAAGCTTTAGGAACCAAGCTCAAAATGAGTGCCGCTTATCATCCACAGACTGATGGGAAAACGAAAAGAGTTAAGAAAGTATTGGAAGATTTGTTAAAAGCTTGAGTATTGGACTTTGGTATATCTTGGGAAGATCACCTACATTTGAGTGAGTGTTCCTATAATAATAGTTATCAAACTAGTATAGGAATGACGACTTTTAAAGCTTTGTATAGAAGGCTATGCAAATCACTAGCATGTTGGTCAGAGACTGGAGACAAATTGATCTTAGGTATGAATTTGGTTAGGGAGGCGTTAAAAAAGATTGAGTTAACAGAAGGATGGATGAAGGATGCTCAATCTAGGCAAAAGAGTTACACAGACAAGAGGTGTAAAGACCTAGAATTTTGAATAGGAGATAGGGTTTTCATTAAAGTATCACCGATGAAGGGTGTGGTACGATTTGAAAAGTCAGTAAAGCTGGCCCCGAGACATGTTGGACCATTCCGGATTATAGAGTTGCCAGGCAGTTTAGTAGGTGTTCATGACGTATTACATGTGTCTCATCTTCGTAGGTATGTACATGATCTAGAGTCTGCCATTCCTCATACAGAGTTAGAGGATTTGGTAGTAGAGCTTGATTTGACTTTTGTTAGACATCCAATTCGGATTGTAGCAAGGGATGAGATGAGATTGAGGACCAAGACAGTCAAGTTAGTAAAAGTCCAGTGAAGCGACAATGAGAAAGACTGTACCTGGGAGACAGAAGATAGGAATCGAGAGGCTTATCCTCATCTGCTTTGATGATATGTTTATTTTATATTTATATAGATTGTTGCTAGACTAGCAGGTTAGTATGGTTGTTAGGAGATGTTACAGATGATTATTGTGTTTACTAATTAGTCCTTACTGAACTTCGAGGATGAAATTCTTTAAGGAGGGGTGCTTATAACACCCCTAATTTTATTGACATTATTCAGAAGATTTAATTAGAATAAATTAAATAGAATAATGTAGATAAGGAGATTGATGTTGATTAATAAACTAGGTGGTCGTGCTTATTTAAAATCTAATGAACATGTATAAGTGGTTGGGAAATTAAACATAAGCGCATTACGGTAAATAACCATATTCTCCACCCTTATACTATTCTCATTAGGTGATACAAATTTTATAAGTGTGAGAAGCAAGGCTAACCATTAGGAAGAAGAGAAGAGAAAATTAACTTAAAGCCTAGGATTCAAGTTAGAAGGAATCAATCTCAACCAAACTTCAATTTCCTTGTCTACTCTAAGGTGAATAATATTTTCTACATCTCTATTTTAGTTTTATGATCATTTGGTTTCGAATTTCAAGGTAAACCCATTTTATGATATATTGAATGATGATATGCTTGAATCATGATTTATATGGATTAAACAAGTTTATTAAAAAGGAGATATATAAGGTTTTTGGGTAAAACCAAGATGAAATGATTTTTAAATGCTATGAGAAAATTTTATGTTGTAGAAAACATGATTTTGGAGATGGATTTCAATTTCCATAATTTTCTGAATTTATGTGGATTTCATAATACTTCTCGTGAAGAAAATGATTTATTAGGTTATAAATTATTTACGGCTAAAATAATAATTATTTGGGTTTGAAATTTTTATATGTTTGAAAACACATTGAAATAGATTTTTTTGGATTTTTTGGGATTTTTCCTAAGTTATATGATGAATATATATAATTATTTAAGATATTGACTTAAATATTTTATATATTTAAGTCAAGAGAAGGGGCATTCTATTAAATAAAATGATTAATTAATTTTGGAAAATAGTGGCAGCACTTTTCTGAAAAGTATTTGTTAACCAACGAAAATTTGATAAATAAAGGCAGGTTATTTGAAAATTATCTTATTTAAGATAAAAAAAATCATACTTTTGGCATGTTTCAGCCAATTCTAATATTAAACCTTCCGACCTAGACTTTCCGACAAGGTTGAGAGGTTCAAAGCTATCGACAAGGTCAAACCAATGCATATAGTATCAAGTTATTTGGTACATAATGAATTGGACAAGTCGAAGGGTTCTTAGTCGAAAGGTTGGTTGCCGAAGGGATTGAAGTATGTTAGTTTTATAAGCCAAAGGATCACCTGCATTGCTTTCGAATAAGAGCTTTCGACTTGGTTGCTTTCGACTAGGTCAAATGTTTAAAATAAAGGTTTTAAACCTTTCGACATAGTCGAAAGGTTACTATTATTTTATCACTATTTGTTTTGAAACCTTTCAACATAGTCGAAAGGTCACTGCCGCTTTTGTTTTGTTTTGTTTTAAACCTTTCGACAAGACGAAAGGTTTACTTGTTTTAAAACAAGCTGCTTCTCCAAGCTTTCGGGAGAGAGCCTTCGACTTAGGGGATTTACTATGTTTTCTAATTAAAGTATGCACAAAGCTTTTGAAGCAGAGCTTTCGACTAAATCGAAAGGTAGCTTACATTGAAGTCGAAATTTTTTTAAAAGTAGATTTTACACATGTTTTAAACTGAACCCGGTAAGCTTTCGAAAGGTTTATGTTTAAAAGGTTGATTGCTTTCGAAAGGTTTGCTTCCCTAGGGTTTCGAAAGGTTTGCTTTCCAATGGTTTCGAAAGGTTTCATTTCCAATGCTTTTCAAAGTTTACTTACAAATGGTTTAGAAGTTAGGCTTGCACTCTTACTTAATGATACTTCAACTAAGTCGAAAGGTTTAAAAGGAGGGGTTTTAAAGTATTATAAAGGTTAGAACCTATTGTTATAAAAACTTATGGTTTATGCCTTCGAAGGGGTCGAAGAGTTGCTTTCGAAAAGGTCGAAAGCAAAGCTTTTGAAGGGGATACTTTCGAAAGGGTCGGAAAATTGTTTTCTTTTAACGTCATAAAGTAAATGTTGTTTAACCTTGGGGATACCGAGGTGGGTTTAATGGATTCAACACAATAGTTGGGGATATCAACACTTATATGTTTTGATAATCATTGGGGATACTAATGTAAATTATAAATGTATATAACCAAAATTAGGGACATTAATGGCAATAGGTTAATCATGTGGATAGCATGAGATAATTAGATTCATGTGGATAGCATGAATTAAATGGTTAAATGATGGGTTCATAGTTACCCTAGGAAAACTATAGGATATATGATGGATAGTCAACATCATGTTGGAGATGGATTGTCTCCATATGGTTGAAGAAGGCTTCATAGTAATCCTAGGAAAATATGGGATGGTTGATGGATAGTCAACATCATGCTGGGGATAGATAGTCTCCATATGCTAGATGAAGGGTTTATACTCATCCTAGGAAAACTATGAGATATGAGATGGATAGCCCACATCCACTTAAGAAAAACGAAAATAGGATGGATAGTCCCTCTTTAAGGCAAATTAAAATCTAATAAGGGATGGAAAAATGTTGAATGTTTGTAAGTATGCACATCATCATAATATTTTGAAAAATTTACGTTTTAACCATTGTGGATGCAGGAATACATAATATGGTTATATAAATGTTTAGGATACTAGTGAGGGAAAAACTCGTTCCACTAAGCTGCGACTTCTCGCTATTTATCTAAAAGGATTAAGATGTTAGATTATTATTCATACCAGCCTTTATGTCTGACTCAAAGTTTTTGCTTTCCCCTTAAACTCTCATATACTCAATTGATTTTGAGTAGTTTGAGGTTTAGGGTTTTTAGGTTCTCTTCTTAGACGAATTAAGCTTCAGAAGGTATGTAGGAGGTAGATAGATATTTAGAGTATTCTTTCAGCTATGTGTTTTGTTTGTAAAGGTAGATTTATTAGCCTTACTATATACTCTTATCAACTAAGGGGCCATCCTCATATGTCACTCTTGGCGTAATTGTAATAATTATATTTTGCGGAACGTGGTTAACGTAGTTTTGGGATTATATAATGAACTTGAAATGTTTTGATTTGAATGTGGAAATATGTTTTTTGAATTGTGAAGTTTTTTTTCCATATTTCTATGATCTGTGTATCAATGTATCTAGCGCCGTCGTATTTGATCAACGAAGATTAATAACTATAGATGACTGCAACATCCGTAGCAGTTAGTTTTGGGCCTCAAAGTAGGAGGATGTTACACCTTCTAAGGCAACCCTTGTTATTTCTATTGCTTGCTTGTTTTTCTCGGTAAGAAGATCCGAATCCTTTCCCTTATAAATTTAACTTTAGAGGATCTAGAGACCTTTTGCTTCTTCGAGCTGAGAGTATGTTTGTCAAGAAGAAACACATTAGACCTTTTCTTGGTCCCCTTTCCCTTATCCAAGGAGCTGGCATTCTTAGAAAATGAAGCCGTTGTAACATGGAGAAAGGGACAAGGTTGAAATAAAAATTAAGACTAAGTTGTACTATTAGCATAAAAGAGCTAGTTTAATGGTTAATGAGTGAAACCCTCATTCTTATTTTACTCAGAAGCTTTCTTATACTTCCTAGAGGGTTTATGTAGCGACCCAACTTCCACACTCCAGGAAGTCGCATCGCTAATAAGAAAGAAAGGGATAGAAAAGAGAAAGAAAGAGAAGAAGAAACAGCACATCAGAATCTAACAGCGGAACGAATAAATTATATTAATAACATAAAATATTACATAGTTTACAACCACTATCAGAGTACACAGATATACATCACATACTAGACAGTTATAAACATCTGTCTAGTATTTACAACATAATACATCTCAGAGACAAACACAGAACACACAGCGGAATACTAATATCTAACGCAGAAGCCTCCTGCTCCATTGCACCTCCAATATTCGTTAAAGCTAACCTGAATCCCTTGGCTACTCGTAAAAATTTGAGTACCCAAGAGTTTATGAAAACAAAAATAAACTCCGGGTCAGACATGGGTCTGGTGTGAGTAACAGGTTAAAGTTGCTTAATTTTCAAAAACCTTTTGAAAGAAAGGTATCACGTAAGACTTACCACACATAAACATGGAATAGTTTTTACCTTATGCTAACCAAAACATTTAATAGGAAATCCAGTGATATTATAATAGGTCTAGGGTTTTCAAGTAAATATGAAATAGCCGAAATTGTTAAATTCATTAAATTCCAGCTACTAGCCACAAAAGTGGGTAATACAATCAAAACCATTGGCACTTATTGGATTTTGGATTACATACAATGGCAGGGCTATTGAGGTACCGCCCGTCACAGTACGTGGCCTAGATCACCGTACCGAGGAGCCACACTAACTCCCCTGCAACACAAGACAGGGACCATTCCTTACTGAACAGTCCCGAACAAGACAACCCCGGCAGTTGTTGCAATCAGCTGCCCCACACAGCCGAATATAAAGGGACTTCTAGACAGGGGTAAATCTTGCTCTCCAGTGGGAGCTACCCACGAAGCCTTGCTGCACCTCCCCTGTTTTAGCCATTCCCAGTTGATGAGGCTTGAGGTTACGATTACCTTTATAGGACACATCACTTAGAATGCTCATTGTCCACCTGACGATGTTCTGAAAGCATTCAATCCATACAAGTTCGTTCCGGGTTCGAACGAAACCGAAGGCATTATCTCGTTGCACTCATTATTGGAATCACCCTCGGAGTCAACGACAATAACCCTTGCACTCTGAATCTCCATCTCGAATCTATAAGCACTATTCCGTCAACTCATTACGGAATCACCTAGAGAGTTATACTGACGTATAGCCCTTACACCTCGAGTCTTCACAAAGCTCCATTTGGATTCACGACCTAACGTTATTTGGAATCGATGTGGTTTTCGGATATCCAAATATGGAAACCCGATCCCGGTCTCATCGAAATCCAAAGCGTGTCTATTAGGTCCAAGTTGTTTTGAAATTTAAAACAATTCAATTATATCATCTATATATGCACAGATAGATAAGTCATAGATTCACAACAGATAATTATCATTATCAAACCACAGATAATCCACATTATCACCATTAAAAGATAATCCATATCAATATCACAACGCTACCAATGCATCCATATCAATCCACATTACTAATCTCTTTTATGAGATTCAAACCATTCAAAGCAATAAATAACAACCATTCATAAGCAATGATTTATAATCATACTATCTATAATTAATTTAAAATAAATTAAATTAATTACCTTATCTTTAATTAATTTAAAATGAATTAAATTAATCACTTACTTAATATAAATCTTGCTTATATCATCATTAATTAGTTTCAAATTAATTAATTAATTAACCTCTAATTTTATCATCTTAATTAATCAATCCTGATTAATTATACCTTAATTAACTCCACAATATTAATTACCCTAAACCAAATACAGTAATTAACCTTAATTACTTCATTAATTAATTAACTATAATTAATTACATTTAACCTTAATTAATTACAATTAATTAATTGTCCTTAATTACTTATTATTGATTAATTAATATTAATTAATCAATCTTAATTACATCACTAATTATATTAATTAATGATTCTTAATTATATTTAATTAATTACTCTATTAAATTAATTACTTTCAGTAATTAATCTCACTTAATCCATAATTATTAATCACATTTGATTAATCTCAGTCTGTAATTAACTACCCTTAATTACTTATCAAATTAATTACTCCTTAATTAATTTCTGAATTAACTCCTTGATTAATTGTACAAAATAATTTAATCCAAAATTACTTCTCAATTCCAACACTATTCACTAATTACATCCAGTAATTACCTTTAATTACTTCACTGAGTAATCCCATTAATTACATAAGGTAATTATTATCAAATCAAATGTTTAGAATTAATTAAACTTAATTAATTAATTTAAACCAACCTTAATAGACTCATTAATTACATTAAGTAATTAATGTCTTAATTACTTTCATTTAAGTAATTAAACTTAAATAAATTTCATAATTTATTATCATAAATTAATTAATCTAATTAATTATTAAAAATTAATCATATTAATTAATTACTAAATAAACTTTAGTTAATGACCATCATTAACTATTATTAATTCTTTAATTATTTTTCTTTAATTACTTCTTAATTATCTCTAATTTGAATTAATCCAAATTATTAATTAAATAAATTTAATAAATAAGTTATTCCTTAATTATCCAATTTATTTAATTATATTTAATATCTTAATAATTTCTAAGATAACCCATTCCTTATTTATAATTGTATAAATAATTAAGGTGTACTTAGAACATTTAAATTCAAATTTCATTTTGAATCAAAAATTCAAAATGATATTTATTATAGCATTATCAAATTTTAAATTCCATTTATTCTTTCCAAAGTAAATGTAAATTACATTTATTACTTAAAATAAAACTTATATAAGATAAGTCTTAATTTAATTAAAAATTAAGTTTAAAATACATTACCATTTAAAATTTCAACTTCAAGTTAATAATCATTTAACTTCCTTATAAACCATTTATAATGATTTCATTTAAAAAGAAAAATTAAATTAAATGTTTGAAAACATATTTACTTCTAATAAACAATTTAAAATTTAACTTGTTTGGAAACATTTAAAATTTTGAAACTTATTTAAATATCCAGTTTTTACATTTTATACACTTGAATTCATTCCTTGAATTAAAGCTTGAATTAAACTTTTTGAATTAAACCTTGATTTCAAAATCCTTTGTTTTAAAAATACAAATTATTTTCTTAAAAGCTGAAGATTCAAAAACCTTAAGAACACCTAACTTAGATTTAGATTCAACTGCGGTTTTGAATCATGATTCAGATTCAAAACAGAATTAAATTTTACAGCAAACTGCAGGTTTTGTATATTTTTTTCTTTATTTTAAAAAAAATCTGAAACCCCTTTTAAATTTTTAAAAAACTTATAAGATTTCAAACTTCCTTAAAACCAGACTCTTCTGCAGATTTGAACTTATTCAAATCTTACTGAAATTTATTTAAATTTTGATTTAAAACTAAACCTGTAGACAGTTTTTCCAGAAACTGTAATACCACATACTCCCGAGCTAACCCTATGTGTGCTTCGAGTCATCTAGCCAAAATCTTCGGGCAAAACATAGAAATACCAGAGTTATGTCTCGAGCACAAAAACTCCACTATACCCATAAACATCAGACCAAAAAGTTTTGCACGGTGCACGTGCACCGTGCCTCCGGCCATTAAACTCCCTCTCCGGTGACTTCATCACATCAACCTTCAACTCTCCAATCCAATACATCTATCTCCATACACTTATCCACCTCGAATTTTAATTTGAGGTAAATTTCCAAAACCTAGAACCAGTCAGTCCAACTTCCCCAAAACCTGTCATCACCATCATCCACCGCCTTCTGACCACCGAAGTGGCAACGATTCCGGCTATGACTTCAACTACGTTCAAGCTATCGACCCACAAATCCTCACTACACTCGATCAATTAGAGAAGACAATCTAATCAAAAACACTCAACCCAACAGAAACTAGGTTTACAGAAGAGATCCAATTGCCACTGCCTCCTCGATGAATTTCATCATCATCCAGTATTTATTTCCTCTTCTCTGTTCACCCCTTCATCAATATCAAAGCTTCCGATCACCCAGAAAGCAGAGACCTTCCCAAAATCCCAAATTTGCATTTACAGTTCAACATAGGATAGTACCACAACCCATCCACTAAAAATCCTAAATTTTGTTCCAAAAATCAAGTTTTGATCTAGTTATTTAATTCTTAATACTGAATTCATAATTTGTTCAATATAAATTTCCACATTTTTAAACTTGAATCATTACACTCTGGGTTACAGAGATGTTTACAGGTTATTTTAACTTAACTAAAAAGTTTAAACTAAAACTTATCTTAAACAAATAAGTTTGATTAATTCTAAATTGATTCAGAGGTGTAAATTTATATGTTTGAATTATAAAGCAAGAACCTGAACACATGATCTATATAAAATCAGAGAGTATCCTTTAGGAATCACAAACATATTATAGTCACTGCATAATGTAGTCAAGTATACATTCAACACATTTTATCACAGAGAATAAATCATGCAACTTTTTATATAAATTTAAGCTTTAAAAACAGAATGTTACTCACCTGTCTGATGGAAGAGCAGTGAATTTTGAAAAAGACCAGGTGCTTCAAAACTGGAAATATGCAATTCTTCTATTTTTGATTAAAACTTGAGTGCTTTTAAAACTGAGTTGTTGAAGCTTTGAGACTTGATTTTCAAAAAGAAATTACATGTATTTTTTCTTGCATCAGGCATGCAGTTGTTTGCTTGAGAGAAGATCTCAGATTTTTGAAAAAAAATTGCAGGCAGGCTTCAGATTTTAAGGTGGTGGCATATTTGCTTTTAAACTTGAAGATGTGGAGGCTTTTGAAGATGATTTTGTTTTTGGAAAGTGTTTAACAGATTTGAGGGTAATGAATGCTTGCAAATGCTTTCTACTTGCATGCAGAGGCTACTACAGGATTCAGATTTACAAAGTTTTGAAGATGGGTTCAAGGTAATGATTTACAGGTTTACTTTGAAAATTAGTTGATAGGCTTTGAATTCGATATGAGTGAATTGATTATAGTTTGAAATATGCAATTGCTTTTGAATAGATTTGAAAATGTGGAGGGTTTTCATGCTTGATCTCTGATTTTGGGGTTTCAAAGGAAGTGTTTTCAGATTTTGTTTTTCCTTGATTCACTAAGCTTTTTATTTTGAAAAGAAATGGATAGAGAAAAGTATATGTATTAGGTTGAAATTATCTTAACAAAATAAAAGAAAAGATAAAAAATTTGAATGACACTTGTCATATACTTTTATTTATTAATTTACACATGTATTTAAATGACTTAATATGTTAACACTTATGGTTTAATTAATCCATATGTTAACACATGTCTCATAATTTAATTAATTATACTTTTAAATGTTAATAAGCCATATATTTAGTTAACTTGAATTTTAAGTTAGATGTTTAATATAAGATAGTTTAGTTAATTTGTTAACATGCATTTATTTACATGTATATAGATTTTAAAATAAAATAAATCAAACTGTATTTATAAATTTAAACTTATACAAATATTTCAAAATAAAGATAAAAACATTTGTACTTTGAATTCAAGTTCAAATTAAAATTTTGAAATCCAGTTTATTTTACAAACACACTACAAATTTGAATTTTGAAAAACAATAATTTTTGTTAAAAAAATTTATTCACTAAAACAAAGTATTATTATATTTTTAGAAATAACAATATTAAATAACCATAAATAACTTATAAAAGAAATTATCTTCTTTTTAATAAATTATTTATTTTATTCAATTATATTTAAAAGAAACTCAAAATAACCTCATTATTATTTATTTAAATTTTAAACTTGAGTTACACATATTTTAAATCATTTAATATTTATCTTAGGTATTTAAATCCATATTTTATTTATTAAATGGCTTTTTAAAAAGTTTAACTTTTAAAAAAAAAACAAAATTTCCAATTTTACTAAAGATATAAATTTTATAGAAAACAGGATTCATTTAAAACAATACCTATTTACAATATATTCAATATTCTATATATATTATAAATATAAAACAGATATTAGATTTACAAAGATAAAATCTATAAATTTACTATTTATTTATTTGAATTATTAAATTAATTCAAATCTTATTACAAAGATTATCAAATCAATTTAATTTTTATTACAGATTATTAAATTGATATTGCTTTAAAAATTCCGGGTCATCACATTCCTCCCACCTTAAAAGAATTTCGTCCCCGAAATTTAAAACAAAGGTAATTTAATAATCTATTTATAGATTTAATTTTAAAACACAAGCATATACCAATGATATGCTAACACACATAGAAATCAATTCACCCAATCGAACAAATCTGATTAATCAAATAAAGTTATCCAGAAAAAAATTCTGGATAAAACTTTCACGAGTTTCCCCGGTATAAAAATATCGGGATACTCGCTCTATAGATTCCAAACAATCAATACAATTAAACTACAGAGCTCCTATTCATCTATATCTACAGAACTAGATAACATATCAGACTACAGACGAGTCTGATTCAACAACCAAACCTCTAAAACTACTGGTTCCAAAACCAGAGATAGACCATACACGTACTCCCTCAGAGATACGTGAAACTCATCGATTTCCAGTTATCCAAACTGACAATTCAATTCTGAAAACCAATCACTGATCCAATCAAACACAGATAAGAGATCCAAACATCACTGAGCTAGCTTTCCAGATTTACTCAAAACTTATAGCTCCTTAATCAAAGAAAACCCCAACAACAACGAAGTCTCCAACTTCGAATTCCAAATTTCTCCGTCCCTTAACCACAAAAGTCTTCAGACAATCCTGGGCTGCCAACATCCAAACTGATCATCTTAACCCTTGCTGATTCCTCTAGAACAATCAGAACAAGAAATAACCCAACACAATGATCTCCTCAAGATCAATCCAAAATCAAAACACAATTCTACTCCATAACCAGCAGAAGACTACAAACTTCTCCCAATCCGGAAAAGAAAATCAGAAACACTATCAAACTGCTTCCGCTGCACAACTCTGATCCACAGTAGATAATAAAATGCTGACGAAGAACACAAGCACCAACTGGACATCACCTCCAGAAATATGGTTCTACAGGTCCATAAAGGAAACTTAGAAATTCCATCAAAACTGAGTTGCTTCATCAAACTCCATTTCTAGGAATCATTCTCCAACGAAACAGAACCACCGGTTCCACTCCTGGAATTCTAGTTGATAAGAAAACTCAATTTTCAGATGCTGACAAATCTCTGTCTTCTAGAAGACATCCAAAAAATCTCCAACCATCCAAGAGAACACACAAACAATCGCAAGTCACTTTTGGGATCAACCCAGATAAATTTCCAAAGGAAACCGTTCTCTCTTTACCAAATAGAACAACTTTCATTGGTCAAGTCAATTCGTTGAAGAGACGGATTCACTCATCAGCTTCTGAACTCCCTCTTTAGAAGAACTTCTCAGCTAAGACCTCCCTGTCGGCACACAGAACACTCCGAGCTGCACTGCTGACACTAATGCCAAACTTCTTAATCCAAACTCCTCGAGAAACTCAGACTTCAAAGTAAACAGAAACACTACAACATCCTGCTGTCTTCAGCCACAACATCGAAGCAGACTACTTCCAAAACTTGTTCCAAAGAAAACATCCTTTGAAAACAATCCATAGTCACTGCATCTCATCACGCAGTTACAACTTCCTGAGGTATCAAAATACCATCACTTGCTCCAGCTCAACCGAACAGATCCAAACCCTACTCACCAAACTCTGCACTTCAAAGATGACACCGAACCTTAACAGGTTTCCTTCAGAGATCGATGAAATACTTCAACATAACAAAACTTATTCGAGATGGTATTAGGTCTACAGTCTCGACAGATATACTTCCAATCTCAACATCAGACTCCAATTAATGGTAGTAATCGTGTTACAAACACTACTACCACCTCATCTACCTTTATAACCTATATTGGAAAACCTGAACAGGTAACCCAATAGATAGGTAGAAATATATATATATATATATATATATTTAAAATTACAAATACGCTCTCTCAAGATAGACACCACTACAGAGCCTAGGTATTCACTCAACCTAATGCTCTGATACCAACTGTAGCGACCCAACTTCCACACTCCAGGAAGTCGCATCGCTAATAAGAAAGAAAGGGATAGAAAAGAGAAAGAAAGAGAAGAAGAAACAACACATCAGAATCTAACAGCGGAATGAATAAATTATATTAATAACATAAAATATTACATAGTTTACAACCACTATCAGAGTACACAGATATACATCACATACTAGACAGTTATAAACATTTGTCTAGTATATACAACATAATACATCTCAGAGACAAACACAGAACACACAGCGGAATACTAATATCTAACGCAGAAGCCTCCTGCTCCATTGCTCCTCCAATATTCGTCAAAGCTAACCTGAATCGCTTGGCTACTCGTAAAAATTTGAGTACCCAAGAGTTTATGAAAACAAAAATAAACTCCGGGTCAGAGATGGGTCCGGTGTGATTAACAGGTTAAAGTTGCTTAATTTTCAAAAACCTTTTGAAAGAAAGGTATCACGTAAGACTTCATTTTGGATAAGGGTATGGAGATGGATGTATTGGATTGGAGAGTTGAAGGTTGATGTGATGAAGTCACCGGAGAGGGAGTTTAATGGCCGGAGGCACGGTGCACGTGCACCGTGCAAAACTTTTTGGTCTGATGTTTCTGGGTATAGTGGAGTTTTTGTGCTCGAGACATAACTCGGGTATTTCTATGTTTTGCCCGAAGATTTTGGCTAGATGACTCGAAGCACACATAGGGTTAGCTCGGGAGTATGTGGTATTATAGTTTCTGGAAAAACCGTCTACAGGTTTAGTTTTAAATCAAAATTTAAATAAATTTCAGTAAGATTTGAATAAGTTCAAATCTGCAGAAGAGTCTGGTTTTAAGGAAGTTTGGAATCTTATAAGTTTTTAAAAAATTTAAAAAGGGGTTTCAGATTTTTTTTTTTAAAATAAAGAAAAAAAATATATAAAACCTGTAGTTTGCTGTAAAATTTAATTCTGTTTTGAATCTGAATCATGATTCAAAACAGCAGTTGAATCTAAATCTAAGTTAGGTGTTCTTAAGGTTTTTGAATCTTCAGGTTTTAAGAAAATAATTTGTATTTTTAAAACAAAGGATTTTGAAATCAAGGTTTAATTCAAAAGGTTTAATTCAAGCTTTAATTCAAGGAATGAATTCAAGTGTACAAAATTTAAAAACTGGATATTTAAATAAGTTTCAAAATTTTAAATGTTTCCAAACAAGTTAAATTTTAAATTGTTTATTAGAAGTAAATATGTTTTCAAACATTTAATTTAATTTTTCTTTTTAAATGAAATCATTATAAATGGTTTATAAGGAAGTTAAATGATTATTAACTTGAAGTTGAAATTTTAAATGGTAATGCATTTTAAACTTAATTTTTAATTAAATTAAGACTTATCTTATATAAGTTTTATTTTAAGTAATAAATGTGATTTACATTTACTTTGGAAAGAATAAATGGAATTTAAAATTTGATAATGTTATAATAAATATCATTTTGAATTTTTGATTCAAAATGAAATTTGAATTTAAATGTTCTAAGTACACCTTAATATTTATACAATTATAAATAAGGAATAGGTTATCTTAGAAATTATTAAGATATTAAATATAATTAAATAAATTAGATAATTAAGGAATAACTTATTTATTTAATTAATAATTTGGATTAATTCAAATTAGAGATAATTAAGAAGTAATTAAAGAAAAATAATTAAAGAATTAATAATAGTTAATGATGGTCATTAACTAAAGTTTATTTAGTAATTAATTAATATGATTAATTTTTAATAATTAATTAGATTAATTAATTTATGATAATAAATTATGAAATTTATTTAAGTTTAATTACTTAAATGAAAGTAATTAAGACATTAATTACTTATTGTAATTAATGAGTCTATTAAGGTTGGTTTAAATTAATTAATTAAGTTTAATTAATTCTAAACATTTGATTTGATAGTAATTACCTTATGTAATTAATGGGATTACTCAGTGAAGTAATTCAAGGTAATTACTGGATGTAATTAGTGAATAGTGTTGGAATTGAGAAGTAATTTTGGATTAAATTATTTTGTACAATTAATCAAGGAATTAATTCAGAAATTAATTAAGGAGTAATTAATTTGATAAGTAATTAAGGGTAGTTAATTACAGATTGAGATTAATCAATGGTGATTAATAATTATGGATTAAGTGAGATTAATCACTGAAAGTAATTAATTTAATAGAGTAATTAATTAAATATAATTAAGAATCATTAATTAGTATAATTAATGATGTAATTAAGATTGATTAATTAATATTAATTAATCAATAATAAGTAATTAAGGACAGTTAATTAGTTGTAATTAATTAAGGTTAAATGTAATTAATTATAGTTAATTAATTAATGAAGTAATTAAGGTTAATTACTGTATTTGGTTTAGGGTAATTAATATTGTGGAATTAATTAAGGTATAATTAATCAGGATTGATTAATTAAGATGATAAAATTAGAGGTTAATTAATTAATTAATTTGAAATTAATTAATGATGATATAAGCAAGATTTATATTGAGTAAGTGATTAATTTAATTCATTTAAATTAATTAAAGATGAGGTAATTAATTTAATTCATTTTAAATTAATTATAGATAGTATGATTATAAATCATTGCTTATGAATGGTTGTTATTTGTTGCTTTGAATGGTTTGAATCTTAGAAAAGAGATTAGTAATGTGGATTGATATGGATGCATTGGTAGCATTGTGATATTGATATGGATTATCTTTTAATAGTGATAATGTGGATTATCTGTGGTTTGATAACGATAATTATCTGTTGTGAATCTATGAATTATCTATCTGTGCATATATAGATGATATAATTGAATTGTTTTAAATTTTAAAACAACTTGGATGTAAAAGACACGCTTTGGATTTCGATGATACCGGGATCGGTTTCCATATTTGGATATCCGAAAACCACATCGATTCCAAATAACGTTAGGTCGTGAATCCAAATGGAGCTTTGTGAAGACTCGAGGTGTAAGGGCTATACGTCAGTATAACTTTGTGGGTGATTCCGTAATGAGTTGACGGAATAGTGCTTATAGATTCGAGATGGAGATTCAGAGTGCAAGGGTTATTGTTGTTGACTCTGAGGGTGATTCCAATAATGAGTGCAACGAGATAATGCCTTCGGTTTCGTTCGAACCCGGAACGAACTTGTATGGATTGAATGCTTTCAGAACATCGTCAGGTGGACGATGAGCATTCTAAGTGATGTGTCCTATAAAGGTAATCATAGCCTCAAGCCTCATCAACCGGGAATGGCTAAAACATGGGAGGTGCAGCAAGGGTTCGTGGGTAGCTCCCACTGGAGAGCAAGATTTACCCCTGTCTAGAAGTCCCTTTATATTCGGCTGTGTGGGGCAGTTGATTGCAACAACTGCCGGGGTTGTCTTGTTCGGGACTGTTCAGTGAGGAATGGTCCCGGTCTTGTGTTGCAGGGGAGTTAGGGTGGCTCCTCGGTACGGTGATCTTGGCCACGTACTGTGACGGGCGGTACCTCAGTAGCCCTGCCATTGTATGGAATCCAAAATCCAATAAGTGCCAACGGTTTTGATTGTATTACCCACTTTTGTGGCTAGTAGCTGGAATTTAATGAATGTAACAATTTCGGCTATTTCATATTTACTTGAAAACCCTAGACCTATTATAATATCACTGGATTTCCTATTAAATGTTTTGGTTAGCGTAAGGTAAAAACTTTTCCATGTTTATGTGTGGGAAGTCTTACGTGATACCTTTCTTTCAAAAGGTTTTTGAAAATTAAGCAACTTTAACCTGTTACTCACACCAGACCCATATCTGACCCGGAGTTTATTTTTGTTTTCATAAACTCTTGGGTACTCAAATTTTTACGAGTAGCCAAGGGATTCAGGTTAGCTTTGACGAATATTGGAGGAGCAATGGAGTAGGAGGCTTCTGCGTTAGATATTAGTATTCCGCTGTGTGTTCTGTGTTTTTCTCTGAGATGTATTATGTTGTAAATACTAGACATGTGTTTATAACTATCTAGTATGTGATGTATATCTGTGTACTCTGATAGTGGTTGTAAACTATGTAATATTTTATGTTATTAATATAATTTATTCGTTCCACTGTTAGATTCTGATGTGCTGTTTCTTCTTCTCTTTCTTTCTCTTTTCTATCCCTTTCTTTCTTATTAGCGATGCGACTTCCTGGAGTGTGGAAGTTGGGTCGCTACAGTTTAAGTCCGATGAATTTTGTAGAAGGAAGTAGCAAACCTTGTTTAGTTTCCTTTTGGTAAGAATCAAGTGTTGGTATTGTTGTAAAGATGGAATCTTCATGAATGCCTAATACCAATCCTTAGATTAATTGGTGACAGTCGGGTCATGTAATGACCCGCCTTTTTCGACCATCGAAAGTCGACACTGAATACATCTACGGTATTCAAAAGCCAAACATCCAATCGCCAAAAAAGTATATTTTTAAGTTAAAATAAAAAGGAAATAATAGAGAACTTGGAAATCAAAATCTCATAGTGGAATCGACAATATATAATATAACAAAGAAAGTAAAAACTATCACTCAAAAATACAAAGTAGAGTAGAGGTAAAAACAAGCATGATTAGCTGGACAATTATAAAATTCCGAGCTTACAATTGCTAATAGGTAAAAAGTATAATACAGCAGAAAATAAAACACTACAATAGGTTAACATCCAACTCCTCTTTATTAACTCCATATCACCAAAGCCAACCTAGGAAAAACTCAGTCTGACCTGAGCATTATAATAAAATAACACCCGGGTTAGTCTGGAAACCAGCGTGAGAAAACTAAAGTAATAAGATGAACATATAACAATTCTGTGAGATGCCGCTAACACGGAATGGGTTTTTACATCATTAGAACAACATCCATAAATGATGAAATTGGAAACAAATTAGAACAATAATCTAATTAATAAAGAATGGAAATAAACAGTAGAAACAATCTAAATAAAAAGGGTGGATACTAGTAAGAACAAATCCCATACTTAATGAATGGGCATAAATAATATAGAATTCCAAACTTTAAAGAGCAAACACAAATAATTAAGCATATATAAGAGCACAAAGCGGTTCTCAATGAAATTAAGGAAACAATCCAAAGATTTGAATTAGTAACAAGGAAAAGAGAAGTTTTTCCAATAGTGGCTAGGAGGGTGCACCCCTTTACCGAAAGCATACCTCTAGAAATACACTTGAGAACTCCAATGGCTCTTGGACATGTCCAAGCTGGAACCTGTCCAATGGTTACCGAGAATCCGAGTATTTCACATCTCAATGAGCAAAACCGAACCAATCTAGAGTGGATGTGAAAATACCCAAACGGGAGCAAGCCCACATTTCTTGGCTTCTAGTCCCTCTTTGGGTTTAGTCATTTCCGACAAAGGATAATAAAGCTCAAATAAGCAACATATCGTCTAAGAGTGACCAAATATAAGGAAGAAAGAAGAATAAAAGTCAACAGTCGATAAATCAACTATCGGGAATGATAAGATGGTTGTTTTCACTTGCGCTTGATTTTCACATCACCATACTTTTAAAGACACTATAAGATATTCTTTTAAAGGAGAAAATTATATTTCTAAGTGTATTAAAACCAAGGTCAAAACAAATGTCAAAACATTGTTTATTATAAACCCAAAATAATTTAAACCTCGCTTTATTTTGAAATTATTCTTTTTAAAAGATCTTCTTATTTATAAACTACTATTTATAAAATTTAAAACAATATTTATTATCCCAAAAGATAATAAATCAATTAAACTACATTTATAAATTTTAAATCAAAGGTTAATCTTCCCCAAGGATAATTTATATAACCTTTTTATAATTTTTAAAATCACATTCATTTTCCCAAAGGTAATAAATCAAATTTAAAAACCAACATTAATTACTCCCAAAAATAATTAATCAAATTTATAATCGTTTATAATTTTAAAATATATATATTAATTACACTAAAAGATAATCAATGAAATTTATAACTTCCTTTAATAAGTCAATCAATTATGTTTATTTATACACTTAATTATTTCTAGAACACTTTTATTAAATTAATTGATTAACTTAAATACCTTTGTTAAATTAATTAATTAACTTTAAATATTATTAGTTGAAATGATTAATTACATTCAAATATCATTAATTAGAATGACTACTTATATTTCAAATATAATTACTTAAAGTGATTCACAAAATTCAAATGTCATCAATTAAAATGATAAATTAGATTCAAACATTAGTAATTAAATTGATTTACTATGTTTAAAATATCATTAATTAAAATGATTAATTAAACTCGAATAACATTAATTAAATGATTTATTAATTTCAAATATCATTAATTAAAATGATTAATTAAATTTTAACATCTACAGTTAGAATGATTTATTAACCTAAAACATCATTACTTAAAACTTAAATTCAAATATCATTAACTAAAATGATTAATCAAATCCAAATACCATTAACTAAATGGATTAATTAAATTCAAACATCATTAGTTAAAATGATTTGATAAATTTTAAACATCATTAATTAAAATGATTAATTAATGTAAACATCATTAATCAAAATGATTAATGAATTTGGATATCTTTTTTGTGAAAATACAAGCTCAAGACAACACACAAGAAGGGTTTAGGAGATTATATTCAATAATTGACGATATAGCAAAAATTGCTATAAAGATACTTAAATAATTTAAATAGAATATCACGATTAATTTCAACTAAACATCATAAGCAGCATAAAGAAATAAATAATTATTATTACCTAGCAACCCCTTAGGTCTCTACAATGCTTCCTGCAAAACAATGGTTACGGACAGTATATATAATCATACGGGTTTACAACAATTAAGTTAATATGTTATCCATTTTCCAAAATAGGATTTTCAACCAAACAAGCAATCAAACAACAATAATATCTAATCTATAAACCAAGCATTCAACGATAAATTTATAGCACCATAGATATTATACAATTTGTTTTAAAGGTAAGTGAACTTACTAAAATTCCAATTATCGCCGAAGCGTTCCGATTTGGACTATGTAACAACCCGGTATTTCGTGTCATTCGCAACCGCACATGTCAGACTTGAATTGCTCAAAATATCAGATTGTCAATTTATATTTGGCAAAACTCAGCATATACACTAAATAAATAATCACAGAATCACAGACACAGAGTAATATAACAATAAGCAGCGGAATAGATAAATAGTAGTTCATGAAGCTACTGTATAAACAATAGAGTTTGAAATAAAATACAACAGAATATCTCAAATAACATGTAGTCTCGAATACAGACAGATGACAAGTCTGATCAAAACCACTAGATAACCGAAAGCTGGATAGATACAAATGGATCTCCAACTGAAACTCCTACTCCAATGGTGAGTCTCAAATGCCGTGACACTCAGTCTGACCCGAGCATAAAGCAAAACACAAAACACTCGAGTCAGGATCAACATTCTTATATCAATAAATCCAACTCAAGTGAAATGTCAACTGAAATACAAGTAACTTAAAGGATGTTTGGGATACCCATCCTCTAAGGATCCGTGGAACTATATACTATGTAGTACAATACGCTATTATATATGTCTATAGTAAAGCAAAAGTATTAAAATACGTTAAGGCGTTACCTATATCCCCCTTAACACATTTGATATATTCTGGTAGTCTATACAATGCCGTATGCTTCTCCGTAAACTGGAGGTTTACACAGAGGACACTACATAGGTATGGTACAAAACAAACTCATAGAAGGCGTGCTAGGGCATGCGACAAGACACTCGAGGCAATGCCAGGGTAGATACACCATTTGCACTCCCGGACTGGTGGTAACGCATAGCAGCTACTATCGCCCACCTCATGACACACTCCTAAATCAAAGGGTGTACCCAATCAAACCACAAAAGCAATAGAATGATATCGAAGAAATGTGCCCGATCGGAGGAATGACCTCACTTGGTCCGGTATAACTCCTGTTTTAGCCGCATCAAGCTGACTCATGGGAGTCAGGTCCATGTAAATACCATACAGAATCGTCACCAAACAATCCTACTTCATTTTGGAATCTCCACCATGTACATATTTGTCAAAGTGGTTACGGTATTGGCGGAGAGTATGACAATATCCGATTCTGGTTTCTTTAACAACCAAACGTTATTATAACACCGCAGTCATTTCAAAATAGTATATACTTCAAAAACCAAAATATCATTTCCATTTCAAAACCATATCGATACGATATCATTCCATTTCAAATATATCTATTTCCAAAAATCATAGCACTTCAAAGTTATAACACTTCCGAAATTATAAAGCTTAGAATTTGTAATACTTTGGAATCATAACACTTTTAAAACATAACTTTGAAATTTATAACTTTGAAATCATAACTTCCCACTTGAACAGTTTAGATATTAATAATAGTATATATAATAAAATAGTTTATATAAAATAGTTTAGATTAAAAATGATTTATTTAAAATAGTTTTTATTAAAATAATTTATAAAGTAAAATAAAATAAAAATTAATTTTAAAAATAATTTAAAAATACTTTATATAATAAAATAATTTCCTCAAATTTCACATTCGACTCAAATCAATTCGAATTCCAAAAATTCAAATTTAATTCAATCTCAATTCATCAATTTCAATTCAATTCAGTTTCTCAATAAATCATTTCACATTATATCGATTTCAAATACAGAACCGAACCACAAGAAAACCATTTCAATTTCAATATATTTTAAAGCTTTAAATATTTCACAATTTCAAAACTAAATTTGACAATTTCATATATATCTCAATTTAACTTCATTATTATTTAGTTTTGAAATATTCACTTTGTAAATCCAATATCATTTAAATAAAACCTCAAATTACAAATAAACTAAATATTTCTTTCAATTTATTTCGACTTAAAATATTCATTAACTACCGTAAACCAAAATCAAGTTATAAAACCATATCCTTTCAAAAATATCAAATTCAATAAGTTTCAAATTGATTTTAATTAAATATAATTCTTAATTAAATACAATTTCAAATAAATTCAAATTTATCAATCTAATCTTAACTTATAAAAAACATTTTGAAATCTATTTTAAAATGTAATCTTACACAAATACTTAAACATCGTATTAAATTTATTTATATATTAATCTATTTATATATTATAAAATAGTAAAATTATAAATAAATTCTTAAAATTTATAATTTCAAAATTAACTTATAACTATACAATTTTCAAAACATATAAAATTAAAAATATAAATTTTAAAACCTTATAAAAATAAATTAATATATAATATCTTCAAATCAATATTTATTAACCATAAATTTCTTTTCCAAAACCATAGAAATAATTTTCAAAATATTTATATATAGACCAACGGTGTCTATATATAATTTTCTATCCTATGGTCAAGTGATATGGATATTTATCATTTCAATCCGTAATTTAAATATATATGGGTATATATCATTTCAACCCACAATTCCAAATTCAATTCAATGAAAATTGCTTGGGTTTATCATTTCAACCCATAACGATTTTCTCCTATTCTACAAAATCACTCGGCTATGTATCATTTCAACCCATAGGAAATTCTAAATTAACAGGTAACTTGCAGAGTGAGAACAAATATGATAATAGTATAACATATCAACATGAGGCATATATCATCAGTGATAAACTAAATATAATATATACAACAGGATATGGTGTCACATCTCACTGGTGAACAGTTATAGAATATGGCATATCATATATAACAATCAATAAATTAACAGTTCAATTTAGCAACATATTTCCATTGTCGTTTCAATTGAAATCAAATTTAATAAATATAAGAACGATAATCATGATAGATTGCTCACCTTTCGAGGTTAGAGAAGAACGAGAACGAAACGAGTTACGAATCCAAGCACGAATTTCAAAGCAAAGCAAGATTGGCACGAATTTGACGATCAAAGCTAATAAATAGAATCGATGAAAATAAATCAAATTATCTCAATATAAATTGGACAAAATATACACTATAATTATTATTATAAATTTCCTTAAAAAATATATACAATTTCTAAATACATATTTAAAATGGCATATTTACATATTACATTTTGAATTTAAGTCAAATCATATACTTTTCTCAAACCAAAATTTAAAATGCAGAAAACATATACCGAAAATCTCTATATTATATATATAATAAACTAACATCCTTTTATATATGTACTTTAAACAATAACAGTACAGCTACTATATAATTATATATATAATACTTATATTATTACTTATTATATTGTCATTTTTAACATAGAACAACATGATAAGCTTGTAGCTATGCACATAGATTAAAATATAAAATATGCAGACTTGTATAAATATTATATATATACAACAGTTCAAATAAATCATTACTAATAAATCATAATATAAAATATAAGCATTTAGAACCCTTTTAGTCTATTATAACATAATACCTAATATACATACATACATACATACATGCACACAAACACGCACACACACACACACACACACACACACACATATATATATATATTTAACAATATTTATTATAAAAACAACGCAAACTTATGCCTTATAAAATAAACAACTTCATACCAATATAACCAGGCACATTATAAACTTATATGATATATTAAAAAAATTGTATAAACTAATCATATATATTTAAACATATCGAATTTTATACTAAAAACTGTAAACATACATATACACAGTAAATATATACGTTTTTTTCACATACATACTGAAATGATCATAATATATATAACATATAAATATAGCTTAGACCCAGCATAATATATGAACTGATATAATTATGATACTAATATAATATAACACTTTATATAAAACAATATATAGATACATTTTCCAATATACATAACTTAGTAAACTGATATATGGAAAACTCATATATTATAACATTTCATACGGCAGACTATATATATAAACTATATATATACCTTTAAATATCAAAACTAATATATATATATATATATAATCAGTTTTACAACTAATACATTGTAACCAACAGATTATGCATATATACAAATACATACATGAACAACGAACAGATATAAAACTCATATAAGTTCATATATATAAATATATATGTATATGTATATACATATACAGCAGATCTAAGAATACATGCACATCAAAACTAAACAATATATATAGACAACTCAATATATATACACTAAACTTACAAATATATATTTTGACAAATGGATCTTGTACTTTATAACATTATTATAAAATCTATACATTATAACAACTTATATACTATATATGTATTGCAATTAGAGCTTATGCCATATAAATCACCTGACTATATAGTAGAGCTAACATATATGCAATAGATTTGATATATACCTATTTATGCAATTTAAGACCTAACATATTATATATATAAACCGATTGTATAACTTTTTATATATGTATCAACAGACTAAAAAGTATAAGACACACACACACACACACACACACACACACACACACATATATATATGAACGACTTATCTTGTTTTAACATTGGTAGGGAAGAGAAAGCACGACAAGGGTGAGTGAGTATCGACAACTGGGTAGGAGGAGGAACTGCTATAGAGAAAGAGGTGGCTCGGCTGATCTTGAGTGGACGAGGGCCGATAACGTTCGTGCGGGTGGAGGAGGGAAAGGAGATGTGGGTTTACTCGATGCGGAGGAAGGAGAGGCCGAAATAGAGGAGGAAAGGTGGGTTGGTGTAGGTTGGTCGAGCATATGATGGTAGAGGTGAGGCAAAAGTTGGTGGCCGAGCAAATGAAAAGTAGGTAGAAATATGTTTAGAGAAAAAGAGAAAAAATGAAAAGAAAAAAACTTACTGTGAAAATCTATGCAGGAAGAAGAATGAAGGTGAGAAGGTGAGGAAGAAATGAGAAAGAATGAGAAAGAACAATAAAATAGAAATGAACGAGAGAAAGGATAGAGAAGTCAGACAAACGTAAAAGATTGAACGCATAAAAAAAAGGTGAATGAGCAGCCCAACAGTTTTGAGCGGGAAAAGGAATAAGAACTCAAAAGATTTTAAACAAAGGTTTGTAAGGAAGTGAACAAGCTAATACGCATACAAACAATTTAAAATAAAATATTTTTCTCAAAAGTAAATTTGCTTCCATAATTGTTATGGGGAATAGAAAAGGTCAAAAAGCTGAGATAATAATTGCTGATGGCTATTGGGAGGAAAGTTTAATGGTCACAAAAATCAAAAGTCAAATTGCGGAACCGATAAGGAAATCGTTACGTAGATTTCACCACTTTCAAACTTCAAAACACAGAACTGAATATACCTAGAGATCAGCACGACGAGACGATCAAAACGGTATACAAATATTGGTGGTACGATCATTTTATCAAAAGTCGATAATCGGTACCAGAATTGCTGCTAATACGCCGGTAATATGATAAACAGAGCAATAACATTCAAAATTTGAGGAAATAAAATATGACGTCTCACTCAGAAGATGATTTACAAATTTATTATATAAAAATATTCAGATTTAAAAAACATTTTATTATCATCAATTATTAACTAATTCAAATTTAAATAAAATCACACAAGAAAATAAACTTCCATATTTTCAGATGAAAATTTACCATTTGCTATGTTTAAATATACGTATTCCTTAATTTTGCAATTCAAAATTTTATTATTTAAAATTCACAAAAATTCATTTAATTAAATAAACCGCTAAAATTTACGTGTCTTTACACTCTCCCCCACTCAAAATTTTTCGTCCTCAAAAAGGAATGGGGTAGGAGAATAGAAATAGCCAGAAAGGAAAATAGATTGGAATATAAAATAAGACAATTAATTCAAACCACATAAATTTCAATTTAAATTAATTTTTATTCAACAATTTGGTTTAATCCATTTTATTAAATAATTAAGTAATCATTCAATTCAAATTTGTTAGTTCAAATTGTCAATTCAAATCATATAAATTTCATTCACTTCTTAAATTGATTTCCATTCAATTATTTCAGGTTTAAATATTTTAAATTTGGCTTCATTTATAATTTAAATCACCCTTTAATCATAAAATTTAAGAATTAAATTTTCGATTTTATTTCAAACCATATAGAAATAAATATATGTATTCTATATATTAAATCAAATCTAAAATCATATACCTATATATATTATAAATCACGTCATACTTAAGAAATTCAAATTAAATCCATTTTTTCAAAACAAAAGCGGTAGCAAAGCCACTAAATGGCATGTCCACTCTAAAACTCGAAAATGGATGTCGATGATGCTGCAGTCATCACCGAAAATAGTTTCCAGCGACAAAAGAGGAGAGTACTGATTTAAACATTTAAAAATTCTTTGAATCAATTTCTATTTGAAAATGCTTTAAATAATATACATTTTAAACTTTAAAACCAAAGTTTGGAATCACCGGAAATTAAATTCTAAATTTCTAATTTAAATTCATTTAAATTTTAAATAAATTTATGAACCAAGTTTTATAATTTCATTTAACTATTAATTTCAGAAAATTCATACTTATATATAATATAATCACACAAAATTAATTAATTTTGAAAAAAAATTTGTGTCAGTTTGCCCTGTTCAAGTGTTTTGAAATTCCTATCGATAGCGTTAATCAGACGAATCGATTGAAACCCCAAATCAACATTAACAACTCAAACAACACAATATATAAACATTTTATATTAATACAAACACACTTCCTCACTCGATGATTCAAAAAAAAGGATTTCAAAATAAGGATAGAGATTCAAATTCAAGGGAACCCTAAATCAAAGAGAATTCTAACTAGAAGATTTGCTTGAAATAAAGATAAGATGATAGAAAGATTAATATACTAATATTAACCATGGGTGACCTTAACCGAATCAACCATGAGTTCAAGAATAAGATCGATGCAGAATTCTAAGGCAAATCGACATCCGATCAATAGAATTCGGGAATAGGGAGAGATAACAGCACCTAAACCGAGGATACAGAAATCTTCGGTGAATCAATGCCTATTGTAAAGGAGTTTCACCCCTTTACAAATTATCCAGTGGATCTATGGGATACTCCAGAATTATGAACAATAGAATAAGGAGAGGAAAGAATGGATTTTGGAACCGAGGGGGAACGTTCCAAAATTCAAAGGAAAGCCGAATCACAGAGGAAGAACTCAAGCTCGAACGAAAGTGATTCCGTAATTAAATTTACACTATATGTTGAGTTTTGCCTAAAACCAAAGCTCTGTACCAACTGTAACGACCCAGTATTTCATGCCAATCACATCCGCACATGTCGGACTTGAATTGCTCAAAATATCAGATTGTTAATTTATATTTGGCAGAACTCAACATATACAGTAAATAAATAATCACAGAATAATAGACACAGAGTTATATAACAATAAGCAGCGGAATAGATAAATAGTAGTTCATAAAGCTACCATATAAACAACAGAGTTTGAAATAACATACAACAGAATATCTCAAATACAATGTAGTATCGAATATAGACAGATGACAAGTCTGAACAAAACCACAAGATAGCTAAAGCTGAATAGATACAGATGGATCTCCAAGTGAAGCTCCAACTCCAAAGGTGAGTCTCAAATGTTGTGACACTCAGTCCAACCCGAGCGTAAAGCAAAACACAAAACACTCAAGTCAGGATTAATATTCTTATACCAATAAATCTAACTCAAGTGAAATATTAACTGAAATATAAGTAACTTAAAGGATGTTTGGGAATCCTCCAAGGATCCGTGGAACAATCTACTATGTGGTACAATACGCTATTATAATATGTCTATAGTAAAGTAAAAGTATTAAAATAGCTTTAAGGCATTACCCGTATCCCCTGAACACATTTTATATATTCCCATAGTCTATACAATGTCGTACGCTCCTCCGTAAACTGGAGGTTTACATAGAGGATACCACATAGGTATGGTACAAAACAAACTCGTAGAAGGCACGCTAGGGCATGCGAAAAGGCACTTGAGGAAATGTTAGGGTAAATATACCATTTGCACTCCCGGACTGGTGGTAACGCATAGCAGCTACTATCGCCCACCTCGTGACACACTCCCAAATCAAAGGGTGCACCCAATCAAATCACAAAAGCAATAGAATGATATCGAAGAAATGAGCCCGATCGGAGGAAGGGCCTCACTTGGCCCAGTATAGCTCCTGTTTTAGCCGCATCAGGCTGACTCATGGGAGTCGGGTCTATGTAAATACCATATAGAATCGTCACCAAATCATCCTACTACATTTTGGAATCTCCAGCACGTACACAATTGTTAAAGTGGTTTCCGGTATTGGCAGAGAGTATGACAATATCCGATCCCGGTCTCTTTAACAACCAAATGTTATTATAACACCGCGGTCATTTCAAAACAGTATATACTTCAAAAACCAAAATATCATTTCCATTTTAAAATCGTATCAATATGATATCATCTCCATTTCAAATATATCCATTTCCTAAAATCATAGCACTTCAAAGTTATAACACTTTCGAAATTATAAAGCTTAGAATTTATAACACGTTGGAAATCATAACACTTTGAAAACATAACTTTGAAATTTATAACTTTGAAATCATAAATTCCCACACGTTTTAGATATTAATAATAGTATATATAATAAAATGGTTTAAAAAATAGTTAATTTTAAAAATGATTTATTTAAAATAGTTTTTATTAAAATAAATTAGTAAAATAAAAAAAAAATTTAAGAATACTTTATATATAAAATAGTTTCCTCAAATTTCACAATCGATTCGAATCAATTCAAATTTCGAATTCCAAAAATTCATATTTAATTCAATCTCAATTCATCAATTTCAATTCAATTCAGTTTCTCAATAAATCATTTCAAATTATATCGATTTCGAATACATATTTGAACCACAAAATAAACCATTTCAATTTCAATACATTTCAAAGCTTTAAATATTCCACAATTTCAAAACTAAATTTGATAATTCCATATATATCTTAATTTAACTTCATTATTATTTAGTTTTGAAATATTGACTTGATAAATCCAATATCATTTAAATGAAATCTCAAATTAAAAATTAACTAAATATTTCTTTCAATTTATTTAAACTTAAAATATTCATTAACCACCTTAACCCAAAATTAAGTTATAAAGCTATATCTTTTCAAAAATCTCAAATTTAATAAGTTTCAAATTGATTTTAATTAAATATAACTCTTAATTAAATACAATTTCAAATAAATTCAAATTTATCAATACAATCTTAACTTATAAAAATCGTTTTGAAATCTATTTTAAAATATAATCTTAAATAAATACTTAAACATCTTATTAAATTTATTTATATATTAAATCTGTTTATATACTCTAAAATAGTAAAATTATAGATAAATTCTTAAAATTTATAATTCCAAAATTAACTTATAACTATACAATTTTCAAAACATATAGATTTAAAAATCTAAATTTTAAAACCTTATAAAAATACATTTATATATAATATCTTGAAATCAATATTTATTAACCATTGTCGTTTCAATTTAGCAGCGTATTTCCATTGTCATTTCAATTGAAATCAAATTTAATAAATATAAGAACGTTAATCGTAAGTGATTGCTCACCTTTTGAGGTATGGGAAGAATGGGAATGAGATGAGTTACGAATCCAAACACGAATTTCAAAGCAAAACAAGATTGGCTCGAATTCAATGATCAAAGCTGATAAATAGAATCGATGAAAATAAATCAAATTAGCTTGATATAAATTGGACAAAATATATACTATTATTATTATAAATTTCCTTAAAACAAATATTCAATTTTTAAATACATTTTTAAAATGATATATTTACATATTACATTTGGAATTTAAGTCAAAGCATATACTTTTCTCAAACCAAAATTTAAAATGAAGAAAATATAAACCAAAAATCTCTGTATTATATATATAGTAAACTAACATCCTTTTATATATGTACTTTAAACAATAGTAGTACAACTACTATATAATTATATATAATTCTTATATTGTTACTTATCATATTTTCATTTTTAACATAGAACAACATGATAAGCTTACAGCTATGCGCATAGATTAAAACATAAAATATGTAGACTTGTATAACTATAATATATATATATATATACAGTTCAAATAAATCATTATTAGTAAATCATAACATAAAATATAAGCATTTTGAACCTTTTTACTCTATTATAACATAATACATATTATATATATTTAACAATATTTATTATAAAAACAATACAAACTTATGCCTTATAAAACAAACAACTTCATACCAATATAACCAGGCACGTTATAAACTTATATGACATATTAAGAAATTTGTATAAACTAATCATATATACTTAAACACGTCGAATTTTGTACTAAAAACTATAAACATATATATACACACCATAAACATTTAAGTTTTTCTTCATGTACATACTGAAATGATCATAATGTATATTACATATCAATATAGCTTATACCCAACAGAATATATGAACTAATATACTTATGAGACTCATATAATATAATACTTTATATAAAATAGTATATAGATACATTTGCCAATATACATAACTTAGTAAATTAATATATCGCAAACTTATATAATATAACATTTCGTACGGCAGACTATATATATAAACTATATATGTACATTTAAATATCAAAACTAATATATATATATAATCATTTATTTAACTAATATGTAACAAATCGATTATAAATATATACAAATACATACATTAACAACGAAAAGATATAAAACTCATATAAGTTCATATATATATAGATATATATATACACATATACAGCAGATCCAGGAATACATGCAGACCAGAACTAAACAAAATATGCAGACAACTCAATTAATATATATATATACTAAACTTACAAATATATATTTTGACAAATGGATCTTATACTTTATAACATTATTATAAAATCTGTACATTATAACAACTTATGTACTATATAGGTATTGCAATTAGAACTTATGCCATATAAATCACCTGACTATATAGTAGAGCTAACATATATGCAACATTATATACCTATATATACAATTTAAGAACTAACCTATTATATATATAAACCGATTGTATAACTTTTTATATATGCATCAACAGACCAAAAAGTATAAACTATATATATATATATATATATATATATATATATATATATATATATATATATATATATATTGTGTGTGTGTGTGCGTGTGTGTGTGTGTATGAACAACTTATCTTGTTTTAACATTAGTAGGGAAGAGAAAGCATGGCCAGGGTGAGTGAGTCTTGGCCGCTGGGTAGGGAGGAGGAACGGCCGAAGGGAAAGAGGACGCTCGGCTGATCTTGAGTGGATAAGGGCCGATGGCATTCGTGCGGGTGGAGGAGGGGAAGGAGTTGTGGGATTACTCGGCGCGTAGGAGAAGGGAGTGGCCGAAGTGGAAGGGGAAAGAAGGGTTGGTGTAGGTTGGTCGAGCATATGATGGTGGAGGTACGGAAAAAGTTGGTGGCCAAACAAACGAAAAGAAGGTAGAAAAATGTTTAGAGGAAAAGAAAAAAATGAAAAAAAAATTACTGTGAAAATCTATGCTGGAAGAAGAATGAAAGTGAGAAGGTGAGAAAGAAATGGGAAAGAATGAGAAAGAACAGTAAAATAGAAATGAACGAGAGAAAGAATAGAGAAGTCAGGAAAACGTAAAAGATTGACCGCATAAAAAAACGTGAATGAGCAGCCCAACAGTTTTGAGCGTGAAAAGGAATAAGAACTCAAAAAATTTTGAATGAAGGTTTGTGAGGAAGTGAACAAGATAATATGCATACGAACAGTTTAAAATAAAATATTTTTCTCAAAAGTAAATTTGGTTCCATAATTGTTATGGGGAATAGAAAAGTTCAAAAAGCTGACATAATAATTGCTGATGGCTGTTGGGTCAAAAGTCAAATTGCGGAACCAAAACAGAAATCCTTTCGTAGATTTCACCACTTTCCGGACTTTAAAACACAGAATTTAATGTACCACAGAGATCAGCACAATGAGACGATCAAAATAGTATATAGATATTAGTGGTACAATCATTTTATCAAAAGTCGGTAATCGTTACCAGAAATGCTGCTAATACGCCGGAAATAAGATAAACGGAGAAATAGCAGTCAAAATTTAGGGAAATAGAATATTACGTCTCACTCAGAAGATAATTTACAAATTTATAATATAAAAATATTTGGATTTGAAAAACTTTTTATTATCATCAATTATTAACCGATTTAAATTTAAATAAAATTACATAAGAAAATAAACTTCCATATTTTCAGATGAAAATTTACCATTTAATGTGTTTAAATATACGTATTCCAAATATTAAATTTTCAATTAAAAATTTTATTATTTAAAATTTCACAAAAATTCAATTAATTAAATAAGTAAAACCACTAAAATTTACGAGTTGTTACAGACTAAAAACGAACGGGCATTCGATTTTAGCACAAAATTCCATTAGCTTCAAACTCCATCAATCCAATTCCAAAACGTAGTTAATTCTTCTGCGAGTACAATGCAACTCCCCGCGTTCAATTTGAATCTCGTATGAACAAGATATATAATTTATAAGAAATTGGACTAATGGAATTAATTAATTTACATTAATAATTTAATTATCACTTAAATCACCTAATTAAACATCTTCTTCGCCCCATACATTCAAGGCCATGCACACGTATATGTACGGATACTCCCAAACAATTTGATTCTTCCGCCAACTCGTTCTCTCTTGATTTTCAACGAAACCAACTTCTGTTGCCTCCATCGACTTCCCTTCCACGATCTCTACACCTCCATCAACATGGATCATAGCTTGACGCACCCTACCAGGATGCGACCTGGAAGCTCGAACCATAACCAATGAAGTTCGTGATTTGATCTAAGCCGTCGATCTTTACCAGACTCCGCCTGAACATATGCCACTTCACGAGGAAATTGACGAAAATTGCCTTTCAGCTTAACTCCCCCCAACAACCTCACAATTTGAAACCCTAGTTTTAAGCTTTTACCGTGAAGACGTCAATCTCTACAATCCCAAATGCAAGCTACCAAAAGGTATGGATTCAAAGAGCTATTGATTAGGAGTTCAAAGAATCTTACTTCATGATTTTAGATGGTGCGTAGATTTGGATTTTAATTTTGGATAGGAGCTTTCTTTTCCTATTTTCTTTTTTGGCATGAAATGAATGGAAAATGGTATGAGCGAGACAAAGTTGTGTGCTACTTGTACCAAAATTTATAAGTTAGGCTTATAATTCAAAACTTTCGACATTTCACTACACAGTTATTCCGTTCGCGTACGGACCACCAACGACGAAACAAAAATATGGCCGCGCTCGTAACAATGACATGATATCAGAATGATAATAAAATGAATTGGTTATTGGATTCTATAAAATCACAAAAGCATAGTCATTTGTCAATAAATCGTCAAATGAATAATTTTGACAAATTCCAAATCAAATATTATGGAAAAATTGATAAATTAAATTAAAAATACATCAATAGAAATCGAGTCATGAAAATAAAAATAAATTTTCAGATTATTTATTCCAACAATTTATTACTGCAAAAAAGTTTACAAAATGAACTCACCAATATTATTCGTTAATTAAAGGTAGTTAAATAAAATTATTAAATCCATTTAATTAATGTTTAGTTCACAAATACAAATATTCAAGTAATCCCTATATATGAATGTAGGTTATTAAATTTCCAAAATCCAGTTATTTAAATATGTAAAACCAATTAAATATTTGAAATCCAATGATCAAAATTATGAGTTGTTACATTCTCTCCGTTAATAGAATTTCATTCCTAAAATTTCCAAGGAAGAAATGACACCAAACCTTTATGTTTAAAACTATTAATTAAAATGAGTTGTTAAATTCTTAAATTCCTTAAATTATGGAAAATTTCGACAACACCTCCTTTGCACGGATGAATCGGTAAAACTACAAATTGCCACTACAGGCCTCAAACCAACAAAACGAAACATATGCCAAGTGGCCTCCCATATCTGGGGCATAAAATAATCAACCAAATTCAATTTCTAAATCAACCACGTACCTTTTGCGTTTTATTTATAGTAGCAAGCAACTTATTATTTTGATGCAAATGCAGGTGCACAAGAATCAAATAGCAATCTCTTGCTTACCTATACTTGCACAATCGAAAAGGGAGACGGGCTGACAAAAAGCAATACACTAGCTATCTCCATTATAAGCTCTAGCAGCATAAAAAATGCAACAATCATATGGACCAAAACAATATGATGCAACTACTACTAATGATGCAACACTATATGCAAAAATAACCTGATTTAATTTTACATGCAACTCCAGTATGAAATAAAGCTACATGTGACCAAAAGCCATATATCAGCCATATGCAAAGAAATTCAGAGAATACTCCGAAATCAAAAATATGCTTCCAATCTTTTCAAGAGATGAATTTAGAACTAAATTTTTGGATTTTATATTCAAAATTTATTTTCAAATACCTCACAAAAAGAAAATATCAAAACCAAAATTAATTATGACAAGGAGAGGGCGCTCTCTATCAAAGCATGGTAGAACTCAAGAATCAAACAAAATGGAGCATCCAGTGGTATTCTAGTTCCTCCTATACAATAACTAGAGAAACAAGTATACCTGGCAAGTCTCATTAATCGAAAAACCCTAATCACCCTACTATAGTCATAACCAAACATTTGAAATATCACTCCACAAAACTCCTTTCAAATATTTTTTGAAATAATAACACTATTTCTTTCACAAATGCTTTCGAAATCACTTTTCAAAAGCACCGAAATTTAAGTCCTAACAAACAACAATTCAAACAAATAAATTCAAACTGTATAAACAATGGTTTATAAAATCACACAACTAACCAACCGAATCTCATCAAATTCCGCAAAGGAATAACTAACACTATTAATCAATCAAATTCCATATCAAAAAAATCAAATACTTAACATTATTTTAAAATGTCAAATGACTAACAACTAGATTTAGAATTTTTCTTAAGTTCACAACTTTTCTTATGTCACACGCTAAGTATACAATTATACTCAAGCCCGCATGATATACATAGATCATTCGTACGCTATATTTGATCTGATCACTGGTTCGGATACATATACTTCTACTTCCAAATCAGTATTTCTCACTTGACCATGGCGAACTCTGGTTAGATTCCTCGATTAGAAACTTCCATTCTCGTTGCATAGCCATAAACTATGATAGAAACCCTCAATGTTTATCAAGAATCCGAATCAAGTGTTCGCTGACAAGGTTCAAGTGAGAAATCTCATTTTAGACTGGTGTGAATCACTCGAAGTTATGTATTCAAATCCTAGATTAATAATCGTGCGAATAAAATGATCTACGTATAATTTACGCTACTTAGTTCAATTGGTTACTTAATAATACTATTCTAAACTACATATATTTTCTACTTAGTATTTCATTCAACACTAAAATTATTTTATGAATTACTTCATAAATTTTGACCAAAGTTTATAAATATTTTGCAAAGAAGATTCTTTACAAAACAACAAAAAAAAGCTCACTCTATTTTATTTACTTGTATAAAACTGTGCTAGATCCTAAGAATATATACAACACACAAACTTAATTTAATTTATTTGTTATTTACTTTTATTTGTTATTTACTTTTATTTTTCTCAAAACTTAATTAAAAGTCCAAATAAAATATGGGTCTTTAAGACCAAGTCAATCCTTCAACCTCTTTACCTTTGAGTGCTCCAAGGAAAAATTTTCCCGGGTTGGCTCAATATCACTAAATAATTTACACAAATTGTATGATTAACAAAAACTATGGTTTTATTAAACAAATTTACCAAAACCTTTCTATCTAATTTAACCCATTCAAAACTTGAGTTATATTGTTTCTTTTATGAAAAACATCAACCATTTATTTCCTAAAACTCATTTTGGGTTCTTTTGGATTTGAACTCATTTCAATAGCACAGTGATAAGGAGAATAATTTACTAAGTGCCCAACAACATTCAATAAGCGAACATCCGATCATCACTTAAAATATTTTTAGATTACCAAAAAAACAAGAGATGTTTTCCTCGAATTACCCTAAAGAAAATGCATTCCATTTAAAATTTCACTTCCAAAATATTTTTATTTAGAAATACTTTCAAGTAGTACTACGACATTTTTTTCTTTTAAAAACCTTTAGAAAATATTTTAAACAACTCTTGGATTTGAATTCAAAAACTCGTTTTAAAAAACATTTTATAAATTAAATATAATCAAATTTATAAATAATTACCTTTATATAAAATCATTTCATATTACAATAATTCTCCATTATTATAATAAAATTTTCCCAAATGTTTATTCTGTAAATGTCTTAACCTACCATCTGGATCATTTTAAACGACCTTTAGTAAACTATTACTTTAACTTAACATTTACTCCGAACACCTTATAGCCAAATTGGGAAAATTAATTCATAAGGGGTTTGTTTTAATGTACTTACACTTATTAAACAATATATGCTCATAAACTAGTTTAGCATGGATTAACAACCAATAAACAATAGTCAACGCTCCTAAATTAATCAAGCACGATTGACCAGACGTTCGTGATAAATATAGTCACTTTAAAAAAGAGAACACACTGTATAACTGTATAAATTTTTGAAAATTATTCCTTTATATATAAAACTAGTGAGTGGCCCGTGCTATGCACACGGGCAGTTGTCGAATTCATAACTTATGGCAATGGTTTATTCGGTACATTTTTTTTATCTCTTAACTCTATTTACTTTGTGTACGAAGTACAATTTTTTAATTTATTTTATGCTAGAACATCTTTTTTTTTCATCGTCACATGTAGCTAATCAAGGGCTGAGGCAGTATAAGCCTGGTGAGGTCACGTATCTCACCGAAAAAAAAGAGAAAAAAATATGTATCGTTCTCAGTCTCAAACATTTTCTCGTGCACTCCTCCTTCAAGTTTTCTCACGTACCAAAACCCCTCTACCAACAACGCTTCATATTTTCATGACCACCTCTTCAGCATCGCATCATCTTTCCAGCGTTGGTGACCCCTCATCTAGCATTGCAAGACTCGCAATCGCAACCCTCTTCCAACATCGCAGCAGCATGGGTAAAACACTAATACTATTTACTAATTTAATTTCTAATTATTTTGTTACCGATTAGATTATTAAATTGCGGTTTACTTAATTAAATTGAGGTTTACACTAAATTAGAAATTACTTAGGTATGATTTTCTTTTCTAATTATTTTGTTTTCTAACATTTTGCTATTACATAGTTAAATTAGTGTTGATTAACTTTATAGTGAATTAATTTGTTTATTTCAGATTTGCGAAATTTTTTCAAAAGAAAATTTGAGTATATTTCAAACGGAGTTAGTTATTCATATTTGTTGATGCAATAATTGATTGATTTAAAACATGAGAACTCGATGTGGACAACCTTAAATTATTAGTATTTATGTTATGATTATTTAGTTTGAAAAGATCAAAATAATTGATCATTTTTGTAATCAAATACTATTATATCATTTATTATCTATAGTTGTTCAATGATTTATTATGAATTTTCCTTTAATTTCGCCGAATAATTGCTGATTTTTTTTATTCATGGGCTACCATTCTCTAACCGTCACACTTTTCGAATTGTGACATCACCCAGCTTGAATCCTGGCTACCCCGCCATAGGTAATGCTGCTTAGAAGAGATATAAAGATATAGTTTGAATGGAAAATGAATTTAAAATTGTGTACTTTATATATAATGGATATTTAAATAAGTTGACATTGCCAATAAAGTAAGAACGTTTTGGTTGTTGTTTTAATACTATGTCATGATGATTTTCCTATTAATCAATGTGTTTGTAAACTAACATTAATCACTAAAATGTTGCATAATAATATTAGTTACGCTTTTTTAAAACCAATTACATTACACAAAACAAAATCATCATCAGCTTATATGATCCACGCAGTACTTTAATTTATCATTATTGTTCCTTAGATTTCTTTCTTGGCACATGTTGCGCATAAATAAGTCCACACTCACAATAGACAATGTTATTTTTAGCTTCATTATGGAAAAAGCATAAGATAGCAAACTTTCATGGAAGTAAGTCATCTTGAAAAGAATCTCGTTTTCTTTTTCTTCCTCCACCAAAAGCTTATATACATAGAAGATAATAGACAAAGCATACTTTGTAGAAAATATGTAGAAAATATATTCTAATGTGTACAATAATTTTATCATACATAAACTATTCTAATGTGCACAATAATTTCATCCTTAATAAATTATTTCATTAATTATTTATGTACCAACATAGCAGAGATGGTCATATTCCAGTTATAAGTCATCATATATATGATTACATGTTAACGTTGACAACATAGCATACTTAATACGTGTCCCCAAAACACTAAGGTTGAAGATAACATGCATACTTCTTATTCCCTTGGTTACTTGCAACCACCGTTGGCAATTGCATGCACATAGAAAATCATCAATTGTTTTTAACAACTACAATAACATATGTGTTTGATAAATACATATTTATATAATTAAACTTTAAAGGCATACCTACAAATGAATGACAGTTCAGGTATTTTATTAACTTTAATTTGTGGATATTGAACAATCAAATCTGATTTGAGAAGTTGCATGCAACCAAAATTTGAAAGCTTTTCAACGTTGATCTGTAAATGTCGATCAAAAACGTACTAATCATGCAAAATTAGAACATATAAATAATTAGACTTATCTTAAACCCTACCACCGGTCGTTATTAAAAGATATGGATATTCTTTTCACGTTCATCTCTAGTACATATGAGAAAAGTATAATCTAAATCAAACTTGGCTAACATGAAACATCCCATCCAATTACATAGTAAGTAGACCGAAAAAATATTCATTGCTATTAAGCCAATGTTTATTGCTCAATTACTAAGTTGTAAGTGGACAGACAACATAGGTAAAAACAACTTAAACTGAGAGAAATAAAGAACCTTGCAATTATAACTTCACATAAGCTCAACTTTATTTGCTAATAAGTGTAATAAAATATTATATCTGGCCAAAAATACGAGGGTACTATAGAAAATGTACATACCATTTAAAGTTTCTCCTTTTCTTATGTAGTAACATAATACAATCGTACACCGCTTCTTTTTAACTATTTTTTAGCGGAAGAAAGAATCTTTAAATACTTAACTATCAATAGGCACCATTCCCTAATTAGTCTGTATGAAGTTTATATTAGAACTTCAATCTAGCATGAAGAAATCGAGTTTACCATATATATAAAATGTTTAAAGGTATTATTTTTTATTTTACCTAAAAAACTACTAAGTTTATATGAAAGATTTTGGGTATAAAATTGTTTTCTTCGACTCATGTGTCAATTTTATAGAAAGAGAAACTATACAAAATTCCTAATACACACACACACACACACACATATATGATAAATGGAAACACACACACAGATATATATATATATATATATATATATGTTTGTTTTGAACTATACTCCGGAGAAGACGACGAACCGGTGAACTCCTGAGGGGATTAAGCCACGTCTGTTCGCTTTAACTATGATAAATGGAAATATTATAGCTGAAGAAACAAGTTTCACCTAAAAATGTAAAAATTCCTTTTATGGTGAAAGTTGCTTCCGTTCTCACATAGGTTGTCATATATACCAAGAACGATTAATGGTAAAAATTGTAGTTGATCGTCTCATTCAGTACATATTCTAAGCAGAGATTGATGTGCTTTCATCAATTAATTAATAACATTCTCAACTCCAAAAGTAAATTTAAACTGCCCAAGTTTAAATTACTAAATGTCCATGAAACCAAAATAGTGTAAATTACTAAATTTTACTGCGATAAAATTTTTGGGAGAGAATAAAGCTAATTGAGTTGAATTTTAAACATTTATTCATTAGATATAAAAACATCTACAAAAAATATACATATCTATTTACAAAATAAATGTAAGAGCCCGCAAACTCGTACCCCTTGAGTCGACACTATTCCCCATCATATCAACTCAAAGTGAACGGAAATATGAACCATTAGGGTTAAAGAAGAAGGAAGTAGAAGAAGAAAATAGAAAAAAATATCAGAATCTCACAATCGTAGCAGAACAATATATAATAGTTAAATGACCTATCTTTATACAAAAAGAACCATATCTGTTTGTACATTACATCATCAGAGTACAACAGAATCAATAGCTAAATACCGGATAGTTATATTAACTTGTCCCACAAAAATGAATACGCAGCTTATACTGCACAGCGGAAAATACATCAAATACATGTGATACGTCTTGCTATCCAACTCGTCTTTTGAGCTCCTTAGCATCCTTTTCTGTATCTATAATACTTGGTCTGACCTGAGCATTATTAACAAACAATACCCGAGTTAGTCTGGAAAACCAGTGTGAGAAAACACACTCAATTGGATTATTAAAGTTTTCAAAATCATTTGAAATCAAAGGTATCTCGTAAGACCATGCCACAAATAAACATGTCGGATTTTTACCTTACGATAACCAAAACATTTCTTATCAAAATCCTCTAAAATTATAATAGTGTCTATACACAAATACTTATTCAAATAGCCAAAATTGTTACCATTATTAAATTCCAGCAATACTAGGTTCTACAATCAAAACCGTAAAGGGTACGTAGGGAGAATGGATTTCCATCAATGGCAGGGCCACTGGGGTACCGCCTGTCACAATACATGGTCTAGATCACCGTACCGAGGATCCACCCTGATCCCCTGCTACACAAGACCGGAGCTACCCTTTACTGGATAGTCCGAATAAGATCACCCCACGGTTGGGATCAACAACCGCCCACACAGTCGAAATAAAGGGACATCTAGACAGGGGTAACCATACCCTGATTAGTTGCTAGCCACTTAGCCTTGCGTGCACCTCCCCTATTTTAGCCATTCTCGGTAGATGAGGCTCGAGGCTATGCGTTATCTTTTTAGCACACATTCACTTAGAATGCTCATCATCCCCTTGACGATGTTCTGATAGCATTCGTCCATACTAGTCCGTTCCAGATCCGAACGGAACCGAAGGCACTACTCCTACAACATCCATTTTGGAATCACCCTCAGGATTAGTAGCGGTTAGCCCTTGCACTTCGCTGTTCCATCTTCGACTCCAAGCTCTTGTCTTCCTCACGAAAACGTTCAAACCGAATCGAAGTGGTTTTCGAGAAATCAATCTCGATTTTGGTCTCTTCGAAACGATCAGAGCATTGACCAATATTGATTGTCGATTATTTGACTATCAAATAACATCCACAAACAACCATCAGACCTTAATAATTTCCAAATTATTTATTTCAAAATTTCTTCGCAATAATTTCTACACTTCAACCCCTTTGAAAATAGTTTTCAAATCACTTTTCTCTCGCGGAATAAATTTCCATCCAATTGTTTTATTTCCACCGATAATCACCCAGTCTTAATACTTTAGATTTTTAAATAATTTAAATCACTTTATCCAAAAAATATATACTTAAAACATTTTAAAATAAAACTACTTAAACGACTTTATTCAAAATAAAGGTTATGAAATTTTATACTAGTTTTTCAAATAAAAACTTTAGCCCATCTACTTTTAAAAATAAAGCTACTTTATAAAATATAAGTATGTAATAATTGTCTTTAAAATTATAATACCAATTTATCCATAAAAATAATTACTACTATAACTAACTTAATAAATATTTACCTTAAATATTTTAAAACAATTTAAGAAAATAATTTCTTCCAAAACATTCTTTATAAAACTTTTAATTTATACTTAAAAGCTACTTTGAAAACAATCTTGGCTTTCCAGAGAAAATGCACTTTCCATTCCAATATAGTCCATTTAATCAGTTAATAAATCCTTCCCTATTTATCCCAGTTCACATTCCAAATCCGTAAAACACCATTTATTTTTAAAACAAATTACCCATTCCTTTATAAATTCCCATCATGAATATATACTTTTAAATATCCAGTGATATCTTATTTCATTTTATAAACCTAATTTATAAATTCCATAGTCTCATTTTCCTTTAAGCCCAATTTCAACACTTAATCAATTTTCAAATCGATTACCAGAATTTACTCCATTTAAAATAAATTCCTTTGCTAACTAAATTTTATTTTTAAAACCATTAATTTTAGATTTTACTTATTTATTATAGTTTAAAATCTTTTTAAACCGAAAATACTAATTTCATACTTTTTCCAAAATTCTTCTTATCTCTTCCAACTATTTAAACCTTGAATTTAAAAATAAATCCCTATTCTTTTAAATAATATCACTTAAGTTTAAAAATTTCATCTATTCCCATTTATTCAAAAATTTCTTTTCCATACTCGGAATTTATTTATTAGAATTTAAAAAAAATCAACTTTTATCCTTTTCCAATTCATTCTTTAATTTATCCAAATTATCTATAATTATTTTACTTAAAATTCCCTCTTTTATATTACTTTAAAAATTCAGTCTTTATATTTCTGATATCTCAATATATCCAAAATATATTCAGTCGAACCATTGCATTCAATATTTCAAAACTGATATAATTAATATAATCTATCACAGATTATCTGATAAAACATAGACTATAAAAATAAATTCCACTACTTTGAGGAATCCAGTTGGATCTCTCCAATTTGTTTCCCTGCATCCACAGATGTTAGTCAATAAATAAAATACCAATTCCACTTCGAGGTGAAATATCGCAGTATAAAGTGTCATCCGCTATTATGTGGGGCGCATAGGGTCTCATCTACTATATAATGCGGGAAATCAACCACTCCAATATATATATATATATATAATATTATATATAATATCACATCCAAACTGATAATATATCATCAATTCAAGTAATCAACCAATAATTTAAATTCTAACTACTTAAATTAACGGTATTCCAAATGAGTGAGGTTAACTCACCTTTGATTTATGTGACCTAAACAAAACCAGCTTGTTTTCTTCATGATTCTTCACGATTTCAGACCTTGAATAAACATTATATGGTTTATTATCATTTGAAAAAATCGAATCATTTCTTAATTTAATCAACTTAGAATTGTACTTAAACTAATTTTCCTTTAATAAATTATATTTTAACGACTAAAATAAATTGAATAAGTTAATTAAATAAGTTAACCACCTTAATACCTATTTATAAAATTTAACAGTAAGTGAAAATATATATATTTATATTTACTCTTCCTTTTTCTCTTGAAACCACATATATACTTAAAAAATCATATATTTCAAAATTATACTTTTACAAATTCTTCGAACATTTTAAAATCCCTATTTTTCCAAAGTCTTATCTATATATACATTTACTGACTGTCTATATATATTTGTAAATTAAAAAATATACATATGTAAAAGCAAAACTACAGCTATAAATTTCTGTAACCAATAAGATATTTCTCTATTAATAACCTTATAGACATATTATTTACATTTAAATTAAAAATAGAAACGAATAGAGAAAAATGGTTTAGTTTCCTGTAAATATATATTTATACATATAAATTTTAAATTGAAACTAAAAAGAGCAAAATACCTCACTACCCAAACTCTCGTTCGAGTACGAGTCCTCCCTAATCGCCGCTGCCTATCCGAACTCTAGCCTAGCCTCACGATTCCCCTAACCAGCTCGAATCCCATCACCAATGGCGCCTGCATGCCTTACTCGCCTAAAATCGCCGTACATCCCTTCATCGATGTCGTCTCACGCGAGCGCGAGAATGCCCCAACTCCCCTTCGATCGAACGATCGATTCGATTTCGATCTTGAGATACAAAAAGGGCTTGATTTCAACGAATTTGAGCAACAGAAGAGGGTAGGGAGGAATGCGATTCTATTCTTTTTATCATTCTTTTTATTATTCTTTTTAGAGGTATGGGCCGTTAGAACTTGATTTCGATTTTAAACTTCAATTTAAAACCTCGGCCATTATATTTTTTTCGAACAGTCTTTAGTTTTTATTTTATTTTATTAAGTTTTGTATAAATTTTATATCTTTATAAAAAGAAACGAAGGACATTTGGAGCGTGATAAAAAATAGTAGATATGTGTTCTAAGGTTATAAACGTGTCAAATTTGTGAGTATATATATTTAATTCAAATTCAAATCGTCTCGATTTACACGCTCTAAAATTCTGAACCCCTACCGACGCGTGTCGCTAGGCGTTCGTAAGGTTATACCCCTATTTCGAATGCAATGGAAAAGGTTCCGAGTCCTAATTCGATCGTATGGAGAAGATAGCTTTTTAGACTCAGTTATTATATTTAATTTTCGATAAAGATTTCAGCGCATTTATATATCGCACGACCTCACGACAACTCCAAACACTACGATTTTAAAATAAGATAATAATACACTATTACAGATCCAATGGAACTAGTTTCGTCGAATTCCAAGACTGTGCCCTGGATGGCTATTTTTAAATATCGATTTAAACGATAAAATTTCAAAACTGAGCAAAACATTTCCAAATTAAATTTTAAAAGTTCTATTATCCTCAGTATTATCAATATAAATTTTACAAGCCTTCAAATTATCGTTAACAAGCTTGAAACTCCAGATTTCATATTTTACCCAATTTCAAATTGTTTAATTCAATAAATTTCAATTTTCCAATAAATAGTGATATTTGAAATTCAAGTTAGAAATTAACTTACAAATATTCAATGTCAATTAAATATTCCGATTTCAAATATCTAAAATTCCGTGTCGTTACAATAAATTAGCTTACCTATAAAAGAATTTTGAAATCTTTATTATTATTTTTATTAATAAGTGGAATAAAGCTATATATTTTGATCCAATCATAAGCTTCCCAATATACCTTTATATAAAATAGAAAGGTCCTGGACAAAAATTAATATCTATTTCTAATGGAAATTTGATATATAAATAAGGTCACAAATTAGAATTTCAATTTGAGCAATAAATTAATAATTTTTTTCTTTACTTTTATATTTATGTTTATTACAATTATATATGAAATTGAAATTTAATAATTTAATATCATTTATAAAGGTATGCACATGCATTCACTACAATGAAAATACCTTTTCACAACTGCCAAAAAAAGTTGTAATAGGTCTATTACAACGGACGGCCGCCAGTCTTAATATCCGAAGTTGTAATAGAGTTGAATATTTTTACAACTATTGCCGATAGTTGCAGGTGCAGTTGTAAAAAATCTTTTTACAACTGCTTTTGAAAGTTGTGGTAGTCTATCGTAACTGTTGCATTGACAGTTGTAATAGGTCTCTTTTGCAACTGCTTATAGCAGTTGCAACAATAACTTTTGCAACTGCTTTTGGCAGTTGTAATAGATTCATTTACAACTGTTATTGACAGTTGGAATAAATCTTTTTACAGCTGCTATCAACAACTGCAATTCATCCTCCGACAACTGCCATTAACCATAAATGTCACAACATTATAATTAAAACTAATATTTCACTAATACTAACTACAATCGTTAACATTACTTGAAACAACATGAACCATTCACATTTAATAAAAGCTAAAACTATTCAATTTCACATCATTTTTGAATTTATAATTTTATTACAAAATATAACTAAATCCATAACATATGTCAATATAAATATAGATACATTCACCGTACATCAAATAAATACCTGACCAACTTGTCCATAACAACAATATAAAAACATCAAATACTTTTCACTCTACCAGTTTCAAAACATCTCTAGCAACTTCACTTTCTCAAGTGCATACATTCACCATACATCAAATACATACCTGACCAACTTCACTAGGAAACTATGGACATTCCAGTTTGAATTCCGCTTTGACCCACTACATGTTTTATTATACATCAAATACATACCTTATCTCTGCATTGTCACACTTGAAAACCACCTTTTATTCCCCAAAACACAGTTCCACTTCCACTTTGACCCACTGCATGCATCATTCCAGTGGACTTCCCCTTACAAACTATTTTCCATCCCCTTCAAACACTGAATCATCCACTTCACCTTCTACAAACAACCCTTCTGTCAACAGTCACCAGCACATAATAGTTCCCCTGCCCTTCTTGCCTGCTCTGCCATATCCACACACTTCGACTCCCACTAACCAGAGCAGCTCCTCTTCACCACTGCCTTGTCTTATATCAGCAAGCCACTCCAAACCATCAGCCAAACATCCACCTGAAATGTCAAACAACCCAAATAGTGTACATCTGTTACTTGCATCATTTCCATCTAACAGCATCATCTATTACTTGCTGTCACAAACACCATCTCCTACCACTATCTTCATTTCCCTAAACCAGTGCAACAACATCTCACATATCACATTCACATCTGTCTTCATCAAACAAATAAGTGAGTACAAAACATCCATTCTCTGATCAACCCCTGACCACCAAACAAATCCATACAAAACCATACAAACTTCCCCACAGTCCATATATCTTACCTCCATCAATTCCTCCGCTACTCCATACAATCTACACATTACCCTTCTTGGAACCACTTCATTCTCCTTCAACTTCATCACAATCCATACCATAATCATCAATCATACACAACCGCAACTCCTTTCATATCATCTCCACAAACAAGCTTGCCACTATACCATACATAACTTTGCAACTACAACCAAGCACTGATCAAGAAAAAAATTAACTTCCTACAAAAACGTACATATTTCTTCCTAATTCACAAAAAATTAACCCAAATAAAGTTTAGTCAGTACTATTTGACAATGACAAGCATGTAGAATCGTTTGCTCAGGATTTTGATCAATGGTACATTTTAGCAGATCCTGGTGAATTTAGCCACAATGCACAGTTAGTCGGAACATTAAAGATATATGATCTAACCACGGAACAAAATTGGAATTACCTTTTAGAAGGGAAATGAGGAGAAGAAAGGTGAACACCAACTCCATGAGCACCGTCATTAGTTTTTCCAAATCCGTGCTTCACAGCTTCAGAAATTTCCTCGCTCGATCCTCCAAACCATCCAAATCGAACGTTAGCATCGCCTCTGACCGACCTAATCATTTCACTCGTTAGATAAAACGTCTTTAATCTCATTTTTTCCAGGTCACCAGAATAAATACATTTATACACCTTCTTCACTTTAGTATTCAGTGCATCTCTTTTCATCCCATTCATAAATAACTTCTCCGCGACTACATACAACTTGTCGCTCTCGCTCAACTCTTCTACTCCCGGAAATTTTGGAACGATATCCTGATCTAAGCGTTCGTTTTTTACTAGAAAAAGCACTGACCAAGAGATTCGATCCATGCAATTGGATTAACGACCCTAGTGTTCAAATCGATCTGAACCATTCTGCAAAAGTCGACCGCGTAGTACCTTCCTTTGATTTCGATCTCCTGCATCGATTTGCCGGCGACGAATCCATCTCGCAATTTCTGGAACGATGGATCGGGGAAATCAATCCAGGTGTTGTTTTGGAAGAACAGGATCCATGAAGGGGTATGGATTTTCTGGAAGTTGTGGATGGCTGATAACGGGTACGATGAAGTGGCAGTGGTTTCGAAGTCATCGGTGGTGGAGGAGGTAGAGGAGGTGGAGAGGCAGGGAGCTACTTCTTGCTTTATTCTTCAATCATAGCAGTAGATATCTTTTTCTATGATTTTGAGATTCATGTAGAGGATTTGTTAATTTGGATATTGAAGGATTAGGCAGAAAGCGGTTCTAAATAAAGAACGTAAGTGGATAAATAAATAAAGAAGAGGTATTTCTTGGAGGGCTTTAAATTACAGAGTTCAGAGCCAAAAGTTGGAGCCAAAATTTTGGAGGTTGGAGCCGAAATTTTGGAGTCAAAATTTTGAAGTTTGAGCCAAAATTTGTTTAGAATACAATTTGAAGTATTATATGTTTTAAAGCAATATATTAAGTGAAATTTTTAAGTGAATATGAAGGGTCAATTTGAAGTATTATACATTTTGATATATGTAGTTAAACATTTTAAACTATTTGAACATTTTTGAACATATTAACCTATTTTTTATACTAGATATACCTTTTCAATCAGGATTATAATTTTCATGTATTTTAGTAGATAAAATGATTGTTATTTACTATTTTATATAAGTAAAAAGATTTAACATGTGTATAAAGATTAATATTTGCTACTTAAATTATTTTTCTTAACATACTTATTATTTTTATATTTTTAGCACTAAAATTGATTTATAATGAATCAGAATTTCATATTTATTTTTTAATTGAAATTTACTCTAAATTAATTATTAACATTGAAAGATAATTATTAACTATTAATAATTAATTATTAACTATTATTATTTAATTAAAAATATTAATAAATTATTTTTAATTATAACCATTATATAATTGTTAAGTACTATTATTTAATTATTACTTCTAAATTATTAAAGATTTCTTATTAATTATTATATTTTAACTATTATATATTTAATTATTATTCATTATTCATTTATTATTGAATATAAATTATAAATTATTATTATTTAATTTTAATTATTAATTATTTTATTTAATATTGATTTTTAGCTTTTAATTATAATTTTATTAATTATTATAATTTTATTATTAATTATTAGTCAATATTATTTGACAGTAATTATTATTTATAAATTTTTAATTTTTAATTAAATATTTATTGTTTATTTATTTATTTTTATTACTATTTTTTTAATATCAATTATTATATATTAATTATTAATATTGGTTATCATTTTTAATTATTAATTTTTAATGTTAATTATTAATTATAAAAAACTAACTCTTATTTATTAATTATTACTTATTTAATAATTATTAGTTATTATATTAATTATTAATTATATTGAATAGTAATTATTAATATTAGTTATTTCATATTTCGAATTAAGTATTATTATTATTTAATAGTAATTGTTATTTATTATTAATTTTCTTATAATTATTAATTATTAGGTACTATTATTTAGTTGTAATTATTAATTGATTATTAGAACGAGCAAGCAAAAAAGTTGTAATAGGCCCTATTACAATTGTAAAAAAAGAAGAGTTGTTAAAAATATTCATCTATTACAACTAACAAAAAAAAGTTGTAATAGACATCTATAACAATTGACAAAAAAGATTGTAATTGGCATCTATAACAATCGACAAAAAAGATAAGTTGTTAAAAATATGCATCTATTACAACTGGCAAAAAATGTTGTACTATGTATCTATAACAACTAGCAAAAATAGAGTTGTTAAAAATAGGCATTTATTACAACTGGCAAAAAAGAATGGTTGAAATAGGTATCTATTACAACTGACAAAATAAAAGAGATGTTAAAAGTAAGTTTACTACAATTGTCTGATAAAAAGAGTTGTAGAAAACCTTTATTACAACAGACTACTTGTGACAGTTGTAAAAATGTAGTTGTAATAGGGTCTTTTTGTTGTAGTGATTGCATGTGCCAAAGGTATAATTTGGTTGTTTCAAACAGATATAGCAATAATAGAGGTAAGTGATGAAATACACAGCAAGTTATATTTGCATTTTTATTTTCTTTGTTGTGATGCTCAAATCTTGAGCAATATATTGTATAAAAGTGACATTCACATAATTAATAAAAAAATTAAGGTGAAATTAGTAATATAGTGTTTTATGCTGCCAAAAATTAGAAGCAGTACTCTTTTCTCCAATTTATATATAGCATAATCCGAAGAAAATAATTGCTGAAAAATTAAATTACAAACAACAAACTAAGATCATAAAGAAGTTAGACGTAAAAATTAAAAATGAACAATATGAACTGGTAGACGATTGATGAAAGTATTTGAAACATAATAGTTTGAAATATTACATCACCATTTGTATATTCTTCTTCCTGCTTCAGCAATGAGTGGAAAATAGATGAATGCATGATAGATAAAGCATTTTTCATATAAATGTATATGACAAACAAAATCAAGGAAAAGATTTATTTATTTTTCTTAGATCTTTCACGTACACTGAAAGAAAAAGGAAATAGTTGCAATAGGTAAAGGAAAAAAAGATATGCATACCAATTTAGAAACAATTATTTGAAAAACTAACTTGCTATAAGTAGGCCCCAATAAAGTAGAAACAAAAGTAAAAATTATTTCACCATGGCTAATTAAACATCAAAACAACAAAATTATATAAACATCATTTCTACATAATTTTGAACATTAATTTGATAATCTGAATGTTACAGTACATATCGGTATAGCCAAATCTTTATATTTACTTTAATACGAAATGATTGGAAGGGAAAGTAAACAAAAAGAGAAATGTTCTTGTAAATAATATAATATAATATAAGCTTCAAATGGACATGAACTATAAAACTACTTCTAGTCTTAAAATTATTATTACACGATATTCTCAGGAAAATAGTAAATCTTAAACAAAAATTAAACATAAGCAATGTGGACGAAAAGAAATAGTTATTTTGGCTTAATGTGAATATTTATGTAAAATTAGGCAGCAAGATTTTTTTTTAAATAGACTATTATTGGACTACTTAGCCTGTTAATGGATTAATGCAACGAATATTAACAATTAACACCTAAGATTGGTCATATGATTATTATGTTTGTAAAATTATATGGATGACATGATTCCTTTAAAATAAACAATTATCATCAGCTAATCCAATGATCTTACCACATTTATCACCATAGTGAAAACTTTAAACATGATTTAAAACTACTTTCAATCCTAAAATTGAAATAGAATATTATTTGAATCCCAAAAATAAATAACAATTTAAATAATCAATGTTACTATGTATTAACCAATGTTGGACATCTGACTAATTTGGAACTATTTTGTATACTTGAAAATTATACAGCAGTACCGATAGTGGAGAATATTAGTGTTAATACTTACTACACGTTATCATTCACCAAACCGGTATCCATATACGTCATTACTAATCATAAAATTTCAACAATTATCTGATCAGAGTCATATTTCTAAGAATTTATCCTTTGATAACTATATTGGACTGTAAGACATTACATCCAAAAGCATAAAACGACTTATAAATCCAATCTAGTTTTTCAAAATGAAAAATCTATAAATGCTTACCCAACTTTAGTAACTTATACCTGAAAGTACAGATAAAGTCTAAAAGTTTATGTTTAAATTCAATCTAGCTTAAAGAAAACCAAGTACCATATGTTAGTTTGAAATATATCTATGTAAATTGCCAACTTCATACAAAGGTATCCATGTATAGCATCAATTTTTTACTCATGTTTCCTCTAAAGAAAGAATTCTAGATATATATTAATTAAACAATTCCTAACGTATACTAATTAAAAAAACATTTACCATATGACAAAGAAATAATGATAATTCAACCAATCTCTGTTACTCACAAATGTGAAATAGTTTGCTTTAACTTAAAGGAGCAATAATTAACAAAATAGCCTTTCGCCATTACCACGAGAAAATATTATTGGAATACACTTCCATACTTAATACAATCAAAGAGCAGTGGTCTATTCACTATTGTATATTTAGAGAGTATCAAAAGTTACATAGTTTCTATGCAAAATCCTTTTAATACAATTGAATAATATGAACAATCTTCAAATGGGAGCAAAAGAAATAAAATAAATCTAAATTTACTGGTTACTGATGAAGAATTAAATCATGAAAATAGAAAAGATTAGACTTATCATATTTTCCAATGACATGTTAGCACAACTGGTGTTTGTAGTTTACATGAAAATCATTGGATTTCCAGATTGGTTCCTCCAATTCAAGTCTGTGCAATTAAAATTCACATGTTGAAATCAGTTTTGTTTGCCAAAAGAAAGAAAATAGAAACAAACGTTCTACAAAAAAATAAGAAGATGTCTTCAAATTATGGGACATAATTTGAAATTCATACCTCAAATGGATCTGTTACCAATAGTTCAAATCCATCTTGAAACCCTTGATCTGCTCTCTTCGCCATTAAAGATTATGGCCTTTTAAAAGAGAAGAAGTGAAGATGAAGAGTATAACAAAGAACCATGGTAGTTGTTTGAGTAAATTGGAAGTGAAAAGTAAAAGTTCGATAGAGGGAGAGAATGAACAATTCGAGAAACTAATAGGGAATAAAGAAATTAGCAAGCGTGAATATATTTTCCTGTATAAGTCCAAAAAAGGCCACGTGTTGCATCGTTATTGTTTTGGTTTCTGCTTTCCTATTTAAATAATAGACTAGAATAGCAAAGTGTTTATAGAAATTAAATGATGATGATGAGAATAGTTCTCAAGTACAATATTTGAGACAGGCTAGTATATAAAAGCTTTTTTAAGTGTACATCAAAGCTTGCTAAAATTAGGCTTTGAAAATTTTACGTATAGTTTCCTAAACATATCTAGGCTTTCTATAACGACTTGAAAATTAATCATTTTGAAAAATAATCTTTATTTTTAAATATTTAATCATAAGATTTTAAAAATAAATTATAATATTTATGTTATCTGGATTTTTAACCCAACCGGGTCCAGCAAAAAACAGAATAACCCCGCGACATCATGATGGTTTAGAACTTAGCCTTAAGCAGAGTGAAAAGGTAAGGAGTTAACGAGAGCCAAGTTAAATTACTGAGACACCAACTAAGATCGACTAAACTAAGAGATCGTAATTCTTTCAGCCCAATCAACAGCTGAGCGCAAACATTTAGCAAATTGTCATCCGAACGGAGCAACGTGTGACGAGACTGCACAAACAACGACGACACAAGACCACGGAAACATCCCAAACTCCAAACTCCAAGAAGTATCCTAAGTGCTTGGGTCGCTAGCAACCCTTACCCTATGGATCGCTAGCAACCCATGCAAAATGAAGGGTCACTTCATCAAATGGAAGAAGAGAAGTAAGGAAGAAGTATGTTAAAAAATATGCTAAGTGTATGGGTCTAGATCGCTAGTGACCCATGCTTCTTTACGTGTCTTCAGCAAGGCAACCAAGCAATGCAATGGCTAGGTCATTTGCTCGCATACGAGCCAACTCTATGGGTCGCCGGCAACCCTTGGTTTTGGCTTGGATCGCAAGATAAACCTCCCTAGGCCGTTCTATAGTTACATGTGATCAGTTGATGAAGTGGTTTGGCCCATAAGTCCTCCGATCTCTATAAATACCATCATGCCTGCAACATAAAGGGGATCTTCTCCTGACTGGTTGCTGAAGCTCCGCTGGAATTATTCTTTACTCTCTACCTCCTTCACAACAATTTCCAAAGGAATCCACTATGATTCTCCAGTGGATTCCAACTCCGGGGATTCATTCTAGCTAAAGATAATCAAAGCCTTGTAATCAAACGTCTAATGTAATAGCAATCAGTCTATGGTAAAATTATAAAGTGGACGTTGGCTTTATTAACAAACGAACCACTATAAAAATTCTCTATCTTATTTCTTTTACTCTTCTTTTTCTACATATGTCATTTATGATATTGCTCTATTATAACAGGGCTGGTGCATTCAAATTCAAACCAGGGCATTAGTCCATTTTTTAGGTTAAATTTTGGTGCTTTCATTGAAAACTCCAACGTGGGGTTCAGGTCTAGCTATCTACGTTGGATCCCATAGGTCCAAAAGTTAGATCCTCAATCTCTACTTAAAAGATTTGCTGTTGGGAACAAAAGAACCAACCAAGAAGGATTGGAGAAAAAGAAAGCAAACGCATGCTAAGGTGATGGGTTGCTCGCGATCCATCTCTTATGGATCGCTAGCGATCCATGATGTTCGCTCGTGGGTCAATCAACCCTCTCGCATCATGATCCAATAGGCACCCAAGAAGATAAAGTACTGAAATTAGTTAAGTAGATGGATCGCTATTGGATCGTCGACGACCCATACTATGGATCGCCAGAACTATGGATCGCTAAAAACTATGGATCGCCAGAAGCTATGCGTTGGTAGCGATCCATAGCCTATGGATCACTAGCGATCCATGAAGTTAGCTCGGTTCATGATGATTTTTGCATAGCGTATGGATCGCTAGCAAGACCCTCATCTGGGTCGTTCGAAGGGGATATAGTCGAAAGCAAGAAATGGGTGGAGCTCCAAGAATCATGACGGAAGAAAATGTTAACACTCCACCTACTGTAAAAACACCGGCTACAAATCCAAACTTAGGGGGGAAAAGCCCACGGAAGGATATAACGATGACTCTCTTCGGCTCTGAAGGTGACAAACAATTTGATGAAGACAAATTGGACGAAAATGCCAACATGCTAAACGCTAGAAGAAGCTCTAAAACCCATGCCATAGCACAGTGCTAAGTAATGGACGAGGAATTGCTACTTAAAAGGTACTCCTAGAGGTAGAAGAACTAAGAAGATATGATATAACCCGAGATCAATTACAATGCCAAGATCCCATGGTATATTGTGACCACTCTCGATTGACCAGCTTCCAATCCTATCATGGAGCTCCCACCATCGAATTGCGAATGGTCGTCAATGAAAATCATAAAAAAAATCATCAAATGGTCGTTGAAAAACTCACTTCGGTCCTGACTCGAAGACTAACTCGGTTAGTCACCCATTTGACACGAAGCAAACCTAGGAAATTCAGGCCCAAAATCAGGCTCGGGTAAAACCAAGATTTTCTCCAAGAAAACAGGAAAATGGCTCCAAGCGATGTTTGTCACGAACCCAACACTTCAAATTCTATTACTCTAAGCGTATCATGAGAGGATTCCAAGCAAATAGAAAATTTTATCGGGCCGGACTCCAAGTAAAATATCCCTAATCCTTTAATGCTTATTCGTCTTCTTTTCCCCATAACTCGAACGTATGAGCTCCAAACACCTCGAAATTCGGAATGCAAACTTATAGGGCATTCCTTGTCACTCTTGACCGATCTCACCTAATTTGAATTTTTTTGGGGATAGTCGCCGATCCATGACCCCGTCAGAATTATTTCACCATTCAGTCAGCATTTCCAATCATTTAAGCATAGATAATCATGCATATATCAATCTTAAGCAGTTTAAACAGCCGTAACTTTAAAACAGACCAATGCGACAACAATTAAAGCATCTTCCCTAATTGAAACCCATTCACCGAAGCCAATCAACATGCTGAATATCCAAAGAAGTTCATCATGCCAACTATACCTTTTACACAACTGCACAACTATTTCGAAATTGATTCTTTATAGGTATGACTAGCATATGGATGAAGTGAGGGCGACAGATGCAGTCTGCTGCAAGGACCTAAGGAATCATTAAAGGATGAAACATCTTGCTACCCAGGAAGAATTCTATGGGAACGAAAACCTGTTCAAAAACTAGAAGTAGTGCGATTAGAAGAATACAAACCTAGAAATGTGCCAAAGAACATACCAAACTGTAAAGGAGCAGCAGGACCTCAGGGACCTTTTGCCCAAGCAAGGCTACTAAGACCCAAATGAAAAGCGCATCAGCTAACTGATGAAATCAGACAAAAAGATGGTTATCAAATAACACTTTAGCTAGAAATTAAGGAATGGGACAACAACCTAAAGTGATGCCTTCTCATCCATCCTTGTCTACTCTTCCATTCCAAATGAGCCATATTGGGACACTAGAGGCATTGCAGACAGCACGGTGAAAGAAATGCTTCTATGCCCTCGACGAGTCATGTCAATCCCCTTTTGAGAACCGGCGTTGCTGGTGGCACTGAGAAGCCTTATCCAAAGGATCATCAAACAAACAGATCTGATGCCGTAGCCTATAAGAATAGATAAAGTTATGTTCGCTCGATTTTATTCCGAAAAATTTCTCTTAAAATTGATGAATTATTTCTTTAAGACCGTCGGACACACGACCTAAAACTCCTCTCGCAATCAATAAATTATCATTCCAATGTCATTTGGTCACTGGACTTCCGACCATAAAAAACCCTTCACGAACGTGAAGGACTTTCACGAACTAAAGAATCGTGAAGGTGAACTAGTAGATCAGCGTCATTTGATCCAAAAAACCCCTTTGCGAACATGAAGATCTTTCACGAACTAAAGCGTCGTGAAAGTAAACCGATAGATCAATAGTCCTCTGATCCAAAAAACCCTTCACGAACGTGAAGGTCTTTCACGAACTGAGGTTTCATGAAGGTGAACCGGTAGATCAACAGTCATATGATCCAAAAACCCTTCGCGAACATGAAGGTCTTTCACGAACTAAAGTTTCATGAAGGTGAACGGTAGATCGGCAGTCATGTGATCGACAAAAAAGTCCTTCGCGAACGAGAAGGTCTTTCATGAACTAAATCGTCGTGAAAGTGAACTGGTAGATCGTCGGTCACCTAATCCAAAAAAAAACTTCGTTAACGTGTAGGTCTTTCATGAACTAAAGCGTCGTGAAGGTAAACCGGTAGATCAGCGATCATCTGATCCAAAAAAAACCTTCACGAAAGTGTAGATCTTTCACGAACTAAAGCGTCGTGAAGGTGAACCGGTAGATCAACGGTCAACTGATCCAATAAACCCTTTGCGAACGTAAAGGTCTTTCACGAACTAAAGCTTCGTTATGGTGAACCGGTAGATCAGCGGTCATTTGATCCAGAAAATGTCTTCGCAAACGTGAAGGTCTTTCATGAACTAAAGCGTTGTGAAGGTGAACCGATAGATCGGCAGTCGTCTGATCTCAAAAAACCCTTCACTAACGTGAAAGCCTTTCATGAACTAAAGCATCATGAAGGTGAATCGATGGATCAACGGTCATCCACTACTACAAAAAGTGCATATTGCTTCGCCTCATTTGAATCAGTTGAAGTAAAAACTGATGCAAATAGAACTATTTGCATCAGTTCTATCTTAATAACCGATGCAATTGGTACGTGGAAAGCAATAGGTAATAAAAAAATCAAATTTGCATAAGTTGTCACCAAGAACCATTGCAATTGGTATGTGCAAATAGTTTTAGTCGCATTGGTTTTAAATTCAACCGATGTAACTAAGTTAAATTTTGTTTGCCGCCAAATCATTTTTGTTTGCCGCTAAAATTTTTGTTCTCAAATTTTCATTTCTCCATCAAATTTTCATTCTGTCGCCAAATAATTTTAAAGTCCACCTTAAAGTAGATCTCCTTTTCATCTCCACCTTCAGTATTAATTCCAATCGCGAAACTGAGATACATCTCTCTATCTTTTTACTTCAATTTCTCATATACAATTCGCAGCAATCCCTTAAATTTTAAAAGAGGCATGGCTTCTCTATTTCTTCTTCCTTGCATGCTTTTATTCATCATCGCTCTTTCATCTTCGTCCTCGGCTCTATCTACAGTCATCACACATCTCCCTGTCTATGTCGGTCCTCTTCGATTTCATCTTGAAACTGGGTACATTGATTTTACTTTCTTTCTTTTAATTTTATGTATGAAATATGTTTCAGTTTTCAACATATACTTCTTTTGGACTATCATAAGTTACTACCATATCATTTAAAACAGGTTTGCTTTTACTTAATTTTTATTTAGTTTCATATGATTCAGTATTCAGTAACAATATAAACTTCATATTCTTTTGGGTTATCAGTAAGTTGATACAAAATTAAAATATGATATTCCTCTATCAAAAGTGGAATTTCACTCTTAAAAAAGAAAGCATTCAATTCGTGGAGGCTATGTCTATTTTCTGCAACGCTTATGGATATTTACAATGCTTTGGTTTGAGATTGTGGATGCCCACTTGATGCTTGGTGATATGCACAGTCGAATTTCTAGTCTTTTCCTGTTTATTTCATCCTATTATACGTTTTCAAACCATGACAGTGTTTGTATATGCTATGTGTTTTCTTCTTCTTCCTGTTCTTTATTGCAAGCTTTAGCAATAGAATTATCAATGTATTATATATCACATTAAACTTCCAGTATATTTTACAATTAGTGAGATCTAGCATACACAATGTGCTATATATTGCATGTGTTCAATACTTGTACAATGCATAAACGGTAGATATAATGATTTATGTCAGGATGTGATTCTTTTATTGACAAAACGAAGGCTGATTATTTTGATGCTACTGATGATGCTGCTGCTGATGATTTCTGCTGGACAGTGCTCTGGTCAGAGTCAAAGGCAGTCAATTGTAGTGCTAATGATTTATGTCCGGAGAGAACTGAATGAATCGGTATATAAACGACAATGATGCATCTGCAAGTAATAAGTAGCCTTTGAGTTCATACAGTGATAAAGAGTACCAACCTGAAGTTCAAGCAATGGGTATGTGATATTGTATATGGTCGAGAAGGGGATTGTATGGAGTTGCAATTGCAATGATGGTTGGTGATGTTGCTGCAGTAGGCAATAGTTTGTTGTGATAAAAAGAAGTGGGGGACTGCAGTTGGATTCTGAGTTCAGATGATCTTTTGATGGTGGTGGAATGAATGGTGAAGGGGAGTAATGTTAGCTAGTTGGTGGTAGTGGAGTAAGCGGTTAATTGATTGCTCCCATAACAGGGAACATTGTTGTTGCTCTTTGGCCGTGATGTAGTATATAAATTAAAAAAGGAAAAGCAGCCATATCGACCACGTTTTTCTTTCATTTCAATTTACAGGTATTTTTTTAATTCTTTTTTTTCTTGCACATGTTGAATATCTTCATTCTTGTTTTTAACTTGGATGTTTTATTTTTTAATTTTAGTTAGTATATTGACTTTGATGTTGAGTTGTGTTCATTCAGCTTTCTAAAGTTGTCTTACCTGCAAAAAGATTGATGAATTATTAAAGATTTACATTCTACCATCAATCTAAATTTAAACATTGATCCAAAAAGCAGTTCTTTTATGCACAGTCATTGTATTCAAGTTTTTGTTTTGTGATTTCGCACTCTATAAAGATTTGTTTTTTTTTGGTTTTGGCTGGTATCAGTCCAACTTTTTATCTTGCATGAAGTTGAAACCATTTCGTGTCTAAACCGTAAAAAAAGATCGACTTGGGCTCTATAACTATTTGATCGTGGACTCAAATAAAACAAGAACTTGTTTGCTGAAAGGCAGTAGGGAATTTATCCAATTTTGTTATGTTAATCTTGTACTTGATGTCTTTAACGAACTGTCAGTTGAGTTTCAGTTTAGAATGACACTGCAGACAAGAGTATGTTTGAACGGCACGAGTGATGGAGTACCAGATCAAGAGCTACGGTTATCTGGCAATGGAATATCAAAAATGAAGGATTTAGAAAAAGGTGCAGACTCAGAGTTATGGCATGCTTGTGATGGAAGTATGGTGAAAGTGCCAGCAATCAACACTTTAGTGTACTACTTCCCCCAAGGTCATGCAGAACATGCTCAATTTCCCATTCACAAACTTCGCAATATGAACAAGTCTCCCATGCTTTGCCGTGTGGTAGATGTAATGGGAATATGGGGCAGAGAAGTGTGTGCTGGAGTGATGTGCAGTTTGTAAGGTGGTGCACCGTTGCAGGGGGAGGCAGGGATGTTCAGTGAACACAACACAGAACTTCAATACAAATGTGTGTATTTTTTTGGAACGGATTTGTAATTGTGGAATGTGAAACAAAAATGTATTTGTTAGTTTTGAATAGAAAATGAGTTTTGTGTAAGAAATGAAAACTAAAATGAAGTGTGAATGCAAACTGAAATGTACTGCACAAACAAATGCAAACTGAAATAAAACAATATGAAACAGAGGTGTGAAAATGCACAACAGAGAAGTGACAGATGTTGCATCGGTTTCCATCAACAACCTATGCAACAAGTTCCTTTGTTGCATCGGTTTTCATTACAACCGATGCAACATAAGGGCTGTCTCCAAGCAACCAACCGCATTTTGCATCAATTGTTAGTAACAACCGATGCAAAAAGGACCATTTTGCATCGGTTTTAGAACTGATGCAAAACTGTTAAGCCTGTTGCATCGGTTGCATATGCATCGGATGTTGAACTGATGCAGAAGGGGGGTAAACAACCGATGCAAATGGCCTGTTTTGTAGTAGTGATCTGATCCAAAAAACCCTTCGTGAATGCGAAGGTCTTTCACGAACTAAAGAGTCGTGAAGGTGAACCGGTAGATCAGTGGTCATCTGATCAAAACAACCCTTTGCGAATGCGAAGGTCTTTCACGAACCAAAGCATCGTGAAGGCGAACCGGTAGACCAACGAAATTAATGTATGATTGATATCCACGAAGGTGAATTGGAAGATCAGCAGTCATCTGATCCAGAGCTCCCCGATGTCAACGACGTCATGCTCTTGGGCCACAAATCGATAATCATACCAGTCACTCCACAAAATTAATAGAATCACTTTCAACAACCAATGAGACAAATAGTGCTAAATTCCAGAGCTTCAAAGTTGCTTAGAGAAACTAAGCCAAAACTGAACTAACCTTGTGATTAATCAGAGGCCAACTCGAATCAAGCCAAGATTCAGCACCAGGGAAAACCGTACCGACTAGACCGGGGGTAACCAAATGAGTTGTGGAGAGACCATGTTTACAGTTCAAGCTCGTCAACAGCCCTATGGCATGAGGGTCACTGCACACACTTGAATAGCCATAAGAAAGACTGAGACTAATCATACCACATTTCTGTTATGCCCGATCAAAAATTCTACCATTCTGACAACCACAGACTTAATGACCTAGCTAGTACAACAAACGAAATACTAGCATAATACTTGCCCACTTCTTTCCAACTACTATTTTACTACTCTTGGTGACCAATTCCTCTTCCTCTTAGACTGCATGCCAGTCAAAGGCCCATTCTCTAAAGGCAGTTTGGACCAAGAGCTGAGAGTCATGCCCTAACTCCATAGGCCCTTTCTTCAATCCATCTTTATGTGGTCAGCTATAGATCTCTCCACCATGGCAGCCTGATCTATTTGGACATGTACATCTTCAAGGAACATGGAAGGATCATCCAAGCCATGGTCATCCAAAGCAAAAAATTTTTAGCTTCTTCAAAAAAATAAAACCGGGTTCATGTAAGCAACCTACTGAGTCGACGAGGTCAAATCGACTCCAACCGCTGGATCGACGGAACCCGATCCATGCCTTCTAAAAACCGGTGTTGCTCCGACAACATTGGAAAGGCCCTAAGTTACACTCCTCATGTTTCCCGAAGATAGGAAACATGGAGGATTACAAAAGTCCGTTCATTTCATAAGCCGTGCCGAAACATATGCTCCTCACGTTTCCCGTAGATAGGCAATACTGAGGAAAACCAAAAGCCGCGAACCTCATAAGCCACGCACTAAAATAATAACTCCTTACATTTCTCGAACAGAGGAAACACTAAGGAAAACCAAAAGACATGCACCTTATAAGCCACACATTAAAATAATAACTCCTCACGTTGCCCGAAAAGAAGTAACATTGAGGAAAACCAGAAGCCGCGCACCTCATAAGCCGCGCACTAAAATAATAAGTCCTTATGCTGCCCGAAGATAGGTAAAATTAAGGAAAACGAAAAGCCATGCACTTCATAAGCCGCAAACTAAATTCCAAAACACTGACTTCTCATATTGCCCGAAGATAGACAACGTCGAGGGGCACCAAAAACCGTGCATCTCATTACCAGTGCCAACTACTTCTATGACTGGGAATAATGGGCACAACTACAACAAAATTAGAGTGCTACAAACCAACAGAAAAGTTTCAACTGACGACACTTAATGATGAAAACTTCTCTCAGTTAAACTATGCAATGTGCTCCTCTCAAACACGCATATATTGCATACTTACCAGAATATCATAAGAAACTCGGATTACATGCTAAAGTTGCAAAACTTCCGAAAAAAGGAAAATCAAGCTGCAATTTAGCCAAACTTCAAGTTTAATATGAAAATTATCTATACTATAAGTTACCAATCATTTGAATTAAACAACCCTTGAATTGGGAGCACATACCGGTACTTAAATAGAAACAGTTGTAAACAATAAGTTCACACATTCTGTTACTCCAATAAAAGAATTGTTGCTCCAAATAATTTTTTTGAGGCAATCACAAAGTTGGATAAGTGTAAACAAAATAAGCACAAGTGTACGGAACACATATGAACACACAGATAAGAGTACAGTTAAAATTTCAATGTATTGCTTATAATTTTCTTTACACAGGGTCAAAATGTGGAGCCTGTACCCACGCAACACCATCCAACAAAAAGAAAGCACATATTCCACGACAAGAACACTATGTGTAGACTCTACACTTGAACAAATGACTCAAAAAGAACTAAAATCCGACCAGTCTCCACATAAGCGCATCATCACTTCCTTCCACCGCTCTCCTATCCACCCCTTGTTTGTAGTTTCTACCTCGTCTCAGGAGTGGTATCGCTGCCAGTAATATCAACAAACTCCTCGATGGCAACTTCCTCCTATTGCTCCACCTCCATCTCAGTAGATTCTCCCTTTGCTATACGCTTCCATGATTTGCGAGAGCTCTTCGAGGCTTTGATCGCTTCAACCTTCTCCTTTTTGATAGCGACCAATTCACGCTGAGTCTTACGAGGTTGCTCCATTTGAACTTCCTACTCCTTAACTTCCGCCGCTGTTACGTCACCCTCCAAAGACACAGAAGGGTCATCCAAGCTATGAAGCGTGGCTATCTTTTCGGACTCCAATAGAACTACGAGCCAGACATGGACATGGAAATAGGAACAGGAATAGAAACGAGTACAGAGGCTATGGAAACAGCAGAAGGTCCGGACATTAAGAAAGATGGCACCTCAACAGTAAATCTCGATCCTAGCCTTCTTAGAACCGGTGTTGCCACGGCAACATCGAGAAGGCCCAAAACCTCACGCATCACCTCTTGAGCCGTGCAACCACGCTCTTGAAGCATCAACTCCTTACATTACCAAAAGGTTGGAAACATCGAGAAGTTCCAAACTATTTTGAATCAATCGGTCGTATCAATCCCATAATTTATGCATTTCATAAGTCATGCACCCCTAAAAGCCGTGCATTCCATAAGTCGCACACTCGTAACTGTGCCACCCATAAGCAGCACACTCATGTAAGCCACGCACTCTCATAAACCACTTGTTCCATAAGTTGCACGGACACTGCCCAATGTCGCTCCGACAACATCTCCTGACCATCAAAATGAGCGAAGTATCGGTGTTGCCGTGATAACACTGGGAAATTTGTTTATTTCAGGATTAATAAGAACCGATCCTTACCACCCAAAAGGACGGACATTACTTCGACAATGCCACAAAGTCCTCAAACCAAGTGTTCAATAATGAATTCTGATTTTTGACCAAAATGTCTAAAGTTGAGACATTCAAATCACGAGCTCCCAAAGATAGGAGCTGCGACACAACTTTAACTGGGGGCATCCAGAGAGCCTCCATGAACATCAAGTCTCGTATCAAGAGTTTAGAGTAATCAGCCCAATGGATCGGCGACACATAACACACTAAAATGTGGTTGGGACCATAAATCACTCCATGGTTCTGTTAAGCCAAACGAAGAATTCAGCAATTGCAACAAAACTAAGCAGCATAGTAGGCTGGATGAATGCAGAATTAAAAAGGAAACTGCTCTAACCTACTAGATATCGATATTGCCTAACCAACATCGAGAACTCCAGACCCTCGTATCAACAGAGAAAATCGAACACTTTAAAGTTTACCATCGCTCAAAAGTAGGGATGAAAAGAGGAACTTACTAACGACCAGAGATAGATAATAATGAAAGACGTTTCAAGAATCAAGTCATTGACCCAGCGGCTTCCAAAGACATAACAGGTGCTCGAATAAGGTCTCAAACCATAACTTGCAAAAAACCAGCTGTTATCCAAAATCAGACGATGGCAAGGAGAGAACGCTCGAAATCGAGCAGCTAAACCATTGATTCTCGAAGATTGAATAAGGTTGATATCTGCAACAATGCTATTAGTCTAGCATAATGCATATGGCTTGAAAAAAAGCAAGGTTTGGCGTTAGGGATTCAAGAAAAATACTACCGAACTCTACCGGTCCATGATCAGTATAGGAATGAACTCAGTCGTACTGTGGGCAATGTGATGACTTGTCCCACAATTTCATATTTTCTATATGAACCTGGAGTTTGAGACCTAAAAATAAAGGGTTCCGCTAATAGTCGTCAAATCATAACGAAACCGGTTGGAGAAAGTTCGATTTTTCATAAATAAGAATAATTATGAAATTGGTTAAGCAACAGCCTTGCATCTCCAAGTGTAATACTTGATAATTAAACAAAGCTAGGCAATAGAAATTCCTAAGACTCTCACCTTTCTAGAACGTGGCATATCCCGGATTTAAGAAACATCGAGAAAACAGCCACATTGGGTTAAACGGAATCTACTCAACTCTACAGGATCAGATGAATGATTCAATCCTCACTAACGTAACTTTAACACTACCTGAAGATAGGCAGCACTAAGAAAATACTTCTGCAATCCAATCATCGAAGTGCTAGTTTCTAAAGACCGAAATTAGTACTTAATTGGACTAAAAGTACCACCGAATCGACGAGAAAAATCGATCCCAAACTCCCAAGTGTCCGTGATGCCTTGGAAAATCAAAGGCCTTCTTTTATCTTTCGATTACAGTAGTTGCACTAGCAACGTTGCGAAAGTTTTCTATTTCCTAAGTGTCGGTGTTGCCCCGACAACGTTGGAAAACTTTCTATTTCATAGGTACCGGTGTTTCCCGGCATGTTTGGGAAACTTTCTACTCATTAAGTAATGGTATTGCCCAGCAATGCCAGGAAAACATCAATCTACATGGCTGATGAGAAACACTCATCGCAGTGACCCATCGATGCACTAGCTTCCGGAGAGAGATGTTGGACCACAACTGTGTTTCTGCCCCTATCTTTAGAAAACTACTATTGCCCAATAACAGGTAACTACCGTAAGACATATCCTTTCATTGACATCGTAGGAATCAGCCACTGCACGGGAATAGAGCTGCGCAGAAAGGAAATCCCAGGATCGAATTGTCCCTAAGCTAATTTCTAAGCATGAAAAATGTTGGACAATCGAATTTCCATTCAACTTATAAAGAATTTAGATACAACCAAAAAATAGGCAGCCTCGAGGAGATGTTCAGAACCAAGCAGCTAGGTTATCAATTCACAAAGACTGGAGTTGACATATGAATAAAACTTCCGTGATGACATCAACAACCAAGTAAAGCATGCATGGCCAAGGACAGGCGAGAACAATCATGGAAGGTCGGAAATAAAATCTCTAAATTTCCTCAATTTTAGAATGGGATTGTGAGCCGGACTAGGGGCAATTGATCAATTCGCCCCACAGATCTGCATCTTTCACAATTGCCAAAATACAGGCATTCAAAATAGCTAGATCCTCAAGGGATATACACATAGATACTTGATCGAAAGAAATGTTCCAAAGTCCAAACACGAATAATCGCGAGGTTGGTTAGATCAAGGATCTGTATCAAAAAACAGAGCATTCTGACAACAAAATCGCCAACAAAGGAAATGAAGGATTTAACATTCAGAGGTCAACCGTCGCTTATAGTCTGGCGATGACAAGAAGTATCGATGATCTACTTACGGTCTAACAAGGTCATTTGGTTCCAACTTTTAGGAATATGCCATTACCCGAAGTTTGGTGATGCTAAGAAGAAACTCCCAAAATGAAACTATTGATACATTGGCTTTCAGAAATAGAGGCAAAAGCTTAGTTGACTCTTTAATCCTACCTTCTGGAATCTTATGTTATCCGAAGGTACAAAACATCAAGGAAAAATCTAGAGGTTTGAGTTATCCGTACATGAGTCTACGAAGATAGAAACCAACACATGATTGGGGTCTCAATGTTGGACTCAAAAGAATTTACTTTAGAAAAAACACCAAAAACGCATCTTTCTAATACATACCGACATCATTACGAAAATCAGATCTTGGGATCAAGTAACAAAGTCCCTAATTCTTGAAGATGGGAGCTATCGTGTCAATCAAACTGAGGCAATCAAACTTATTTCTTGGGAGAACTAGTCTCCCAAAACATGTTAGTTCAGTGGTCAAGTAATCAGCCCTACAGACTAAGGCAATTACACCTACACTTTGTTGAAACGGCAATTGAACATAAGTAGGGATTAGCTATAGAACTGGCTAGACCAAGCTACTTTTTAGTTCTGAACAAAGCTATGAAATAGAATATGCCGAAATAACCGCAGAAGTGTTACTTTCTTGTATAGGATTATAGTAAACAAATATGTTGCACATGAACACAAGAGGTGCAACAGCGAGAAAAAGCAATGCTCGAAATCGAGCAATTAAACCAATAGTCCTCGGAGAGAGAGGCTGATGTGTAGGTTAAATTTCAAAATACGTAAAGGAAGGGTAATCGTAATCAAACAACTCATGCGCTTGTTTCCGAAGACTAAAAATATGCCTTGTAATTTTATTATAATCAATCATCGCAATATGATAGGAATAATATGCGAAACCTAAGTTGCAAAGGACCCAGCTTCTAGAGGAGTGGGAGTTCCTTTGCCAGATTAAAGATTGGATGATCGAAAAGTGATTTTCAACAACAAAACTTGACATTCAACCCCACCAAGTATGTTCTACTTTAAATAATAACCTCGTATAACCAATGCCTGGAATCTAAGAGAAATCGACATATATTGACCAGTCGGGTTCTGAGCGATGACCAAGGCAGAAACAGAGTGTTATCTACATGAGAAGAGTCCAGTATCCTGAATACTGTAACTAAACAATCTAGTGTAGATATATTTCTTACATTTGAAAAATAATACATATTGTCCTTTAAAATTATCTCTTCCACACTACATGTTATCGATCAACGATCGAAAATGGCACCACCGTCTAAAGCGGCGCGGGAAGCTTTTTTTTTCAAGAATACTGGAGTACAGAAATGGGAAGAGAGAAATGTTCGAATCATCCACTATATTCGATTTTTGAATAAATCATTGCATTGGAATTCAAAAACGTCGATGGGAACTTAACCAAGTACTCTAAAAGGAGAAATTTGATCCATTAAGACAAGCAACATCAACAAGATCAAAGCAAGATCACCAACAGCATGACCTGCCACATATCCATGAAACTCTAATGCAATCATTTGGAAATTAATGGACATATATTGAGAGTGACAACTTCTAGAGCACATCTTGTTTCGACGAAGACGTACCCTAAGGCACAAATGTTATCTGGATTTTTAACCCAGTAGGATCCAACGAGAAACAGAATTATCCTACGACATCAGGTGGCCTTAACCAGAGAGGCAAAGGCAAGGAGTTAACGAGAATCAAGTTATATTACTAAGACACCAACTATGTAACGACCTAGCATTTCGAACCACTCAAATCGACAATCATCCACACATGTCGGGCTTGAATTGCTTAAAACAACAGATTGTTAATTTATATTTGGCAAAACTTAGCATATACGGTAAATAAATCAATCACAGAATCACAGTCATAGAGTAAGACAACAATAAGCAGTGGAAATAGATAAATAATAGTTCATGAAGCTACTACAAAAATCAGAGTTTAAAATAAATAAAATAGAAATCCCGAATACAAAGAAGTCTCAATACATAAGCAAATGACAAGTCTAAACATGAACAACTAGAAATAACTGTAATAACTGAAAAATAATAGATGAAGGATAGATCTCCAAGCAAAGCTTCAAACTCTAACGGTGAGTCTCAAATGCTGCTGCACTCAGTCTACCCAAGCAAAAAGAAAAACATAAAATACTTGACTCGGGATTAATATTCTTATGCTAGTAAATTAACTCAAGTGAAATGTCCAAGTGAAATACAAATAACTTAAAGAATGTTTGGGATTCCCATCCTTTAAAGATCCGTTAAACTATCAACATACATAGTACAATACGCTATATAGATGTTGTCTACAATAAAGTAAAATATTAAAATAGCGTTAAGGCGCTATGTTTATCCCCCTTAACACATTTTTATATATTTTCCCGTTGTCTATACAATACCGTAATTCTTCAATAAACTGAAGGGCTACGAGGGGCACTCCATAGGTACGGTACAAACCAAACTCGTAGAAGGCACGATAAGGCATGTGACAAGGCACGCGAGGCAATGCCAGGGTAGGATTCTACTGTTTGCACTCCCGGACTAGTGGTAACGCATAACAGCTACTACCGCCCACCTCGAGACCAACTCCCATAATCAAAGGTGCACCCAATCAAATCATAAAGTAATAGAATGGTATCGACGAAAGCATGCTCGATCGGAGGTGCGGCCTCACTTGGCTTGGTATAACTCCTGTTCTAGCAACATCAAGCTGACTCGAGAGAGTCAGGGCTGCGTTCATGCCTCATACAGACGTTCGCCAAACCATCCTACTTCGTTCTGGAATCTCCACCATGTACATAGTTGTTAAAGTGGTTTTCGGTATTGGAAGAGAGTATGAAAATATCCGATCCCGGTCTCTTTAGCAACCAAGCGATTATTTCATACCATGGTCATTTTCGTTTTAAACAGGTTATGGTGACAAATGTAAATTAATATAGGTAAATAATTGCAAATAATAACATATCATAATTAATAACTAAATTTCTAACCAATTCAAAATTTAACAACATATTCAATCTTCGTTTCATGTGAACTAATTTTACTAAATACAAAAATGTTAATCGTGAGTGATCGCTCATCTTTTAAGGCTAGAGAAAATAGACAACACAACAATCTACGATTTGAATCATGAACTCGACAATCGACCAATCCAAATGGCGATCCCAAAGCAAAGCAAGGTGGACTCGAGATCAGCAAAAACAATATTATAATTTTTTAAAAATCTAAAATTTACTCACATATTTAAAATAAAATCCTTTATATATATTATATTTTAAAATCAATAATCAATTTAAAATAAATATCAAAATAAAACCTTTATATATTATATTCTAAAATCAATATTTAATTTAAAACACATATTAAAAGTAAAATCCTTATATATAATATTATATTTAAAATCAATATTTAATTTAAAACACATATCAAAAGTAAAATTTATATATATATATGTTTTAAAAGTCAATATTAAATTTAAAAAACATCCATTCCTTAAAAAATTCTAAAAGAAGAGAAAACTAAGGGAGTTTCAGTTGAAGAGCAAGTGGTGAACATGAAAACTAAGATTCTCAAAAAACAAAATATACAACATATATGTATAATTGTAAAAAAGTTATGTAAGAAAGGAAGGCTTCTCACGGATGCTGTGATGATGGACAAAAAGGCATGGCGGTTGTGGCTGTTAGAGGCTGTTTCGATGTTGATTGTTGGTGAACGCATGGAGATGGTTGTCAGGGCGGAGGGCTTAAGGTTTGGCAGGGCGAAAGGTTGATGGTGAGGGTTAGGGAAGGGAAAGCTATCGCATGTTGGAGGGTGTTGGTCGTTCGGCCGAGGTGAGGGGTCAATGGGTAGGAAAGGTGACTGCTTGCATGGTCAGTATCAGCGGAGGCGGGATTGATGTTTGAAGATGATCGAGCAAGAGAGAGAGAGGGGTCGGTGGTTGGTGATTGGAGGGGTCTCTCGGTGGAAGTTTGCTAGGGAGCGGAGGAGATAAGGCAGCGGATGGCAAGGCATTAGGCAATGTTGATTGAGCTTGGGGTTGACATGGCTGAAGGTAATGGGTTGGATGTGTTTCGGTGGTGGCAGAAGGGTTCAAGGCTCGGTGGTGGGTTTGTTGTCATGCGATAGTGGATAGTGAAATGGTGGGTTCCGTAAATAGTCGAGCAGGGTTTTAAAATGGAGGAGGTCGTGAAGTGATAGGCTGTGGTGGAGGAAAGTGCTGAGGCGATGGAAGGGAAGGGAATAGTGGGCTCCGAGTGTTATATAGTTGCATGAGTGGAGTGGAAGGCTGGGTTGTCCGGTGGTGAGAGGCACAATGGGCAAGGGTTGAGAGCGAGCTTGTGTATGAAGGTCAGAGTGTTTTGTAGCCATTCTAAAATAAAGGAAGACTAGAAGGGTGCAGAAAAATATATATACGAACTTATATAGTATATAATTTTTTCTCTTTCAAAGCAAACAAAAGAAGGGAAAGAGGATGAGAGAATGGCAAGCGAACCAGAACATTATAATTGAAATGGTAGGAAATAAAAAGTCAGAAGTTGAATTCAGTGAATACTAATAACAAGTGCTAATTTACATTCAACCGGTGGACAATAAAGGGGCAATGAACCCAAAAAGCTAAAATGTGGAACTGATACGGCAAATTGTTTTACTGGTTACGCTGCATACTAAATGCCAAAATATACAAATGAATATACTGCGGAGATCAACACGACGAGATGAACAACATGGTATACAGATATCAACGATACACCATCCTATCAAAAGACGATATTAACTGCCAAAACTACTGCTAAACTGCCGAAAATAAGATAAACGAGGCTAGAGCCGTCCAAATTTGGCAAAACAATCACTCAGAAAATGATTTACATTTTTCTTATATAAAATATTCAGATTTCAAAAATATTTTATTTCTATCAAATCTACTCATTTTAAATTGAAATTAAAAATTTCACAACAGAGCTATTTTTCATATTTACCAATGAAAATTTGACACTTGCTACGTTTAAATAGACGTATTCCAAATATAAAACTTTCATTGCAAAATTTTATTATTTAATTTTAGGAAAAATTTAGTTAATTACGTTATTAAAAATCGTTAAAATTTATGGGTCGTTACACTCTCCCCCACTCAAAACTTTTCGTCCTCGAAAAGGAACGAGATAGGAGAATAGACGCAATAGAAAGGAAAGATAGATTCGAAATATATAGTATCAGATACAATAATTAATTTAAAACCATATAATTTTCATTTTTGGACATCCTATTACTACATTTATATTGTATACTATTCAATCACATTCAAACTTTTCCCAGGTGAGTTTTATAAATGTTTCTGAGTGTAATTGAGCACTATACAAGTTTACCTTTTATTTACAACACTTATATTATAAAAAAAATTGTTTGAACATTTTTATGGCTTAAGTTTTCTCTTGTATAAATTTCAATTGCATATTCACATTACATTTTAACTTTTGGAATATTTCTGGTAAGTTACATGTATGTTTAAAATGCAGTTGAGTATTACACAAATTAATTTTATCCTAGTTCAATGTTTTCAAGTTTTTTAAATTCCAATTCTCATTTTAAACACTCCAATTATTCAAAAAATTTGCTTCATTTCAATAATTGAAAACCATCACTTAACATATAACTTAAGAATTAAATTTTCTGTTTCACTTTAAACCATTCGAAATAAATACATACATACATACATACATACATATATATATATATTGTACATTAAATTATAATTAAGAAATTCAAATCAAATCCATTTTCCAAAATAAAAGTGCAACAGAGCTACTAAGTAGTCGGCCCACTTTGATACTTGAAAGTGTATGTCGATGATGCTGCAGTCATCATCGAAATTATTTTCTAGCGACATAAAGGAGAGTATTGAAAACCAAATTTTGAAAAGCACCAAAAATTAAATTCCCAAATCCTTAATTTAAATTCATTTTATTTGTAATTCAGATTTATAAACCATGTTTTGAAAATTCATCTCCTTATAACATATAACAATAATTAATGGTTTAAGAATGTTGACAAACAATAAATGATAATCTAGGATTATCATTTCTAACAACCAATTCATTCAACTATCTAATTTCAAAAAATTATACCTTTGTATATATAATAATCACACATAAAATTATTTCATTTACCAATTTTGGAAACAACATCGTGTTAGTTTGCTCTGTTCAAGTGTTTTGGAATTTCTATCGATAGCCTTGGCCAGACGAATTGATCGAAACCCAAAATTCAAACTTAACAACTCAAACAACATAATATAAAACATTTTTATATCAATTACAAATACACTCCCTCGCAGGATAATTCAGGAATGGATTATAAAACGAGGATAGAAATTCCAATGTAGAGAAATCCTAATCAAAGAGAATTCTAACTAAGAAGATAGGCTAAAAAGGAAGAAAAGATAATTAAGTTACAAAATAGGAAATATGGACAGACTTATATTAATTGCGGTGACCATAACCAGGTCAACCAAGATTCCATTTTCAGAAACGATGTGCCTAAGGAATCGGACTTCATCCCTCCAAAAATGGAATTTAGAAAATTTGGCTTTCAAATGATGACTCCTAAGAGTTTCTAGCACATAGCCAAATAAAATTCATGCTCTTTCTCTGACTTTGAAAGGACGTGAATATCATTAACGAAAACCAGGACAAATTTGTTGAGTACGTCACAGAAACCGTGATTCATGAGATCGATGAAGAAGGCAGGAGTATTGGTTCATCCAAAGGGCTTGACTAACAATTCATAGGAACCATTCGCTGTTCAGAAAGCTGTCTTGAGAATGCTCTCCTCAACTACCCAAAGCTGGTGAAAACCGATAGCAAGATCGAGCTTTAGGAATAGGATCGTTGTGGAATTCAATTTCTCGCTTGGGAGGGAGAGAGTGACTTCACTAAAGACAATGGAAATAGTTAGACAACTGGGTTGGAGAAAAGATCACTAGGTTGAGAATCAAATGAAAAGATAAAACTACCTACATAGTCTACAGGCATTCGACATTCAATCATAGAGAATTGCCCCAGTCATTTACTTGAGAAACTGCTTGTGCTTTGCAAGAAATGACGTCATCAAACCGAGGACATAGAAATCTCTGGTGAATCGACGCTTGTTGTAACGGAGTTTCACCCTTTTACAATCAAACTAAGATTGACGGGACCGCTGATGGGATTAGTCATGCATATAGATGAAGTTGCCATTTGAGACTGCAAGACGTACTCAAATTTATTACCAAGATCAACAGAAATAAAGCTATGGGATGCTCTAGTATCAAGAAGAGCATGAACAGGAAAAGACAAGAATGGATTTACAACTAAGGGGAAGTTCCAAAATTCAAAAGAAACCCTAATCCTGGAGGATCCTAGCTAAAGCTCGAACAAAGATGATTCTACGATTAATTTTACCCAATCTAGGGTATTACTACCCTATCTCTGATGAATTTTTACTCCATATGCTAAGTTTTGTCTAAACCAGAGCTCTGATACCACTTGTAACGACCTGGCATTTCGAACCATTCAAATTGACAATCAACCACACATGTCGGACTTGAATTGCTCAAAACAACAGAGTGTTAATTTATATTTGGAAAAACTTAGCATATATAGTAAATAATTCAATCATAGAATCAATGACACATAGCAATAAAACAATAAGCAGTGGAAATAAATAAATCGTATTTCATGAAGCTACCACAAAAATCTGAGTCTGTAACAACCTGAAATTTAAGCTATATTAATTAATTAACGAATTAATTAAATAATAAAATAACTTTGTGAAATTATCAGAACTGAGCCACAGGAGTTGCACCATTATGTCCATGGTAATTTTCTGGTCAATTTCCATACATAGATTGTCAAAATCCGAGCTAAGACGAAGAAGTTATGTAATAAACAAGCAACAAGAAAACAAAAGAAGAAAAATAAATAGGCAAGGTCGACCCTCACCATGGCTAGGTCGACCTATAGGTCAACCCTAGCTAGTGTTTGGTCGACAAGAAGGTCAACCCGCTTTCATTCTTCATGCAACCTTGTTCGAACATGTCATTTTTCTATTTTAATCCAATCCTTTGCGTCCGTGCTTCCATCCGATGGTTACCATCAAGCCTATGACGTGATTGCAGCAGATTTAATCTCCAAATACAAAGGTTTGAGATCCATAAGTGACACTATAAATAAGACCCTAGGCGTAACTATTTTTCTCATTCAGATTTTCTCCATTTGGGTTCATTGCCTCAGGCTGGGCCCTAAAAGGAATATTATTCCAAGAAGAATATCTTTTTAATTAAAATATTTTTACCCTACAAGTGGATTCAAGAAGGCCAAGAAAAAAAGCTAAGGACCACAAGTGAGTGTTTAAGTAATTAATTCAGATTTTTAAGTAATTTAAAATAATAGGGTTTCCAATAGTTTTAGTTTTTCTGCAATTTTAGGGTAACCTTTGTGCAAGTTTATTTATAGTTTATTTTTAAGTACATTTCCGCTATTTTCTTTTAGTTATTCTATTTCAGTTATTTGCAATTATTTGCAATTATTTGCTATTAATTATTGCTTTTCCGATTATTTATAATTATTTATAGTATTTGCTGTTTATTATTGCTTTTCCAATTATTTATAATTATATATAGTATTTACAGTTATTTACATTTTATTTGCATCTATTCTACGTTGGGATTTATTCTGTAAATGTTAGTTCTTTTTAATTCCCTTTTACACGAATGGAATAAATAAAAGAGAATAATTCGTCAATATGGACTAGAATATAAGAACAATGGATTTACAAAAAATTAGATGTAAAATAAGAAGAACTATAATAAATTGGATATATACTGAAATAGGCAAATTTAAAATATTTGCAAGCATAGTTATAACATGTAATTATAACTAAAAAGAGAAAATAGAAGAAATGGCAGAAGAAGCTTATTTTTTAACTTAGACCTTGGGTTAAGTTAATAAGCAAAATTATAACACACAGGTTATAATAAGAGAACACCAAAAAAGGCTTATTATAGAACTTATGTTTAAATTAATAAGCAAGCGTAGCAGAAATAATAAAAAGGCTTATTTCAAAACTTATACTAAGTTAATATGCAAAGATAAAAATAGGAACCGTACCAACAGCATTCCCCTTTAGTCAGGAATTGATGGTCCCACAATAGATTAGCTGGGTCTAGGCACACTTATGCTGGAATAATGGTAAATAAGAGGTTAATAAATAGAAGATCAAATAAGGAGATTTGGGCAAAGGGGCATAACTAGATTTTGTTTGTTAGGACCCGTACCAACAGTTTTCCCCTTCAATCAGGAACTAGTAGTCTTACAATAGCACAAGTGAGGCTAGGCACGCTTATGCTAGAGTTATGGTAAATAAGAGGTCAAAAGAGGGAGCAACAGATAGCACGAGCCGACGGTGGTCGAGCATGCGACCTCGGTGTAGGGATATAAGTCGTTATTGAGTTTCAAGTACTAAACATGTGTTTTTCGCTGTGGATCCCATAGGATGGGACTAGCACATAGTGGCACAGCAGAGATAGAAGGCCGATCAAAGGGTAGAATTAGGACTTTGGTCTAATTAAAATAGGATTGGGATTTCAGCCTAATCAAGGCAATTTTAGAAAAGTTCAAACAATCCAATCGAACTATCTAAGCAACGCAAACAATTAAACCGTATTTTATTCCAGCTTTATCATTTTCTTTATTTCCTTTTATATTAGAACTATTGTAAACTCTATTATCTTTATCTTGCTTAAGAATACTAGTAAATACTTTCATTCACCAGACTTTCAGTCCGACCCACTCCTCTATTTTCCCCTTTCCCCCCATAGGCCAATAGAGGCAAGGGCAGTAGACTTTCAGCTTTCATGAGTGATATTCTTGGAGATTCTTCATGTATTCTTCTTCTTCTTCTTTTCCAATTTTCTTTTTATTTAAATTCAGATGTGCTGGTACTAATGAGAGAGATAGTTTTATTAATGTACTCTAATAGTAAGAATGAGATGGCATTTTACTTTTTATAAGGCATGTATTTGGTATTTTTAGATATCTTATGTATTAGGTTGTATGACTCTTTTTTTGAAGTTTGATTTTGAATAATGAGATTACTATTTAAATGTTTCAGCTATTTAGTTTATTTTGTCTTGTGAATCTTAGTCTTTGTACGGGTTTAAGTATACCTATAACTCACCATGGTCTTTAGTGTGCCCGTTTTGGGTATACTAAGGGGTGTGGGGCGTTTCATTTGGTATCAAAGCCTAAGGTTACAAGATTTCTAAAATTTCGTTTTAAAAGTAAAGATGTTTCAAAATGACATGTTTTAAAAAGTATTTTTCAGAAAGAAGCTCTCAGAAATAGTTTTCAAGTATAAAAGAGTTTTTATAAGAATCCCCTCAAAGTCCAGTTCAATCTTCCTTCGATTCTTTCAAGCCTAAGTTCTCCTTTTCTTTGCATAAAATGGCGGATGACCCTAATCTTCTAGAGGGTATCCCAGTCCCAGGCTGGTATGTAGATACCTTCAAGCTACGAAACCAGTGGTGCAAGAGCAAGCGCCCAATCCAGCACCAGCGGGTGGAAATCCCATCAATCCACCTGTATCAGCCAATTTATCTAAGCTTTGCGAGGACTTCGCCAATGTAGGAGGCAAGACATTTTCTGTTACGAAGGATTTTATGGAGGCACGATCTTGGTTAAGGCGTACAGAGAGGATAATTGGGCTATTGGGATTAGAGGATTAGCAAAGAGTTTAGCTTGCATCTTGGCAGCTGAAAAGAGAGGCTTCTTATTGGTGGGAGGTTATTGAGTTAGAAGGAAGAGGCGTTGGATAGATTGGATTCTGAGAGAGGTTTGAGAGGAAGTTTTTGTCTCAAACAGAAGAGAGTATGCAGTTGGAAAGGTTTATTCGATGGAAACAAAGAAGTCTTTCTGTAAAGGAGTATATCAACAAATTTAATAAGTTGTCGCGGTTTCGAATGGAGCTAGTGAATACACCGCATAAGAAGGCCATGCAGTTCGCAAATGGATTGAATTAGCCCCCTTAAGGGTTGTTATTAACTTATGTACCGATAAGAGCTACCTATGAGTAACTGATGGTGATGGCCCTCATGTCTGATACAGCTAAGGAAGGAGAGTCTAAGGAAGTCCCTAAGTTAGAAGGTTCTAGGAAGAAATGATGGAAGAACAATAAAGATAAGAAGAAAGGTGAAGGCCCTCAGAAGCAAATCAAGAAAGGAGGGAAATGCAATAGCTACGGCTTGGTTGGTCATTACACAAAAGACTGCAAGAAGGAGAAAATGAAGGGAAGGTGTTATAATTGTGGACAACTCGGTTACCTTAGTAGAGTTTGTCTTTAGAAGACGGGGCAGGGAGGCGGGCGCATCGACAACACAGATTCGGGCATTGGATGCAGCACCTTCCAGTAGTGGACCGGATAGGGGTAGAAAATTCGTCGTGGAAGGTTTGATCTCTATTTCTAATTTTCCCCATAGGGAACCTTTTCGATTATGAAGCATCACACTCTTTCATTTCGAGTTCTTTGGTTGATTGTTTGCTCTTAGATATCTCCTTTGTAGTAGACCCCATAGTTGTTTCAAACCCCATAGGAGGATTGACACATTTATCTATGATTTGTAAGGGTTTGAAATTTTTTATACTAGACGCAGATTTTGATATTGACACCTATGTATTGGGATTTTCGGCGTATGGGATGATTTTCGGGATGGATTGACTATCCACTTATGGAGCGATACTAGACTACGAGATAAGAGTCATCGGACTAGAGACATGCATCGGTTGGTGTAACAAACTTGGTTTAGAGATTACCTGTCAATTGTTTTGAACAATTAAATGACAATATTTGTCAACCAAATTTTAAAGACAAAGTTCAACATATAAACTACTATCTGTAAGGAATCTATTTATTCGGAATACCTTTAACCAGTATATTTTTCTAGTATGTGCACACCATATATGTAGTATCTGAGGATGTCCACTAGGGAAACGAGGTGATTCCTTAAATTTATTTGATATTTCCATTCTTACCCCTTTTGAGATATCCACTTTGGATACTCAATTGTTGATATACTTTGTGGTATCAGAGTTGCGCAGCGGAAGCGTAATGGGCCCATAACCCATAACTTTATTTTATTAGTTTGGGTTGTTAATAAATGGGAGATTATTTTATTTAGGTGAAAATCAGACATGCAGATAATACTCAAAACATATAAAAATTCTAGTAAATTTTAGGAAAGAGTTTACCTCATCTCATCAGCAAACTCGACCCGAAGGTCAAAACCATCAAAAAGACAAATCAGGAATTAACCGATAAGACAAATGCATGTGTCACATACCATGTGTTTTACCAGACCGTTTAATTCTTTTTCTCATTCGCTCGAATAGCGAAAAAACATGTATTTTATAAATAAAATAATTTTCTAGAGGAAACAAGCTTTTAAAACCATTTTTCGAAATCAATTTCGAAAACAATATTTGAAAATTTCCTTATTACATAGAATAAATAGATTTTATAGCTTAAAATAATGTAAAATTATATATTAATTATTTTAAGTGCTAATTTATTTAAAAATTATTTCAAAGTCGTTTGGAAAAATCCATGCTCGAAGTCAAAGAAATCACTCAAAACCGTCATTCAAATTCAATTCAAATTTGAATTTCAAATTCATCAAAACTAGGCTAGCCTATTGATAGGCATCATATCCCTCAAAGCAATTCAGAAATATCACAAAAACATGAAGTAAAAGTCAAAAGTCAGACGGAAAAAGAACATAAAAATGCATATGCAAAATAATACCCAGATCTGAAATCTTCTCTAAGTACGACTTTTGGACATGAAACAGGTAGCTAAATGACCTTTGATTGAACCAAAAATGTGTGTGCACATAGTAGATAACTTCAGCTTTCAAATAAAAAAGAATCGATGAATTTCAACTTGAAATGAAAAAGTTACGCTGTCTCAAACACGGACTCAGACCATGTTTGCAACAGTTCAAAAACAAAAATGTGCCCAGGCCTGAAAACCATTTTGGATTCAACTTACAGGCCTGAAATAGAGGACCGAACGTCCTCATATTGAGCTAAAAATTGGTAGCACATACTATAAAACTTCGTCTTTCAAACAAATATAATCAATGGATTCCAATTGGAAATGAAAAAGTTACACTATCTCAAACATGGACTCAGGCCACGTTTGCAATAGTTCAAAAGAAACAAATGTACAGCCTGAAAACCATCTCGGGTTCAAATTTCAGGTATGAAATAGAGGACCAAACAACCTCGGATTGAGTTAAAAATTGGAAAGCTTATAGTAGAAAACTTTATCTTTCAAACAAAAAAGAATCAATGAATTCCGGTAAGAATTGAAAGAGTTATGCTGTCTCAAACATGAACTTAAGCTCTTTTTGCAGCAGCTCAAACAAAATATGACCAGGCGAAAATCTAGGTTTTTGTGGATTTTTAGCAAAGTTTTGAACATTCAAATGACAATATTTTTCACCTAAATTTTGCAGAGACAAAGTTCAACATACAAACTACTATCTAGAAGAAATCTGGCAGCATTTCATTGCCGGAATCAAAAGATATAAGCTTTCAAAGAAGCAATAGAAAGCAGTTTACAAGTTGAGATAAAATAACTAAAGAGCATATTATTCACTGTTTTTGGTTTCTACAGGTCATTAGAAGCTTCTATCTTGCAAAAAACTTTAGTTTTGCAGCCAAAATCCGAACAACCTTGGTTTGGAGATTACCTGCCCATATTAAATTATAATCATCGTCATAATTCAATATTGACAAGTAATCTCCAAACCAGGGTTGTTATAGTAGGACTCTTGAGGTTTCTTGTGACCCACATGGGTCAGTCATGTTGAGCTTTCTTTATTCCCTTGATTCATCATCAGTAGAGTTAGATTCAGTTCCATTCATCTGAGGATTCCCAGACGTATTTGAGGAGGTTATGGGGCTACCACCTAAGAGAGAAATCAAATTTAGAATCTATTTGAATAACAATGCTAAGCCAGTGGCATTTCTCGTGAGACACAAGGCACCTAGGGAGAGGAAGGAGTTAAGTAAGTAGATTAGTGAGCTATTGGAGAAAGGCTTCATTAGAATGAGCATATCTGAGTGGCAGCGCCAGTCGTCTTCGCTATAAAGGCGGATGGTTCCCTTTGACTTTGCGTAAGCTATAGGGAGTTGAATAAGCTCACTAATAAGAACCGCTATCCACTTCTCAGGATAGATGAACTTTTCGATCAGTTGGTTGGCTCTTCAGTATTTTCTCAACTTGATTTAACCACTAGATTTCATCAGCTTAGGGTCGCTAACGATAGCATTGATAAGACGACATTTAGGACACCTAACAGATTCTTTGAGTGGTTGGTTATGCCATTTGGGCTAACCAATACCTCAACATATTTTGTAGATTTGATGAGCTGTTGTTTTCGAGATGTCCTAAATAAGTTCGTAGTAGTATTTGTGGACAATATTTTGGTGTTTTTGAAGAGTATGGAGGATCATGCTATCCATCTGGAGGAGGTTCTTCGTACACTTCGTGTTCATCAGTTGAGAGCAAAGTTCTCGAAATGTCACTTTTGGCGAGAGGAGGTACGTTTCTTAGGGAACATAGTCTCAAAAGAGGGTTTAGCCGTTGATCCCGCTAAGGTTATTACAGTGCAAGATTGGAAGGCCCCTAAGAACGTTGCCGAAGTTAGAAGCTTCCTAGGTTTGGCTGGCTATTATAGAAAGTTTATTAGATATTTTGCTAAGATTTCAGCACTGCTCAGTCGCCTTACTAAGAAGAATAAAGCATTCGTGTGGGACGTGGATTGTGAGGATTCCTTCACGATGCTAAAGACAGCCCTTACTAACACACCAGTTTTAGTTTTACCCAATGGTGCTAAGCATTTTACAGTATACACTGATGCATGTGGGAAGGGTCTAGGAGCATTTTTGATGCAAGAATGGAGGGCAGTTTGTTATGGAAGTGGACAGTTGAGGACGCATGAGAAGAACTACCCTACCCAAGATTTGGAGTTAGCTGCTATAGTTTTCGCACTCAAGTTTTGGAGGCATTGCTTTGTAGGAGAGAGGTTCGAGCTTTTCACCGATCATAAGTCATTGAAGTACCTATTCTCACTAAATGATTTGAACTTGAAGCAGCAGTGATGGATGAAATTTTTGGCATCGTACGACTTTGAGATAATATATACCCCTGGGAAGGGAAACATGGTTACAGATGTGTTGAGTAGGAAGGAAGTAACCCTTAGACTAATATTTGTGGAGTGGAAGAGCCTGGAGTTTATTTCTACTTTTGATTTTAAACCCTCTACGGACATTACCCCAAGATTATTGGCAGCACTTGAGGTTAAGCCTACCCTCATAGATCAAATTGGCTTAAGGCACTAAGAGGACTCAGAGCTTTTGGATATTTTAGATAGGATTAGCAGAGGAGAGGTTTCTAGACATCTCCAACGCTATTCCATTGATAGAAAAGGGTGGCTAAGGAGAGATGGAAGACTTTGTGTCCCCCGCACTAATGTTTTGTTGAGAGTAGTTCTGGAGGAAGGACACCATTCTCGAATGACTCTTCATCCGGGTGGTGATAAGATGTATAGGGACATGAAGGGAATATTTTATTGGAGTGGCATGAACAAGGATGTGGCGGAGTTTGTAGCTAAGTGTCTTATGTGCCAAAGAGTTAAGGAGGAGCAGCGTAAGCCCGGTGGATTACTCTAACCATTGGATGTACACGAATGGAAGTGGGATAGTGTTTCAATAGACTTCATAAATGGTTTTCCCCGGTCTAGGTATGGGAATACTAGCATTTGGGTGATTGTAGAACGATTGACTAAAAGTGCCCACTTCATTATGGTCAAGAGTAAGAGGATGATACCTTATTTAGCGTCCTTATATGTTCATGAGATAGTTCGATTTCATGGAGTTCCCTTTAGCATAATGGGCGATAGAGACCCTATTTTTACTAGCGAGTTTTGGAGGAGCTCGAAAGAGGCTTTAGGGCTTAGATTGAGTACGGCATATCATCCTCAGACGGATTGCCAAATGGAGAGGGTTAATAGAGTGATTGAGGATTTGTTGAGGACTGCATTCTTGATTTTGGAGGAACTTGGGCGGATCATCTTCCTTTCGTGGAGTTTGCATCTAATAACAGTTTTCAAGCTAACATTGGGATGGCACCTTTCGAAGCTCTGTATGGGAGACCTTGCAAGTCACCTTCATGTTGGTTGGAGTCTATGAAGAGATTGATACTTGGTCTTAACATGATTAGGGAGACTTCAGAGAAGATCGATTTGATTAGAAGGAGGTGAAGACAGCCCAAGATAGACAGAAATCTTATGCAGACAAGCGGATGAGGGATATTGAGTTTGAAGTTGGAGACTTAGTTTTCATTAAAGTATCCCCGCTAAGGAAGGTGGTGAGATTTGGATCAAGTGGAAAACTAGCTTCCAGATTTACAGGACCATTCCCCATTGTAGCGAGAGTAGGGAAGATAGCGTATTGAGTAAAGTAACAGGAGAGGCTCGTGTCAATACCCGATGTTTTTCATGTTTCGCACTTGAGAAAGTGCTTACATGACACAACAGAGATTGTGGAGCATAGTAAACTAAAGGAAGTTTAAGTGGAAAGAAAAGCATCAGTTCATCATGTTCATACTAAGAAATTGGATGTGACATCGAGAACCTTAGGAATAAAGAGGTCCCATTAGTAAAGATGCAGTGAGGAGATGATGTTGAAGACGCTACTGGGAAGCTGAATAGAAGATTCATACCTCTTATCCGCATCTCTTTGATAGAAGATTTTAGAATTTCCTATTCCCATCTTTATTTTGAATAGATTCTTTCCTTTGTTATCCTTTGGGAGGGTAGAACTTAGGATTTGACCTATGTATGGTAGGTTTTGATGTAAACATGCTATTAGAACATGTTATGTATGATGGATACTAGTGGTTGCAAGTGGTTACTAGTGGATGCTAATGGACGCATATACTTACACTATGCACTATTATCTCTTAGGGATTGGCCTAACTAGGACACTAGAGCATATGCATATGCATGTGTGTGTATTTGCATTTTAATTCCATGGTTGCTATAAATGGATGATTATCACATGATTGTTGCATTTGGATGAGTATTGTAGCACACATATAGAACTATCAGTTATCATTAGGGAATTTGCATTCATTTGGATACATGGCATGATTGCATAAAAGGAGGTCGACTGAATCTGTAGACCACCTAATCATTTGCATTAGTTAGGGACATTGACACTACACAATTGCATATGTATCATAAATTGCATTAGAAAACTTAAGGACAATGGATGCAATGGATGATGGTTGAGTAGTTGGTTGTAAAACTTGGATGAAAACATTTGTTTCATTCTTCTATCCTTAGAGATTTCGGGGACAAAATCCCTTAAGGAGGGAAGAATATAACAACCTGAAGTTTAAGCTACATTAATTAATAAACGAATTAATTAAATAATAAAATAACTTTGTGAAATTATCAAAATTGTGCCACGGGAATTGCACAATTGTGTCCATGCTAATTTTTTGGTTAATTTCTATATATAGATTGTCAAAATCCGAGCTATGACGAAGAAGTTATGAAATAAATAAGAAACGAGAAAACAAAAGGAGGAAAAAATAAATAAGCAAGGTAGACCTTAGGGTCGACCCTCACCATGGCTAGGTCGACCTATAGGTCGACCCTAGCAACTGATTGGTCGACATGAAGGTCGATCCGCCTTCATTCTTTCATGCAGCCTTGTTCGAACACGTTATTTTGCTATTTTAATCCAATCCCGTGCGTCCGTGCTTCCATGTGATGGTTCCCATCGAGCCAATGACGTTGTTGCACCAGATTTATTCTCCAAATCCAAAGGTCCAAAATCCACAAGTGACACTATAAATACAACCCTAGGCCTAGTTATTTTTCTCATTTAGATTTTCTCCATCTGGGTTCATTGCCTGAGGTTGGACCCTAAAAGGAATATTTTTCCAAAGAGAAGATCTTTTAAATTAAGATATTTTATACCCTATAAGTAGATCCGGGAAGGCCAAGCAAAGAGCTAAGGACCACAGGTGAGTGTTTACGTAATTATTTTAGATTTTTAAGTAATTTAAAATAATAGGTTTCAAAAAATTGCAGTTTTTGACCTTTATGCAAGTTTATTTACAGTTTATTTTTAAGTAAATTTTTGGACTTGCTTTCCAGACTTTTTTCCTTATGTTATTCTATTTCAGTTATTTGCAATTATTTGCGGTTAATTATAGCTTTTCCAGTTATTTACAGTTATTTACAGTATTTACTGTTATTTATTGTTATTTACATTTTATTTGCATCTGTTCTACAATTGGATTTGTTCTGTAAATGTTAGTTTTTTTTTTAATTCCCTTTTACGCGAATGGAATAAATAAAAGAGAATAATTTTCTATTATGGACTAGAATATAAGAAAAATGGATTTACACAAAATTAGATGTAAAATAAGAAGAACTGTAATAAATTGGATATAGACTGAAATAGGAAAATTTAAGATATTTGTAGGCATGATTATAACATGTAATTATAACTAAAAAGAGAAAATAGAATAAATAGCAGAAGAACCTTACTTTTTAACTTAGACCTTGGGTTAAGTTAATAATCAAAATTATTACACACAGGTTATAATTAGAGACAACACAAAAAGGCTTATTATAGAACTTATATTTAAGTTAATAAGTAAGCATAGCAGAAATAATTGAAAAGGCTTATTCAAAAACTTACACTAAGTTAATAAGCAAAGATAGAAATAGAAACCATACCAATGCATTACCCTTCAGTCAGGAATTGATGGTCTCACAATAGATTAGGTGGGGCTGGGCACGCTTATACATGCTAATGGTAAATAAGAGGTCAATAAATAGAAGCTCAAATAAGGGGATTTGGGCAAGAGGCGCAACTAGATTTTGTTTGTTAACACCTGTACCAACAGCGTTCCCCTTCAGTCAGAAACTGGTGGTCTCACAATAGCACAGCTGAGGCTGGGCGCTCTTACGCTAGAGTTATGGTAAATAAGAGGTCAAAAGAGAGAGCAACAGATAGCGCGAGCCAGCGGTGGTCGAGCGTGCGGCCTCGGTGTAGGGATATAATTCGCTATTGAGTTCGAAGTACTAAACTGGTGTCTTTTGCTATGGGATCAGCAGGATGGGACTTGCTCACAGTGGCACAACAGAGATAGAAGCCCAATCAAATGGTAAAATTTGGACTTCAACCTAATTAAAATAGAATTGGGATTTCAGCCTAATCAAAGTAGTTTTAGAAAAGTGCAAACAATCCAACAAACTATCTAAGCAATGCAAACAATTAAGTCATATTTTATTCCAGCTTTATCTTCTCCTTTATTTCCTTTTATACTAGAGCTATTGCAAAGTCTATTGTCTTTATCTTGCTTAAGAATACTAATAATTACTTTCATTCACTAGACTTTTAGACTGACCCACTCCTCTATTTTCCCCTTTCTCCCCAGAGGTCAGTAGAGGTAAGGGCCGTAGACTTTCAGCTTTCTTGGAGTGATATTCTTGGAGATTCTTCATGTATTCTTCTTCTTTTCCAATCTTCATTTTATTTGAGTTTGGATGTGCTGGTACTGATGAGAGGGATAGTTTTATTTATGTACTCTGATAGTAAGACTAAGATGGTATTTTTCTTTTTATAAGAAATGTGTTTGGTATTTTAAGATATCTTATGTATTGGGTTTTATGACTTTTTTTATGAAGTTTGATTTTGAACAATGAGATTACTATTTAAATATTTCCGTTGTTTTATTCATTTTGTCTTGTGAATCTTAGTCTGTGTAAGTTTTTAACTATACCTATAACACACCATATTCTTTAGTGTGCCCTTTTTGGATATACTAAGGGGAGTGGGGTGTTTCAGAGTCTGAAACAAATAAAACATAAATCCTGAATACAAAGAAGTCTCGATACATAAGCAAATGACAAGTCTGAACATAGACAACTAGAAATAACAGGAAAAACTGAAAACATAATAGATAAATGATAGATCTCCAAGAAAATCTTCAAGCTTCAAAGGTGAGTCTCAAATGCTGCCACACTCGGTCTAACCTGAGTCTCAAAACCCATATATTTCCTTTCAAAACTTTGGAAATCATTTTTCAAAATGGACCAACGGTGTCCGTATATTATTTTCTATCCTATGTTCAAGTGATACAAATATTTATCATTCAATCCGCAAAAATTTAAATTTACGGGTATATATCATTTCACCGCAATCCCAAAATTTCAAAATCAATGAAAACTGCTTGGGTTTATCATTTCATCCCGTAATGATTTTTTCCTAATCTATAAGATTGTTCGGGTATGTATCATTTCAACCCACTGAGAATTCGTAAAATAACAGGGAAGTTGGAGAGTGAGAATAATAATACAAAATGACGAACACATCAATAGTAAGCATATATCATTATTACAATTTAAATATAATATATACAACAGGTTATCGTGTTATATGTCAATAAATATAGGTAAACAATTGCAAATAGTAACATATCATAATTAAATTTCTAACCAATTCAAAATTTAACAACATATTTCAATCGTCATTTCATATGAATTAAATTTACTAAATATAAGAATGTTAATCGTGAGTGATCGCTTACCTTTTAGGGCTAGAGAAAATAGATAACATAACAAGCTACGATTTAAATCATGAACTCGACAATCGACCAATCCAAAATGACAATCCCATAGCAAAGCAAGGTGGACTCGAGATCGATGAAACCAATATACATAATTTTTTAAAAACTAGAAATTTGCTCACATATTTAAAATAAAATCCTTTATATATATATATATATAATTTTAAAAATAATCAATCTAAAATACATTTCAAAATAAAACCTTTATATATTATATTCTAAAATAAATATTTAATTTAAAACACATATTCAAAGTAAAATCCTTATATATTATATTATATTATATTATATTTTAAATCAATATTTAATTTAAAACACATATCAAAAATAAAATCTTTATATATATGTTTTAAAAGTCAATATTAGATTTAAAACACATCCATTCCCAAAAAAAAAAAATTCTACAAGAAGAGAAAATTAAGGTAGTTTCAACTGAAAAGCAAGTGGTGAACATGAAAACTTAGATTCTCACGAAACAAAATATACAAAATATAATAGCAATAATAATAATAATAATAATTTTATGTAAGAAAGGAAGGTTGCTCGCAGCTACTGTGGTGATGGACAAAAAGGCACGGCGTATGTGGCTGTTGGGGGCTGTTCGGATGTTGATGGCTGGCGAACGCGTGGATATGGCTGCCCGGGCGGAGCATGTATGGTTTGGCAGGGTGAAAGGTTGATGGTGAGGAATAGGGAAGGGAAAGCTGTCAGATGTTGAAGGGTGTTGCTCGTTCGGCTGGGGTGAGGGGTGAATGGCCAGGAAAGTTGACTACTTGCGTGGTCAGTACCAGGCGGAGGCGGGTTGGAGTATGATGATAATCAATAAGAGAGAGGGGTCGGTGGTTGGTGATTGGAGGGGTATCTCGATGGAAGTTTGCTGGGGAGAGAAGGAGATAAGCCAGCGGACGGCAAAGGGTTAGGCGATGTTGATTGATCTCGGGATTGACATGGCTAAAGGTGGTGTGTTGGATGAGTTTCGGTGGTGGTGGATGGGTTCATGGCTCGATGGTGGGACTGTTTTCATGTGATGGTGAGAGTGAAATGGTGGGTTAAGAAAATGGTCGAGCAGGGTTTAAAAATGGAGGAGGCCGTGCGGTGATAGGATGTGGTGGTGGAAAGTGGTGAGGCGATGGAAGGGAAGGGGATGGTAGGCTGCTGAGTGCTATGCAGTTGCATGAGTGCAGTGGAAGGCTGCGGTTGGCAATGGTTGAGAGTGAGCCTGCGTATGAAGGTCAGAGGGTTTTTTATCCAATCTAAAATGAAGGAAGACTAGAAGGCTGCATAAAAATATATATATACGAACTTATATATTATTATTTTTTTCTTTCAAAGCAAACTAATGAAGGGAAAGAGGATGAGAGAATGACAAGCGAACCAGAACATTATAAACTGAAATGGTAGGAATTAAAAGTCAGAATTTGAGGTTAGTGAATATTAATAACTAGTTCCCATTTACTTCTAACCGGTGGACAAATGAAGGGACAAAGAAATCCAAAAGGGTAAATGTTGAACTGAACGAAAAATCGTTTTACTGGTTACGCCATGTACCGAACGTCAAAGTACACAAATGAATATACTACGGAGATCAGCACGACAAGATGAATAGAATGGCACACAGATATCAACGATACGACCATCCTATCAAAAGTCGATAATCGATGCCAAAATTGCTGCTAAACCGTCGAAAATAAGATAAACGGGGTTAGAGCCGTCCAAATTTGGCGAAACGATCACTCAGAAAATGATTTACGTTTTTCTTATATAAAATATTCAGATTTCAAAAAAAATATAATTCTATAAAATTTACTGATTTTAATTGAAATTAAAAATTTCACAACAGAGCTAACTTTCATATTTACCAATGAAATTCTGACACTTGCTACCTTTAAATAGACATATTCCAAATGTAAAACTTTCACTGCAAAAATTTATTATTTAGTTTCAAGAAAAATTTAGTTAATTATGTTATTAAAAATCATTAAAATTTATGGGTCGTTACAAACTAAGACAGACTAAACCAAGAGATCGGCATTCTTTCAGCCCAATCAACAATTGAGCGTAAACAGCTAGCAAATTGTCATCTGAACGGAATAACGTGCGATGAGACTATACAAACAATGATGACACATGTAACGACCCGTTTTTGTAAACATTTAAAGTATTAAATTAAATAAGATTTTTGAACAAAATTGGTAGGGAAGAAAATTAAGACTTTACTGATACAAATTAAATTATAATACAAGTTATGAGCTTAAGTAAAATTTCTATTAATGAAACATGTTTGCAATAATGTAAGGATGATAACAAATTCTAGTGCGTATTTTAATAACATTGGTTGGAGTGAAATTAACTATTGTCTGAATGTAAATTTCCAATTGATTGGAATAATAAATGTTAATAAGGAATAATAAATGTTTCTTTATAAAAGAAGAAATCATATGTTTATTTATTTGAAATGTTTGGTAGTTGGAAGATTGATTGCAAAGATGAGAAACTATTATTTGGTAAGAAATATACAATTCTTTTTTGTATCCAATAGTGTATAAATATGTTTAAATTACTATTAGACAGGAAATAATTGTTCTATTTATCATTACATTTATTTTGTCCATTTTGAAATTCATCTTTGTAAACAATTGAATTAATGTAATTGAATAATTTCAATTAATGATAGAGAGGACAACAAATTGTAAATTAATAGGTGTAATTAAACGCAGCTTATGTTTTGTGAATATAAAAGGAAAGTTGGTCTAATGAAAAGAACATTTTGTCAAATAAAATGAATGTTTCATTTGTGAATGCACGTTTAGTTTCACTAAAATATAGAATAGAACGATTGATTTAAAGGAAGAAATATATATATATATATATATATATATATATATTTGAACTGTGTTTAGCATATAGATGGATTACAAGAGTAGAAACATAATTTATTTATGTAAGTTATTTTTTACTCTGTTGTATGAACAACAAATTTATAAACGATTTTAAATGACTAAAGGAAACAATTATTCTATTTTTCATTCATTTAGTTGTATGTTTTGAAATTTAACTTTGTAAGTAACTGCAAATAACGTAATTGGAATATTTCAATTAAAAGGAAAGAAAACGTTGATTGCAATTAATAGATTTAATGGAAAAACGCACTTTTTGTGTTAAACAGAAAAGACGTTTAAATGAAAATAAAAAATCATTTTGGGAAAACCAAGTTGAACATTTTCATTTTTATGGTAAGTAATTTTATTTATTATGCATAGAAAAGAAACTAAATGCGTACAAATTTGATTATTATATGAGTTAGTGAAGTTAATTTGGTTACGTTTCATAAATTGAATTTAAAAAAGGTTATGCAATGTACATGGTCCCTTCATTTCTTTAATTATTATTTGTTGCATGTACGTTTTAAAATAGTTACCTCATTATTAATACTTGATCCGTTTATTTCTCCTTCTGTTTATACATAAGCTTAGACTTTTAGGTTATATTTAATTATTGCCACCTTATTTCGCGTATAAAAAATTTCACTTTCCTTTGGTTTGCAAACTTTTCCATTTCTACGTACATTTCTTTATGCATTATTAATACCTAAAGATTTCAAAATAAAATGTGACATTTATATTTTCTCCACCTTAATTTCCTAATTATTAAATAACCTGCAACTTATTTCTTTCATTTGTAGTGTATATTTGTGTTCTATTTTTTTGGCAAAGTCTTATCGAGTTTGTTTTAGACTAATGGGCTTCTTGGTAAACCAAGAGACCCTAGAAACCTTAAGAGACTTTGGATCCTTCCTTTTCTCACACATTGACCTTCTATTTTCCTACTTGACTAAAACCAAGTATGTACAAAAATTGCTCATTTGAGAAACTTTCTGCGTACTCTTCTTCTTCTTCCTTAAATCTGCAGAAAACTCCAAACCCCAAAAATACTAAATCTCCAAATCAATTTCCATCCTTCCTCCTTCAAAACCCTAGCTTGCCTCTCTCCTCTTACCACCACCGACCTCCATCACAACCCACGACGGTATCCCATGGCCAAAGCCCTATCTTTCCTCTTCTCTTCTTTCTCTTTTTTTCCCTCTTTTCCCTTATTTCCTTGGCTTCTATATTCCAATAAACTACTCCTAATCAATATTTTTTAAATCTTGTGTAATTTCAATGCAACAATTTTATTTTTGAGCCCTTCTTCCCATTCTGAATATTTCTATATCAAAAACACCATTTTTCAAGTCCTTTCCCGGTTCCAGTTTTGGACGAAAACACACCTATTGTATCAAACATATCTCCTTAATTAAGGAACCAAATTATGTGATTATTTTTTTAAATCATTTATTTTTCCAGTTGTTTCAAATTTCTTTTAGACCGGTTCTTCAAATTCCTTGACTTTCTATGCCAAAACTCAAATCTTTTCAGCGTATATTTGAACTTAGATTTTTCAACTCAGAAAACATCTCCGTTTGTTTTGACCATAACTTAATCGAGAAAGAAGCTTTTCGAGTGATTATTTTTTTAAAATGGAGGGAAAAGAATTTGCAACAACTTTCTATTTAGTCACCTTTATAGATTCAGTAATATGCCATTCCGTATATTTTCTTAAAATGGCCTAGTTTCTGGTTTGTCCGCTGTTCAAATTTGGGCATTTAATTGGATTTTTAATTGTTGACAAATCAAAGGTGAGTGTTTTAACCCACTCACAACTATTAAATTATCTTATGTTGGTTAAATTAGATTTATGATGTTATAAGAACTTTATTAATTATTACTTGGTGTTTTACTTTGTCATTTAGATTTAATTTGAATTGATATTGAATTTTATAGCCATGTAATTAATATTGAATATAATTTCTAGTTAAACACCTAATAATGATAACCAATTAATTGTTGTGATTTATTTGCTAATTTGTATATTGATTGTTGTAACGACCCGCCTTTTTGGACAGTTTAAACCGACGATCAAATACACATGCCGATTCCAAACCATTCAAAAGGGCAGATGGTTATTGGGGTAAATAAGAAAAGAAAAGAAAGAGAAATAAAGGAAAAGAAACAACACAGAATCTCGCAGTGGAACGATAAAATATAACAGTCAAATAAACAATTCATGAAGCTGTTTACTATACTTTGACAATTATTTATACAACATTTATCAGAGTTATACATATACAACAGAACAATTAAAATAATGCAGCAGATAGCATGATGCAAAGGTAATAATAGTAATAGTATACCAAATCTTCGTCTTCATCCTCCAGAATAGATCTTCAAAAATCTGAAAAACTCAGGACTGACCCGAGCATAATGAAAAGACAAAACACTCGAGTCAGGACTAAAATATCCTTATGAAAGTTAAATCAATCGTAAATAAATATGAGTGTAACGGCGTCAGAGATGTTTACGGGGTTTGACATCTCATATCCAGAGTCAACGTGCGTGCAATAACTCAAGAGATATTACGGGATTTTCCATCTCTTAAGGATCCGTTAAACTATCTACTATGTAGTAATGTACGCTAAGTAGATAATGCCTATCAGTAATATAAAGTATCAAAATAGCGTTAAGGCGTTACCATAATCCCCCTTAACACATTTTTATAATGCCATAGTCTATACAGCACTGTAAGCCCCACCGTAAACTGGTGGTTATCAGAGGTTACCCCATAGGTATAACACAAAACAAAACGTAGTGGTCGCGAATAGGATAATCAGTATGACAAGGTACATGAGGCGATACAACCTAGGATACTAGTAGTTGCGTGATCCGGACTGATGTTGAGCATAGCCAGCAGCTACCCCAACACCGCGAAACAACACTCCCAAATCAAGGGGTGCACCCAAATCGAATCACAAATGTAAGAGATATGGTATCGAAGAAGTGTGTCCGCTAGAGATGGCAAACCTCAATGGCCCAGCACGGCTCCTGTTTTAGTCATGTCAGGGGTCATCCAATATCGTTCTCTTTCTTCAATCAACGCGTTCACCAAACCATCCACTTCATTCTGGATCAACACTCCGCGTATAATAGTTATTAAAGTGATTTTCGGTATCGACAGAGAGTATGTCCATATCCGATCCCGGTCTCTTTAATAACTACGTATTGTTACACCGGTGGCTCTTTTACATTTTAATTCGATTCATAATGGATATCCAAATGTCATATTCGCTTCAAAAATCAAATCCATTTCAAATATCATCATATCTATTCAAAATGTAAGATTCCGTTCAAAATCATTTTTCACCTCAATATCTCATTTCGATTTAAGATCATTTCGAATTTCAATTTAGGTTGCAACTTCATTTAACCCAATTCGTATTTAAATTCAAGATTTAAATATAAACATTTCACCTTATTGACCAGCTTGAAATTGTAGAAAAATAGTTTTAAGTAGTTTAAAAGTAGTTTAAATAATTAAAGTAGTTAAAATACTTAAAGTCTTAAAATGGATTTAAAATAGATAAATTAGTTTAAAATAAATTAAATTGGGTTAAGTAGATTTAAAATAGATTAAAATAGTTTAAGTATTCAAAAATGGTTTGTATAAATGAGTAATTTGGAAAACAAAATAAAACAGCTTTAAAACCAAACCATTTCAATTATAACTTCCCAATTCAAAACAATTTCAATTTTCCTTCTACCGATTCAATTTCGATTTCAATTCAAATTAATGTCAACTTTGACTTCAAATTTATTCAATTTTACATTCACCTTTAATTTATTCAATTTCAATTTATATCGATTTGGAGCTTGATGTTCAAAATACCAATTTATAACACTTAACAAAATTATCCTTCAATATTCAAATTTAAATCCAAATTTCAAATATGATTCAATTTCAAGCTCAATTTCAAAATATCATTTTTATATCACTTTTACTTAGTAATACTCAAAGCTCGAATTAAGGTTAAATCTTTAAACAAATCAATTTTCGAAATTCAATCATATCCCCATTTTAAATTCCAAAGTCTCCACTTTAATTATTTAACAATTTCTTTTAACCAAAATTTATTTCAACATTCCAAACTCAATTTGTCGATAAATTCGATTTCTATAAATTGATTTCTATTTAAATCAAAACATTTAAATAAATTTTAAATCAACGATTTTAAAATTTATTAATTTAGCCAATTCGGTGTCCGTATATAATTTTCTATCCTATGGCCAAGTAATTATTTATTTCAATCAAATGTCAAGGATGAATATATATCACTTAAAATAATCATAGTGTCATATGTATGCATAACAGGTTATATATAAGCAAATAAACATCCAAACATTTAAATATCAACCAATAGCATCCATCGAAATAAATCATTCAATAGACAATACAATTCATGGCAATTTCATAGTTATCAATGTCAGGTAATTTAATCGCAATTCAATTTTAATTTCAATTTAACTGTCAATTTAATTTTCAACGGTTAATTTAAAAAGACAATCTATATGACAATTAAACCTTATCAAACAACGACAAATAAAATCATAACACTTCATAGTGTCAAATTTAACTAGCATAAAGATATTTAGTAAGTTGTGAGCATTATAAACACTCACCTTGATTTCAATGTAGTTCCAGCGTTTTATTTCGAATAAAATTAAACGAGCGTTTAATTTTACCCAAAATTTCCACTAGCTCCAAACGACTTCAATCCAGCTGCATAGCGTAGTGCTCGACAAAACGAAGCCAACGCAATTCGTTTCGTTGAATTCCGACCTCGTATGCAAAAGTTAGAGCATTTTAAAGATTGAACAAATTAAAACGTAAATTAATTAACATTTCTTTTTTTATTTCAAACCCTACGCGATCTCAGCCGTTGATTTCCAGCCCAAACAGATCAGGCCGTTGCCCCCCTTTCTTCCTCAACGTGATATTCACGTACATGAAACCCATTAGCCGTCGATTTTCAAGCAATTATCACGACCACCTCGTCGACTTCCAGAACGATCAGCTAGCGCCACCACGAAGCCCATCACCAGAGCCACCTACGCCGTAAGTGCGGCCAGACCCGGCCCCCCATCTGCCTCGAATTGCGTGAAAAATGCAGCAGCTTTGACCATGATTTTGCGTTGATCCGTGGCTCCGTTTCCGTTCTCCACCGTTGGATAGCTAGATCTTGATGCCCTCTACAACTTTGTAGTTGACGACTTTTGCTAATTGTTTGTAGATTTGGAGATAATAGAGGAGAAAGTTCGATAATTTTTGGCCATTGAAATGATAGTGGCGGCTGGCTTCAAAAACTAGGGTTAGGGTTTGGTTTGGTTGCAAAAGTGAAGTAGAGAGGTCCTTATATAGAAAATTGCAAAAACACTATTCACCGAAAATTTTCCGGACTCCGAACGAAGCTTGCCGGCAGGCGTTTCTAAGGTTTATCCCGCGTTCCGAACACAATGGAACGTGTTTCGGAGGCTAATTCGATCGTATGTGCGAGTTACGGAAATAAATGATCAAATTTAAATTAAACCGATTAAACGAATCTCTATGCGTTTTGGCTTGCCCCGGACAAACGGTAAATCCGATTGACACGAAATTCGAAACCTTATAATAACATGGCATTACGGATCCGACGAAACTAGTTTCGTCGAAATCCGAGACTGTTTGAAAAATGGCTATTTTAACTCGTCAATTTAATATTAAAATATTCAATTTTCACAAATTTACTTTTAATTCGATTTTAAAAGTTCTACAACATCATTCTAACTTTAATATGATAAATTAAAATTTTACAAATCAATTTTAATCATATTAAACCCGTTGTTCAATTATTCAATAAATTCCAAATATTAAATTTAAACAATTTGATTATCCAATAATTCATTATCCTTTGAAATATTTGAAATTGAACTTATAAGATTCAACTTTTTAAATCCAATTCACATCTTAGAACACTATTTCCATTTTACAGTTATTCAATTATTCAATAAGTTTTAAATATTTACTTTAAACAATTTACCTCTTCAATATTCAATTATTTGATTTTAAATAGATTTTACTTATCAATCAATTACTCTATTATACCCGATGAATTCGACATTTATTATCCTATCCAATCAGATTACAAAGGCATTCACTAAATAGCATTTATTTTTCAATACTTATTACTATTCAAATCTTCGAAACCAATCTATTAAAATTTGTATTACTACCTAAATAATTCACAATTCTTATTCACTTATTTACATTTGTTTTTCCATATATTCCCTTATAACCAAGTTATAACATTTGAGTCAATTCAATTAGATTGGAACTCCATTCAATCTATAAATAATTATTTGGATAATTATTGTTGCAATTCATTCCAGTTATTATTATTCCAAACGACTTACAAATTTTTCCTAACACTTAATCACGAAATCTTATTAAATTAGCTATTTTAATTATCGGAAATTTACGGGTCGTTACACTCTCCCACACTCAAAACTTTTCGTCCCCGAAAAGGAAAAAGAAGGCAAAAAGAACTAAGTATAGAATTCAACATTAGATATATTTTATTCAAAGTTACCAACTTATAAAACAAAGAAATTCCATTTATAAAGTCATAACTACGCTTCCACTAAGTTACTCCGAACGGCTTTCTAAATTTAAAAGTTAGTTATCAAAACAAGTTATAAAATTTTAAAACTCGAAAATTTTCTAACACCCGGATTTACGAAAAATTTCGGCAGAGTCTCCTTTGCGCGGCTCGATCCGAAAAAAAAATGACAGTATATATATCACAAATATACATCTCATCAAGTGATGAGGCATCCCGCAGGGAAAAAGTGTAAAAGTACGGTATGTAATCCGAGATATGTACCTTATATATTATTAGCGAGCATATACGGCTAATATAGCGCGAAAGAGAGCTCCAAATGCGAAGCAAGCGCAATCCGCACCTACTAAACAACCAACAAACCATGAGAAACATGCATATATGAAAATAATATCAATATACACTATATAGCAACATAACAACACATGTGCCAACATAGCAAATGCAACAAAAAAACAAATGCATCCACCAAATCAATTATCATCCAACTATCATCCAACAAATCCATAACCAATCAATATAAATTCACTTCTCATTAATATTTATTGACTTGGTTTGAATTTTAATCATAGTTGATTCATTAACGTTGGATTTTACTACCATTCATTCTCAATTCAATTAGTTAACATTCACTAATTTATATTTACATTAGTTCACTTCCAATTTGAATCAAATTAAATTCTATTTAAATACATTTAACTTCCAATTTGATTTCAATGATTTATAGCTTTCAATTTCATTAACACTCAATGAATTATATACAATCAACTAACAATCATATAACAATCAAATCATATAATTTTAAAAGAATCATTTTATATTTGGCATCATAAATTTCCAATATTAACTTTAATTAAGTCTGTAAGCCGTACATATATCATCCGTGAGCAATATCAATCTAATCGCTTATTCGATCACACAATTTCACTTCCAAACTAGTATCGTTCACACGACTCTCTAGTGCGGACTCAGATTTGGTTCCTTGATTGGAAACTGTTACTCTCCTTGCATAGCCATATACTATGATAGAGAATTCCAGAATCAAATCAAAATCCATATCCGGGGTTCGCCGTCGGGAATCGAGTGAAAAATCCTAACTTGGATCGATATAAATCATCTTGAAATTTTGTGCTCGAATTTGGATCAAATCGTTATGCGAATAAAATAATATACGTACAATCTCACGTATTACCTTCCAATGGATTTCTATCCAATCTATCTATACTAAATTATTTTGTTGACTTCTATTTTTTTTCACTTAATTACTCACAATCCATTATTCAGTTAGTATATTCATTTCTTTACATAGCATATTCTTTAACATTATCTTTTCTTAAACATCATATTAAAGAATTTGATTACTCAAGTTCATTTTAAACATTCTATATAATTTAATTTAGACTCAATTTCTTTTCCCAATTGATTCTGAGCTATAAGAAATTCCTTTGTTTACATTTATTGCATTTTCATAATTTCAGTTAATAACGAATTCATTTGTGGAACATTTTATTAACCGACACTTTAGTTTATTAATCATCCTATAAAAGTCTAACCTCTCATAAATGACTCTTCTTAGTTTACAGTTATCTTAAAGGTTACAAATTCAATTTTTTTTTACAATCCCTTTGCAATTTATATTTATTTTCTATAGCCAATTTACCAAGATATAATACGATTCATTTATCTTCTTTCTTAAGTTCACTTACTTGTTCCATTTATCCATTCATCATTTCATGTTATATTTAAGTATATATAATTTTTATCACAATCAAAATTTTCCATTTATATACATTTTAATTCCCTTTTGAGTTTTCCTTACTTGTATATTTCAATTACTTTCAGTTTCTGTTTATTTATACAATATCTCATTACATATCCAAAACATCATTTTAACTTTTAACATTTGGTAACTCTTGATATATGTTATCAGAATGTAATTTTGGTATAATACAAATTTATGGAATTTCATTTTACTTAATTAGAATGTTCACAAATTTAATTTGTTTAAATCCTCTTTACCTTTCAACTTTAAAGTTTTCCCAAAAAAATAAGCTTAGATATCTTAATCCTCTTATTTTATAAATTCTGGTTATTCACATTTCATTTGAAAATTACTAATTAACATAACTTAGAAATTTAAATGCCCGATTCTTTCCAAATCGTTTGAAATAAACATATACACTTATATCCCTTTTTTTATATAACAAATCATACCTTTAGAGTTTAAACCAAAACCCATTTACCCAAAATAATTTCGAAGAAAAGCAAAGCTTTTTAGAAGTATCCCCCACTTTGAGACTCGAAAATGAACGTCGATGATGCTGCGCAGTCATCACCGAATTATTTTCCAGCGACAGACGAGAGGAATACTAAATTCATTCCTTCTTAAAATCCTTTCAAAATATTTCCCATAAATATTTTCCAACTAATATCACAATATATTTTCTTCAAAGCTTTGACAACCATTTTAAAACTTCCGGGTCTTAAATTCAATATTTTCCAGTTTAAATCTATTTTAATTTATAAGTCACCTTTATAAAATATTCTTATAGGATTTTCTGTCTTAAAACATTCCACAAGTGTTTTATCATTGTTTATTTTGTAATTCAGCTTATTTATTCAATTATAATATCCAATTAATGATAATAACCAATATTTTCATTCCTAACAACCAGGTAAGCTAGATAAGTCACAATAATTTCTGAATTTTTTTCCTTATATACAAAATATAATTAGAGCAAAATTATTTCATTTACCCAATTTACAAACAATACTATGTCGAATTGTTCTGTTCAAGTGTTTAGAGATTCCTATCAATAACGTTAATTACTCGTATTGACCAGAATCCATAAGCCACTCAACAAATCAACCGACATAATATAAAATATTTTATATCACTAACAAATACGGTCTCTCATATATATACACTCAGCGACTCATTATAGGGTATAACTACCCTATTTATAAAGAGTCAGACCCCACAAAGCAAAGGTTATCGCTAAACCAAAGCTCTGATACCAACTGTAACGACCCGCCTTTTTGGACAGTTTAAACCGACGATCAAATACACATGCCGATTCTAAACTATTCAAAAGGGAAGATGGTTATTGGGGTAAATAAGAAAAGAAAAGAAAGATATATAAAGGAAAAGAAACAACACAGAATCTCGCAGCGGAACGATAAAATATAATAGTCAAATAAACAGTTCATGAAGCCGTTTACTATACTTTGACAATTATTTATACAACATTTATCAGAGTTATACATATATAACAGAACAATTAAAATAATGCAGCAGATAGCATGATGAAAGGGTAATAATAGTAATAGTATACCAAATCTTCGTCTTCATCCTCTAGAATAGATCTTCAAAAATATGAAAAACTCAGGACTGGCCCGAGCGTAATGAAAAGACAAAACCCTTGAGTCAGGACTAAAATATCCTTATGAAAGTTAAATCAATCGTAAATAAATATGAGTGTAATGGCGTCAGAGATGTTTACGGGGTTTGACATCTCATATCCAGAGTCAACGTGCGTGCAATAACTTAAGAGATGTTACGGTATTTTCCATCTCTTAAGGATCCGTTAAACTATCTACTACGTAGTAATGTACGCTAAGTAGATAATGCTTATCAGTAATATAAAGTATCAAAATAGCGTTAAGGCGTTACCATAATCCCCCTTAACACATTTTTATAATGCCATAGTCTATACAGCACCGTAAGCCCCACCGTAAACTGGTGGTTATCAGAGGGTACCCCATAGGTATAACACAAAACAAAACGTAGTGGTCGCGAATAGGATAATCAGTATGACAAGGTACATGAGGCGATACCAACTAGGATACTAGTAGTTGCGTGATCCGGACTGATGTTGAGCATAGCCAGCAGCTACCCCAACACCGCGAAACAACACTCCCAAATCAAGGGGTGCACCCAAATCAAATCACAAATGTAATAGATATGGTATCGAAGAAGTGTGTCCGCTAGAGATGGCGAATCTCAATGGCCCGGCGCGGCTCCTGTTTTAGTCATGTCAGGGGTCATCCAATATCGTTCTCTTTCTTCAATCAACGCATTCACCAAACCATCCACTTCATTATGGATCAACACTCCGCGTATAATAGTTATTAAAGTGGTTTTCGGTATCGACAGAGAGTATGTCCATATCTGATCCCGGTCTCTTTAATAACTACGTATTATTACACCGGTAGCTCTTTTACATTTCAAATCGATTAATAATTGATATCAAAATGTCATATTCGCTTCAAAAATCAAATCCATTTCAAATATCATCATATCTATTCAAAATGTAAGATTCCGTTCAAAATCATTTTTCACCTCAATATCTCATTTTGATTTAAGATCATTTCGAATTTCAATTTAGGTTGCAACTTCATTTAACCCAATTCGTATTTAAATTCAAGATTTAAATATAAACATTTCACCTTATTGACCAGCTTGAAATTTTAGAAAAATAATTTTAAGTAGTTTAAAAGTAGTTTAAGTAGTTAAAGTAGTTAAAATACTTAAAGTCTTAAAATGGATTTAAAATAGATAAATTAGTTTAAAATAATTTAAATTGGGTTAAGTAGATTTAAAATAGATTAAAATAGTTTATGTATTCAAAAATGGTTTGTATAACTGAGTAATTTGGAAAACAAAATAAAACAGCTTTAAAACCAAACCATTTCAATTATAACTTCCCAATTCAAAACAATTTCAATTTCCCTTCTACCGATTCAATTTCGATTTCAATTCAAATCAATGTCAATTTTGACTTCAAATTTATTCAATTTTACATTCACCTTTAATTTATTCAATTTCAATTTATATCGATTTGTAGCTTGATGTTCAAAATACCATTTATAACACTTAACAAAATTATCCTTCAATATTCAAATTTAAGTCCAAATTTCAAATATGATTCAATTTCAAGCTCAATTTCAAAATATCATTTTTATATCACTTTTACTTAGTAATACTCAAAGCTCTAATTAAGGTTAAATCTTTAAGCAAATCAATTTTCGAAATTCAATCATATCCCGATTTTGAATTCCAAAGTCTCCACTTTAATTATTTAACAATTTCTTTTAACCAAAATTTATTTCAATATTCCAAACTCAATTTTTCGATAAATTCGATTTCTATAAATTGATTTCTATTTAAATCAAAACATTTAAATAAATTTTAAATCAACGATTTTAAAATTTATTAATTTAGCCAATTCGGTGTCCGTATATAATTTTCTATCCTATGGCCAAGTAATTATTTATTTCAATCAAATGTCAGGGATGAATATATATCACTTAAATCAATCATAGTGTCATATGTATGCATAACAGGTTATATATAAGCAAATAAACATCCAAACATTTAAATATCAACCAATAGCATCCATCGAAATAAATCATCCAATAGACAATACAATTCATGGCAATTTCATAGTTATCAATGTCAGGTAATTTAATCGCAATTCAGTTTTAATTTCAATTTAACTGTCAATTTAATTTTCAACGGTTAATTCAAATGACAATCTATATGACAATTAAACTTTATCAAACAACGACAAATAAAATCATAACACTTCATAATGTCAAATTTAACTAGCATAAAGATATTTAGTACGTTGTGAGCGTTATAAACACTCACCTTGATTTAATGTAGTTCCAGCGTTTTATTTCGAATAAAATTAAACGAGCGTTTAATTTTACCCGAAATTTCCACTAGCTCCAAACGACTCCAATCCAGCTCTATAGCGTAGTTATCGACAAAACGAAGCCAACGCAATTCGTTTCGTTGAATTCCGACCTCGTACGCAAAAATTAGAGCATTTTAAAGATTGAACAAATTAAAACGTAAATTAATTAACATTTCTTTTTTTATTTCAAACCCTACGCGATCTCAGCCGTTGATTTCTAGCCCAAGCAGATCAGGCCATTGCCCCCCTTTCTACCTCAACGTGATATTCACGTACATGAAACCCATTAGCCATCGATTTTCAAGCAATTATCACGACCACATCGTCGACTTCCAGAACGATCAGCTAGCGCCACCACGAAGCCCATCATCAGAGCCACCTACGCCGTCAATGCGGCCAGACCCGGCCCCCCCTCTGCCTAGAATTGCGTGAAAAACGCAGCAGCTTTGACCATGATTTCGTGTCGATCCGTGGCTCCGTTTCCGATCTCCACCGTTGGATAGCTAGATCTTGATGCCTTCTACAACTTTGTAGTTGACGGCTTTTGCTAATTGTTTGTAGATTTGGAGATAATAGAGGAGGAAGTTCGACAATTTTTGGCCATTGAAAATGATAGTGGCGGCTGGCTTCAGAAACTAGGGTTAGGGTTTGGTTTGGTTGCAAAAGTGAAGTAGAGAGGTCCTTATATAGAAAATTGCAAAAACACTATTCATCGAAAATTTTCCGAACTCCAAACGAAGCATGCCGGCAGGCGTTTCTAAGGTTTACCCTGCGTTCCGAACACAATGGAACGTGTTTCGAAGGCTAATTCGATCGTATGTGCGAGTTACGGAAATAAACGATCAAATTTAAATTAAACCGATTAAACGAATCTCTATGCGTTTTGGCTTGCCCCGAACAAACGGTAAATCAGATTGACACGAAATTTGAAACCTTACAATAATATGACATTACGGATCCGATGAAACTTGTTTCGTAAAAATCCGAGACTGTTTGAAAAATGGCTATTTTAACTCATCAATTTAATATTAAAATATTCAATTTTCACAAATTTACTTTTAATTCGATTTTAAAAGTTCTACAACATCATTCTAACTTTAATACGATAAATTAAAATTTTACAAATCATTTTTAATCATATTAAACCCGTTGTTCAATTATTCAATAAATTCTAAATATTAAATTTAAACAATTCGATTATCCAATAATTCATTATCCTTTGAAATATTTGAAATTGAACTTATAAGATTCAACTTTTTAAAACCAATTCACATCTTAGAACACTATTTCTATTTTACAGTTATTCAATTATTCGATAAGTCTTAAATATTTACTTTAAACAATTTACCTATTCAATATTCAATTATTTGATTTTAAATAGATTTTACTTATCAATCAATTACTCTATTATACCCGATGAATTCGACATTTATTATCCTATCCAACTATTGATTGCAAAGGCATTCACTAAGTAGCATTTATTTTTCAATACTTATTACTATTCAAATCTTTGAAACCAATCTATTAAAATTTGTATTACTACCTAAATAATTCACAATTCTTATTCACTTATTTACATTTGTTTTTCCATATATTCCCTTATAACCAAGTTATAACATTTGAGTCAATTCAATTAGATTGGAACTCCATTCAATCTATAAATAATTATTTGGATAATTATTGTTGCAATTCATTCCAGTTATTATTATTCCAAACGACTTACAAATTTTTCCTAACACTTAATCACGAAATCTTATTAAATTAGCTATTTTAATTATCGGAAATTTACGGGTCGTTATAATTGTGATGTATGTTGTTAGTTGAAATTTTGGATGATTGGACATTTATTTATGCTTATATCTCTGTTATCACTATGGGTTGAAATAATACATATTCGAATGATCTTGTAGATTAGGGGACTGTTTTGGGTTGAAATGATAAACCCGAGAGGTTTTCATTGATTTAAAATTTTTAATTTTAGATATTGGTTGAAATTATATATATATATATATATATATATATATATATATATATATAGATCCATAAAATTTCTTGAATTTGGATTATGTATTGGAATTGAATTATTTAAAAGGTTTAAGTTAAACTTCAATTTTTTTTAAATTAAAGTTGCTAAAATTAATGCCTAGAATATTTTTAAATCTTTTGATAATTATATTCATGTTGTACACTTGATAGGAGACGGAAAATCTCCTAACATCTCTGAAGCCATTGCACTCACCTTTTATTTTGGATTAATTGTACTTACATAAGATCTTTTAGTTCCGACTCGAATGTTTTGTTTTCATTACGCTCGGTCAGTCTGAGTTTTTCAATGTATTGAAGACTATTTTCTGGAGGATAAAGACGAAGATTCACTATATTATTACTATTTATTATGATTATTCCACTACATCACGTATTCCGCTGCATTATTTGTTTATTCCTGCTGTATGTATAACTCTGATTTGAATTGTAAAAGTGTAATCACATGTTATTTGTAAAATAGCTTCATGAAATGTTTATTTGATTATTATATTTTGTCATTCCGCTGCGAGATTCTGTGTTTTATTTTTTCTTCTTTTCTTTTATTTTCTTATTTACCCTATTAACAATCCTCCCTTTTGAATGATTTGAAACAGACATGCGTGGTTTATTGTCGATTTAAACCGTCCAAAAAGGTAGTTCGTTACAATTAGTATCAGGGCGAGGTTTAGACATACCTTAGCCTGTTGGGGTTAACTCATTAGGGATAGGGTAGTAATAACCTAGAATGAGTTGTCTGAGTGTATATACGAGAGCGTGTATTTGTTAGTGTTATAAAAATATTTTGTATAAACTTTGAAATCAAATTATTTTTCCTAATATTATATGATATATATAATGAAATAGTATTTTACGACTAATATAGTTATTTGTAATGTGTTTGATTTATGAAATGGTAATATTTAATTATTATCATTTTTGTTAGCTTGTTGTATTTAATCAAATTATAAACATTGGTTAATTATTTTTGATTGAATTAATGGACTAAACACTAGTTTAATAATGGTGTATTAAAGAGAATAAAAAGAATAATTAGGTATTTGTTATGAAATTGAAATGTTGTTGTGAATTTTGTTGTTTGTTAACATGTAGTTTCGACTATTGAATTTTTTTGGAATATTTGGATATTTTGGATAATCGAAATCTTTTGAATTAATACATGAGTCGAACTTGATAGTTAGGTTGAATTATATAGTTTAATTGATAACCTTAATTTTAAAGCAAGTAAAACAAGGTTAATTTGTTATATCTATGTTTAGTAAATGAATAGAATTGGGGTATACATTCTTAGCATGTAATGTAATAATATACAAGTGTGAACTTTAAGCCTTGCGATCTTTAAATTGAAATTGTGATTAAGGAAATGTTGTAAATGATATTAAATTAGAAAAATATGTTTATAAACTTAATTAACATTTATGCAACGTGTCATAAATAAATTGAAAGGTAAAGGTGAAATTAAATGGAATAAGCAAATATGAATTAAAAGTGAAATGTTTTCAAATAAAGCCATGACTTGTAAATTGTTATGAAATAAATGGATGTTGCAATAAATGGTTATAAATAAAGTTGTGATAACTTTAAACTCGAACAATGTTTTATAAAGGAATTAAGCTTAATAAATTGGTTATAAACGTAAGAAAATTCCTTATGAAATGATTTACAAATAAATGTAGTATTAAATGAGAAATCTTACATGTGAAATGAATGTAATTTAAATTAAAGAGAAATATAAGCAATATTATGAGAATGGATATATTAATGTTTATATCAAAAGGGAAAATTCTATAAAACAAATATTAAGTATGAAGTTGATTTGAAAACTATTGATTTAGAAAGGTACTCAATTTGAAAGTGAAATCTTATATAATCAAAGTCTATATAACTGTGATTTGATACTATTGATTTTGGAAGTATTCGATTAGAAAAAGGAATCTTATATATAATGGACTTTATATAAGTATGATATTTGAAATTGATTTGAAAAGGTACTATATGATACATATTTTTGAAGTAATGATATGGAAAGTGTCTTCTGCTTGATATCCGCTTTGTGGCCACATTGTGGATTCATTCTATAGATATTATTCTCTCTGATTTTGGTTTTTCGGATGTGATACTCGAATGTCCTACCATGGTGTAACCCATGGTCCTTTTTTTGGGTAGCGTAATCCGCAAGGCAGAGATTGCTTGAAGGGTATAGATGTTTCCTGGAGGATCCAGACGTAACCATCGTTATGTATCCAGCGGTCTACCGGTTTTGTTGTCGTGGCGTAATCCGCAAGGCAGAGATTGCTTAAAGGGTATGTATATTTCCTGGAGGATCCAGGCGTAACCATTTTTATGTATCCTGCGGTCCATAGTTTTGGTTATCATGGCGTAATTCATAAGGCAGTGATTACTTAAAGGTACGGATGTTTCCTAGGGGATCCAAGCGTAACCATTGTGTATCTGCGATCCGGTGATTTGTTTGGATTGTATTTTCCATATCGGTTTTGAATGTTTTTCAAGTATGTTCACTGGGAGTTGAAACAGGTCTACTAAGTACTTGGAGAGTTCTAGCCTTGCACCTGATCAACACATGGCCAGAGTCTGCAAGAACGAGGATAAACCTGTTAAGACATCGAGTTATAAAAGTATTTTGATAAAGTATTATACAAAGGATATTTCGATCATTTTTAAATAATTTAATTTTTTTAAAATATTGTTTATTTATATACTACATGGTTTAATAGTAAATTATTAATATTGTAAATATTTTAGAAGTTATTAATTAAATAAAACATATTTGAAGTAAATGCTTATTAATTTATTATAATGTTTGAAAAGTATCCTGAGATAAAATTAATAAATTTATAAATAATGGATTTAATGTTTTAATAGCTCCTTTGTAAATATAAGTAATGATGTAAATAGTTATTTTCAAATAGTTTACATATATTTATAAAGGTGTTATTTAAATATTTAAATGGTATTCATAAATGATGCAAGAAATTTTACAAATGATTTTTTAAAAGTATTAAAAATAATTGATTTGCAAATGATGCTTTCAAATGAATATTTCAAGTAAAATTTATATAAGTTTCTTTGAATGTATAACTTAAAGATATTATATAAATGGAAAAAAAATTGATTTGCGAAGTTTATTTATAGTAATATACTTGACAAACAAATTTGAATCTCTATTTTGGAAGTACAATTTGGAATATTCACTTGATTTCGAAGTATTAATAGTAAATTTATTGGTTTACTTACTGTTTGAGTTTTGTATTAAACCATAATAAATGTTTTTCATGATTAGACTACTCATTTTAAAACAAGCGTGTAAAATTAATTATGAAGATATGAAATTTTATACTTTGATTTAGAATTTAATGTAAGATTTCAGTATACTATTAGTTTCAGTTTAATAATCTTGAGTTTATACTTATTTTAAAAATAACGAGTTTAATAAATCTTCGGATTTAAGGAACTTTATTTTAAAAGCTTAGTATAATGTTTTGATATAAATTTCTAACAATGCTTTAGACTTTTGAAAAAAAACCTTTACATAATGCTATGAGGATGTTTTAAATATATCTTATATTTTTACTAAGTGAATAAGGTTGAATGTTTTAATTGAATTTTTAGAGGTATCGAAATATTTTCTTTCTCTTCAAGGGCGAATACCAAAAACTTAAATTCTCATTCAATTACAGAATTAAGTTATAAACTTAAGTAAGGCAATAGAAGCTTAAGTTATATTTTTTGAAATGATTCATTAATGACTTAAATCCTTCGTGGAAAACAAATTATGTAAGTGATTGATCACTATATAAATAAATGAATGGAAAAGTAAATAATGAGAGAGAAAAAAAAGTAGAATAAACTAAAGTAAATTTAAATTAGAATTTCAATTATTATAATGGAATAAAATTTTAACTATTTAAATATTGGAACTTCTAAAGTTGAAAGTAAGAAATTAAATGCTAAGTTATAAATGAATTATACAAGTAATTTTAAATTTGCAACTTGTAAACAAAAAGGATATGAAAATAAGAAATGATAATTATGCGTTTATTTACTAAAATGAAATAAGATAAACTTCTGTAACTTTCAATTACATTCTTATATATATATATATAACTTACCAGAATATTAAAAGTTGTAATGTTAAATAAAGATATGTAAGGGAATATTACACAAGAAAAACTTAAATAATGAAAGTGTTCAATGAAATTTACTTTTATAAATAAGAAATTTGATATGAAAGTAGTTATAAACCTGAGTTATAATTGTAGTGCTAACAAATAAAATGAAATAGAAAGTGAATATTGTAAGCAAAGAATTATGAACTTAAGTTAATGTTTGAAGCTATTGATAATTAAAGTGAATAATAACTTGAATACTATATTAAATTTAATTATTGTAACTTCAGAAATGGTGGATTACCTTGATCCCTTGTAAAGATTGTATGTTTGTTTGCAAAAGATTGTTGTTATGTCGTATTGATTTATTTTGATTTTATATGATGATGATATGCTTTTGGTTGAAAGTGATTGTTGTTATGTTATGTTGATTGTTTGTTGTTAATTTAAAACAATATGATCATTTCACTTCTATATAATTATTAACCTCTTTGGATTAGATAAGTGGAATACAGGCTATGGAAGCAATTGCTACTGCTTTTGATTTCATAAAATAAGCGTTGTTTGCACGACAAATATGTACGTTTTCGGATTACGGTTTTCTAGAGGTATTATATTGTTTTCTCGAGATTGGGATATTTTATTTTCAAATATGTTATATACATGATTATTATTGATATTATTATTATTATTATTCGGACCCCTCCGTACAAAGGAGACTCTGTCGAAGTTTTCCATGAATTTTAGACTTAGAATTTTTTTATAGAAGTGAAAATATTTTTTCAAACTTTAGTAAACTTGAATATGAAGATTTGATTGTTTATTAATTAATATATTTTATTTAAAATACTTAATTATGTTAATTCTTTATAAATTGATAGTTTTAAATAAAATATAACAACTTTTTGGATTCCTTATTGTTTCTTTTCGAGGACGAAAAGTTTTGAGTGGGGGAGAGTGTAACGACCCGTATTTGAAAACATTTAAAAGTATTAAATTAAATAAGATTTTTGAATAAAATTGTTAGAAAAAAAAATTAAAACTTTACTGATACAAATTAAATTATAATACAAGTTATGAGCTTATGTAAAATTTCTATTAATGAAACATGTTTGCAATAATGTAAGGATGATAACAAATTCTAATGTGTATTTTAATAACATTGGTTTGAGTGAAATTAACTATTGTCTGAATGTAAATTTCCAAATGATTGGAATAATAAATGTTAATAAGGAATAATAAATGTTTCTTTATAAAAGAAGAAATCATATGTTTATTTATTTGAAATGTTTGGTAGTTGAAAGATTGATTGCAGAGATGAGAAACTATTATTTGGTCAGAAATATATAATTCTTGTTTGTATCCAATAGTGTATAAATATGTTTAAATTACTATTAGACAGGAAATAATTGTTCTATTTCTCATTACATTTATTTTTTCCATTTTGAAATTCATTTTTGTAAACAATTGAATTAATGTAATTGAACAATTTCAATTAATGATAGAGAGGACAACAAATTATAAATTAATAAATGTAATTAAACGCAACTTATGTTTTGTAAATATAAAAGGAAAGTTGGTTTAATGAAAAGAACATTTATGTCAAATAAAATGAATGTTTCATTTGTGAATGCACGTTTAGTTTCATTAAAATATAGAATAGAACGATTTATTTAAAGGAAGAAATATATGTATATTTGAATTGTGTTTTAGCATATAGATGGATTACAAGAGTAGAAAAATAATTTATTTAAGTAAGTTATTTATAACTCTGTTGTATGAACAACAAATTTATAAATGTTTTTGAATGACTAAAGGAAAAAATTATTCTATTTTTCATCCATTTTAGTTGTCTATTTTGAAATTTAACTTTGTAAGTAATTGCAAATAATGTAATTGAAATATTTCAATTAGAAGGAAAGAAAACGTTGGTTGCAATTAATAGATTTAATAAAAGAAATGCACCTTTTGTGTTAAACATAAAAGATGTTTAAATGAAAATAGAAGATCATTTTGGGAAAACAAATTGAAATTTTTCATTTTTATGGTAAGTAATTTTATTTATTATGCACAGGAAAAAAAACTAAATGCGTACAAATTTGAATATTATATGAGTTAGTGAAGTTAATTTGGTTACGTTTCATAAATTGAATTTCAAAAAGGTTGTGTAATGTACATAGTCCCTTCATTTCTTTTATTATTAATCATTGCATGTACGTTTTAAAATAGTTACCTAATTATTAATACTTGATCTGTTTATTTCTCCTTATGTTTAATACATAAGGCTAGATTTTTAAGTTATATTTAATTATTGCCACCTTATTTTCGCGTACAAAAAAATTTCATTTTCCTTTGGTTTGCATACTTTTCCATTTCTACATACATTTCTTTATGCATTATTAATGCCTAAAGCTTTCAAAATAAAACGTGACATTTATATTTTCTCCACCTTAATTTCCTAATTAATAAATAACCTACAACCTATTTCTTTCATTTGTAGTGTATATTTGTGTTCTATTTTTTTTTGGCAAAGTCTTATCGGGTTTGTTTTAGACTAATGGGCTCCTTAGTAAACCAAATGACCCTAGAAACCTTAAGAGACTTTGGATCCTTCCTTTTCTCACACATTGACGTTTTATTTTCCTACCTGACTAAAACCAAGTACGTACAAAAATTGCTCATTTGAGAAACTTTCTGTGTACTCTTCTTCTTCTTCCTTAAATCTGCAGAAAACTCCAAACCCCAAAAATTCTAAATCTCCAAATCAATTTCCATCCTTCCTCCTTCAAAACCCTAGCCTACCTCTCGCCTCTTACCGCCACCCACCTCCATCACAACCCACGATAGTAACCCATGACCAAAGCCCTATCTTTCCTCTTCTCTTCTTTCTCTTTTTTTCCCTTTTTTCCCTTTTTTCCTTGGCTCTATATTCCAATAAACTACTCCAAATCAATTTTTTTTTGAAATAGTGTATAATTTCAATGGCAACAACTTTTTTTTTGAACCCTTCTTCCCATTCTGAATATTTCTATATCAGAAACTCTATTTTTCAAGCCCTTTCCCGGGTCCAGTTTTGGACGGAAATACACCATATTATATCGAACATAGCTCCGTAATTAATGAACCAAATTATGTGATTATTTTTTTCAGATCGTTTATTTTTCCAGTGGATTCAACTTTCTTTTAGACTAGTTCTTCAAATTCCTTGGCGTTCTACGCCAAAAACTCAAATCATTTCGAAGTATATTTGAACTTAGATTTTTCAACTCAGAAAACACCTCTGTTTGTTTTGACCAAAACTTCCTCAAGAAAGAAGCTTTTTGAGTGATTCTTTTTCTGAAATGGAGGGAAAATAATTTTCAACAACTTTCAATTCAGTCACTTTTATAGATTCAGTAATATGCTGGTCCGTATATTTTCTTAAAGATGGCCTAGTTTTTGGTTTGTCCGCTGTTCAAATTTGGGCATTTAATTGGATTTTTAATCGTCGACAAGTCAAAGGTGAGTGTTTTAACCCATTCACAACTATTAAATTATCTTATGTTGGTTAAATTAGATTTATGATTTGATTAGAAGTTTATTAATCGTTGTTTGGTGTTTTAATTTTTCATTAGATTTAATTTGAATTGATATTGAATTTTATAGCCATGCAATTAATATTGAATATAATTTCTAGTTAAACACCTAATAATGATAACCAATTAATTTTTTTGATTTATTTACTAATTTGTTGATTGTTATGTATGTTATTAGTTGAAATTTTGGATGATTGGACATTTATTTATGCTTGTATCTTTGTTATCACTATGGGTTGAGATAATACATATCCGAATGATCTTGTAGATTAGGGAAATCGTTTTGGGTTGAAATGATAAACCCGAGCGGTTTTCATTGATTTGAAAATTTTAATTTTAGATATTGGTTGAAATGATATATATATATATGTATGTATGTATGTATGTATGTATGTATGTATGTATCCATAAAATTTCTTGAATTTGGATCATGTATTGGAATTGAATTATTTAAAAGGTTTAAGTTAAACTTCAATTTTTTTAAATTAAAGTGGTTAAAATTAATACCTCAAATTGTTTTGAATCTTTTGATAATTATATTCACATTGTGCACTTGATAGGAGATGGAAAACCCCTAACATCTCTAAAGCCATTGCAATCACATTTTATTTTGGATTAATTTTACTTACATAAGATCTTTTAGTTCAGACCCTAGTGTTTTGTTTCATTACGCTCGGGTAAGTCTAAGCTTTTCAGTGTATTGAAGACTATTTTCTAGAGGACGAAGACGAAGATTCAGTATATTATTACTATTTATTATAATTATTCCACTACATCATGTATTCCGCTGCATTATTTGTTTATTCCTGCTGTCTGCATTATTTGTTTATTCCTGCTGTATGTATAACTCTGATTTGAATTGTAAAAGTGTAATCACATGTTATTTGTAACACAGCTTCATGAACTATTTATTTGATTATTATATTTTGTCATTCCGCTGCGAGATTCTATGTTTTATTTTTCCTTTTTTTCTTTTATTTTCTTATTTGTCCCATTAACAATCCTCCATTTTAATCGTTTGAAATAGACATGTGTGGTTTATTGTCGATTAAAACCGTCCAAAAAGCTGGGTCGTTACAACACAAGATCGTTGAAACATCCCAAACTCCAAACTCCAAGACGTATCCTAAGTGCTTGGGTCGCCAACGACCCATACCCTATGGATCGCTAGCGACCCATGCAAAATGAAGGGCCACACTACTAAATGGAAGAAGAGAAGGAAGGAAGAAGTATATAAAGAAATATGCTAAGTGTATGGGTCGCTAGCGACCCATACATCATGGATCACTAGCGACCCATGCTTCTCTCGTGTCTTCAACGAGGCAACCAAGCAATGCAATGGCTAAGTCAATAGCTCATTTACGAGGCAACTCTATGGGTAGCTAGCGACTTATGGTTTCGGCATGGATCGCAAGCTAAATCCCCCTAGGTCATTCTATACCTACCTGCGATCAGTTGATGATGTAGCCTTGCCCAAAAGTCCTCTGATCTCTATAAATGCCATCCTGCCCGCAACATAAGGGGGATCTTCTCTGAACTGATGTCTGAAGCTCTGCTGGAATTATTCTTCACTCTCTTGCTCCCTCACAACAATCTCTAAAGGAATTCATTGTGATTCTCCAGTGGATTCCAACTCTAGGGATTCAATCTGGCTAAAGATAATCAAAGCCTTATAATCAAATGTCTAATGTAATCAGTCTATAGTAAAATTATAAGGTGGACGTAGGCTTCATTAATAGCCGACTATAAAAGTTCTCTTTCTTATTTCTTTTACTGTTCTTTTTGTATATCTGTTATCTATGATATTGCTCTGTCAAAACAGGGCTGGTGCTTTTAAATTCAAACCAATGTGCTGGTCCATTTTTTGGTCAACAATGTAGAACAATAATTAATAATGGTTTTTTTTGAAATTATATTTACAAATATAGATATTTGGATTTTAATTGGAAAAGCGATTAAAATCAATTTTCGGTAAATTTGAGATTTCCTTAGTATTAGAGGATACGAAACTAGATATGTACACTTATTTCTCCATTTAAGAAAGAAAATGTAATAAAATTATTTATTTTATTTTTTAAAATAAAATGTTTTTATGACATCATCAATGATGTCATCATTTCTAAATAATTTATTTTTGAATTTAAATTGAGTTTAAATGATTTAATAATTGTTTTAAAATCAAGTGAGGTCCTTTTAATTATTAAATAATAATAGAAATGTCATTTTTAATTTTTTTTATATACATACATATATATATTAACTAAGAAGTAAAAATGTGACTGGAAATCTGATTCCGAATTCGTAACGGTTCGACAAGAAGAAGTTGTGCAACGTTACGTGTTATATGTGACATACATGTGTGTATAGACATATATACACACACACATTCATATACACATACATACATATTAGACTTACATTTACATCTCAAAATTACTAATAGTAAATTAAACAAAATATCATGATATTTATTAAAGGAAATCTAAGCTAATGATGACATATCTCCATCTTAGTCCATATTCTCGTCCAAGTGCATGCCTTAAGAGATAAGGGACGTGATGGAAATAACGCAAGGGGATGGAAGAGCATGACCGAACCACATGGAGAGGGAGTGGTGGTGTTGAGGTGGAAAGTGGTGGTGAGATTTGTAGTGATGTTGTTTTAGAAATTTTACACATCTTTTGCCTATAAAAGTAGAGGCATACCCTCTCATTTATTCACACTTTCCTTCATAAATTCTTAAGCTTTCTTCATCTTCTTCATGAGTCCATATTGGCTTCCATGACCTCCTAGAAATATTCTAAAGTCGAGTCGAAGTTCTGCTGAAATAAATCATAATATATAGAGAGATATACCACCTTAGTTTGAAATTAAAGCAAGCGATCTTCTCCTCTTCTCTTCTTGCTTGGCTGAGCTCATGTAGGCACCTCCACCCTCCTGAGTTCAATTCCGAGCACAACCTATGGTCCCAAGACAGATATCATTAGCTTTGGTGTGGGAATAGGGAAGCTATTGTCAATTTCGTAATGCTAAGAGAAGGATAGCTATATATGTGAAAAACTGTACTAGTTTATTTTATAAATCATGTAATGATATGATATGTTTTCTATGAGTGTTTTTATGGTTGTTCCTCATGATTTGGATGCGATAATATGTTTTCTTTGTTATGGAAATAATTCATGGCAAAACACGTCAAATTTACATAAAGAAAACATTTTCCCTTATGAATTATAGAAATGTTACGGCATAGTTAAATCTCTTTAAACATGAACAAAAATGGTTTAAAGATGTTTATAAAAGCTAAAACTCGTTTCGACAAAATTTTGAAAAGATACGAAATCAGAGTCAAAATAGCCGCGTAGCGTAACGGTAGTTCGTGATTTCGTGCCATAAATGCTAAATCAATGTTAGGAGGAATATAGCTTGGAATTGTTCAAAACAAGAATTTTTTGAATTATTATGACTATAGTTTCCAAATAAAGGAGAAAAATCAAGATTTTGTTTTGCAAAAATTTGAGATATGTCCAAATCAAGTTTTTGAAATCATCGCGTTTTGGTAGTTTGTAGAATATGGATTTCAACTCTTCAAAGCAGATATTTTTAAATCCTTAAAAAAATTAGATAAAATCTAAAAATATGTTAAAATATTTTAAAAGAGTTTTAGGTGGAAAAATTGGTAATATAAAAGGTTTAAATGAGATTTATGATACAAAGCCCTTAAAAGCACTATTCACCGACAATTTAATAAAGGAACTTGGAAATTTCCGAAATAAGATTTAAACTTAGGTTTTCTTCCCAAATACTTTTGTAAATATTTTCATATAATAAATCAAGTATTTTAAAGGGTTTAGAGTTGATCAAACAAATTGACAGAATTATAGGTGATAGAAAGATAGTCTCTGGGCTTGGGTTTGAAAAACCAGTTTTCTGCTATCCCTAGCAATCTGAATTGGCCAGCAGGAGGCGATAGTAAATTTGATTTACTCGGACCACATCTCACTAAGATAAAAGAAAAGGATATTTGGAATTTGTCAAAGGTTAAACCATATTTTAAAATAGTAATATGTTTTGTGATATAGGTAACATTCTCGTTAAATTTTGTATTAAATTCGGAGGAGTGAACTCATACTATCCATGTGAATTTAAAAGGTGATATCACCATTATTGGACGAATAGTATGGGTTGAATACAAAAATTAGTATTGAGTATAATTAGTATAATTTCTATGGATCCCTTTTTACTCAATAATATTTTCCCATGTATTTAAAGATTAATGATTTGGTGTTTCCAAAAATAGAAAGAGGTTTAATAATGTTGTATATGCTAGAAAAGAAAAATGGTTTAAAGACATATATATCAATAAGAATATATTTTACTTGGATAAAAGATATTAACCAACTGAATAATAATCACCCACATACTTGACATCATTTATCAATAATGGTTCAGTTAGACCGGATCAGATTTGGGTGATTCCTATCTGAAAACCACTTTGATCCAATATAAGCGTTCGAAAGTGAAGATATGTTAAAGATAATGATTTTGAAGACAGAGATCTTCGTAATGTAGGTGTAACTACCCTGTTTTGAGGGTATAATATTAAACTAATTTATTTAAAATAGTAATGTTAGAATTCAATTTGTGATAATTATTATTTTTAAAATCAAAATATTATTCAAATAAAGCAAATTTATTAAATTAAATAAAGTGCTAGTGTTAAATATAATATAGTTTAAAGTAGAAATAATTTTATATACTTAAAATAGATGAGAAGAAGTTTTAATTGATATTTAGTTAAATTAACAAACCGATGAAGACGAATAAATTTATTATATTAGTTCAATGGATAATTGAACAGAGTAAAGCGATATTGAATGAAATTGTGTAGTTATCGAAACGTCTTGTGTGAAATTAAATATAGACCAAATTAAATTAAATTAATGTTTTATTTACAAATGAATGAGAGAGCTATTCAAAACAAAAGAAAAGGAAATTTGGTTGAATTAAATTAAAAGCCCAAGCTTATTTAAACCCAAATCCATCCCATTTCTTAACCTCCCTCAACCCGTTTCATTTACGTTTCCCAAGCCCTAAATCGAAAAATGAATCGAAGAACTAAATAAAGGGAAGTAGCGAACGAATTGTGATGGGTATCGAGCCTACGTGGGCGTTAAAGCAGAGGCGAAAGCATGTCGATGGGCAACGTGAAGGGAGGACATGACCTAGGGTTAGTTAGCGACAGGTATGATATTGTCAAAGGTAATGGATGGGCATATGCACATGGAGGTGCGTGGATGGAGACTAGTCGGGACATGGAGCTATGATTGGAATGGAGGTTGGTCGCATGTACTTTCAACTGCTAGCTAGTGGTGGTGGAACTTTTTATATTTCATTTCTTGAGCTTGGGCGATGGTGCAATGGAGAAGGGTTTGATGGAGATTGCGGTGGTGAAGTCAGTACAAGGGTTGTTGATTTTAGCGTAACTTGTGACCACCCTAAAATTCGTCCCGTTTAGAGCTAATAATAAACCACAGATGTCTAACCCAAACCTAACGAAAAGACGGATAATGGTGATAAAGAAAGAAAGAAGAGAGAGAAGAAGAGAAGAAGAAGAGAGAAAGAAACTAAAACAATTACAGAATCTACTATCGTAGCGAAAAAATAGATAATATAATATCAATGATCATTACAAGACAGAAACTGTAATATAATTTACATCCATTAGAGTACAACAATCAAATCACTAATCATTAGCTTGTATAGTTATAATAACCTATCCACACAATTGCTAATAATTTAAACAATAATGCATCGGAAAAATAAACATATACATGAATACGACAAGAAGACCTCCAGCTCATCTTCTGAAGCTCCAAAGCATCCAAATCTAAATATGTAAATATACTCAGTCTGACCTAGCATTGAAAGGAAGAACGCACGGATCAGTCTGGTAAACTAGCGTGAGAAAGCACATCTCAACTGAATTTTTTTTAAAGTTATAAAACTTTTCTTTGTCAAAACAAAGGTATCTCGTAAGTACATGCCCACACTAAACACGGATGGGTTTTTACCTTGCGATAACCAAAACATTTCATATCAAATCCTATTATATTATTCTAGTATCTAGTGTATAAATACTATTAATCATGGCTGAAATTGTTACATTGATTAAATTCTAACATACAAATGTTGGTTCTACGAATAAAATGGCAGGCACATAGTGGAGAATGGATTTCCATACAAATGACCAGGTGATGGGACTACCTTCCTGCAGTACATCTCTAGAGGAACGTACCAAGGTTAAACTGATTGTCCTCTACCAACACAAGGCCGGCTTAAATATTACTTAGATAGTACCAAATATATCATCATTCGGTCGTTACCGACCTATTCGAGGGCCCTCATTGCATACATCCACAATAATTTAAAACCTGAACATTATAGCCGGAATAAATATATCTAGAAGAAGATGATCATATCCTAATGGTTGTGAACCATATAGCATTGCCACAACTACCATGTTTCGGTCATTTCTAGGTGTGAGGCATGAGATAACGATTACCTTTCACATAGCATATATCACTTTGAATGCCACACTGCCATTCCTTCAACCACTATTGACTTTCAAAAATATACAACCTCTAAGCTCATACGTCTCACAGAAGGATGTTAAGCTAAGAGAAGTTTCCTTCTTTGCCACAAAATATATGTACGTTTATAAAAATCAATGATGTAACTCAAAAATGTAATGTCAGACTTCCTTCCATACAAATTGTCCATAAACAGAACAAATTAAAGGCAGTCGCCTACCACATCCTGTCAGGAGTTACCCTTAGGACCAGAAGCAATTAGTCCATGCGTTGGATATTTCATAATGAAGAGACCACTACTACTATATGTATATTGAGAGTTTATCCCCAAATGATCAACAAGCAGTCGTTTATAATAAAAATTCCAAATATCAATGTCTTCCAACATCTGCACATTCGAATGAATATACGTTGGTCCGAAGTGGTTCTCGGATAAATCCGACCCCAGTCTCTCCGAATCAACAACGATAAAGAAGCCAAAATTTGATATTCAGTTATTTAACTACCAAAGTAACAATCGATATCTAGCACCATAAGCAATCACTAGGCCCATTTAATTAATCTTTTATTAATTAAATCAATCTCCAAATATTTGCTTCAAATTATCTTTAAAAAGATATATTCTCAAAATCATTTCAAGATATTGATAACTAAAAATATTTCCATATACTTACATCAACGGTATAAGTATATTCAATAACACTACCATTTGGAGACACACCAAATAGATTTCTATAACTATAAGAGTCCAGAGTTCGTGCGCCTCTGGATGGGTGCTAAGTCTAGGAAGCAATGCTTCTACACCAACAAGCCTTTACTATGATCATAAGAACCGACTCGTGTGTTTCACGATGGAAGGTCAAAACACAATTTATTGGGTCAAAACGAATGTTGCGTAAAACATCGTTGCGACAGCCCAAAAACATTAGTATAGAGATTCGATTGATTATATATATATATATATCATCCAAACACTATATAAAACATTTCCCTTCGGAAAATCATTGATTATAATAACAGTGTTATAGTCCATGCCTTCTTTACTTCTCTGAAAATGTCTATTACAACAATGAATGTTGAAATCTACCTATCCGTTACTTATCACATTTTAAATCATTTTCAAAACTATTAAAATCCATTTGGAATTTTTTATTTTCCAAAACATTACTTTAAAAGGATAAATTTAATTTTTAAAATGTTTAACTCCATCAAAATATTTCCTCTAACATTCTTTTAAATAAGAATCCATATTTAAATCTCAACGAAACTCATTTCCATATTTATAAAACTATTTTTAGAAATATCCTTTTGATTTTATAAAACTTCTATGTTTATAAAATACCTTTATTTACAAAATTCTACTTAGAAATCCATTCTTTACAAAAATTAATATTACTATCAAAATCCACTTATAAGTCCATTTATTTATGGATCAAATTTATTTACAAAATTCTTTTCATAAATCCATTTACAAAATCAACTTCAAAATCATTTACAAAATAATTATAAATTCTGATTTTAAATTTATTGCATTATTTATAAAGTATCACTTCTACAAATTCTTTTTATATGAACTTATTCCAAATCTTTATTCAAAAACACTTTACAAAATAGGAAATTGAAAATACCAAACAAAATCATACTTTTATTATTTTTCAAATTAATTCCTTTTTTTAATAATTCAAAAACTTTTAAAACATATTTACATTTCCAAAATTACTTCGAAATCCTTTTAAAATTAAGATCATCATTTTTAATATTTCAAAATATCAAAAATAAGGCCTAGTGCTACTAAAGCACAGAATAAGTCAAATCATATTGTAATCCATAACATGTCATCCAACACATCATATATCAGCGAACATATGAAAAGTAAAATCAATAGTGGTGAGTAATCCTACGGATCCCTCCAACCTATCCCTTTGCATCACATGCATCATATAATCATAAAAAAGAAAATCAACTGCTTCGAGGCGAGATTCATATATAAAGGGTCATCCAATCTTACACGGAAATGTAATAGGGTCTCATCCACTCCAATGGATGAGATTATATGTCCGGCCAACTAATAAATATTGTATATCATCCAAATAAGCAACAAACATCATAGATAAAATTATTCCCACTTATATAGAAATATAAGCAGGCAAGAGAGGTGAGTTTACTCAAAAAATCCAAGTATCGCCTAAGCGCTCCAGCTTGAATTAAAGTTGAACGGCCATTCAATTTAACTCAAAATTCCTACTAGCTCCAAATTCGCCCAATCCAACTTCATAGCGTACTACTCGTTGATGCGAACGCAACGCAACTTGTCGCTCAAAATGAAACTCGTATGAGAAAGCTACGAATTTATGAACATTCCATATAATTAAATTATAATTAACAAAAAAAAATTAAAGGTTTAACAGTAACCTTTCTTCCTCGTCTCATTTACCCTAACAAACTATGCATATTTTTCGTTTTCTTTTATTCAAACATCGATCACACCCCACAACCGTATGCCACCGCTAACCAACGCCCTCCACCGCACACCACCTCGCTCAGCCAAGCCCCTCACTTGCGCGCCTCACCTAAGCGCGTACGTACACGTAAATCGAAATGGAGCTGCTTGCGAATTCGAGCGATTTTCTACTGTCGTCGTCATCCATTCGACGATCCACCCGTTGGTTAAGCTCGTATGGTCATGCTCTATGTTTATCTAGTTGAAGTAGAAGGCTTATCCGACCCCTAAAGGTTTCGATGGACGATGGCCATTGAATTGCTTTATTTTAATGGGGGCTGAAAATTATTTTTAGGGTCAGTGTTTGCAAATGGATGAAAGTTGAATTCTATTTATAAAAAAAATTCGCGACACTATTCATCCATGAAAATTTCGAACTCCAAACGAAGTGTGCTGCCTGGCGTTCTATGTTATACCCCCATTCCGAACACAATGGAATATATATCGGAAGCTAACTCTATCAGATACAGAAAATAGATTATCAGAATCAAATTATTTTAAATAAAATTCCTTTAATTAATTTCTATGCATTTCGAACTCACACGATGAAACAATATGCCCGATCGCCACAAAATTAGACAACATAAAATAATTCAGTATTACGGATCCGATGAAAATGGTTTCGTCAAAATCTGAGACAGTGCCCAAAAGACAATTTTGACACGTTAATTAAAACAAATAATTTTCAATATTAGTTCAATGACTTTTGATACCAATTTAAAAGTTTACTATCTCCATTCTTACTAAAAGAGAATTTAAATCAACTTTAGAAACCATTTTCATTTATATTAAATCCATAATTCAATTATTTAAAAAAATTCAAATATAAAATTTAACCGTTTAATTATCAAATAAATTGCTAAATTTGAAACATAAGTTATTTTAACTTATAAAATTGAATTTTCAATATTTAAAATTAATTAAATATTTCAAATTCGAATGAATGAAATTCTAGGTCATTACATTCTTCCTTTCTTAAAAGAATTTCGTCCCAAAAATTAAAAGGTAAGCAAAATTTCCTGAAACCCATTAATTTTTCAAAACAAATTATTTGGAACTTCTTATAAAAACTTTTTTCTAAGTCTTCGAATTCAAGATTAACTTTCCAAAACCAACTAATATCCTTCCAACTTATAACTTAAAATCAAAATTTCAGTTGTCAAAAATTTTCTAGCGCCTTAAATTTTCTAAAAATTTCGCCAGCGTCTCTTTTGCGTGGTTTGATTGTAAAAAATACACCATATATAATCACAAATATGCATCTCTTCTTTGAGGATAAGGCATCCCGTAGGGAAAAAAATATAAAAGTACGATATGTAATCCGAGATATGTACCTTTTATTATACTAGCAAGCATATACAACGAATATAAAGTGAAAACGAGCTCTAAATTCAAAGCTTGTGCCATCCGCACCTACAAAACACTCAACAACCAATGATTATATGAAAATATAGCAAATGCAACAAGAGAGACCATCAAACAATTAAAATTCATCCAATTAATTCATTACTATATCAATTTGCATTTTCTAATGTAAATATTTAATTTATTAAACCCTTGCGATGTACATGCATCATCCGTACACAAAACCATACCTGATTGCTTGCTCGTTCATACAATTTTACTTTCGTACTAGTATCGTCCACGCGACCACTCTAGTGTGGACCCAGATCTGGTTCCTTGATTAGAGAACCTCCATTCTCCTTACATAGCTATATATTATGATAGAGAATATCAGAATCAATCAAAAATCCATATCCAAGGTTTGTCGCTAAGAAATCGTGTGAGAATTTCTAACTCGAATCGGTGAAAATCACATCGAAATCATATATTCGAATATGGATCAATAGTTATGCAAATAAAATAATATATGTATAACTTATGTATCTATTCCAATTGGTTTCTTATTATGTCCCATTCTTATTCCTTGGTCTTTTATTTACATTCATTTAACACACATTCAATTTAAATAAAACTCAATTATTCATATTAATTTCACTTACATTCAATTCATTAACATTCAGTTATTAATATTCACATTAAATTCAATTACTTTACAACTCGCATTAAATTGCGTTTTATAACTTAAGTTCATTTTCATTTCATAATTCAAATTCTAACTCATTTAACTCATTTCATCCCACTTTACATAGCTTGATATAAATTTCGTTTCAATTAAAATTTACTTTCATTTAACCTTTCTTAATGTAACAACCCGCATATTTAATGATTAGATATTTAAATGTTTTATTTAAATATAGCGTCGTTAGTCGGATTTTTAGGTCCGAAAAGTTACTTTTTGCAAATGGCCAAATTGGAACTCGAAACCATTCCTATTGATTCCAAAATGGCGTTTGCGATCTTTTTGAGTATAAGCTTCGATATGTTTTGAGTTTGTGAAATTTTGACTCTTTTTCTAATTGGGTTTTGGGTTTGGGTTCAGCCCTAATCTCCTCTTAACCCCCTTAGCTCATTAACTCTTCATCCATTCACTCTCATTTCTTTCCTTTAGCTTTAGAAAACTGAAAATGGTGGAAGGGAAAGGGAAATAGAATTTGCAAGCCCTAGTTTCTTCTTGTAAACTTGATTCTTGCTCCAAAATCAAAGAGAAGACATAGGTAAGCCTCCTCTTCATCTTCTCCAACTCTTTCTCTCTTTAGGTTCAGAAATTTCCTAAACCTAACTTAGGAAAATGCTTGTTCTGATCTTAGATTGAAGCTAGTAGAGTTGAAGTGGTGATTAGTTGGTCTTCTCCTTGCAAATTGAACTTCTTCTTCTTTGTTCTTGGGTTAAAGGTGAGTTTTAAACTCATTTCTACTTCTTTTGATATCATTGATGTTAGGTATGAATTCCTAACAATTATTCATATGTTTATTTGCTTTCGATTTGGTTTGCTTTGGTGAAATTGCCAAATTATGATTTTTGAAGCCAAGTCTATGTAAAACCTTATATGGTTGATGTTTATGTTGTTCGGAGTGTTTGGGTGTGTCGTTAAGGTTGGGTAGTCGTTAGACGTAAGCCCATAATCAACACGCATCAGATTGCTTTCGATTTGTTTGGCCATAGATGGCCTAGGTTCAGGAAATGCCTGACTATCAGGTTTCAAACATCTGAAACCCTATTTTCAGACATCTGAATATTGCTCTAGGGAAGATTTTCATTCCCAGATTCAAATGTCTGAATTAATATTTCAGACATCTGAATTAGCTAAATTTCAACCAGAAAGAAAGTAGGCCAAATAATGCCTATTTGAGACGTCTGGAAATTTGGATTCAGACTTCTGAATTCTCTTTTGAAAAAGAAATTAATTTCCAGATTCAGACGTCTGAACCACTTCTTTCAGACGTCTGAACCTGCTGCTTTTGTTAATTTGCCTTGTTCGTTTAGTTTTCCAAATTTGATCAATGCATATTGATTCCAATTAGTTGTTTATGCATATTTAACCTTGATGATTCCTTTTTGAATTCATTCACGGATTTTTATAAATGATTTCTTCAAGTCGTATTAAAAGTTCGCTTCTCCGATTTATAAATTCTATTTAAAACACACGCACAATTTCGCACTTCGAGCGAAGTGGAAGGGTGATTAAATGGTTGGGCAAAACACGGACCATGAATCTGTGCGTTTATCCTTCTGATTAGTCCCCGACCTATTCAATTGATCGTTTTGACCTTCGGGTTTGGTTCACCGATGATACGAGGTGAACTTTGTACTGCTTTGAGTGTGAAAGTGACTGACGGATAGTAAACCGTTTAGTGCGAACGAGTGGTTATGGGACTCACGTTACCACTTTTCGGATTCCTTTTCGAGAGTTGTGACACATTCCGCCAGTTAGTGGTGTCCAGTACTGGGTCTTCGACCTTCACCACTACGGTTGTTGCCTTCGGGGCTTATTGCCTTCGGGGTTTGTTGCCTTCGGGGTTTGTTGCCTTCGGGTATGATGCCTTCGGGTATGTTGCCTTCGGGTTTGTGCCTTCGGGTTTGTCACCCTATAGTATCACTTCCGATGTTGGTCGTTATGAGCCGCATGGGTGATATTGGGTTTGGAGTCTTCGGGCTCATGGATCCATGTTTATACAGTACTGAGCTCGAGCAAATTTTCTTATGTTTCATTGATATGTGTATTCCCTTGGTATCGCCCTTCGGTGTTGGTCTTTTTGAGCCGCATGATGAGTAGCGTTTACCTTGTGGAACTTTTATACCTTATGGGTATTTGTTATTTGCCTTTTGGCTTGCTTTGGGATATTCCTATCCTTTGTTTCTATGAGTTGCCGATGATATGAGGCTTGTTTTGTTATCATATGATTCATCTTTTTGTTAGATGATTGTGTTATCTCTTTTAGAGATATTTGTTATACCTTGTAACCTTGCAGGTTTATTGTTGTTCAGTTTATCTAACTGATTTGTTTAGCTAGACTGACCCGCGTATTTTATACTCGGGTCAGACCGAGATGTTTCAGGTTAGGTGCTTTTGGACTTAGCTTATTTTTCTTCCGCATGGACTATTCAGCTTGTTCCTTTTTGTTAAAGCTTTTTGTGTAGTCCTTTTATTGTAACTCTGATATATGTATTGTTTTGACTCCTCTGTATATTGTGGTTTGTTATACTACTTGACATGTATTATTTTGTATACTCTGTTATGTATCAATATATGCGTATATGATGATCTACTTTTCTGTGATGTATATTACATTTGAGTTGTTATATTCTGTTCTGATCGATCCTCCAACCACCTATGATTTTGTTTTAAGTATTCATTGAGTACGTCGACCTGCTTGGTATGTCTATTGTCGATGTATTCAATAGATAGTTAGAGCAAGGCTATAGATGGTCGCTCCCAACCAGCCTTATTCTCCGTGTTAGTTGGCGGCATTACCCTGTTTTGTCCTTGGCTAGCGTAGGTATAGAGGTGGGCGTCACAGCGTGGTGTCAGAGCTGAGTTCAGAATAAAATATGATAAACACATAATAGATGCACATATTACGGTACATCAAAGTGTATAAGTGATTCAAATCTATGAATCATCGTGCCTTTCTATTCCTTGTACTATCAAAGGTTAGATAGAATTTGGGGAATACGTCTAGGAATGCATTTTATTCCGTAGTTTTCCGTATTGAGTATCCGCCTTGTGATTAATCTTGTTCTTATCATACTTTCAGCGTATGGCTGGAAGAGGCAGGGGACGACGTTCGGATGCTGGGCAATCTAGTGGTTCACATCCGGATGGCGTTTATATGTCTGCCGACCAGTTTTTGGAATTGTTTAGGAGCACTCAGCCTCCAGTTCCTCGTCGAGTGTCTCCACCTCGTAAGTCTGCCTTTGCATGCCAGTGCAGTGATTTCGCTCATCTTGGGGAAAGTCATTTAAAGGCTCCGAGTCTGTTCTTGAAGTCCAAGCTTGGTTTCGCACGTGCGAGCGTATCTTCTCTCGCATGGATCTTTCTGACCGTGATAGAGTTCTTGTAACTTCTAGCTTATTACAAGAGCGTGCTCTTGATTGGTATGAGCTTCTTGTAGCCGAGATTGATGAGTCTACTCTTCCTTGGACTCAGTTTCGGGAGCGATTTGAACTCATGTTCGTTCCTGAATCTGAAAAAGTTTTATTGACCCGTCGCTTTCTTGAGTTGAAGCAAGGGAAATCTTCTGTTTCTGAGTATGTTGCATCATTCGAGGCTTTATCTAAGTATGGTCTTGAATTCATTTGCACTTCTTATAAGAAGAATTTGAAATTTGTTTCTGGTCTTTAGAAATATCTTAAGAAGTCTTTGTTGCTCCAGCTTAAGCTTTCTTTTGAGGAGTTGGTTGATTCTGCGCTTCATCTCTAAACCGTCGAGAAGGAGTGTGATAGTGATGTTGATGTTGATGTTTCCAAGAACCCCAACAAGAAGCCGTTTCCATTTCAGAAGAGGCCTTTTCCTTCTAAGAAGAAGAAGAATGGTAGTTCTAGTTCTCATCCTCAGTCTGTTGGAACACCTTTCATTCGGAAGTGTTTCAATTGTGGTTCTCCTGATCATATTATTCGAGCTTGTCCTAACCTCTCTTCTGCCGCTATTGCAAGAAGGAAGGTCATCATGTTTCAGCTTGCCCTACTGTTCCGGCTGGTGCCAAGTCTAGCAAGCTTTATGCTGCTATGGCTTCTGAAGGTCCCTCTCAGCCCAAAGGTATATCTCCACCTATTTTGGAAGGTTCTATTTTATTTTTCATGACCATAGTATACGAGTTCATTTCGATACGGGTGCTTCACATTCTTTCGTATCGAAAAAGCTCGTTGATGATTTATCTTTGGATGTTTCTTGTTTGGTTACTTCTTTAAGGATTGGGAATCCTATTGGGGGATCCGCGACCCTTAGCTTGCTTTGTGATGATGTTGAGATTGTTTTATGTGGCTTTTCTTTTCGTGTGAGTCTGCACGTTATTTCTTGTCTGGGATTTGATTTGATTTTGTGTATGGACTGGCTAGTAAGATATGATGCCAGGATTATTTGTTCGGAGAGAATTATATATCTTCGACATCCGGATTCGTCTACTCAGCTATCTCTTATTCTTCGGGATGTGGATAATTCTGAAATGGCTTTATATTCTCTTGACTCGCGGGATGATGGTGATATATCTCGTATTCCTATTGCTTGTGGCTTTTCTGATATTTTTGAGCCTGTCTCGGGTTTGCCACCTAAGTGGGCAATTGAGTTCCGTATAGATCTCATTCCAGGCGCGCAGCCAGTTAGTCATCCTCCCACAAGGATGTCTACAAGGGAAAATGAGGAACTCAAGAAGCAGCTTTTAGAGCTTGAGTCCAAGCAGTTGAATCAGACTAGTTTTTCTCCGTGGGGATTCGCGGTCGTTTTCGTGAACAAGTCCGATGGAACTCTTAGGCTTTGCATTGACTATCGCAAACTTAATGAGTTAACCATCAGAAATAGGTATCCATTTCCTAGGATCGATGATATGTTCGATCTATTGAGTGGTGCTAAGGTCTTTTCTCAGCTAGACCTTGCCATAGGTTTTCATCAGTTACGAGTCGCGGAGGATAACATACCTCTTACCGTTTTCCACACTCGTTATGGTTCTTTTGAGTGGCTCGTTATGCCGTTCGGTTTGACGAACACTCCTGCTTTCTTTGTCGATCTCATGAATCGAGTATTCCGAGAATATCTCGATAAGTTCGTCCTTGTCTTCATTGATGACATCCTTATTTATTCTAAGTCTGAAACTGAGCATGCTAATCACTTGAGAATTGTCTTGAGTAATCTTCGTCATCATCAGCTTAGAGCCAAATTCTCCAAATGCCATTTTTAGGAGAATAAGGTTAAGTTCTTAGGCCATGTTGTATCTTCTGATGGCATTTCTGTCGATCCCTCAAAGATCGAAGCCATCCAGAATTGGAAGAGGCCTGAGAATGTGCATGAGATTCGTAGTTTCCTTGGATTGGCAGGTTATTACCATCGGTTCATTAAGGATTTTTCCTGAGTTGTGCTTCCTCTCACCTGCCTTACTCGGAAAGGCATTCGTTTTATTTGGTCCGACAGGTGTGAAGCTTCCTTTCAGACATTAAAGGAACTTTTCACTAATGCTCCTATTCTTGTGGTTCCCAATGGGAATCATGAACTTGTTGTCTACACCGATGCTTGTGGTAGTGGTCTCGGTGTTGTTCTTATGCAGAAGGATCGGGTAGTTGCTTATGCTTCTAGGCAACTGCGCCCGAATGAAGTTCGCTATGCCACTCATGATCTTGAGTTAGCCGCCATTGTCTTTGCCTTGAAGATTTGGCGACACTATTTATTGGACGAGCGCTTCATTCTTTATACCGATCATAAATCCTTGAAGTATTTGTTCACTCAGAAGGAACTCAATATGAGACAACAGCGTTGGCTCGAGTTTCTTGCCTCCTATGACTTTGATATCCAGTATACCCCTGGTAAGGGTAATCGTGTTGCTGATGCGCTTAGTCGCAAACATTCGGCTGTTATTTCTATGATGCTTGCCGAATGGGATATTCTTGAGACTCTATCTTTTTGTGAAATTCGTGATCGAGGTCCATCTTCTGATACTCCTATTCTATTATTTAGTTTGGGAGCTCGACCTATTTTATTGGATCGTATTACCAATGCTCAGCGGCGTGATCCTAATTTGTTGCATCTTATTCAGCTTTGTGAGTCTGGATACTGTGATGAGGCGTTGCGGGATTTCAGCATTGATTCTCATGGGTGTCTTCGCAAGAAGAACCGTCTTTTTGTACCTTCTGTTTTTGCACTTAGGCATGACATTCTTGATGACTGTCATCGTTCTAAGTATACCTTTCATCCAGGTAGTAGTAAGATGTATGCCGATATGCGTCATCTTTATTATTGGGAAGGCATGAAGCACGATGTGGCGAGCTATGTGAGTAATTGTATAACTTGTCAGCGTATTAAGGCCGAACATCAGCGTCCTTCTGGTCTTCTTCAACCTCTAGAGATTCCATTGTGGAAATGGGATCAGATTTCTATGGATTTCATTGACGACCTACCTCGTTTGAGATCGGGCGATTCTAGTATTTGGGTTATTGTTGATCGCCTCACCAAGTCTGCTCATTTTTTCCCTATTAAGTCTAATAGGACTGCTTCGCATTTGGCTAAGTTATATATCAAGGAAATCATGAGACTTCAAGGTGTTCCTAGTTCTATTGTGAGTGACCGTAATCCTTTATTCACGAGTCATTTTTGGCAAAGTCTTCAGCAAGCTTTGAGAACAAAGATTAATTTTAGTACAGCTTATCATCCGCAGCCTGACGGACAGACAGAACGGGTGAATCGTATCTTGGAAGATCTTCTCCGTATTTGTATTTTTGATTTTGGTGGTAGTTGGGAGGATCACCTACCTCCTGTAGAGTTCTCCTACAACAATAGTTTTCAGTCTAGTATCGGTATGGCTCCTTTCGAAGCCTTATACGGAAGGCCATGTCGATCACCTTCTTGTTGGTTGGAATCTAGGGAGAAGCTTATTCTTGGTCCAGATTTTGTTCGTGATTCTTCCGAGAAGATTGATCTTATCCGGTTGAGAATGAAAGAGGCACAGAGTCGCCAGAAATCCTACGCTGACAACCGTAGGAAGCCTCTCGAGTTCTCGATTGGTGATCTTGTTTTTATTCGTGTTTCTCCTCTGAAATGGGTTATGCGTTTCAGTACGACTGGGAAATTGGCTCCTCGCTATATAGGACCATTTTCTATTACTGAACGTATTGGCCCTGTGGCTTATAGAGTTTCACTTCCTGTTCATCTATCTGGCATTCACGACGTGTTTCGTGTCTTGCAACTTCGGAAGTGTCTTCGTGAATCGGATTCTGTTATTGATTCTCCTGATTTGCTTGAGCTTGAGATCTCACCGGACTTATCTATTGTACAGCAGCCTATTCGCGTACTTGACACGGAGGTGCGACACCTTCGGAACAAGGACGTGCCGCTTGTTAAAGTTCAATGGTCTGCTAATCCCAATGACTGTACTTGGGAAACCAGAGAGTTTATTGAGCGATCTTATCCGGGTTTTCTATCTTTGCTTGAGAACGGTGAGTATATCTTTTCATCTCAAGCTTATTTTCTTTTCTTTTGAATGTTGTATGTATGTAGCTGTTACAAATATCGTCTCTAGGAATTGCGGGGACGTAATTTTGTTAGGAGGGGAGATCTGTAACAACCCGCATATTTAACGATTATATATTTAAATGTTTTATTTAAATATAGCGTCGTTAGTCTGATTTTTAGGTCCGAAAAGTTACTTTTTGCAAATGGCCGAATTGGAACTCGAAATCATTCCTATTGATTCCAAAATGGCGTTTGCGATCTTTTTGTGTATAATCTTTGATATGTTTGGAGTTTGTGAAATTTTGACTCTTTTTCTAATTGGGTTTTGGATTTGGGTTCATCCCCAATCTCCTCTTAACCCCCTAGCTCATTAACTCTTCATCCATTCACCCTCATTTCTTTCCTTTAGCTTTAGAAAACTAAAAATGGTGGAAGGGAAAGGGAAATAGAATTTGCAAGCCCTAGTTTCTTCTTGTAAACTTGATTCTTGCTCCAAAATCAAAGAGAAGACATAGGTAAGCCTCCTCTTCATCTTCTCCAACTCTTTCTCTCTTTAGTTTCAGAAATTTCCTAAACCTAACTTAGGAAAATGCTTGTTCTGATCTTAGATTGAAGCTAGTAGAGTTGAAGTGGTGATTAGTTGGTCTTCTCCTTGCAAATTGAACTCCTTCTTCTTTGTTTTTGGGTTAAAGGTGAGTTTTAAACTCACTTCTACTTCTTTTGATATCATTGATGTTAGGTATGAATTCCTAACAATTATTTATGTGTTCATTTGCTTTCGATTTGGTTTGCTTTGGTGAAATTGCCAAATTATGATTTTTGAAGCCAAGTCTATGTAAAACCTTATATGGTTGATGTTTATGTTGTTCGGAGTGTTTGGGTGTGTCGTTAAGGTTGGGTAGTCGTTTGACGTAAGCTCATAATCAACACGCATCCGATTGCTTTCAATTTGTTTGGCCATAGATGGCCTAGGTTCAGAAAATGCCCGACCATCAGGTTTCAGACGTCTGAAACCCTATTTTCAGACGTCTGAATATTGTTCTTGGAAAGATTTTCATTCCCAAATTCAGACATCTGAATTAGCTAAATTTCAACCAGAAAGAAAGTAGGCCAAATAATGCCTATTTGAGACGTCTGGAAGTTTGGATTCAGATGTCTGAATTCTCTTTTGAAAAAGAAATTAATTTCCAAATTCAGACGTCTGAACCACTTCTTTCAGATGTCTGAATCTGCTGTTTTTGTTAATTTGCCTTGTTCGTTTAGTTTTCCAAATTTGATTGATGCATATTGATTCCAATTAGTTTTTTATGTATATTTAACCTTGATGATTCCATTTTGAATTCATTCACGGATTTTTATAAATGATTTCTTCGAATCGTATTAAAAGTTCGCTTCTCCGATTTATAAATTCTATTTAAAACACACGCACAATTTCGTACTTCGAGCGAAGTGGAAGGGTGATTAAATGGTTGGGCAAAACATGGACCATGAATCTATGCGTTTATCCTTCCGATTAGTCCCCGACCTATTCAATTGATCATTTTGACCTTCGGGTTTAGTTTACCGATGATACGAGGTGAACTTTGTACTGCTTTGTGTGTGAAAGTGACTGACGGATAGTAAACCGTTTAGTGCGAACGAGTGGTTATGGGACTCACGTTACCACTTTTCAGATTCCTTTTCGATAGTTGTGACACATTCCGCCAGTTAGTGGTGTCCAGTACTAGGTCTTCGACCTTCACCACTACGGTTTGTTGCCTTCGGGGCTTATTGCCTTCGGGGTTTGTTGCCTTCGGGTATGATGCCTTCGGGTATGTTGCCTTCGAGTTTGTGCCTTCGGGTTTGTCGCTCTATAGTATCGCTTCCGATGTTGGTCGTTATGAGCCGCATGGGTGATATTGGGTTTGGAGTCTTGGGGCTTATGGATCCTTGTTTATACAGTACTGAGCTCGAGCAAATTTTCTTATGTTTCATTGATATGTGTATTCCCTTGGTATCGCCCTTCGGTGTTGGTCTTTTTGAGCCGCATGATGAGTAGCGTTTACCTTGTGGAACTTGTATACCTTATGGGTATTCGCTATTTGCCTTTTGGCTTGCTTTGGGATATTCCTATCCTTTGTTTCTATGAGTTGCCGATGATATGAGGCTTGTTTTGTTACCATATGATTCATCTTTTTGTTAGATGATTGTGTTATCTCTTTTAGAGATATTTGTTAGACCTTGTAACCTTGAAGGTTTATTGTTGTTCAGTTTATCTAATTGATTTGTTTAGCTAGATTGACCCGCGTATTTTATACTCGGGTCAGACCGAGATGTTTCAGGTTAGGTGCTTTTGGACTTAGCCTATTTTGCTTCCGCATGGACTATTCAGCTTGTTCCTTTTTGTTAAATCTTTTTGTGTAGTCCTTTTATTGTAACTCTGATATATGTATTCTTTTGACTCCTCCGTATATTGTGGTTTGTTATACCACTTGACATGTATTATTTTGTATACTCTGTTATGTATCAATGTATATGATGATCTACTGTTCTGTGATGTATATTACATTTGAGTTGTTATATTCTGTTCTGATAGATCCTCCAACCACCTATGGTTTTGTTTTAAGTATTCCTTGGGTACGTTGACCTGCTTGGTATGCCTATTGTCGATGTATTCAATAGATAGTTAGAGCAAGATTATAGATGGTCGCTCCCAACCAGCCTTATTCTCCGTGTTAGTTGACGGCATTACCCTGTAGTGTCCTTGGCTAGCGTGGGTATAGAAGTGGGGCGTCACACTTAAGATGAACTTCATTTCATTAACTTAATTTATTTAACTTTGCCTAAGTTAATTCTTTTATTCATAATTCGATTGCATATTTCATACTATTTACTTAACCCAAATGTTCAACCGTTGTAAAATTTGGTTTTACTTTCCTTTTCAATTTCATAAGTTGTAAACTTATTTCTTATTTATACTATTTTCAAATTATAAGTTTAAAACTTATTTTCATATTTTCAACAAAACAAACTTGGAAGTTTACAATCAAAACTTGTTTTATTAAAACAAAACTCCAATAGTAAATTATTAAGGTAGTAATTTATTACTTAGAGACTCGAAAATGAATATTGATGATGATACAGTCAACACATGAATTATTTCCTAGCGAATAAAGTGATTTTAGAGCTTTTTATTTTATTTAGATTCTTTTTTTAATGAATCATATTTATAAATTTATAATTATATATAATTTCACTTTGGTTATATAACACCATTTCTTATTATTTATCGTTGTTTATGTTTATACTAATAACAACTTTTTATTACAATACAAACAGCAAATGATAATAATCAAATATTATCATTCACTAACAACCAAATAATCCATATATAACTATGATAATTTATGAAAATTATTCCCTTATATATAAAATATAATTTAGGTAAAATTATTTCATTTACCCACTTCAAAATAATACAGTGTCTATTTGCCATATTCAAGCATTTAAAAACCCCTATTGATAACATGGCGTCCCACATATTGACTAGAATTCATAAGCCACTCCAACAGATAAATTAACACAATATAAAACATTTTTATAATCACTAACAAATATGCTCTCATACACACGCACTCAAATTAAATCTAGGGTATTACTAACCCTAACTATAATGAGTACCCAACCAAAGCCTAAGTGTTTGCAAAATCCCAAGCTCTGATACCAAATGTGACACCGCAAATCCGTCCCATTTAGAGCTAACAATAAATGGAAAGATGGATGACCATGAGAAAGAAAAAAAGAAGAGAGAGAAGAAGAGAAGAAGAAGAAGAGAGAAAGAAACTAAAACAGTTACTAAATCTCACAATCGTAGTAGAACAACATATAATATAATTTCAACGATCTTTATAAGATAGAAACTATGATATAATTTACATCCATCAGAGTAAAACAATCAAGTCACTAATCATCAGTTTCGACAGTTATAATAACATATCTCACAATTGCTGATAATTTAAACAACAATGCAGAGGAAAATAAACATATATGCAATTACGACTAGAAGACCTCCAGCTCGTTGACTGAAGCTCCAAAGCATCTAAATTTAAATCTGTAAATATACTCGGTCTAACCCGAGCACTGAAAGGGAAGAATACCTGGATCAGTCTGGTAAACTAGCATGAGAAAACACATCTCAACTGAATTTATTTTAAAGCTATAAAAAATTTCTTTATCAAAACAAAGGTACCTCGTAACACAACGCCTACATATAAACACGATGGGTTTTTACCTTATGATAACCAAAATATTTCATATCAAATCCTGTTATATTATACTAGTGTTTAGTATATAAATAATATTAATCATAGCCGAAATTGTTACATTGATTAAATTCTAGAATACTAGCCACAAACATGGGTTCTACAAACAAAATGGCAGGCACTAGTGGATAACCATATAAATGACTAGGTGAACGGACTACCTTCCCGCAGTATATCTCTAGAGGAATGTACCGAGGCCTTACTGATGGTCTTCTACCAACACAAGACCAGCCTACCTCTTACTTAGATAGTATCGAATATGCCATCACCCCGGTCGTTACCGACCTATCCGAGGGCCCATATAGCATACATCCACAATAATTTAAAACCCGAACATCAAAGCAGCAATAATATATCTAGAAGTGGATGATCATATCCTAATGGTTGCAAACCACATAGCCTTGCCGCATCTACCCTATTTCAGTCATTTCCAGGAGTGAGGCATGATGTAACAATTACCTTTCTATAGCACATATCACATTGAATGCAATACTCTCATTCCTTCAATCATTATTGACTTTTACAAATATACAACCTCTGAGCTCGTACGTCTTGGAGAAGAGTGTTAAGCTAAGAGAAGTTGCCTTCTTTGCCACTAAATAAATGTACATATTTATAAAAGTCAACGATGTAATCTAAAAAATGTAATGTCAGGCATCCATCCATACAAGTTGTCCAGGAACAAGACAAACCCAAGGCACTCTCCTACCACATCCTGCTGGAAGTTACCCCTAGGATTAGTAGCGAAGTCCTTGCATTGGATATTTCATAAAAAAGAGACCACTACTACTATATGTATATTGGGAGTTTATCCCCAAACGATAAACAAGCAGTCCTTCATTACGGAAATCCCAAATATCAATGTCTTCCAACACCTGCACATTCGAACGCTTATATGTTGGTCCGAAGTGGTTCACGGATAAATCCGACCCTGATCTCTTCGAATCAATAACGATAAAGAGGCCAAATAATTGATAGTTGGTTATTTAACTATTAAAGCAACAAACAATACCTAAGACCATAAGCAATCACTAGGCCCATTTAATTAATCTTTAACTAATCAAATCAATCTCTATATATTTGCTTCAAATTATCTTTAAAAATATATATTCTCGTAATTATTTCAAAATATTAATAATGGCAAACATTTCCATATACTTATATCAACGGTATAAGTATTTTCAATGACACTACTATTTAGAGACACACCAAATAGATTTCTATAAACTTACAACTCTAGAGTTTGTACGCCTCCCGACGGGTGTTATGTATAGGAAGCAATGCTTCTACACCGCCAAGCCTTTAGTACGATCATAGGAACCAATTTGTGTATTTCACGATGGAAGGTCAAAACACAATTTATTGGGTCAAAATGAATGTTGCATAAATACATCGTTGTGAAAACCCAAAAGCATTAGTATAGATAATCAATCGATTATATTTATATAAATCTGAATACTTATAAAACGTTTCTTTTTGGAAAATCATTTACTATAACAATAGTGTTATAGTCCATGCCTTCCTTACTTCTCTGAAAACGTCTATTACAACAATGAATGTTGAATTCTATGAATCTGTTACTTATAACATTTTAAATCATTTTAAATACTATTAAAATCCATTAGGAATTATTATTTTCCAAAACATTACTTCAAAGATAAATTTACTTTTTAAAATGTTTAACTCCATCAAATATTTCTTCTAACAATCCTTTAAATAATAATCCATATTTAAATCTTAATGTAAATTGTTTCCATATTTATAAAACTATTTTTAGAAATCTCCTTTTGATTTTATAAAACTTCTATTTTTATAAAATTCCTTTATTTACAAAATTCTTCTTAGAAATCCATTCTTTATAAAAACTAATTTTACTATCAAAATCCACTTATAAATCCATTTCTTTACAAATCAAATTTGTTTACAAAATCCATTTCATAAATTAATTTACAAAATCAACTTCAAAATCACTTACAAAATATTTATAAATTTTGATTTCAAATTTATTTAATTATTTATAAAATATCACTTCTATAATTCTTTTTATATAAACTTACTCCAAATCACTGTTCAAAAACATTTTTACCAAATAGGAAATTGAATATACCAAATAAAGCCACAATTTTATTATTTTTAAAATAAATTCCTTTCTTTTAACAATTCAAAAAATATTAAAACATATTTATATTTCCAAAACTACTTCAAAATCCTTTTAAATCAAAATAATCATTTTTTAGTATTTCAAAATACAAAAAATAAGGCCCAGTGCTACTAAAGACAAAACAAGTCAATTCTTATCCCAATCCACAACATGACATCCAATACATCATATATCGACATCTATATGAAAAGTAAAATAAACAGTGGTGAGGATTCCTGTAAGATCCCTCCAACTTGTCCCTTGCATCATAGACAACATATAATCATAAAAATTAAAATCAACCGCTTCGAGGTAGGATTCGTATACAAAGGGTCATCCACTCTTACATGGGAACGTAATAAGGTATCATCCGCTCCAATAGGTGGGAATATATATCCAACTAACTAATAAATATTGTATATCATCAAAACAAGCAACAAACATCATAAATAAAATTATTCACACTTATATAAAAATACAAGCATGCCAGAGAGTGAGTTTACTCACAAAAAAACTAGAAATCGCCTAAGCGCTCCTGTTTGAATTAAAATTGAACGATTCTTCAATTTAACATAAAATTCCTACTAGCTCCAAATTCATCCAATCCAACTCTATAGTGTAGTACTCGCTGATACAAATGAAACACAACTTGTCGCGCTCGAAATGGACCTCGTACGAGAAAGTTACGAATTTATGAACATTCAATATAATTAAATTACAATTAATTACAACAAATTAAAGTTTCAACAGTAACCTCTCTTTCTAATCATATTTACCCCAAGCAAAGCATGCACGTTATTTTTTCTTTTTTTAATTTTGTCCAAACTTTGATCGCGCCCTACAGCCGTATGCCGCTGCTAACCAGCACCCTCCGCCGTGCGCCACCTCGCCCAGCTAAGCCACCCACTGCGCACCTCACCTACGTGCATACACACAAATTAAAATGAAGCTACTTGCAAACGCGAGTGATTTGTAGTTGTCGTCGTCATCTATTCGATGATCCACAAGGTGGTTAATCTCGTTTGGTCATGCACTATGTTTCTCTAGTTGAAGTCGAAGGCTAACTCGAGCCCTAGAGGCATCGATTGGCAATGGCCATCGAATTGTTTTATTTTAATGGGTCTGAAAATTATTTTTATGTTTAGGGTTTGAAAATGGATGAAAGTCGACGGCTATTTATAGAAAAATTTTACGGCACTATTGATACGTGAAAATGTCGAACTTCAAATGAAGCATGCCGCTTGGCGTTCCATATTTTATACCCCCATTCCAAGCACAGTGGAATCGGAAGCCAATTACATCGTATACAGAAGATAGCATTTCAAAATAAAATTATTTTGAATAAAATTCCTTTAATTAATTTTTATGTGTTCCGAACTCGCACGATCAAACGATACTCCGATCGCCACAAAATTCAATAACATAATGTAATTCACTATTACAGATTCGATGAAACTGGTTTCATCGAAATTCGAGATATTGCTCAAAAAGGTTATTTTTACATGTTAATTAAAATGAGTAGTCTCCAAAACAGTTCAATCACTTTAAATTCCAATTTAATAGTTTCTATCTCCATTCTTACTCAAATAGAATTTAAATCAACTTCATAAATCGTTTTCATTCATATTAAATCCAAGATTCAATTATTTAAACAATTTCAAATATTAAATTTAACCGTTTAATTATCAAATAAATTGATTTATTTGATATATAAATTATTTTAACTTATAAAATTAACTTTTCAATATTTAAATCAATTAAGTATTCCAAATTTGAATGATTGAAATTCTAGGTCGTTACATAACTCAAGCATCGTTATAAGTGAGATAATCATCTCACACACCTATATCTATACTTTTAGTATCGTTGAATTGATTGTTTCTTTGGATTAATGAATGAATTGCTTGGTTAAACATCAATCAATATAACTTAAATTTTAGAAAATGGATACTGTTAGTTCCAGTTTGAGCACAAATATCCACTATATGCACATAGATAGTTATTAGTTGTGTTTGAATGATTGTAAGACCTGATATTATCTCTAGTTCATTATGCAACTTGCTGAAATTGTTAAAGTCGATCATTTGAGTACAATCGACGATTATCTAGGCTAATAACTGCCAGGATTTACGTCGACTGGTCGATTGGTCTATCATCATCCATCGACCATTGGTGCTAAATACTTGGCATTTTGCCCAATTTTTAATTGCAATTTTTTTTCTGATTTAATTGTTTTGCTTTGCTAAATTTGAGCTTGTTTTGGAGTATGCTACCTTCTGATTACTAGTAGCAATTGATTGTTAAAATTTCAATCTCCTTTTGATAATTTAATTTAAACAAAATACATATACTATTATATTTTTTTATAGAGTTTAAAAAGAATTACATATATCTATATAGATTTTAAAATAAAGAAAATTATTACTTATGTAAAATATTGGTCCGATTTCTATATTTAGTAAATAAGTCTGTTTTTAAATTTGAAATCTTTTAACTCTTAGCCTTTAAATTATAAGAGAACAAGCTTGATTATTTCTAATGAATTTCATGATTTTTCTATGAAGCAAAGAATTTTGATAAATGATTGAATTATTGGATTGTTATGGGACATTTCGTACAATTCTTTCACTTACTACTATAATTTGTTAAATAGAGTTTTAGTGGAATTTACTAGTTTTTAGTAAATACTTGAATTTACTATCTAGTATAGGGTAGTGAGTTAAATTATTATGATTACTGGAGTGGAAGTAATTAACACTTCAAAGTTGTATTATCTTGGGGTATTCGGATCCTATTTGAGACAAATAGATCCTCGAGAGACGTTGACTCATTTTTCATCGACCTAAGAGTCAGTACATTTTTAGATTTGGTAGGTAGACCTATTTATTAGGGTCAGGTCTATTTTGATATAACACGGTTGTCCTTTTTATTGTTTTTACGAGTGTTATAATACAGCCCTATCAGTTTATTTGACAATTGGACAATGTTTACCTATTTGTATTCGATAGGTAAATTCACACAGTTTTGTTATAAACACGACTACCTATTTCTTATCGTTATGAGTCGAGGTTTTTACTTGATAGCCTATTTCTTCTCATTAGACTATTGTGCTTTGTGGCGGGGTTTATTTATTTTAGTTATGCCTCATGTCGCACTATATCATACTGATAGTTTGTAGCGGTCCAGACTCGACCTTCGAAAATCGGCACCGGTACTTCACTTGTACTCGAATGCCGCAGATCCAAACTTCGAATTAGGCTCGTCGGAGCTTATAACACATTAAGTATAACAACACAGCGGAAGAAAGAGATGAATATCGATATATACGACATTGATACAATATCCAGATACAATGATGATACAATAGAATTATACGATACATATCAATACTATCAGAGATACAAGCACAGCGGAAAGAATATCTTCAATAGAGCATATCTCCAAAATCAAATGCTCCAATCCGAAGCTAGCTTAAACTTCAGATCATGATGCACAAAGCTAAACAAGGTCAGTCGTCCTAACCAAATACTTCAATATCAAAAGTCTTCAGAGAATACCAAAGAGAAAGCAGAAAGCTATCGAATCGATATCTATATCTACCATCTGAAAAACCCAACTCTAAACTGCCCATGTGGAAAATTATGGGCACCCAAGGTAGGAAGGAAACAATAAACTTCGGGTCAGTCATGGGACTGGTATGAGCAAACAAAAACATTTTATCTTTAAAACAAGCAACAAAAGTTTTTAAAAGTTAAAATCCGCAATACTTTTTTTTGGAAAATGAAACTACCATAAAGCCTCCCGCCACACACGCCATGCAAAAGCAGAATTGAAGGAGATTTCTCCTTATGATAGTCAAAAATGCTTGATACGTGAAAACCATTTTGATATTATTATTAGTGCATAGTGCAGGAAACATTTCGAAAATATAATATTAATCTTAGCCAGCATACAACATTTCGTCGTATGCCTACTATAGCTACCATGTTCAATAAGAGGTTACCGCCACATTCCATGGCAGGTTATACAACTAAAACCGTACAGAGCGCGAATTGTTTCTTTGGGTTTTCCAGCAAATGGTCAGGCTAAGGAACTTCCTAGGCCACATGGGTACGCCTCTGGAGGGATGCCCCGAGAACCTAACCGGATCTCTGCCAACACAAGGCCGGGTTACCTCTGTAAAAATAGGTAACTACAGACACGAGTATGCCATCCCTCGGTTGTAAACAACATTTATCCGGGGCCCCAACAACAACAATCACAAAGTAATATATATTTGCGATATCCACATAAGTTAAGTATCTGGGCTCCATACCATGATACCACTTCTATCCAGAATAAAATGCACATACCCTAAGGGGCGCTACCCCTAATAACCTTACTGCATCTTTCCTGTTTCGACCATTACCGGTTGTGAGGTTCGACGAAGTCTCGTTCACAAAGCTACGCTTTTCACAAAAGTCATGCTTTGATCAACAAATGATCAGAAGCGCCAGATTACCAAATTGGGAATGTATCACTAGTAACCATCAACTACATAACCTCTGAGCTCGTACGTCTCAGAGAAGGGTGTTAAGCTAAGAGAATAAATCTCCACCACCAAACAGAAATATATTTGATAGAAACCATCTTTACATCTCAAAGTGTAACGTCAGACACACATCCATACAAGTCTGTTTCGGGTTCGAACGAAACCGAAGGCACTTCATAAAGAAGCCCTTGCACATCCGGATAATTCCAAATCACATACGGACTCCCCATCACAAAGGGTGCTCAAATCTCTATACCGGGGATCAGCCGATGCAGAGACATTCGATAAGAAATCCTTTCATTTTCAAAAATATCCAGTCTTCACCACCGGTCTTCAATTGATATCCATAACATCGTATCATTATTCGGAATGGGTTATACGACACAAAGGTCCTCTCCCGGCTATACCGAATAATGAGCGCAATATTTAAAAACATATGGATATGGTATCTCAGTTAAGTCACAACTTATTACCCAAAACTTTTCTTTCAAATGGTTAAATAAATTACCATTTACAAATCTTTTTGAACAAAAGATTCACTTCACAAAATTCACAAAGTTTACCAATCTTTCACAAAGATTAATTAATATCTTTCCAATTCAAATTCTTTATACAAAAGATACGCTTTTCAGATCCCTTTTCAATTTGAAAACAAACTTCACCAATCTTTAACAAAGATTCATTCATAGCTTTTCAAAACGATTCTATTTCAAATTGGATTAACTCATCCGGTCTTTAAATCAAAGACTCATTTCATAGCTTTCAAAACAATTTTCAAAGATTCATTCATAACTTTCAAAACAATTCCTGTTTCAAATCTTTTATATATAAAAGATACACCATTTAAAATCCTCTTCAATTTCAAAACAAAGTTCAACCATCTTTCACAAAATTCAATTATAGCTTTCAAAACCATTTTATTTCAAACTTGAAATCTTTTCAACACAAATTGGAAATCCTTCCTTATATGAAAGCTGTTATTATTTGAAAAAAAATAGTTTTTGTTTTCGGGAAAATCTGATTACATTTTCTCAAGTTTAAGCCTTTCAAAAACTTAGGTTAAATTCCAATTACCAAAACAATACTTTTAAAATAGTTTAAAACCCATATAAACACCTTTATAGCTTGTATAACCATTTTAAATCATAGTTTCCAAACACAGATTCCAATTTCAAGTCTTGAATTCAAATTTAAATCAAATTATTTAAATTCCAAAACTTTATCAAGTTATTCAAAATAACTTTTATCCTCAAAACCCCTTTTCAAAAGCTTTTCATATTTAACCCAATTCCATTTCCAAAACCGTTTGGTTTTAAAATTCATCTTTTAAAACTATTCAAAAATCTGTGACTTAACCAATTTCCACGTGAAATTCATATATGTGTGTGTATAGTGTAGTCCAGGGGTTTTACACAATAGTGCAACAATATCAATTATCACAGATTCAAGTATAGCAATATCGATAAGCGGTATAATTTACAACGCTTATCCTTATTCATAGATTCATAGATAAAGTAAATTTATCAATCACAAAGATTCACTATTACGATTCGATGTTGGTTTCGGATAACCAACTGGAATCCGACTCCCTGTCGCATCGAAATTCACATGTCATTTTATTGGCCAAGGGTTTTTCATATTCACACAACAGTATATTCATAGATAAAACAGCTCAGCACAAAGCATTACATAGCATCACATCACATATCAATCCATCACACAGCATTCAATAACAATCAAACATCTTTGATTAAGGTGAATAAATCGTGTGGTTATAAATTTATTACTCACCCAATTACTTTCATTAGTAACCTTTAAATCAATGATTAATTATCATTAACTACAATTAATTAAGTCTTAACCACCTTCATTTATTAACCATTTCTTTAATTAATTATCTTAATTAATTAACCTTTAATTGTAATTAATTAATCTTAATTACTTATTTCTTAATTAATTACTTTAATCAATAAACCTTTAATTATTGATTAATTAAATCTTAATTAAAATTAATTGTCCTTAATTGATTAATTAATAGATTTATTATTCTTTAGTTAATTACAATAATTAATTACTCCTTAATTAATAATGATTTCTTAATCCTTTTAAGTTAATTAACCTTAATTAATTATTCTTAATTTAATTACCTTAATTAATTAACCACATTAATTAATTATTCTTTAAAGTAATTAACCCTTAATATTTGATTAATCAATCTTTAACCTTTAATTATCTTCTCTTAATTACTTTCACTAAGAATTACTATTTTTATTTGATCATTCGTTAATTACTTGATTAATTAACTTAATAATTTAATGAATCCAAATCATTAAATTCTATTTATCTTTAAGATAAAACATCTCTTACTTAATCAAAGCATTTAAAAACTAATTTCTTTCAAATTTACTTTAAATTTCATTCTAAATTTAAGATTAAAAATGAACACAAAATTAATCTTAAAAAAGTTTTAACAACAATTCAAAAACCTTTTTATCTCACAAGTTAAAGAAATATTCATTTTATGAAAGAAGTTTAAAAGAATTCAAAACCAAATTCATTTTTTTTTTAAATTCAAATACATTTAAAAATACACTTTAACAAACAAAATTGTTTAAATCATTTTAAATTTTAAAAACTTTCATTTATTTCAAAACTGGAATACACATTAAATTTTAATTCCAGATTACTTAGATTCAAAAACTTACTTACATTTAAACTTCATTTTAAATTTCAAATCATTTAACCATTTTTAAAGCAGTTAAAACAATTTAAATTTAAAAACTTTATTTTATTTTAAAACCGAGGTTCAAACTCACATTCCAGATTTTATTACTTATATTTAAACTTACTTAAACCTTTACTTTTCATTTTTTAATTCAAGCCAAATACACTTTAAATACTTAAAGGTGTTAAAACAAGTTTAAATTTCAAAACTTAAATCATTTCAAAACCAAGGTTCAAACTTACTTGAATTCAGATTCAAACTTATGTTTACAACTTAGTTTAAAACTTTGATTTTCATTTTTAAACTTCAGTTTAAACTTTGAAACAAAAACACTACAGGTTTCTGTAAAAAAAAACTGCAACATTATTTTAACCCGAGGCAATTCTAGTTTACTTCGAGCCAAAGCTAGACTTCCCCGAGAAAAACATCACAACACCCCGAGTCAATCGTCAATTAACACGAGCACAATCTAAACCAAATTCACCTTCACTAGAACGACAGTGCACCGTGCACATGCACGGTGCCGTTGATCATCTCATATCATCAACGATGATCTCCCCATACCACTCATCATCCAAACACTCTAATACGATCATCAGATCGTACCTCTAATCTCGAAGTCAAATTCGAGATGATGCAATCAAACTTGGAACAGCTGGAATCCTCCTCAACCAAAACCTGTCAACGTCTCGCTCCTTCAACTCCGGCCACCTGAGCGTCAGCGACTTCGGCCACATATTCGTAAACTACCCAACTATCATCCCCCAAAAATTCATAACACTCGATCAACAAGGGAAGATGAACAAATCAAAATACTAGACCTAGTTGAAACTAGGGTTCCAAACAAGAATCAAGTGCTGCAAATTCCTCAATGAATTAATCATCTTCCTGACAATTTTCCTATCATCTTCGATCACTCTACTACCTTCAGAAAGAACCATGACACCCCAGATCACAGAGATGACCAGAAAACTTCCCAAAACCCATTTCTGGTTAAACCAGAAATTCTCACTCAATCCCAAATTAAAAACTATGATTTTAGTGTTAAAAATCATGTTTAAGTTTATGAATTCAAATTATAATCCTGAATTTATGAATTACCAAGTTTGGGTTTTGACTCATTTTTTTATTTTTGCTCAGTCCCAGAAAATTTGCAGATACACTTCAATATTTTTAACCTAAGTATAATTTTAATCTAAATTTTGAGATGAAACAAACAAGTTTTGTTTATGACTTAAGTTTAAACAGACATTAACTCAAGAGTTTTTGAATTTAAATTAAAACAAGAACCTGGAAATCATGAACAGAAAGAACTCAGATAAACAAAACATGCAACCATAATTTTTCACTACTTCACAGAAACAAGCATAACACATCATATCAATTCAAAGATCAGGTCGAAGAAGTTTGCTCACATTGATCGGTTTTGAAACAGAGGACAGTAAAACTTGGATTTGCAGAGAACTCAAGCCTGGAATTTTGTTTTTAATTTTTGAAGCTTAGACAGTTTGGAAATTTTTTTCTTTATATATGCACAGAAAAGCTTTTCGTTTTTTTCTTTCTGCAGTTGCCACCAGAAATTACTTTAGCCTTTTAAACTTGATTTGTTTCCTTTAATTAATTCCAGATAAAACTGCACTGCCTATTTGCTTGTTCCAGATTGAAGTTTGATTGCTTTCTTCAATTTTCCAGATTTGATTTTAAATCCATACTTGGTTTGTATCGCAGCTGAATTTGTTGTTACCCAGGAGATTAAAGTTGAAGATTGTGTTTGATTTTGCTTTCTTGATTTGATTGCCAGGTTTTTTTAAATTTCTTTTATCTTGAATTTTTTTTCTTTTCAGTTTTTTTTGTTTTCTTTTGTATTTTCTGTTTTCCCATTTTTTTAGAAAGAAGATGTTTTATCTAAACATAGCCTGGTTATTTCTTTGTTCATTTTTTTTTCTATAAATTTTAGATAAAAAGAAAAACCCTTTGCTTGCCACTTGTATCATTATATTACACTTGTTAACCTATATTATTACTTATTAGACATTTGTCCAATACCCATCAATTTTTTTAAGCCCTTTATTCAAATTAAATTAAAATTTATAGTTGAAACCCTTACTTTTATAAATTATTTAATCTTTATATTTACAAATGTTTTTGTAATACATTTTATATTTAAACTTAATTTAGTTTAGTACACAATTATATTCATATTTATTTTCCATTCATACATTTATATATTATTTTTATTTGCACAACTTTTGTTTTTAAAAGAAAAGAATGATTTAAAAATCTTGATTACATAGTAACAATAATCATATTTATCTATTTGAAAGAATTTATCTTAAAAATAACCTTTTGAAAATGATTACATTAATTCTTAAATTACAGTTTCCAAAAATCAATATATTTAAAAATTTAGAAACCAAACTTTTTATTAATTTAAAGCTTTTAATTCTATTTTATCTTCAACCCATTTATTTTTAAATCCAAACCAAATTCTATTTATAATCCAAATTTTTTATTTATTCTAGAAATTTTCGAATTAATTCATAATTAAATTCATAATTTAATTTAAAAAATTAAATTAATTATCAAATTATCTTAACTAAAATTTCATGGATGTTACAGATTCCCCCCTTAAGAAAATTTCGTCCTCGAAATTTGAAAGTTGGGAGACAACAAAGAACATATGAAAGACAGAGAAATATTTTTTCAGATAAAATTGAATATCTATTCTACATTTGTCTTACCAAATCAGAATATCACTAATAATTATGAGAACGAACTCATTCAATACAAGACACTCGGGTCACCAGATCTACAAATATACAGGGTTATTGATTAGTTCAAAAGATAACTAACCACTCGTAGAATATTTCGAGACCCAAAAGAACAAATAAATGAATTTAATCTTCCAAAATTCTCAAACACTGGTAATGGATTCCAAGCTCAAGTCGGAATACCCCAAAGAATAGACAGATATATGGATACAATCCCAAAACTTTTAGTTTAAACAACCAAAATATACCTATCAACCATAGCAACCAAAGCAAACAATTCTGACCCATCTGGAGTTTGTGTCCCATGCAAATATATCAAAGCTTCTTTCTGGAGTTGCCAAGAATCATCAAAGAATTGGAAAGACGAATCAAAGGAGATTGATAGAGAAAGCTGTTTCCGCTATTGCAGGGTACTGACCATTTGTAGTGGTACTCCCCTGTCCCCTATCCCGTCCTCTTCTTGCACTCATACTTACTATCAGTGAATAGTAAGAGAATTTACAGAGGCATACAGACGGATATCTTAGGGATATACTCATTCTATGGTATGCTTCACCCTATCTCTAATGAGTTACCTAATGTGTTACACTCCTGAGCTAAAGTTTCAACCTTCAGCTCTGATACCAAATGTAGCGGTCCGGACTCGACCTTCGAAAATCAGCACCCGTACTTCACTGTACTCGAATGCCGCAGATCCAAACATCGAATCTGGCTCGCCGGAGCTTATAACACATTAAGTATAACAACATAGCGGAAGAAAGAGATGAATATAAGTATATACAACATGATACAATATCCAGATACAATGATGATACAATAGAATGATACGATACATATTAATACTATCAGAGATACAAGACACAGCGGAAAGAATATCTTCAATAGAGCGTATCTCCAAAATCAAATGCTTCAATCCAAAGCTAGCTTGAACTTCAGATCACGATGCACAAAGCTAAACAAGGTCAGTCGTCCTAACCAAATACTTCAATATCCAAAGTCTTCAAAGAATACCAAAGAGAAAGCCAAAAGCTATCGAATCGATATCTATATCTACTATCTGAAAAACCCAACTCCAGACTTCCCGTGTGGAAAATTGTGGGCACCTAGAGTTTAGCAAGGGAACAATAAACTCCGGGTCAGTCATGGGACTGGTATGAGCAAACAAAAACATTTTATCTTTAAAACAAGCAACAAAAGGTTTTAAAAGTTTAAATCCGCAATGCTTTTTTTGGAAAATGAAACTACCATAAGGCCTTCCGCCACATACCCCATGCAAATGCAGAATTGAAGGAGATTTCTCGTTATGATAGTCAAAAATGATTGATACGTGAAAACCATTTTGATATTATTATTAGTGCATAGTGCAGGAAACATTTCGAAAGTATAATATTAATCTTAGCCAGCATACAATATTTCATCGTATGCCTACTATAGCTACCATGTTCAATAGCAGGTTACCGCCACATTCCATGGCAGGTAACACAGCTAAAATCGTACAGGGCGCGTATTGTTTCTTTGGGTTTTCCAACAAATGGTCAGGCTAAGGAATTTCCTGGGCCACATGGGTACGCCTCTAGAGGGACGCCCCGAGAACCTAATCGGATCTCTGCCAACACAAGGCCAGGTTACCTCTGCAAAAATAGCTACTAACACGAGTATACCATCCCCCGGTTGTAAACAACCTTTATCCGGGGCCCCAACAACAACAATCACAAAGTAATATATATATATATATATATATATATATATTTGCAATATCCACATAAGTTAAGTATCTAGGCTCTATACCATGATACCACTTCTATCCAGAAGGAAATGCACATACCCTAAGGGGCGCTACCCCCATTAACCTTGCTGCATCTTTCCTATTTCGACCATTACCGGGTTGTGAGGTTCGACGAAGTCTCGTCCACAAAGCTACGCTTTTCACTAGTAACCATCAACTACATAACCTCTGAGCTCGTACGTCTCAGAGAAAGGTGTTAAGCTAAGAGAATAAATCTCCGCCACCAAACAGAAATGTATTTGATAGAAACAACTTTACATCTCAAAGTGTAACGTCAGACACACATCCATACAAGTCTATTCCGGGTTCGAACGGAACCGAAGGCACTTCATAAAGAAGCTCTTGCACATCCAGATAATTCCTAATCACGTCCGGACTCCCCATCACAAAGGGTGCTCAAATCTCTATACCGAGGATCAGCCGATGTAGACATTCTATAAGAAATCCTTTCGTTTTCGAAAATATCTGGTCTTCACCACCGGTCTTCAATTGCTATCCATAACGTCGTATCATTATTCGAAATGGGTTATACGACACAAAGGTCCTCTCCCAGCTAAACCGAATAATGAGTGGAATATTTAAAAACATATGGATATGGGATCTCAGTTAAGTCACAACTTATTGCCCAAAACTTTTCTTTCAAATGGTTAAATAAATTACCATTTATAAATCTTTTTGAACAAAAGATTCACTTCACAAAATTCACAAAGTTTACCAATCTTTCACAAAGATTTATTAATATCTTTCCAATTCAAATTCTTTATACAAAAGATACGCTTTTCAGATCCCTTTTCAATTTGAAAACAAACTTGACCAACCTTTAACAAAGATTCATTCATAGCTTTTCAAAACGATTCTATTTCAAATTGGATTAACTCAACTGGTCTTTAAATCAAAGACTCATTTCATAGCTTTCAAAAAAAATTTCAAAGATTCATTCATAATTTTCAAAACAATTCCCGTTTCAAATCTTTTATATATAAAAGATATGCCATTTAAAATCCTCTTCAATTTCAAAACAAAGTTCAACCATGTTTCACAAAATTCAATTATAGCTTTCAAAACCATTTTATTTCAAACTTGAAATCTTTTCAACACAAATTGGAAATCCTTCCTTATATGAAAGCTGTTATTATTTGAAAAAAAATAGTTTTTGTTTTCGGGAAAATCTGATTACATTTTCTCAAGTTTAAGCCTTTCAAAAACTTAGGTTAAATTCCAATTACCAAAACAATACTTTTAAAATAGTTTAAAACCCATATAAACACCTTTATAGCTTGTATAACCATTTTAAACCATAGTTTCCAAACACAGATTCCAATTTCAAATCTTGAATTCAAATTTAAATCAAATTATTTAAATTCCAAAACTTTATCAACTTATTCAAAATAACTTTTATCCTCAAAACCCCTTTTCAAAAGCTTTTCATATTTAACCCAATTCCATTTCCAAAACCATTTGGTTTTAAAATTCATCTTTTAAAACTATTTCAAAAAACTGTGACTTAACCAATTTCCACGTGAAATCCATATTTGTGTGTGTATAGTGTAGTCAAGGGGTTTTACACAATAGTGCAACAACATCAATTATCACAGATTCAAGTATAGCAATATCGTTAAGCGGTATAATTTACAACGCTTATCCTTATTCACAGATTCAAAGATAAAGTAAATTTATCAATCACAAAAATTCACTATTACGATTCGATGTGGGTTTCGGATAACCAACTAGAATCCGACTCCCTGTCGTATCGAAATTCAAATGTCATTTTACGGGCCAAGGGTTTTTCATATTCATACAATAGTATATTCATCATAGATAAAACAGCTCAGCACAAAGCATTACATAGCATCACATCACATATCAATCCATCACACAACATTTAATAACAACCAAACATCTTTGATTAAGGTGAATAAATCATGTGTTTATAAATTTATTACTCAACCAATTACTTTCATTAGTAATCTTTAAATAAATGACTAATTGCCATTAACTACAATTAATTAAGTCTTAACCACCTTCATTTATTAATCATTTCTTTAATTAATTATCTTAATTAATTAACCTTTAATTGTAATTAATTAATCTTAATTACTTATTCCTTAATTAATTACTTTAATTAATAAACCTTTAATTATTGATTAATTAAATCTTAATTAAAATTAATTGTCCTCAATTGATTAATTAATAGATTTATTATTCCTTAATTAATTACAATAATTAATTACTCCTTAATTAACAATGATTTCTTAATCATTTTAAGTTAATTAACCTTAACTAATTATTCTTAATTTAATTACCTTGATTAATTAACCACATTAATTAATTATTCTTTAAAGTAATTAACCCTTAATATTTGATTAATCAATCTTTAACCTTTAATTATCTTCTCTTAATTACTTTCACTAAGAATTACTATTTTTATTTGATCATTCATTAATTACTTGATTAATTAACTTAATAATTTAATGAAACCAAATCATTAAATTCTATTTATCTTTAAGATAAAACATCTCTTACTTAATCAAAGCATTTAAAAACAATTTGCTTTCAAATTTACTTTAAATTTCATTTTAAATTAAGATTAAAAATGAACACAAAATTAATCTTAAACAAAGTTTTAACAACAATTCAAAAACCTTTTTATCTCACAAGTTAAAGAAATATTCATTTTATAAAAGTAGTTTAAAAGAATTCAAAACCAAATTCATTTTTTTTAAATTCAAATACATTTAAAAATACACTTTAACAAACAAAATTGTTTAAATCATTTTAAATTTTAAAAACTTTCATTTATTTCAAAATTGGAATACACATTAAATTTTAATTCCAGATTACTTAGATTCAAAAACTTACTTACATTTAAACTTCATTTTAAATTTCAAATCATTTAACCATTTTTAAAGCAGTTAAAACAATTTAAATTTAAAAACTTTATTTTATTTTAAAAACCGAGGTTCAAACTCACATTCTATATTTTATTACTTATATTTAAACTTACTTAAACCTTTACTTTACAGTTCAAACTTTTCAGTTTTTAAATTCAAGCCAAATACACTTTAAATACTTAAAGGTGTTAAAACAAGTTTAAATTTCAAAAACTTAAATCATTTCAAAACTAAGGTTCAAACTTACTTGAATTCAGATTCAAACTTAGGTTTACAACTTAGTTTAAAACTTTGATTTTCATTTTTAAACTTCAGTTTAAACTTTGAAACAAAAACACTATCAGAGTCTAACCTAAATTCATCTTGGACAGTTATATTATTTCAATAACATATATCTGAGTCTAATCTTTACTTGAAACAGAATCTCACATGAATAGAATGACATATATTATTTCAATAATAATCTTTACATTTGAAAATTTTAAAATACAATATCAGAGTCTAACCTAAATTCATCTAGGACAGTTATAAACATCCGTCCTTACAACTGCTGACAAACATCAAACAAAATGTACTAAGCACAACGGATAATAGAATATGTGCATACGATGATGAAGATCTCCAGCTCTCCTCTGGAAACTCCAACTGTCTTCAACTCAACCTAAAACTACTAGGATCTGACCCGAGTATTATAAATACCCGGATCAAGCTTGATAAACCAGCGTGAGATACTCGAACTTCAAAATGACTATATTATCAAAAAACCTTTGAAAAGAAGGGTATCTCATAAGACCACGCCCACACATAAACATGGATGGGTTTTTACCTAATGACGACCAAAACACTTTATACCAAAATACACTTGATATTATTTTTAATGACATTCTTTTGAAAACACTTTTCAAATAAGGTATGAATACCTGAACTAAGTCTAATGAAATATATCCAGACTAGTTCAACGGAATATCCCGAATGGAATATATGATACCAGAAAGGGTAGCTGAAATGTTTGCAAGTCATTACAGCTATTTTGGGAATACAATCAAAACCGTAAATCTCGTATTGGTATTGGATTTCCAACATGATAGGGAACTAGTGGAAAGATCATTATGTATCCACGACTTACGTCAATGACTCAGACGCCGTTATACAATAATACAAATGGCTAAAAGTGGATACAATCTGCGAATAACATCCAAGGACTCGGACTTCGCATATCCGTGCCATGAGGCCCAGACATATCTGGTGCCTAGGGCGCAGAACATCTGATAACCCAAATCAGTACTATCCGAAATGTGAGCATACATCTGACTACATAGAATCCCATCATAACCGGGGTGTGAGGCTCGTGAGGCTACGCTCAATTTCTTCAAAGCCACGCTTTTCATACAAAACCACGCTTTGATCATAACAGGTTCCACTTTGAATGCCACATTGTCATTCCACGTCACATGACCGATTTTTAGAAAAGTATAACTTCCTGATCTCGTATGTCTCGGGAAAGGGTGTTAAGCTAAGAGAAGTTGCCTTCTTCGCCACCAACTGATATACGTTTACAGAAACTACTCAAATGTGATTTAGAATACAATGTCAGAAAAACATCCATATAAGTTCGTTCTACAACTGAACGAAACCGAAGACGCTTTCCACGGCCATTACTAGGCGAGAATCCCTTGCAATTCGAAAAATCTCCATCATGAGAAGACCACTACTATAGATAACTCTATAATGGGGGCCAACCAGAGCATGTTCAACAAGCAGATAAAGATCCACGGTCTTCAATTATCATCATCTTCAACATGTCTTCACTTTCGAACGTATACATTGGTTCGAAGTGGTTTTCGGATAGGAATCATCCAAATTCGACTCTGGTTCCTTCGAAGCCGATCATCGCTTTCAAAGATGTTAAGTTCATATGTGGATATCAATCATCAATCAATTACTTCATCTTTTAAATCAAATATCTTTCTTAGATATAATCTTTTCAAGTCATTCCATTTTTTTTTCAAGAATATATGGAATCATTAAGCCTCATTTATCAAATCATTTGGTTTATTTAAACCTTTCTTAAATCTTGGAATAATTCCAAATCATTTCTCTTTTATTTAGGAAAACCTTTCCAAATCATTCTTTAAATCTTAATCAAAGATTTCTTACATTAAAGTTATACTTTTAACTTAGGGAAAATATTTCCAAATCATTCATTAAATCTTAATCAAAGATTTCTTCCTTAACTTCAAATCATATTCTTGCCAATCGAAGATTTTCATAACATAGTAATGCTGCCACTTTAAATATGGTACATTTCACCTCTAGGGACTAATGGAAAGTTTCACCTCTAGGGACAAATGTCACGTTTCAGCTCCAGGGACTAATAGCAAGTAATCCGACATCATGAATACCTTTGACTTTAAGGATCATTGTCCTCAATATATTTTATTTCAAAAATTAGTTTGAAGGGGTTTTCGGATAGGGATCGCCCAAATCCGATCTCGGTTCCTTTGCACAAACCATCGAATAAAAGATGTTAAATAGTTAATTAAAATTCAAAGGATTTGTTTCTTTTCTTTTATCTTGGAAAAACTTAAATATGATCTTTTAGAGTATCCAGGCTTTCCTTTCGATCTGTTCCACCCCTCGTCTAAAAAGAGAAAACATAGGTCAGGTAAGTTCAGGGTATAGGTTGCTCCACCCCTAACCTTAGTTAAACACCTTGTTTTATCATCCCAGATCTCGCAGGCGGGACAAATGTAGTAGTCGTTTCCGCATACTCAGTTTATTATATTCAATCTTCTTCACTTTTTTGTTTAAGTGGTATAAACATTCGTCTTAACAATTTATTCAAACTCTTATTAAAACTTCCAAATCATCTTTACATTACTTAATTATTCCTTTAAAATCATTCACAAAAGATTTAGGAAAGAATTGTTAAGTTTAAAATTACCTTTCAAAAGTTATTTCAAACTGCTGCGAAAAGCGTTTTAAAAGCTATATTCTTCAAAATGACTTTTATATCATTTTAAAATCCATATTTTCAACTTAAATCTCTTTTAAACCATTTTAATAGATTTGCCAAATTTATTTCATATTTTTAATCATTTAAAAATATCATAAAGAAATCGCTTTTTTGGATTCCGAACTACAAAAGCGCGATGTTTATAGAAAATTGTTTTGGACATATTTCAAAATCTTCTAGATGAAATCTTGATTTTCTTTCTTCATTGGAAAACTATTATCATTGTGAACCAAAGAATTATTATTTCGAAGAAATCCGACATACAAATCATTCTCTACGTCAATTTGAAGTTAGGGTCCAAATTTACGAACTACTGCTACTCGACAAGCTCGATTTTGACCAATATTGTGAATTGCATCGGAACTTGTCTAAAACACTTCAAATATGTTTTAAACCATATTTAAACTATTTTAGTTCATTTAAAATCTTTAAGAGCCTAAATAATCTCCATTCACATATTTGTATGAATTTAATTCTCGTTTAATTAACTATGGTTAATTACTAATCTTTTCTCTTATCACTTATCAAACCAAGTTATCATCCATATCACAAACATATAATCAATAATATTTTGCATCCAAGTTATCAAACATTCAAACAACATATTTGAACTTTTAAATCATTATGCTTGAAATAATTTATGGATAAATTCGTAAATATGAGTACTCACCTTTAACTAAAAGATTAACTTCCTACCAACATTCATATGCAACAACACTTCACTTAAACTTCCACTAATCAACTTCTACTCCATTTCTTTTGCATTATGCCATTGACCTCTTCTTTCAAACTTCCGAAAATCCGAGAGAGCTTCCGCGGCACCTTGAATTTGCTCCTAGCTCCTTGGAATGAAATCGGCGGCACTTCCTTCTCTTTTTCTTGCTACGGAGATTCACGACTTGCTCCTCTTCCTCCATAGGTTCGGCCATGCCTTATTCCACTCCTTCCTCCATCATTTTTTTCACTTCTTAGCTGCTAAACCATGTTTAAATGGTATTATAAGGTCTTTGGCAAAGTTTGGTGGTGTTTGGAGTTGATTTGATATGGTTTTGAAAAAGGCAGTAAGAATTTGGAAGAGAAGAAGAAGACATTAAAGAGAGATTCAAGGAAGAAGAAGAAGAAGGTAGAAAATGGTGTGAAAGCAAGTGGAAGAATTATGCTCTTATTTATAGAAAAAGAAATAAAGTGGTAAGTTACCAAAATATCTCTTTACCAAATTACCAAAATAACCTTACGTACTTCTTAAGTAACCTTACCTTTTTTCAACACTTAACATCACATTTCAAATCATAACTTTATATCATTTTCAATTAGATATTTAGTAAAGTAAGTAATATTTATGTTTATTTGATTTGATGTTTTACTTTTTGCTTTGAAATGACATTTTTGACTTTTTATGCTTATTTTTTCTTAATTGTTCTCTAGAAGTTTCTAACCATGTTTAGTAAAAGTAAACTTGATTAGTGAATTAATTAATACTTACACTATTTTAATGTATGTTCCTATATAAGAAAATAAAGGTGCGACGACGTTGCGACCACTTTCGATCGACAAAACGTTGTTTTTCGACAAAATGCTTTATGCTCACATTTTGACGTTTTAGTTAAACTATTTATTTATGTAAACCAAATTTAAAAATGAACTTTTCACTTCTTTAATTAAATTAAAACAAGTCTCTTTATAATTTACAATCATATTTAAATAATATCAAAATCTCTAATTTTACAGTGTTTGTAAAAGTGACAAAATGCGACAAAATTTGGTTATTTTTGCTAAACGATTATTAACATACTTTTAAATATTTTAACATACTTTTATTATCCTTATTAGATGTTTTTCAATAATATTTATCTTTTTGAAATAAATATTTAAACCTATTTATTTAAGCATTTATTTAATTTTAACAAAACTTAACTTTTGTTGATTTGTTCTGAAATCCAAATTTGTACTTTTATCAACTATAAGAATAGATAATTTGTATATTATTACCTATTATATATAAAATATTTATTTAAGTTTTAAACATTTTTAAATTTAAAACAAAGGAAATCTCTCATTTTCGAAGTAGCGAAATTACGGGTCGTTACATTCTCCCCTATTTAAAAGAATTTCGTCCTCGAAATTACCCAAACAAAAGTTTTCCTAAAACATTTATCTTTAAACTTAATTCCACATAATATACACAGATTATCCGTATGAAATATCATATTCGATCTTCTATTCGAATACACAACTTAATTTCCGAACTAATATCGATCCCCCGTTCCTCTAGTGCGGACTTTATTCAGGCTTTTTGCTTAGAAACCTTTGCTTTCCTTGCATAATGCTCAATTATAATAGAAAAATCAAGTACCCAATCATAAACCCTAATTAATGTTCGTCGTCAAAAATCGAGTGATAAATCCTTTTCCGGACCAGTGTAAACACCTCAAAGTTCTGTACTCAAATGTTAGATCTAAATTGTGTGATGAGATGATCTACATAAAATATATGTATTTATTAACCCTCAAAACTTTCATAAACTTTTATCTTAAGCTCAAGAACTTTATAAAGGTGTTTTTTTTATATAATCCATTTTTCACTCAAAAGATAATTTATCTTCATTATAATTTTTCTTCCCATAATTCTTCAACTTAGTATATTTCCTTTAACACTAATACTATTTACGAATTATTTCGCAAAACTATCGCTCAAGTTTAGTACATCTTATAACTTATGCAAATCAATCACTTTTAAAGACTTAAGTCTAATTCTTAATTAATGCAAGAATTCATTAATAAAACATTTTCTAGGTTATAATTTTCTTTTTTTTGTTTATAATCACATTTATAAAGTATACTTATCCAATTTCATTTACTTAGAATATTTCACAATCTTTTAGTTTTCATAAATTCTTTAGCTCCGAGTTAGGTATGATTCGGAAAGTTTTGACTGTCCAAAATTGTCCCAAATCCCGCTTTATCTTATAAATTAGCGATACCAATTTATCTTTAGTTTAAAACACTTTTATAAAAATTACTAATCAATTTATCCATTAATGATTCACATTATCTCTTCTAACTTAAGAAAATTATATAGATCGAGTAACTCCAAAATAATCCAAGGAACTGGGTACTACCAATAGTATCATATATCCTCTTAACAAGAAGAGTAATACTTTAGAGAAGTGCTTGCCATCCGAACACATCTCTTGCCCAATTTTAGTTTATTTTCGAGCCAATCGAATTAGTTATCTTAAAATACCTCTTTTTATTTGAAATATTAACATTTTCAAAATCCTTTAGAGATTACTTTGTAAAACCTATCTTATAAATTCATTTTATCTTATATTAATTAACTTCATTTAAATTACCACAATTGTTTTAATCGAACTTAAATTCTCATTTATTTTATATATAACTTTTACAAAATCATTTTCTATTACATTTTCAGCTTATATGTTCATTCCTTAAACAAATCTTATTATTAAACACCTTATAGTCAAATCGTGAAGCTTAATACACAAGGTATTTGTACTTAAACTTTTAAATTAAACAATTGATCAATTTATTATTTTGAAATAAGTATCAAATATTTTAATTTTCTTATCAGATTTCTTGCTTATCGACTATCTTTATGAAACATCTTACAATCAAACTGTGAAATTCTAACCACCAGATGTTCATAATTAAATTTCATTAGTCTTGATTTCTAGCTATATAACTTTTCAAAATATAAACACTATACTCAAAATATAATCCTAGTTAAAATTATTTCATTTACCAAATTTTTTAAAATTAGCGTGTCGGTTCATCTTATTTAAATGTTTAGGAACCCTTATCGATAACGGTGATCAGGCACATCGATCAAAATCCATAAATCACTCAATGGATAAATCAACACAAAACATTTTTATTAGTCACTAACAAATACGCGCTCATATATAATACACTCAAACTCATTCTAGGGTGTTACTAATCCTATCTCTAACGAGTTACTCATTCTAGGGTATTACTAACCCTATCTCTGATGAGTATTTACCCCCAACAAAGCCAAGGCTCTCGCTTAACCTTCAGTTCTGATACCAAATATAATGGCCCGTTTTTCCGTATCCTTTGAATCGACAATAAACCACACATGTCCAACTCAAATTATACGAATAAGCAGATCATTAAGGCTAGAAAGAAGATAAAGACATAACAGAATCTCACACAAATGGAATAACGTATATTGGTTCAATAATAATCTTTACAGCGGAAATTTTAAAATACAATATCAGAGTATAACCTAAATTCAGCTTGGAAAGCTATAAACATCTGTCCTTACAACTGCTGACAAACATCAAATAAAATACACTAAATACAGGAAATAATAGAATATGTCGATACGATGATGAAGATCTCCAGCTCTCCTCCAGAAACTCCAACCGTCTTCAAATCAACCTGAAACTACTCGGATCTGACCCGAGTAATGAAAATACCCAGACCGGGCTTGATAAACCAGCGTGAGATACTCGAACTTTAAAATGACTATATTATCAAAACCTTTGAAAAGAAGGGTAACTCATAAGACCACGTCCACACATAAACACGGACAGGTTTTTACCTTATGATAACCAAAACACTTTATACCAAAATAAATTTGATATTATTTTTAATGGCATTCTATTGAAAACACTTTTCAAATAAACTTATTCAAATAAGGTATCAATATCTGGACTAAGTCTAACGAAATATATCCGGACTGGGTCAACGCAATATCCTGAATGGAATAGATGATACCAGAAAGGGTAGCTGAAATGTTTGCAAGTCATTACAGCTATTCTAGGAATACAATCAAAACCATAAATCTCATTTTGGGATTGGATTTCCAACATGATAGGGAACTAGTAGAAAGATCATTCTGTATCCACGTCTTACGTCCATGACTCAGACGCTGTTATACAACAACACAAATGGCTAAAAGTGGATACAATCTGCGAATAACTTTCAAGGACTCAGACTTCGCGTATCCCTGCCATGAGGCCCAGATGTATATGGTACCTAGGGTTCAGAACATCTGATAACCCAAATCACTACTATCTGAAATGCGAGCATACACCTGACAACATAGAATCCCATCATAACCGGGGTGTGACGCTCATGAGGCTACGCTCAATTTCTTCAAAGCCACGTTTTTCATGCAAAACCACGCTTTGATCATAACAGGTTCCACTTTGAATTCCACATTGTCATTCCACATCACATGAATGATTTCTAGAAAAGTATAACTTCCTGAGCTCATATGTCTCGGGAAAGGGTGTTAAGCTAAGAGAAGTTGCCTTCTCTGCCACCAACTGATATACGTTTATAGAAACCGCTCAAATGTGATTTAGAATACAAAGTCAGACAAACATCCATACAAGTTCGTTCTGCGACTGAACGAACCCGAAGACACTTTCCTCGGACATTACTACGCGAGAAGCCCTTACAATCCTAAAAATCTCCATCACGAGGAGACCACTACTATAGATAACTCTATAATGGGGGCCAACCAGAGCATGTTCAACAAGCAGTCTTCACACTATAAAGATCCACGATCTTCAATTATCATCATCTTCAACATGTCTTCACTTTCGAACGTATACATTGGTTCGAAGTGATTTTCAGATAGGAATCATCCAAATCCGACTCTGGTTCCTTCGAAGCCAATCATCGCTTTAAAAGATGTTAATTTCATACGTGGATATCAATCATCAATCAATTACTTCATCTTTTAAATCAAATATCTTTTTTAGATATAATCTTTTCACGTTATTCCATTTTATTTTCAAGAGTATATGGAATCATTAAGCTTCATTTATCAAATCATTTGGTTTGTTTAAACCTTTCTTAAATCTTGGAATAATTCCAAATCATTTCTCTTTTATTTAAAAAAACCTTTCCAAATCATTCTTTAAATCTTAATCAAAGATTTCTTATATTAAAGTTATACTTCAAACTTAGGGAAAATATTCCCAAATCATTCATTAAATCTTAATCAAAGATTTCTTCCTTAACTTCAAATCATATTCTTGCCAATTGAAGATTTTCATAACATAGTACTACTACCACTTTAAATATGGTAAATTTCACCTCCAGGGATAAATGGCAAGTTTCACCTCCAGGCACTAATGGCAAGTAATCCTACATCATGCATACCTTTGACTTTAACGATCATTGTCTTCAATATATTTTATTTAAAAAATTAGTTTTAAGGGGTTTTCGGATAGGGATCGCCCAAATCCGATCTCAGTTCCTTTGCACAAACCATCGAATAAAAGATGTTAAATAGTTAATTAAATTCAAAGAATTTGTTTCTTTTCTTTTATCTTAGAAAAACTTAAATATGATCTTTTAGAGCATCCAACCTTTCCTTTCGATCTATTTTACCCCTCGCCTAAGAAGAGAAAACATAGGCCAGTTAAGTTCAGGGCACTGGTTGCTCCATCTCTAACCTTAGTTAAACACCTAGTTTTATCATCCCAGATCTCAAAGGTGGGACAAATGTACTAGTCGTTTCCACATACTCAGTTTGTTATATTCAATCTTCTTCACTTTTTTGTTTAAGTGGTATAAACATTCGTCTTAACAATTTATTCAAACTCTTATTAAAAATTCCAAATCATCTTCACATTACTTAATTATTCCTTTAAAATCATTCACAAAAGATTTAGGAAAGAATTGTTAAGTTTAAAATTAGCTCTCAAAAGTTATTTCAAACTGCTGCGAAAAGCATTGCAAACAGCGTTTTAAAAGTTGTATTCTTCAAAACGATTTTTATATCATTTTAAAAAACCATATTTTCAACTCAAATCTCTTTTAAACCATTTTAATAGATTTATAAAATTTATTTCATATTTTTAATCATTTAAAAATATCATTTATAAAGAAATCAATTTTTGGGATTCCGAACTGCAAAAGCGTGATGTTTGCAGAAAATTGTTATGGACATATTTTGAAATCTACTGGATGAAATCTTCATTTTATTTCTTTGTTGGAAAACTTTATCATTGTGGACCAAAGAATTTTTATTTCGAAGAAATCCGACTTATAAATCATTCTTTACGTCAATTTGAAGTTACAGGTCGAAATTTACGAATTGCCGCTATGCGACAAGATCGATTTTGACCAATATTGTGAATTGACCAATATTGTGAATTACTTCGAAACTTGTCCGAAACACTTCAAATATGTTTTAACCCATATTTAAAGTATTTTAATTCATTTATAATCTTTAAGAGGCTAAATAACTTCCATTCACATATTTGTATGAATTTAATTCTCGTTTAATTAACTATGGTTAATTACTAATCTTTTCTCTAATCACTTATCAAACCAAGTTATCATTCATATCACAAACATACAATGAACCATATTTTGCATCCAAGTTATCAAGCATTCAAACAACATATTTAAACTTTTAAATCATTATACTTGAAATAATTTATGGATAAATTAGTAAATACGAGTACTCACCTTTAACCAAAAGATTAGCTTCCTACCAACATTCATATGCAACAATACTTCACATAAACTTCCACTAATCAACTTCTACTCCATTTCTTTTGCTTTATGCCATTGACCTCTTCTTTGAAACTCTTGAAAATCCATCAGAGCTTCTGTGGCACCTTGAATTTGCTCCTAGCTCCTTGGAATGAAATCGGCGGCACTTCCCTCTCTTTTTCTTGCTCCGGAGATTCACGACTTGCTCCTCTTCCTCCATAGGTTCGGCCATGCCTTATTCCACTCCTTCCTCCATCATTTTTTTCGCTTCTTAGGTGCTAAACCATGTTTAAATGGTATTTTAAGGTCTTTGACAAAGTTTGATGGTGTTTGGAGTTGATTTGATATGGTTTTGAAGAAGTTAGTAAGGATTTGGTAGAGAATAAGAAGCCATTAAAGAGAGTTTCAAGGAAGAAGAAGAAGGTAGAAAATGGTGTGAAAGAAAGTGGAAGAATGACGGTCTTATTTATAGAAAAAGAAATGAAGTGGTAAGTTACCAAAATATCCCTTCACCAAATTACCAAAATAACCTTACTTACTTCTTAAGTAACCTTATCTTTTTTCAATACTTAACATCACATTTCAAATCATTAATTTATGTCATTTTCACTTAGATATTATGTAAAGTAAGTAATAATTATGTTTCTTTGATTTGATGTTTTAGTTTTTGCTTTGAAATGGCATTTTTGTCCTTTTGTGCTTACTTTTTTTAATTGTCCTCTAGAAGTTTCTAACCTTGTTTAGTAAAATTAAACTTGATTAGTGAATTAATTAATACTTACACTATTTGAATATATGTTCTTATATAAGAAAATAAAGGTGCGACGATGTTGCGACAGCTTTTAATCGACAAACTGTTGTTCTTCGACAAAATGTTTTACGGTCGCTTTTTGACGTTTTAGTTCAATTATTTATTTATGTAAACCAAATTTAGAAATGAACTTTTTACTTCTTTAATTAAATTAAAACACGTCTTTTTATATTTTAAAATCATATTTAAATAACATCAAAATCTCTAATTTTACAGTGCATGTAAAACCGACAAAATGCGAAAAAATTTGGTTATTTTTGTTAAACGATTATTAACATACTTTTAAATATTTTAACATACTTTTATTATCTTCATTAGATTTTTTTAATAAGATTTATCTTTTTAAATAGATATTTAAACCTATTTATTTAAGCATGTATTTACTTTTAACAAAACTTAACTTTTGTTGGTTTGTTTTGAAATCCAAATTTGTACTTTTTAAATCATCAACTATAAGAATAAATAATATGTCTATTATTATCTATTATATATAACTTATTTATTTAAGATTTAAACCTTTTTAAATTTAAAACAAACGAAATCTCTCATTTTCGAAGTAGCGAAATTACAGGTCGTTACATTTGGGATAGATATTTAGTATTTTTTGGCTCTGGAGAAATTTTGAATTGTTATCACCGTAATTTTGATGATAGTCTATTTGAAACTTGATATGGATTTGTGAAATGGTGATTTGTTAGACACCTTATTTGAGTATTTGTTATGGGCATATTTTATTTATGACTTATTTGGTTATTGTTAAGTCACAATTGTCATGTATGTATCTATTTGTTTAATGTTCCTTTTATGGATTTTAGGCATATTTTTAGATGAATTATTCTAGAGTTAAGTAATTCATGGATTTATAAAGTAGTGAATTTAAATCGTATGCTTATTATGATTGTTTGTTCGACGTATTTATTATGGCCTATTATTTTAAGTCATATAGTTATGATATTAGTATTCCACCTTTCATTTAGATATAGTCTGATATGTTTATTATCTTAATACTCGAGTCAGGTCGAGACTTTACAGGTATAGGAATTCATTAACATTTGGATTTTTGAGCTAGCTTTGGAGCAGACTAGTTTGAAAGTTTCAGTTTACTTTATCATTATGTATATTGACGTTTAATAGTTATGTCACATATATTACTTAGTAGTCATTTTGCACCTGATATAGTGCATGCGATATGATGTTTATTAGAGTGAGTCTAGTATTGGCATTTTGTAGATTCACATCTTATTATGAAATATGTTGTATATTAGTCTGCTAAAATCTATGACTCTGATTTTGATTTAATTATATTATATACTGTTCTGAATATTTTTAATCGGTGTATTTATTACTTTGTATCATTACTACACATGTCAAATTTTCAGTTCAGATCCTCAAAAAGGTAAATAAGACATGTCAGTGTTAGTACAAATATATATATTCACATTCGGTTGTCCTTAACCAGCCATATTCTTTGGAATAGCAGATGATAATACTTGTAACGTTCGTCGCTAAACTGGGCATAGTGGTGGGGTCGTTACGGCTTGATATCAGAGCTACGTTTAGAACCTTATAGAATATAATTGATATAGAGTCAATATCTAAACCTAGTGCGACTTAGAGTCTCATTCCTTGAGTATGCAGGGTAGAACTTTGAATTTATTTCCTATTTAGGATATAAATATAAATGATTATTGGGAATAATCATCGGGACATATTTGAAAATTTTTGGATCCTATAAATTATTGTTATGAAATTGTTATAGAAAAAAGTTTAGAACTCACTTTTGTTAAAGAGTGAGATTTAATGGATAGTATAAATTAGACCTTAATGGCTTAGAATTGGAATGTTGTGTCTTGATCTGTTCATGATCAGTATTGTGCAACGAAAGCTGGATGATAGCTTTCCACTGAAGGTGATTGTTTGTTTGCTTAATTGAAATGTATGTTTTTTGCATCAATGTTTGTTTTGTCTATGCATAGTTTAAAATGCGAAATTGAATAAGGCATTATCACTCAAAGAATTTATAATTCCATTTTAATCTGGACGAACTGAACTATTAATAAAAGACAATGGTTTCCATAAAATAGAATCACCGGGGAATAATAAAAATACCTAAGCAATTAATTGCTATAAAATATAAAATGATTAATAATATGTATCTATTTAAATTTGGAATTGGAAAGTATACTTAAAAAAATAAATAAGATATAATAAAGTTGATCGGTTGATGGTTGTTTGGTTGTTTTAAATTTGTAAGTGACCGTGCAAAATTAATATTGAGTAGGAATCACTATTGAGAGTAGAAACCTGCTCAATAATAACAATAAGAACTTGCGGCGTCTTCATTAGTTTAGTTACCACAAGAAATATTGAAAATTTAAATTTATATAAAATGAAATATTAATGTATATATATGAATAATTAAATGTTAAGGTGAATTAAAAATTTGATGTTTTCTTGGTGTATTTACTATTGAATGCATGTGCTATAAAATTGTTATCAATAAACTATTGTTTCTACGATAACATTAAGATTCATTGAAAGAATTTTAGTAAAAGAAAACATCTATTTGAATTAAAATCTTTTGATATTAGATATACATATATATAGAACTTGTTATGTTTATTATGGATAAGAAAATATTTCGAATAGGCATAAGGTATTAAAAGATAAAAAAAATTATCGCATAGAAAATAATTTTGTGTTAAATTAACCGTTGAGTGCTTTAAGGATTCTGGTTGATGCACCTTATCAACGTTAACGATAGGTGTTACTCCAAAAATCCACCTTTCAACTGAGTTGAAAGGTCATCAATAAAGACTAAGGAAGAGGAGTTCAGACCAAACCTTTTAAAGGAGTCGAATGGATGCAGCCATCATAGTTTAACAGCCTCAAACCTTTCGAAGGGGTCAAAAGGTTCCATCTCACAACATCCATGAAGTTCCTACCTTTCGAGGAAGATGAGGAAGTAAAACAAGTGTTAGCAATCCTATGGTGACCTTTTCGAAAGCATGGAAAGCCTTTCAAACTGGTTAAAACCCATCAGGATAAATCTCGATAAAGTCGAAAGGTTCTATGAAGAAGGCAACACTCAGAAGTCAGTAAAGAATGAAAAATAATCTTTCGACAACATTGAAGGGAAGCACAACTCCCGATAACGTTCAAGTGAAGAACAACCTTTGATGTCCACGTAAATGTGCATATTTTACTACTATATTTATTCTAATTAAATTAAATAAATGATCATATCGGGTATTTTAACTTGTTTAAATCAAAATTTAAATCATTTTCAAATCGTCATATATTCATCTTCATATAGGGGCAAAATGGTCATTTTGTGCATATATTAATTTGAGAAATTTAATTGAAAATTTCTATATTATTTTGTAGGAATCCGGCTTCACATACAAGTGGTTTCATAAAGATTGCACAAGAGTGAATACAAAGGAATGGAGATGGAAATAATTCATTTCACGGATCATGGAGGACCCCACCTACCCACCTATCTTAATGTACAAATTAGAGGCTAATGCATATGCTAATAGAGTTTAATGCTTCATGCACACTTAAATGATGATTATTTGATGCTAATGATTACTTGGCATCCACATTTCCTAAGAGGGTATTTTGGGTAGTTCCCAAAAAAGTGAATTAGTGTTTCATACATGTATAAATAACCCTTATGCTTCATGTAACCTCTCTTCCTCTTAGTTAGTTTTAGCTTAGATTAAAAATAAAAAAACTCTCTTTCACTTTTTATGGCTACTTACCCATTTTTATCTTATATAAACTTTTTTGATGCAATGTTAATTAATTTTTCCTCTTAATAACATGTTCTTTTCCTTTCTTGTTAGGAGTTAGTTTATTTTTCATGCAAGTAGAGTAGATTTTATTTTATGCAAGTAGATTAGTTTTCTTTTCATTTTTCTCTCTTTTTCCTCTTGTTTGTTTAATGTTGCAAGCTACAATAGTTGATATGATAACAAAAATGAGAGGCTAAACCTCTTCAGTTTAGGAGTAATGAAGCTCTCTAATCATGTAGCTTCAACATTTTGATAATTATTGCTCTCTTTTTCTGCCTAATGTAATTGGTGGATATGGTTTAATGGTGTTTTTTAGCTTTGAATTTGATAGTCTATGTTTTTCATAACAAATAGGCTATGCTTAAAAAAACAAAACAAAAATTGCCTCTTCATCTAAATATGATTATGTCAAAGAAGTGAATGTTGAAATTAAATTTTGGTGGCTTATATTTCTAAACAATAGTTAATAGGCCTTGCTTAAAATAGATTTCATTTTCAACTTCTTGTCATTTTTCAGAGAGTAAAAAGCGACTTAAATGTTGTGTTATAGTTTGGTGGCCTATGTTGGGCTAATTAATAGCACAAATATGTCATATTTATAATAAGCACATCATTTAAATTCACTTACGACGAAAAAAAAGATCATAATTTCATATTTTGTTGAACTATGTGATCAAGATAGTGAAATTATCTCTAAATTGTCATTTAACTCTCATATGTTTTTATCACTTCCAATTTTCTAGTTTTAAGTTTTCTCATTTCCTAGCTTAAACATTCTCAAACTCTTGGTTAATTTGATTGAATAGAGATTTAAAATCTAACAATGCCATGTGGATCGATCCGTACTCGCCACGTATTAGAATCGTACGCCGTGAGCTTGCGGTAATTTTATTATAAATTCGTTCGATGGTTTTCTAACGATAGAATTTCCGTCGATGAACAATCTTCCATCCCGATCGAGAGCTGTATGAGGTCTATAAAGTATTGTAATGGCATATGAGGAGCAAACCTTTCTACAAAGTCTATATTGGCATATGAGGAGCAAACCTCTATAATGGCATATGTAACAGCCTTCTGTCGAAAGGTCTATAGTGGCATATGAGGAGAAAACCATTTAAAAAATTCGAAAGGTTCACACCTGCATATAAAAGGGAAACCTTCCGTCCTGGTCGAGAGGATGGAGTCGAAAGGGGGGTCCGCCTACATCTATAAATAAGACCCAAGGGGTTATGTTTTGAGGAACTGATTTCCCTTATTCTATTCTTGCATCTTCTTAGTCAAAGCATTGTAATCATAATTAGGTGATTTTGAAATTTAATAAAAATAAAGGTTTTCTTGGATAAAGAGAGAAGTCTTGAGTTTTAATTACTTTGTTGATTTACTAAAATCTTTGTTGGATTAACCACATTTTGCCAAGTTTAACTTCATTGAAAGGTTCTTGTCGACAAGGACAACAACACTTCTAACTCTAACATCTACTACAACCTTCCAAAGCCATTAGCTTTATGGTCTAAACCATTTGACAAGGTCGATAGTTCTATATACTCCAACAATACCTGTAACCTTTCGAAGCTATAAACCAAGTAATCTAACCTTTCGATGAGGTCGAATCCTATTTCATATAAGTGGTCTAACCTTTCAACAAGGACGTAACCTACTTCATATAAGTGATCTAACCTTTCGACAAGGTCGAAACCTACTTTATATAAGTGATTTAACCTTTTGACAAGGTCGAAACCTAATTCATGCCCACCAAAGCATATCATTCCCTACTTAAACCTAAAGAAACCTATCACCTTAGCCTTCAACAAAATTAGAGCCTACCATTTAAGGACTTAACATAGGGAATCTTCACTAATCGAAAGGAAAATCTTTGTAAGAGACATCATACAAGCTCAACAAGGTTAGAAGGTTATTCAATTCTAAGACTAAACCTTTCGATGACGTTGAAAGGTCTAACTCAAGGATTATTCAAAAATAAAACCAAATTTCAAGGCAGTTCCTAAGATAATCACGCCTATTGTTCTCCAAAAGTCTATCCATCCTTCTTAGCATAACTTTGGGGTGTTGACAAGAAATCTTGTTAACATTTTGGGTGCTAGAAGGAGGGCTCGAACCTCCGACTTGGTTAACCCCCTAACACTACTGTTCTCTAACCCCCTTGGATTAATCTTACATCAAGTGTATCCATTTTGGTTTGATCATGTCCGGGAGATTTAAAAGGTCAGAACAAGGGTCTTTTGAACCACATTTGAAAAGATTCTCCCAAGTAAACATCAAAAGCTCCAATCACGATGAAGAGCAAAGGCTAAGGCTCGAAGCCCTAAGGAATATAAACAAAAAGAAAGCAAAATCTTATGATCCTGAGAATGGAGTCTAAATCCTTTTCATGTGGGTCCTATTCCTATCCTTGCACTTGGAAAAAGAACAAATGGAAGTGATAATATCTTTAATCAACTGAGAAGAACAATCCAACATTATTCCAAAGGCACAATCTTTGAGAGAGAGATAACGAATGATTACAACGCCTTTGCACACAAATGGCAACCAACTACAACAAGAGCACTTCCATACCAAGAGATTCAAAAGGTTGCAAAAAGAAAAATGATCGAAGAGCATGAAATGATAAGGCTAAAAAATAAAAAGTCAAAGTGTCATCCTTAAGAGTCAAGTTTCAAGTCTAGACTACCAAAAGAATGCAACTTAACAACATCAATGGAAAACTTCTACTTTCTTACAAAGGATGAACTAACTATTAGTCACCCCAAAAGAAAAATCCAATGGGAGGGTCCTTTTGTAATTATCATATGATGAATGGCCTTGAAACCAACCATTGCAGAGCCCTGGAGGGGATGATCCTTAATTTCTTTAGACAAGGAAAGATGAATGAATTTGTAAAAAGGATTTAAGAAAGGATTAATAAAGATCAACTTTCTAAAAAGATAAAGTCTACATGGTTGGATTTAAATGCTCCTCATATTTCGATACTTCCTAAGATGGTAGTCTACCTAAGATGATAAAAAAGCCTCTATTCACGCCGAGATGGCCAGGGAAGAGCACCTCCTGGAGAAAGGGCGAGTAAGCCTTTAACATCCTCATGTGATAACCAGGTTAAAGCACTGAACAAACCTTTGGCTGCGCCTCTGCTCAGATCAAGGCACTTCCTAGAGGAAGGATGGAGTAAGCCTCTATCTGCGTCATAAGATGGCCAGGGATAGAGCACCAAACAAGTCCTTATCTACGCCATGCTATGGCCCGGTTGTGGCACCTCCTCGAGGGAGGACAGAGTGAACCTCTATCTGCATCATAAGATGGCCAGGTTAGAGTACCGAACAAACCCTGTTCGTGTCGAAAAAGGACCAACGTAGGGCGCCTCCTAGAGGGAGGTTGGGTGAGTCCTTGGTTCCAGCCTCTAAGATGAGAGAACCAAGAGCACCGGACAATAATGGACTAAGATATCCAGTCCCAAGAAGAGGCCCATCAAACAAAGGACAAAGATGTCCAAGCCCGAGAAGAGGCTCATCAAATCATGAAATAAGATGTTCAAGCTCGAGAAAAAGCATATTCGATCATTAACTAAGATGTCTTACCTAAAGAGGCAGCTAATCAGATTATTTTTATGTATTCAAAACCTAAAGGTACGTACATGTCAAAGTAGATGGAAGAAAAGGAGTGGAATGGAACTTCGCTTATTGTTACCCAAATTTGGTTACGGGACTTTCATTTCTAAAACATTATTTATTAATACCCGAATCTGGGTTTCGGGTCTCTTACATCAGAATTACATCAATTAATACCCGAAGCTGAGTTTCGGGATATTCATTTTAGATCTTCGCTATATAATACCCGAATCTGGGTTTGGGGTCTCTATTAACTTCTTGTTATCTTAATATACCCGAATCTGGGTTTCGGGATTCTATTTTTTAGACATTAGTTGTTAATACCCAAATTAGGGTTTTGGGTCTTTCATATAAAAATTTCATCATCTATTAATAGAATCTTGATTTTGGGTATTCATCAGCTATTACCTTATTATATCCAAATCTGTATATCAAGACTACTACTTATGCGAACCCTAATCTGGGAACAAAATTTCTAGATTTCTATTCATCGCAAATTCTCGAATCTTGGTCAAGGAATGCTAAAGATCACTATTAAAAGTCTCCAAATGGGGGCTTTGAGTTTCTAAAATTTTAAATCCCATTAATGTCAATGAATGGGTTAGAGAATTACTACATCCGAATTTCAGACACTGTACTCTTAATCAGGTTTTTTTTATTAAATATAGGTTATATTCTAATATTTATACCTCTATGACAAGGCAGAATTGTCTATCAGAAAATTTCAAACTTTCCAGCTAAGTGGAAGGAGTTACATTCTTGATCATCTCCCATCTTAGTTAAAGATTAGATTTTAACATTTAGTATAATCTATTTGACGTACAATTAATAGGATGATTTGTTAATCTACACAAATGACATACATAGGCAAAGATGTTGATTTCAAGCTAACAATTAGAAATATTGTTTGCTACATGCTTTTCAAGGAAATCAAAACAATAAGGAATGGAAAAAGATTCAACAAGTCCAGAAATCAATGAGTGAGTGATTCAAAAACATCGTTACAGAGAAAGATTGCAAATCAGCCGATACTGCAAAATTTATGTGAATTACATGAGTTAACAAGTCATTCACAAAACGAAAAAATTATATACAAGATTGATTTGCATAGCTCAAATATATAGAGGAGTTACAAATCTTAGGCGGCCCTATCGAGAGTTTCTGCAACTGTAGGATTAACTACGTGTCCAATGGCCACGCTAAGAACTTCCTTAAGCTTCTTTTTTTTTATTTTCTCCTTATTTGATTTTAATCATCAATTGCATCGATGCTGGTCTTCAGGGCGCGATTAAAAGCTCTGTTTGCAGCCCTAATTGTTTTATTCTCTCTTTCTAAATCTATGACACGCTTGACGAGCAAATAATTGTTATGCTCCAGCTTCTAGTTTTTGGCAGCATGTTCATTAATGGTCTGAGAATACTTCACTTTCTGCTGCTCATCAAAATATTTGGCTATATCGAGCTTTACCCTTCGACATCAATTCCCTACTACAATACCATCTAAACCTTGGGGAGGATTAAGCATGGTAGGGAATTTTTGAGCCACGAGAAGCTTTGATCTAGTAGGTTTGACCGCAGGAGGGTTTACTTAAGGGACTGGAAGATCAATCTTTGAAGTCTTATCGCCCAAACTGAACTTTAAAGAGGCACATTGTGCCTGGATATCTATTAACTTTAATTCCAAATAATTAATTTGTTGAATAAGTTCGAACATTTTCTGATCAAAATAAGCTGTGGGATTAGTCTTCACTTGACGTTTGAGCATAGTGATCATCTCATTCTTTTTCTTAATATCAGCCTCGAGATAGGCTATATGGTCTTTGCCACCATTTGCGAAAGTCTTTTGGAGAGAATATCTTTTAAGCCATTTCATGACTTCAGTATTGCGATTGAAACGCTCAAGAAGGACTTCATCATGGACTAAGATCCAACCCCTCGATGTTTATAGGCTTTCTCTGATAACATCGACGCATGAAAGTAAGTTTTGAGAAAGATGAGTCGTAGATGGATGTAGCTTCTACTTAAACAAAAGAAATGTTATGAAAATCAAGATAGAGGTAAAAAATATCTTTATTATTGTCATAACAGGTTACAGCTCAAACAACAATGAAATTAAAAAGATACAACAAACAACCTGATTACATTGAAGCTGGAAAACTACTTTTCTAACTTTATCTAGAGAATTAGCCGAAAGCATAACCGTCGGGTCAAATGGCATAGTAACTCCTTTAGGAATTATAATTGGTAGGTAATAGACTATAGTCCCAATTCCCAGCTGGAGGAATATCGCGATTGCAAATTAATTTAGAGTGAAATGTCTGAATCACTTTAAAGAATTTTTCCTTCTCGCTGCCGAGGAAGTCAAAATGGAAGGGGGTTATTCCAAGTATAAATTTTGTAAACCCCAAAGAAAGCAATATTTTGCTCACTTCAAAGTCTTTAAAATCGATGCATTTTCAAAGTAAAATTTCATTAGTTTAACATACTGGCTTAAGCGGTCTCTTGGGACGACTAGACCTAAAGAGCTGTTATTCCAAAAGAGTATAGTAAAAGAGACTAAGCGCATAAAATAGGCCAAAACATATGCACATAAATAAATTAATGGTTACATGTTTACAATTATTCCTCAGGTTCATACAAAACAGATTTAAAGAAAAACTTAGACAAAAATTTATCTTTATAGTACTTAAGCTTTTTAGGGGGGAGATCTTGAGAAATCGACCTGACCCGCGGTAAGTTCCAACAAGTCCCGTAATGCGGGTCAGATCCGAATTCATCTAAGTATCTTTTATGAAAACGTCTGAGTAGACCCCCACTGAATTCACCCAAGTACAAAAAATCTATAATAGAATGTCTACAATAAGCTTTATACAAAAAATTAACTAAAATCTCTCTACCCCTGATCACCATCCAGAATAAAGTTAGTAACTCTCTATTTTCCTTCAAAAGAACGTCATATCGGAGGCGTGCTTTCTTTCAAAGAGGGGCTTCCCTTTGATATTTAACAGAAGCTTACACGGATGTACTCTTGTCAAGGCTATGGTATTTCTCAAAGAAAACATTGCGCTCTTTTATCAGTTTGTCTAACTCCCTATATAACCTGTTAATATCCGCCCATTCTCTGTCAAGTTTAGTTCTAGGGGGGAAAGTAAACTTCTACTTTATCTAAGACAAACAATTTAAAGCTAATTATTATCTTCAAAGTTTAAGACATTTAAACAGAGAAGCCCATACCTATGAAACTGGAATGGAAGCCTGGGAGACCTGCTCCTTCTCTTTTAGCTCCTCGGTTTGAACGGAAGAAGGTTCATCCCCAAGTGAAGCAGAGGGTCCAGGGGATGAAGGTGGCATATTCTTATGAGAAGGTGGCTCTTTTTCAGAGAGTTCAACTTTATCACCACCATATTTCTCTGAAGCACCAAAAGGCCTCCCTATATCTCCACCATGACCTTGATCTCTAGAGGGTCCATCATCATTATCATCGTTAATATTATTGTTATCGTTATCCTCATCATCATCATCATCATCATCATCTTTTTCTTCTTTGGAATCATGAGTGTCATAATCCTCCTTAGAATCAGATTCGATGTCAAAGGAGAGGATATCAAAAGAAAGAGCTTGAGCTACATTAACTATCTCCTCCTTGCCTTTAGGTCCGGTACCCTGCATGATCTGGTTGATTTTGTCCATTACTCTTTCGGCTAAAGCTAGGTCGAGAGAGGGGAAGCCAAAGTCAAGACATTTTTTGTGATTGTCGGCATAGGTAAGCACAAAGCATCTTCATAATTTTTCAGCAACATAGGCCCTAGGGTGATATTAGCAAACTTAGAGACTTGCTTCTTGACATCGGAGAGGGTCTGAACAACCAGTTTGAGCGAAGCTTTGGTCCTTTTAAACTTGTCTTTTAATAAAGTATTCTTGGCAACCCATCGAGATTTCTCATCTTCTGAGTCCTTCAGAGCTAGCTCCATTGCAAATTTTCCATTGGTGGTGAGCTAATGAGCTTTCCTCTCTGCATCTAAATTATTCTCAACCCGGGCAAGGAAAGCTTTCACTCGTTCCAACTCTGTAGAAGCTTCATTCTTGGCACCAGTTAAAGAGGATACTTGATTTTTTAGCTCGGCATTCTCCTCCTATACTTAGAGGATTCAGTCGAAAACTTCGAAACATGACCATTTAGAGCTATCCAGTTCCTGAAAATCTGTAGCAAGAGGTGAAACACAAGTTAACAATAAAGAAATCCAGAGATGATAAGATCAATCGCATAGGAGCTAACCAAAATTTGTTGCTCCATCAGAGAGTAATAATTTTCCGCTAAGTCTATACTGAATGACGGCGAAGAAGATGAAATGAAAGATTCTGAATAACGGATGAGTTCGACGAGCTTGTCAAAATTGGTCAAGGGAGGAGCAAAAGATGGCGACTTCGGAGGAATCTGCATCTTAGAAGGAGTTGACAATAGATCAAGCTGCATTTGCGCAAGGGCAGCTGGGGAGTCAGTGATAGTAATGTGCGGAAAAGATTTGAGAGTTGGTGGAGTTTGCTCCGTTTTATCTTCAAAAGCTTCAATGACAGGGATCTTTGAAGCTTATTCATGAGATATACGCTCCTCCTCTTCCTCGACATTAGTAATTTTAGCCGCTTTTGCCGGAGGCACGTCTTCAGAAGGCCCTGTTAATTTTCTTTTCGAAGTTCATTTGGATTTAGCAAAAGCCTCCAAAACTGATGTTATTTCAGAAGATGATGGAGGAGGGGAAGTTCTGCTAGAAGATACAATGGATTTTGAAGAAACCGGAACAAGTTTAAGCAGATATAAAATCGTGCAAGGTAATTCAAAGAATTCAAGAGACAAAGAAGAAAAATACTAAAATAATAATATATATGAAGTGTCAGCATAAATAAGAGACATTGAAATAAAGTGTTCGACATCGTCTAAGGAAAGGAATAGCTTGCCACAAGAAGTATGCATGATTGTGGGAGGAGTTCCTAGGATCCTCTGGCTAGGTAGAGTAAAGAATGTTTTCTTAAATTCAAATGAGTTAAGAGACTCAACCTACTCCTAAGTTGCTTTGAAGCTGCGGTTAATGAATTAATGGTTTGCTTATCAGCGTCACCGAGTTACTTGGAAGATTCACTTGAAAAAAGTTAGAGATTAGTTAATACAAAATGTAGAGTAAAGCAAAGACAACATTAAAGTAGACTTACAATGGGAGGCAAAAGTCCCATGAATATCGGCAAAGCACTTGATGAAGAAAAAATGATTCTCCCAGTCCTTGAGCTTGTTGATACTGTGACGCCCAACCTCTATACTCACACTTGTCAAGAACACTACGGAATAATGCCGTCAATTAGCACAAAGAATAAGGCTGTTGAGGAGCGACCATACGTGTAATTGCATTGTGCGAGTACCGATATGCCAGAAAGAAGATCACGTATTTCATTCGAAATCTGTCATATCAAGTACAAACTCAAAGCTACTACACACTGGCTATGTGGTTTTCGAAAAAATATATAAAATAAGCATAACACAAATCAGTCACAGATATTCATATCATTAAGGCGGAAACAAATATGAATACATCACATAAAAGTGTACATCAAAGTAGTGGTCATGCAAGATACACTACATCACAAAAGAATGGGTATAAGTGCTAGACAAAAGAATATGTACACATCAAGGAGTCTCTATTTCAAATGTATAAAAACAAAAACAACTAAACTAGTAGTTAGCCAAAAGTCAGAAGACAGACCCAACTAAGAAGTCAAGCAGAAGCTCCTGAAATACCTCGGTCTGACCCGAGTATTATTTAAGATGAAAATAATAAACGGATCAGTCTAGCTATAAATATCAGCTAAAATGAGCTAGCATAAGAGATATGACAAAAATGTATGGTAACAATAATGCCATACTATGACAAATATAAATTTAACAACAACAAAAATCATACAATATCTCAAGAATCTCAAACACCAGAAAATGTCATATTCTTTATTTTATTCACCAAACCACAAATATTGACAAACATATCAATACCAATCGCAAAAATTGGTGAAAAACAAATTCCAGAAATCATCAATTAGAAATCCAGAAATCACAAAGGGGGAGGCCTATCACAAACGGAAGCATGAAAACTCACCAACACGTGTATCACAAATGGGTCGCTATCCCATGATCGCTGAGCATAGAGCCGGTGCAATGACGTAGTACAATAATGGTATGCCTGAGGAACGTAAAACTCGAATAATTCAAAACATCGACGTAGTGCAATAACGGTACGCCCGATGGACCTGAAACTCCAATAATTTAGAACAACGACACAGTACAATAACGGTATGCCGATGAACCTGATAAGCCGGAACAACAATTAGTACAATAACGGTACATCCGATGAACCTGATAAGTCGGAACAACGACATAGTACAACAACGGTACGTCGGATGAGTCGAATTCCACAAAAGAATATAGGTCGTTAGCCCATAAAAGAAATGAGACGAAGCTCAATAAAACGAGGTGTAGTCCCCCACGTGGACAAAGAGACATCGCATATCACTAGTCTAAACCATAAAATGATCATCATTGACCAATAAGAAGTGTGAATTACACTAAGATAGTAAATAAATGAGTTTAGCTTCATGTCCATTAACCACTGGCTTAACTTAAGTATTTACGAACAAAGTATAGATTTCCACTCGAAAATTGTCATAAGGTTTCAATCCAACAAGTCTAAGAATTAACCGACGATCTTGCGTTTAATACCACTTGTTTTGCTAAGTCGTTTAATTGGATTTCTCAAACGAATGAGGTAAAGGTTTGTATATATTAATAGATTAGAAAATGGATTTGAAAGCGAGTTCTGTATTAAAAGTAACGTTGAAATCATTTCTTGTGAAAGAGTTTGAATATTTAGTATTAGTATAGATACCTTTGTATTTTTAAGCAACAAATCACAGAAAACGATTGTAAAAACAATCGATCACCAAAAATTCACATTCAAAGACGTGAATCAAATCGAAAGAAATCGATACCAAATAATCAAAATGGATATTCCCAAAAATCCAGAAAAAGAAGTCATCAAAGTCGATAATAGTGATAACAACTAATCGAATCAAAAAAAATCGATAAACATTGGAAATTAACTCAAAAAATAGGCAAATAGGCGAAACTAAACAGTTCCAGACATCTGGGGATGTAACGACCCAAAATTTCAACCTCGAAGATTCGACACTAATACGTTTATGGTAGAAGTGCCGAGCAATCGAACACCGGAAATTTCAGATTGTTGGAGAAAAGAAGAAGAAGGTAGAAGAAGAACAGAAAACAACAACATCTCACATTCGCAACGGATTAAATATAATATCAAATAATAGAATTTATACAAAGATAAGCAGTAATTGTTAATTTTTATAACAATACATCAGAGTATGATCATTTATACATAAACTGGATAGATGTACAACTTGTCCCAAACTACTATCAATACATCTCTATTACACAGCGGAATACTCCATATGTTCCTGCCATCCAGCTCGCCTCCTGAGCTCCAAAACGTCCTAACCTGAAAATCTGTAATATTCGGTCTGACTCGAGCATTACATCAAAGTAACACCCGAGTCAGGCTAGAAACTAATTCGAGCAAACCCATCTAACATGAAATATCAATGCATAAAACTTATTTAAAACCCGGAGTAACTCGTACTTCACTACAAGTTCATAACTTGTTATAGTCAACACTTATTTCACAAATCAATATCTAAGTACCAAAAACTTAGTTTAAATGGTCCAGTTACTTAAATTATCCCATTCCATCCTATTTGATTCTAAACTCAAATCTATAATGAATTACTGAAAATTACTAATCGAAGTGGTTTTCAGGTATTTACAGATACCCGACCCCGGTCCCTTCGAATTCAATATCATCTTAAAAACAAAGCTGTTTAAGTTTAAGTTTTAAATAATTCCTTTTATATCCAGATTACATATTTACATGGCAATTCATCACAGATAGACAATCCGTATTATCCCAGTTCAATCCAAACATATCATATCATAAAGCATCACAAATCACATATCAGAGATATTAAATAATCTAAATCAGTCAATATATCTATCATCCATAAGCAAGATTAATTGGTTCTTCAATTCCTAATTAATTCAATTTAATCTTCAAATAAATTAAATCAATTACCTTTTAATCCTGCTTACCTAACATTAATTAATTACAATCCATTTATCATCACTTTAATTAATTAATGAAATTAACTAATCAACCCTTAACTATTAACATTAATTAATCATACTACAATTAATTAACCTTTAATTACTCTCATTACTTAATTATACCATAATTAATCACATTAAATAATTACTTTTTTATTTATTTCATTAAGCAATTAACTATCCTTTAATAACTTTCATTAATTAATTAACTGTAATTAATTACATTGATCCTTAATTAAGTACATTAATTAATTATTCTTTAATCACTTACATTGATTAATTATCTTTTAATTAATCACATTCATTAATTAACTAACCCTCTAATTAATTACCTTAATTAATCCTTTAAGTAATTACACTAAGTAATTAATCCTTAATTACCTCCATTAAGTAATTATCCTTTAATTACTTTTACTAAATAATTTTCCTTTTATTCATTACATTCAATAATTATCCATTAATTACTTACACTAAGTAAATAAACTTTATTTATTACATTAAGTAATTATACTTAATCAATTTCATAAGTGATTATCTTTAATAAATTAAGTAATTATCTTAAATTAATCCCATTAATTAATTTAATTAATTACATTGAGTAATTAATCCCTTTAATTACTTCCATTAATTAATTTCTCTTTTAATTAATTGACCCTTAATTACTTAGATTAATTAACCCTTAGTTACTTAGATTAATTAACCTTAATTAATCAAGTAATTGACTACCCTTAATTAATTAAACCATTATCTTAAATTAATTACATTATTTAATCATCTTAATTAATTAAGTAATTAAACTCTAATTTCCTTTATCAATAAGACCATAATTAAGTAAGATAAACCATTTACCTTAATTAAACAATTATTTATCATTTAAATTAAATTAAATGCTTGAAGTAATTTAAACAAACATTTCAGAACTCTTTCATTAAGGTTAAATACTCTTTCTTTAATCATATCTTAATTCAAACATCATCTTTTTACATTTGAAAAAACACTTTTGAACTTAATTACATAATTAATCTAATATATAATTACTTTTAAACAAAAAAACTTTAAACATTTATTTTTAACATTTAAAATCTTTGAATAAACTTGTTTAAAAACTTGCTTTCAAATACTTTGCTTTGGAAACTAATTTCACATTTATTACTTTAAAACTGGTTATTTTAAATTTGAAAACTTCCTTTTGAAAACTTGATTAATTAAACCTTATTTTAAGATACTTTAAAACTTGATTAAATCTTGTTCAAGCTTTATATTTAAACCCGGTGTCCAGATTTACTTCACACTATAAAAACCCCGAGAACAAAAATGACAACCCGAGCCAAAACACTCCAGATTCGCGAGCTCAAACTAGAGTATCTTGCTCCCATCCCACAGCTTCAAGACAAACACGTAACTTCTACAAGAACGACCCAAGCAAACAGATTCTTCCCTAAATCTCCAACGTCACTAGACACAAAAGTGCCCGTAGATTGCCTCCGATCCTCGCCGAGGCCACCCACAAGTCGACGGTCATCTCGCCGTCACACACAACCACCCAGATGAAAGAATTCAATAGCAAATCAAAATCGAGCACTTAGATTACCACAGGAACCCAAACATCTCGATAGAACACCTCACCACGACGAACTCCACCACTAGGAATTCAACCGCCTCACCCAAAGCCGCGCCTCGAACCCCAGCATCGATCCCCCTCCCTGCGATCAACTCCGATACTTCTATGATGCCGCAATCACCTTGTAATAGTCCCATTTTTCCGGCATTCGATTGTTCGACATTTGATACAGTGGATGGTGTCGACTTTCGAAAGTCGAAAAAATGGGACAATTACACACCTCCACTGTAACATTCCTAAAAATTAACCAAGTTTATTTTGACAATTAATTTAATTTTGGAATTAAATTGTGAATTAATTAGAAAATTTCCAGAATAAACTTAAAATTTTAGATTATAAGTAGCAATTTGATTTGAAATTTAAGAATAAGTATTTTATAAACAAATATTGAATTTAAAAATAAAATGTATTAAAAATATAGTAGAATTTAAAAGCTTTAAAAGTTAATGATAGCTTGTTTTCTAAATTTTTAAATATATTAATATTTGGAAGATGTAATAAATTTGAGAAGATTTATTTTTAAGATTTAACCCTCTTATATATTTACATATATGATTAAAAGTGATTATTTGTTAATATGTTATCAAATTTTTTTAAAGTATTCTTTTCTTTTTTTTAAAAAGTTGTACAAAAATGAATGATAAGAAATGTATAAAAATATATGTGTATATAAATATATTGAGCTAAATTAAATTTTGTAATGTGAAAAATATTTGAGTTACGATTTTATTTATGCAAATGTAAGAAATATTAAGGATGAAAACATTTTAAAAAAATTGAAAACATAGGTTGTCCATGAAATTTTATTTACATTACGGGTTAAAAACAAATTGACAAAAATAATTTGAACTAAGGGTATAAACGAAAAAATGCATGTATGGACATTCGTAAAAAGATAAGCAAGTGTAAATTACAAGTGTAATAGAAGTGAACAAGTGGCAAGATGATTATTTTCTTTTGAATTAAATTTTTTAAACATGCATAGAAGAGAAAAAAATTAGTCAGGTTGTGTTCATTCTTCTCAAACTTCTCAAACCTGAAAAGAAGAAAACAAAAATCATCTTCAACTTAAAAATTCAAAATCCCTCCTCTTCAAATATCTGAAACAAAAATTCAAAATATTCTTCCAAACTAAATTCCTGAAACAAAGATCAAAGCATAAGTTCAAGTTTTCAAAGCCTAGAAATCTGAAACCAAAGCAAACTTAAATCTCAAACTTGAGAAGCAGATTTGGCAAAACAAAAAAGGGAAATTGGAAAGCTTGAAATACAAATTCGAAATCTAGGAATAAATATCAAAGAAAAGCATCAGGTATTCAGCAAGCAAAGTTAAAGCAATTCATCATCAAGTAGAACAACCCAGGAAAAGAAAAAACAGGATCAAGCAAAGCTTAAAAACAACCTCTGTTCTTTCAGGAAAGCAAGGTGAGTAAACCTTTTCTATAAAGCCTAGTTGTTTGTCCAGTTGCATGTGATAATGCATGAAATTTTGTTGAGTAGTATGCTTTACATCTTTGTTCAGAGATGACTTCATGTGTATATGTATGTTAATACTGATATGCATATCTGTGTACCCATATACAGGTCTCTGTTTAATTAATAGATCAACAAAATTACGGAAAAAAAAATCGTATCTTAATATGCAAGCAGTTTTAAGTTATAATGTTTAAAGGGAAACTGTTAGAAATAGTCGAATTCAAATTTGAAAAATAATTCAAGATAACATTAACTGGCAGAGATTTTGGAATATGAAAATGTCAATAATAATCAACAAAAAAATAGGAAATCAAATGATTTAATTTCGAATTTCGATTATATGAACAGATTTGCATTTCAAAATTATGATTTTTGATAATCAATTTAAGATTTTTAAATTTATATTCGTGGAGAAATTTGGGTTTGAACGGAATAGGAAAATTCATCAATTTTCGTTGATTGGCAAATTTATATTCGTCGAGATCATGATGGGAGGTAGCTTGCGTGTTGTAGATTGGTGGAAAAATGGAGCTACATTTTTCGGATGACCAGAATTGTCGTGGAACGATGATTTAAGGTTTGAGGGTATGTTTGGGTTGCTGACATTCTCGAACAAATTGCGTCGTCGCCACGGCAATTCAAGTGATCGCACCTGGGGGTTTAATTCGCGGTGTGTTGAAGCACCTTCAATCAGAGTGGCGTGGGTTTCGGTGGCATGTGGTGATGAGGCGGAGAGGGTTTCAGATGAGCATGCGGTTCCAAGAAGTCGAAAAAGGCTCGATTTTGATTAAACAGTGATTTTGGGTTTTGGGTTATTCGAATTAACTCTGGTGATCAACGATGGTGTTATGGTAGCCTCGCATGGATCGTCAATGATCAACGTGCTTGTGCACGTATACTTGCAACTTTTTCGTATCAGTGGGTTTGAGTATTTGGGGAAGAAGGGTGGAGTCTCGGTGCCAAGCTCGTGAAGATGATGGATTTGCTCGAAGCAGATGGGAAATTGATTTTGTTCGGGTTCAGACTCGGGTGGAACGAGTATTTTCTCGGGTTGTTTGACAGATGGCAAAAACAGTTTTGAAAACTGAAAAAAAATCAAGTTTTATCGAGAATAAATTTTGTTAAACTAAAATTCTTTTTTCTTAATTAGAAAATTATTCCAGTTTAAATTATTTAAGAAGGTTTTAAATAATTTATTTTAAATTAACCAAGTTTTAAAATAGTTTAAAATAAATATAACCTTTATTTTGAAAGGTTTATTTTAACTTAATAATAATTAAAGGTTCGTTAATTAATATAAAGGATGTTTTAAAATTGTTAATTAACCTTTAAAGGTTAAATTAAATTTATTTGTTAAAGAGAATTAGTTACTTGAAGTTAATTACTTAATAGTAATTAAGATAAAAATTAATTAGTAATTCAAGTTTAATTAATCAAGTAATTAATGAATGATTAATTAAAATAATTACTTAATGAAAGTAATTAAGAGTAGATAATTAATGATTAAAGATTGATTAATCAAATGTTAAAGGTTAATTAAATTAAAGAATAATTAATTAATGTGATAAATTAATTAAGGTAATTAATTTAGGAATAATTAATTAATTAAAGGTTAATTAATTAATGAAAGTGATTAAGAAACAATTATTAATTAAGAAGTAATTAATTAATTTTTGTAATTAATTAAGGATAATTAATTAAGGATTAATTATTAATTAAAAGTTAATTAATGATTAATTAAAGGATAATTAATTAAATATTTTGTGATTAATTGATTATTAATTAACCATGATTAAAAAAAATATTTAAAGGCAAATGATTCTGGTTTAAATTAATCAGATATCTTAATTGATTTCACTTATGGATGACTATATTCTATTGAATGCTGTGAATTGTTTGATATTCTCTACTGTGTGATGCTTTGTGATGTAAATTGTTTTAACTCAAGCTGTAATGAATGAAAATTATTTATTTATAATGCATTTATATTATCTATCTGTGATGATGTGTATATAGATAAGCGTTATAGGATTATACCGCTTATCGATATTGCGGTGATTGTATCTGTAATGACTCATGATGTTGCACTATTGTGTTAAACCCCTACACCACACTCATACACACACAAATATGGATTGCACGTGGAAATCGGTTAAGTCACGGATTTTTGAAATAGTTTTAAAATTGAATTTTTAAATCCAAATGGTTTTGGAAATGGATTGGGTTTAAAGTGAAAAGCTTTTGAAAAGGGATTTCAAAGATAAAAGTTATTTTTGAATAACTTGATTTAGTTTTGAAATTTGACTTAAATTTGAATTCAAAATTCGGAATTGAATTCTATGTTGAGAATTTATGATGTAAAAAGGTTATACAAGTTTATATGGGTTTTAAACCATTTTAAAAGTGTTGTTTTGGGAATTTGAATTAACCCAATGATTTTACCTTGTATAAATGAAATCGAATTTTTCCGAAATTAAAACTGTTTGTTTTCAAATGATAAAATCTTTCATATAAGAAATGAATTTTCAATTTGTATTAAAGGAATTTCAAGTCTGAAAAAATGATTTTCCAAATTATGAATGAATCTTTGGAAACGGGCTTTGAAAGCTATGAGTTAAATCTTTGATTTAAAGATTAAATGAGTTAATCCAATTGAAATGGAAATTGTTTTGAAATCCATGAACGGATATTTTGAAACTGGGTGAACTTTATGAAATAAACCTTTTTGTTTAAAGATTTGAAATGGTAATGGGTTTAAACCATTTGAAAGAAAGGTTTTGGGTTTTTAAGTTGTGACTTAATTGAGGACCCATTATCCATATGTTTTTAAATACAGCGCTCATTATTCGGTTTAGCCGGGAGAGGACCTTTGTGTCATATAACCCATTTTGAATAATGATACGACGTTATGGATTGCATTTGAAGACCGCTGGTGAAGACCGGGTGTTTGCAAGAACGATAGGATAACCTATCGAATGACTCTGCATTGAGTAGCTATGGTATAGAGTTCTACTTATGTGATGGGGAGTCCAATCGGGATTGTGAATATCCGGATTGCAAATGCTTCTTGGAAGTGCCTTCGATTCTGTTAGAACCCACAACAGACTTGTATGGATGTGTGTCTGACGTTACACTTTGAGATGTAAAGCTGGTTTCTATCAAATACATTTTTGTTTGGTGGCGGAGATTTATTCTCTTAGCTTAGCACCCTTCTCTGATATGTACGAGCTCAGAGGTCATGTAGTTGATGGTTACTAGTGATGCATTCTCAATTTGGTAATGTGGCATACGAAGTGCTGCTGATCATTTGTTGATCAAAGCATGACTTTGTGAAAAAGCATAGCTTTATGGACGAGACTGCATCAGGGCCTCACAACCCGGTAATGGTCGAAATAGAAAAGATGTGGTAAGGTTTCAGGGGTAGCACCCCTAGGGTATGTCCATTCCTTCTGGAAAAGGATGGTATTATGGTATGGAGCCCTGATACTTAACTCATGTGGACACTGTATATTTATTACTATGTGATGTTGTTGGTGAAGAGGATCCTCGGATAAAGGTCGCAAACGACCGGGGGTTGTATATCTTAGGTTTTACTTCCCGGGAAGGGGGTAACCGGCATTGTGTTGACGGAGAGCCAGGTAGGTTCTCGAGGTGTCCCTCCAGAGGCGTTCCCATTTGGCAATAGGAAGTTCCTTGGCCTAACCATTTTTTGAAAAATCCAATCTCCAATACGCGCCCTGTACGGTTTAAGTTGTATAACGTGCCATCTACTTATGGTGGCACCCCACTATTTGGATGGTAGCTATAAGAGGCATAGTTCGAAATGTCTATGCTGGCTAAGATTAATATTATACTTTCGAAATGTTTTCCACTATGCACTAATAATAATATCAAAATAATTTTGCGTAGTAAGCATTTTTGACTATCATAAGGAGAAATCTCCTTCAATTCTGCATTTGCATGGTGTGTGTGGCGGGAGGACTTATGGTAGTTTCATTTTCCAAAAAGCATTGCGGATTTCAAATTTAAAATGTTTTCATTGTTTTTAAAGACAAACTGTTTTTGTTTGCTCACACCAGTCCCACGACTGACTTGGAGTTTATTATTCCGTTCCTAAACTCTGGGTGCCTACAATTTTCCACAGGGCAGTCAAGAGTTTGATTATTTAGATAGTCAGATAGTAGATATCGATTTGGTTGCCTTAAGATTTCTGTTGGTATTCTTTGCAGTCTTTGGAGTGCACAGACTGACCTTGCTTAGCTTTGTGCAACCTTGATGGAAATTCGAGCTTGGAGTTTTAGTGCTTTGGCTTTGGAATTTTGGTTTGAGGTTGCAGTATTAGATTCCGTTGAAGACTCATCTCATATTGTGTCATGTTCCGCTGTATTTTGTGTTGTATATATTCTCTGATGTTGATGATTATCATTGTATCAAATTGATGTATCAGATATTGTATTCATGTTGTATCAATGATATCATCTTTTGTTTCTGCTGTGTTGTTTATCATCTAATGTTGTTGCAAGCTCCAACGATACGGATTCGATGTCGTTTGTCGGACATCGAGTTCGGGTTGTCACAAGTGGTATCAGAGCTAAAGGTTGAGTAAGAACTTTAGCTACGGTGTGTAACACATTAGATGGCTCATTAGAGATAGGGTGAAGTATACCCTAGTATGAGTACAACCAGTGAAACTGAAACCCAAATTTCTCGGTCTATTTTCTTTAACTGTTGTTATTCTCTAAGATATGTCGTCCGAATGTCTAAATCAGTTTTCTTACTATTACAAATAGTAAGAATGAGTGGAAGAAGAGGACGAGATAGGGGACAGGGGAGTACCACTTCAGCTGGTCAAAGCCCTGCAACAACAGCTATTCCCACTCAATCTCAACCAAATCTGGCTGATTTATATCGAAGCTTTTCTAAACTTGGTGGAAATCCATTCACAGGCCAGGAAACCATTATCGAAGCACAAGCCTGGATTCGATCGTGCAAAAGGATTTTCAAAGGATTAAAGTTGGGAGATGATCAGATGCGATTAATAGCTTCCTGGCAACTCCAGGAAGAGGGTTTAGTATGATGGGAAACAGTTAATGTGGATAAGCCAGCGGATGAGTTCACTTGGAGTCGTTTCAAGAAAGTGTTCGAGGAGCGATATATGTCGTTTGCTGGTATCTCTAGAATGTACCAGGAGTTCACGGATTTGAAGCAAGGAAGTTTATCATTTGAGGAGTACTTGAACAAATTCAACGAATTAACTCGACTTGGTCCAGAATTGTTGAATACACTGTTAAAGAAGAATGAAAAGTTTACTCGGGGAATGAACAAGAAGTTTCAGGAGAGGATGACTACTCACGTAAAAGAGTCTTTTTCTGAATTGATTGATATGGGTTATAGATACGATACTCTGGATAAGCAGGAAGTTCCAGAGGAGGATGGAAATACAAGCAATCTGAAATGGAGAAAAAGGAAGTTTGGTGGAAAGAAACCGAGGAAAGATAAAGGAAAGAAGAAAAAGGTGAAAGATGTTACTTGTCTCAATTGCTTGGAGAAATGCCACTACTCGAACAAGAGCAAGAACCCTAGAAAGAAAGGAATGAGAGAGCCATTTATGAAGCCAGATCAGAAATCTAGGGAATGCTATTATTGCCGCAAGCCGGGACATAGGATCAAGGATTGCCCAGCAAAGAAGCAAGCTCTAGTAGCGAGGGTGTATGCAATCAAAGATGATTCTTCAACCTCAAAGGCTGATAAAGGAAAAGGAATTTTAGACGGTAACATCCTCGTTTATGATATAAAAAAATCGAGTTTTGCTCGACACACGGGAGCTATACATAGTTTTATTTCTCAACAAATCATAAATAAGTTAAATCTTGAATCTGAGATCATAGCCAAACCTATTTTGTCTGTTCATTGGGTTTCGATGTATTCTACGAACGGTTAGTTATCATTTCGAACTAACCAATACCCTTGTATACTTCGTATATCAGATAACCCAATTGTTTCGTAGTTGATTAAGTTTGTTCTCATATCTATTGTTGATATTCTGATCTGGTTAGCTAAATGCAGAATAAATATTCGGTTTGATCTAGAAAGATATTTCTCTATCTTTCATCTGTCCTTGGTTGTCTCCCTCGCAAATTTCGAGGATGAAATTTTCTTAAGAGGGGAATCTGTAACATTCTTGAAAATTAACCAAGTTTAATTTGACAATTAATTTAATTTTGGAATTAAATTGTGAATTAATTAGAAAATTTCCAGAATAAACTTAAAATTTTATATTATAAGTAGCAATTTGATTTTAAATTCAAGAATAAGTATTTTATAAAAAAATATTGAATTTAAAAATAAAATGTATTAAATATAAAGTAGAATTTAAAACCTTTAAAAGTTAATGATAGTTTGTTTTCTAAATTTTTAAATATATTAATATTTGGAAGATGTAATAAATTTCAAAAGATTTATTTTTAAGATTTAATCTTCTTATATATATATATACACATATATGAATAAAAATGATTATTTGTTAATATGTAATCAAATTTTTTTTAAATCCTTCTTTTCTTTTTTTTTAAAGTTGTACAAAAATGAATGATAAGAAACGTATAAAAATATATATGTATATAAATATATTGAGCTAAATTAAAGATTGTAATGTGAAAAATATTTGAGATAAGATTTTATTTGTGCAAATGTAAGAAATATTAAGGATGAAAACATTTAAAAAAAATGAAAATAGAGGTTGTACATGAAATTTTATTTACATTAAGGGTTAAAAACAAATTGACAAAAATAATTTGAACAAAGGGTATAAACATAAAAATGCACATATGGACATTTGTAAGAAGATAAGCAAGTGTAAATTACAAGTGTAATAGAAGCGAACAAGTGGCAAGATGATTATTTTCTTTTGAATTAAATTTTATAAACATGCATAGAAGAGAAAAAAATTAGTCAGGTTGTGTTCATTCTTCTCAAACTTCTCAAACCTGAAAAGAAGAAAACAAAAATCATCTTCAACTTAAAAATTCACGTGGAAATCGGTTAAGTCACAGATTTTTGAAATAGTTTTAAAATCGAATTTTTGAATCCAAATGGTTTTGGAAATGGATTGGGTTTAAAGTGAAAAGCTTTTGAAAAGGGATTTCAAAGATAAAAGTTATTTTTGAATAACTCGATTTAGTTTTGAAATTTGACTTAAATTTGAATTCAAAACTTGAAACTGAATTCTACGTTGAGAAATTATGATGTAAAAAGGATATACAAGTTTATATGGGTTTTAAACCATTTTAAAAGTGTTGGTTTGGGAATTTGAATTAACCCAAAGATTTTAACTTGTATATATGAAATCAGATTTTTTCGAAATGAAAACTGTTTGTTTTCAAATGATAAAAGCTTTCATATAAGAAATGAATTTCCAATTTGTATTAAAGTAATTTCAAGTTTGAATTGAAAATGGTTTTCCAAATTATGAATGAATCTTTGGAAACGGGTTTTGAAAGCTGTGAGTTAAATCTTTGATTTAAAGATTAAATGAGTTAATCCAAATGAAATGGAAATTGTTTTGAAATCCGTGAATGGATCTTTGTAGAACTGGGTGAATTTGTGAAATAAACCTTTTTGTTTAAAGATTTGAAATGGTAATTGGTTTAAACCATTTGAAAGAAAGGTTTTGGGTTTTTAAGTTTTGACTTAATTGAGGACCCATTATCCATATGTTTCTAAATATAGCGCTCATTATTCGGTTTATCCGGGAGAGGACCTTTGTGTCATATAACCCATTTCGAATAATGATATGACGTAATGGATAGAATTTGAAGACCGGTGGTGAAGACCGGGTGTTTGCAAGAACGATAGGATAACCTATCGAATGACTCTGCACTGAGTAGCTACGGTATAGAGTTCTCCTTATAAGATGGGGAGTCCGATCGGGATTGTGAATACCCGGATTGCAAGGGCTTCTTTGGAAGTGCCTTCGGTTCTGTTCGAACCCGGAACAGACTTGTACGGATGTGTGTCTGACATTACACTTTGAGATGTAAAGCTGGTTTCTATCAAATACATTTCTGTTTGGTGGCGGAGATTTATTCTTTTAGCTTAACACCCTTCTATGAGACGTACGAGCTCAGAGGTCATGTAGTTGATGGTTACTAGTGATACATTCCCAATTTGGTAATGTGGCATACGAAGTGCTGCTGATCATTTGTTGATCAAAGCATGGCTCTGTGAAAAAGCGTAGCTTTGTGGACGAGACTGCATCAGGACCTCACAATCCGGTAATGGACAAAACAGGAAAATTGTGGCAATGTTGCAGGGGTAGCGCCCCTAGGGTATGTCCATTCCTTCTGGAAAAGGGTGGTATTATGGTATAGAGCCCTGATACTTAACTCATGTGGACAATGTATATTTATTACTGTGTGATGATGTTGGTGTAGAGGATCTTCGGATAAAGGTCGCAAACGACCTATGGTGGTATATCTTAGGTTTTACTTCCCGGGAAGGAGGTAACCGGCCTTGTGTTGGCAGAGAGCCGGGTAGGTTCTCAGGGCATCCCTCCAAAGGCATTCCGATGTGGCCATAGGAAGTTCCTTGGCCTGAATATTTGTTGGAAAATTCAATCTCCAATGTGCGCCCTGTATGGTTTTAGTTGTATAACCTACCATCTACCTATGGTGGCGCCCCACTGTTTGGATAGTAGCTATAGTAGGCATAGTTCAAAATGTCTATGCTGGCTAAGATTAATATTATACTTTCGAAATGTTTTCCACTATGCACTAATAATAATATCAAAATAATTTTGCGTAGTAAGCATTTTTGACTATCATATGGAGAAATCTCCTCCAATTCTGCATTTGCATGTTGTGTGTGGGGGGAGGCCTTATGGTAGTTTCATTTTCCAAAAGGCATTTCGATTTAAAATTCAAAATCTTTTGATTGTTTTTAAAGACAAACTGTTTTTGTTTGCTCATACCAGTCCCACGACTGACATGGAGTTTATTATTCCGTTCCTAAACTCTGGGTGCACACAATTTTCCACACGGGAAGTCAAGAGTTTGATTATTTAGATAGTCAGATAGTAGATATCGATTTGGTAGCCTTCATCTTTCTATTGGTATTCTTTGGAGTCTTTGGAGTGCACAGACTGACCTTGCTTAGCTTTGTGCAACCTTGATGGAGATTTGAGCTTGGAGTTTTAGAGCTTTGGCTTTGGAATTTTGGTTTGAGGTTGCAGTATTAGATTCTGTTGAAGACTCATCTCATATTTTGTCGTGTTCAGCTGTATTTTGTGTTGTATATATTCTCTGATGTTGATGATTATCATTGCATCAAATTGATGTATCGGATATTGTATTCATGTTGTATCATTGATATCATCTTTTGTTTTTGCTGTGTTGTTTATCATCTAATGTTGTTGCAAGCTCCGGCGATACCGATTCGATGTCGTTTGTCGGACATCGAGTTCGGGTCGTCACATCGACTGTCTTCTCGACCAAAACCAAGCATCGAACCCTAGTTCGACGTCCCCTGGCCACCACAGTCATCTAAAAATCCATCTTCCAATTTTCCATCAATCTCCAACCTCCACACTACCTCCAGCCTTGGTCACGACCACTGTCATTTTGCCGTTCATCGACAATCGACGAATACCCAAATTCTGATCAACTCAGAATATCACATCAATTACAATGCTAAAAATCATGATTCGATTATTAAAATTCATCAATTTACACTACAAATCTATTTATGAGATCTAATCCTGGAATTATGATTATTGATTTTCGACTTATATTTAATTTCACCGTCATTTCTTATTTCCCAGTAATCCTATTGGTTAGTTACTCTTAATAATATTTTTAAAACAATGTTTCATCATTTCGAACAACTTACTCTTAGACATCATAACCCAGAAGTGATTAGTTGAAGAGAATTTGGATTAAAATGCTATTTGGGTCTGTTAAAATTAGACAGGGACGTGCACATGAATACTCACAGCAAATTCCAACCTATATACCCAGGCAATACATCTTTCCCATTCATGCAAGCAATAATTAAGACATTTCGACTATCAAATCCTACATGCAAACAGTTACAAAATAGAATTTGTGCTTTAAGAAGGTAGATTTACTCACATGTTTAAGGAAATAGAGAACATGTTTAATTGAAAAATCTGGAAGTTGCTTGATGTTGAACCTTGATTTGCTTTTTTTGTTTGAGATGAGTTGATCCTGGTTTGATGATCAACAACTTTGATCTGATGATCTTTGTTTTCAGGTTTGAGGCTATTTGAATATGATCTACAGCTTGATCTAATTTGTTTTAGAATTTGATTTTTTTGAAAAGAGGTTGTTCTTTGTTTTATTTTCTGGTTTTGCTTTTGATTCTTGAGTTTGATTTTCTTTTCTTTCTTGGTTTATAAGTTTTCGGATTTACCTTGCCTTTGATCTCAAAAATGAAGAGAGGAAAAACTACTTGATATATATATATATATATATATATATATATATATATATATGCAAAACTCATTTTTTTAAAAAGAAAGAAGACACTTATTTATTTGCATGCTAAATCAACTTACAAATATTAAATTTATGATAAAATTAACTTACACTTGTTTAAGTATATTACATGGTTTACACTTGTCTTTTTATTCATGCATTTATATTTAAATATGTTATAAAACTTTTATATTATATTTACCTTATGTTTATAATATTTACACATGTTTTAAATGTATGCAAAAATCTTTTACTTTTGTAAATATGCATGTATTAATGATTTAATATATTTTTGATATAACTTTTATATTATATTCACTATTTAGTTTTATATATGTTTTCTTTATGATTTATCTCTATGTTTATTAATATATATATATATATATACATATTAATGCTTTTTTTTATTAAATCTTGTTTTCATATTATATTTTTAATCCAAAATAAAACATCCAAATCACAATATATATACACACGATATATATACACACACTTATATACTTATATACGTATACACCTCAAGTTTTCAACATGATAAAGTTTGCGTATATCCATTTATAGGATATTTTTAATTCACTATAAAATTTATCACTTTCAGATATTTATAATCCCACATTTACTATAGTTTCAAATCCATTTATAAACATCCTGATATTTTTAATTATCAGAATACTATTTATTCAACCTATAAATAAGTATTTCTACTAATTAAATCCAGTTAATTATCAATTAACATATGTCCAAAAATCCGAGTTATCACATTCCTCCCCCTTTAAAACTTTTCGTCCTCGAAAAGGAATGAAGCCAAAATTTTAATTTCATAGCTAATTATCAGTTGAATTATCCTTTATGCATTTTGAATTCTCAATTTCCATTATTTAAAAATTTTAAAACATCTTTAAAATCTACACAATATTGCCAAAATAGTTTTATAAAAAATACTTTTCATAACTTGATGTCTCAACAAGTCCATCCTCGTTCACATAGAAATTCGGTCATACGTTGATCAGGCGTAGGACTAAAATTCTATAAGTACTAGGTAAACCCGTTTTCAACACCCAGTGAAAATATTTGGAAAAACATTTTCGAAAACTTTGTGAGAATGTAGAAAACATTTTTTTATTTTTGAAAATGTAGAAATCATTTTTGGTGAGAATGCTCTGGAAATCATCACCCCCTCCATGGTCGTAGCTAACCCGATGGTTACGTTGCCATCCCGGCGAAATCCATAGATAACTGTAGGCACTTCAAGCCCCTCGATAACGCCATGGAACCCGCCAAAGATCACAGCTACACCCAGGGTTACGTCGCCATCATGGCAAAAATCCATGTAACTGTAGGCATCAGCGCCCTCGAATTTCGCTGCCAAATGAAACTTCACCACTCCTACATAGATTGCAGACTACATCAGTCGAGTCCCAATGTATCCTGTAGGCTCTCACTGCCTCACAACTTTCGCTATGTCTTTGTTGATTGCAGTTTATCGATGTTACATTGCTATCACGGCAAAATCAAACGTAGACCGTTGGCTCTCACGGCCACACGACTTCTGCTATGGTTTGAAGTAGATCGCAGTGACATCGAGTTATACCGTCGTCATAGCATAACCCAAATGTCTCTGTAGCCATCATCGCCGTCAACTTTCGTAACCCACACACATAATCCTCAGGAACTTCAGTTTTTCCAGACTTCCTTCCAAGATCCAATCTAGAGCCTCCCCCTTAGGGCTCAAGGCAGAACCACCCCGTGGTCTCCTATGAATTTCATTTCAATGGGAGTGCCTTTTTCCCCCGAGCCAATCTCAAAAATATTTTATACTATACACATATAGTATCTTCAAATCATGCCTTTTATGATTCACATCAAAATCTCCTTTACACAAAATCGATATCCCAAATCGATAGTTCCAACTTGGCTTTCCAAATTCCCAAATTGATTTTTCTCAAAAATCGAAAGCCTTTCCAAAATCCATAGGTTCCAAAACCTTTTCCAAAATCATTCTCATAAAATCCTTTATTTATATATAATCTTGAAAAATCCTGGATCACTTCATACTTAAATAAATTCCCTTTTTATACTTCAAATATTCTCAAAAAGCTTTTCTTCTGGCTATAGATTCAACACAGGGAAATTTATCATATATAACAAACATATATATAACTTTATTTATAGCAAATCAAATATTCAAGTTTGATTCCCTTTATAAACTTATTCACCATACCACTCATTTATCATAAAGTGAACTTCAAAAGATATCCAACTTCCACTTTTATTCATCAAATATTTCTCAAAATATACCTTTCCTTTTAAAAAAATCATTTCTCGTTTCTTTCAAAATTTCAATATCAATTTTAGTCAAGCATGTACGATTTACATATATCATCCGTACGCAATATCAAATCCGATCTCTCACTCGATCACACAATTTCACATCCGAACTAGTATCATCCATCCGACTTCCTAATGCGGACTCAGATCTGGTTTCTTGATCAGAAATTGTCATTCTCCTTGCATAGCCCTAACTATGATAGAGTATTTCCAGAATCAATCAAAAATCCATATCCAGGGTTCGCCATCGAAAATCTAGTGAAAATCCTAACTCAGATCGATATACTGTCGCGAAGTTCTGTGCTCGAATCTGGATCAAATCATTCAGCGAATAGAATAATATACGTACATCCTATGTATTTATCTTCATTGATTATTAGCTAAATCAATATTCTTTTTATTCACCTTTATTTTGGTTTTATTCACTCATCCACAATTGCTTTAGTTTCTATTTAGGCTATCACTTCAATTATTAACAGTTTGCACTCTGACCACTTGAATATAGAAAATAGCTTGAAAAGTTTAAAATAGATAAGTACTTGTAAAATAACAATTAGTTGAAAAATAGCAATAAATAGTTAAGTAATTATAAAATAGTAGTAAAATAATTAAATAGCTGTAGAATAGTTAGATAGTTGCAAAATACTTCTAAAATAGAAATTAATTTGTAAACAGATGTAAAATTGTTGAAAATAGTAATTAGTTTCAAAATAGTTGTAAAATAAGTATAAGATAGTTTGGGTTTTTAAAAAGATAGATTGTATAGTAAATAGGTAGGAAAATAGATTTAAAACAATTTATATTAAAACAATTTATATTAAAATAATTTATTCAAAAATAGTTTCAGAGTCAAACTGGTTCAATTTCCCAATCTCCATTTCCAATTAATTTCCAGTTTCCACTCCCATTTAAATTGGTTCAATTCCAATTCAAGTTGAATTAATTTCAATTCCTATTACAAATTCAAATCAATTCCCATTTGAATTTAAACTTATTCAGCTTCAATTTCATTTCTAATTAATTCAATTCATTTGAGTTTTTCTCAATTCTAATCTCAATTCAACCTTTACTTAACTTATTTCGAGGTTCAAATAAGAGTTCGAAACTTTTAGACACTTCAAAATCCAAATTATCGCCCATCCTTATCTTTAAACTTTGAAACCATTCCTTAACAATTTCAATTTACAAGTTCATTTTAAACATTCAAATCTTAAGTTCAAAGTGATTACATTCCCATAATTTCAATTTTGTTTCTAAAAAATCAAAATTATTTCAACAGTTTCAATTTAAAGTTTTTTTTTCATTTTATTTCAGTAATGGATATATATTATCTCAATCCACTTCTTAATTCAATTAAAATAATCCAATTCTCAGTATGATAGATTATTAATAATAATAAGTCAAAATAAATAAACATCCAAATTATTTAAAATATCCATCCATAACATCCATTACCCATTTCCAGATCTCAAACCCATTTTGAGATCACACATAACTCCCGTTTCAAACCAACCCATTTAACTACCTAAGTTAGATCTCAATTTCATCTTGAAATTTCCAATTCAGGTTGTTTGTTCAAAACTTATTTAAATTTCCCCAAGTTAAATTTAACTCATTTAATCCAGTCCATCTTACTAAATTTGAATTCTCCATTTCAAAATTTTAAACTTCTTATCAATATCCCTTCTCAGTTATAAGTTCAAAGACTTATTTCACTTTGGGTTATTACATCACATTTCTAGGAAAATTCAAAACTCAACACCTAGTTTTTACTTCTAATCGACTTTGATCTTATGTTTATCCCAGATGTATACATATTCATTTCATTTGCACTTCAAGTCATACTTTAGATTTTTTTAAACCATTCTTGGTTTTTAATTTAAACAAATTTCTTAAAAAAATTTAAAACAACTCTTGTTTAAGATAAGATTCCCACATTTTATAAATATTATTTATTATACCTTTTAACATTTTGAAACAAATTTTTTGGACTTTGATTTAAAACTTCACAATTTTGATTATCTTAAATTCCAATTTATAAGTCATAGTTATCTAAATTATTACTTCCTTAAAACATTTCGTTCAGTGTAATCATTAACAAACATTCCATTATCAAGATACAGCAAACATTTTAGGATAATGACCAATGTTATCCTAACTGGAAACCAATTCACTATATATTCTCTCATAATTTATTGGATAATAAAATCAGGGTAACTTAATTCAGCATTCTGAAAACATTCTTACACACTTTAGGATTTTATTCCCTGGTTTGAATCCATTTCTAGCTTATCTTATTGTGTAGTTCATATTGTCCAATTCCTATTTGGTTATATATATTACCACTTAAATTCTTATTATTATATTTAATTCCAATAATCAACAGCCAATTACTTTAATATATTTAATAATTAGAAAAAGTATTTCTTCATATATCAAAATATAAACTTATATAAGAATCAACCATTTTTAAAAATCTTTATATAAGAAAATAACAAGTACACTCTCATACACACACACACACACACACTCAACTCATTCTAGGCTAGTACTGACCCTATCCTTAATGATTAAACCCACCAGAGCCAAGATTCTCCCTTAACCTTCATCTCTGATACCAAAATGTAATGACCTAAAATTTCGACCTCGAAGATTCGACACTAATACGTTTATGGTAGAAGTGCCGAACAATCAAATGCCGAAAATTTTAGATTGTTAGAGAAAAGAAGAAGAAGGTAGAAGAAAAAATAAAACAACAGCATCTCACATTCGCAGCGGAATAAATATAATATCAAATAATAGAATTTATATAAAGATAAGTAGTAATTGTCAATTTTTATAATAATACATCAGAGTACAATCACTTATACATAAACTGGACAGACGTACAACTTGTCCCAGACTACTATCAATACAACTCTATTACACAGTGGAAAACTTCATACGTTCCTGCCATCCAGCTCGCCTCGTGAGCTTCAGAGTGTCCTAACCTGAAAATCTTGAATACCCGGTCTGACCCGAGCATTACATCAAAGTAACACACGGTTCAGGCTAGAAACCGGCGTGAGTAAACCCTTCTAACATGAAATACTAATGCATAAAACTTATTTAAAACCCGAAGTAACTCGTACTTCACTACAAGTTCATAACTTGTTATAGTCAACACTTATTTCACAAATCAATATCTAAGTACCAAAAACTTAGTTTAAATGGTCCGTTTACTTAAATTATCCCATTCTAGCCTACCTGATTCTAAACTCGAATCTATAAAGAATTACTGAAAAGTACTAATCAAAGTGGTTTTCTGGTATTTTCTGATACCCGACCCCGGTCCCTTCGAATCCAATATCATCTTAAAACAAGCTGTTTAAGTTTTAAACAATTCCATTTATATCCAGTATTACATATTTACATAGCAATTCATCACAGATAGACAATCAGTATTATCCCAATTCAATCCAAACATATCATATCACAAAGCATCACAAATCACATATCAGAGATATCAAATAATCTAAGTCGTTCAATATATCTATCATCCATAAGCAAGATTAAATGGTTGTTCAATTCCTAATTAATTCAATTTAATCTTCAAATAAATTAAATTAATTACCTTTAAATCCTGCTTACCTAACATTAATTAATTACAAACCATTTATCACCACTTTAATTAATGAATGAAATTAACTAAGCAACCTTTAACTATTAACATTAATTAATCATACTACAATTAGTTAACCTTTAATTACTCTTATTACTTAATTATACTATAACTAATCACATTAAGTAATTACTTTTTTATTTATTTCATTAAGTAATTAACTATCCTTTAATTACTTTCATTAATTGATTAACTCTAATTAATTACATTGATCCTTAATTAATTACATTAATTAATTATTCTATAATAACTTACATTGATTAATTATCTTTTAATTAATCATATTCATTAATTAACTAACCCTCTAATTAATTACCTTAATTAACCCTTTAAGTAATTACACTAAGTAATTAATCCTCAATTACCTCCATTAAGTAATTATCCTTTAATTACTTTCACTAAATAATTTCCCTTTTATTCATTACGTCCAATAATTATCCATTAATTACTTACACCAAGTAATTACACTTTATTTATTACATTAAGTAGTTATACTTAATCAATTTCATAAGTGATTATCCTTAGTTAATTAATTAATTATCTTAAATTAGTTCCATTAATTGATTTAATTAATTAAATAGAGTAATTAATCCCTTTAATTACTTCCATTAATTAATTTCTCTTTTAATTAATCGACCCTTAATTACTTAGATTAATTAAACCTTAATTAATCAAGTAATTAACTACCCTTAATTAATTAAACCAATTACCTTAAATTAATTGCATTATTTAATCATCTTAGTTAATTAAGTAATTATACTCTAGTTTCTTTTATCAATAAGACCATAATTAATTAAGATAAACCATTTACCTTAATTAAACACTTATTTATCATTTAAATTAAATGCTTGAAGTAATATATACAAACATTTGAGAACTCTTTTATTAAGGTTAAATACTCTTTCTTTAATCATATTTTAATTCAAACATCATCTTATTACATTTGGAAAACACTTATGAATTTAATTACATAATTAATCTAATATATAATTACTTTTAAACAAAACAAATTTTAAACATTTATTTTAACATTTAAAATTTTTGAAAAAACTTGTTTGAAAACATGCTTTCAAATACTTTGCTTTGGAAACTAATTTCACATTTATTGCTTTAAAACTGGTTATTTTAAATTTGAAAACATCCTTTTGAAAACTTGATTAATTAAACTTTATTTTAACATACTTTAAAACTTGATTAAAATCTTGTTCAAGCTTTATATTTAAACTGGTGTCCATAAAAACCCGAGAACAAAAATGACAACCCGAGCCAAACACTCCAGATTCCCGAGCTCAAACCCGAGTATCTTGCTCCCGTCCCACAGCTTCGAGACAAACACGCAACTTCTACGGGAACGACCCGAGCAAATAGCTTCTTCCCAAAATCTCCAACGTCACCAGACACAAATGTGCTCGCATGCACGTGCACATGCCACCAGATCGCCTCCGTCCCTCGCCGAGGCCAACCACAAGTCGACGATCATCTCACCGTCACACACGACCACCTAGATGAAAGAATTCGATAGCAAATCAAAATCGAGCACTTAGGTTACCACAAGAATCCAAACATCTCGATAGAACACCTCGTCGATGATGAACTCCACCACCAGAATTTCAACCGCCTCGTCCAAAGCCGTGCCTCGAAACCCAGCATCAATCCCCCTCCTCGCGATCAACTCCGATACTTCTATGATGGCAATCACCTCGACTGTCTTCTCAACCAAAACCAAGCGTCGAACCCTAGTTTGACGTCCCCTGGCCACAAAAGTCATCTAAAAATCCTTCTTACAATTTTCCATCAATCTCCAACCTCCACACTACCTCCAGCCTTGGTCACGGCCACTATCATTTTGCCATTCGTCGACAATCGACGAATACCCAAATTCTGATCAACTCAGAATATCACATCAATTACAATGCTAAAAATCATGATTCGATTACTAAAATTCAATAATTTACACTACGAATCTGTTTATGAGATCCAATCCGGGAATTATGATTATCGATTTCGACTTATATTTAATTTCACTGCCATTTCTTATTTCCAAGTAATCCTACTGGTTAATTACTCTTAATAATATTTTTAAAACAATGTTTCATCATTTCTAACAACTTACTCTTAGACATCATAACCCATAAGTGATTTGTTGAAGAGAATTTGGATTAAAATGCTATTTAGGTCTGTTAAAATCAGACAGAGACGTGCGTATGAATACTCGAAGCAAATTCCAACCTATATACCCAGGCAATACATCTTTCTCGTTCATGCAAGCAATAATTAAGACATTTCGACTATCAAATCCTACATGCAAACAGTTATAAAACAGAATTTGTGCTTTAAGAAGGTAGATTTACTCATCTTTTTAAGGAAACAGAGAACATGTTTAATTGAAAAATATGGAAGTTGCTTGATGTTGAACCTTGATTTGATTTTTTCTGTTTGAGATGAGTTGATCTTGGATTGACGATCAGCAACTTTGATCTGATGATCTTTGTTTTCAGGTTTGAGATTATTTAAATCTGATCTACAGCTTGATCTAATTTGTTTCTGACTTTGATTTTTTTGAAAAGTGGTTGTTGTTTCTTTTATTTTTTGCTTTTGCTTTTGATTCTTGAGTTTGATTTTCTTTTCTTTCTTGGTTTATAGTTTTTTGGATTTACCTTGCTTTTGATCTCAAAAATGAATAGAGGAAAAACTGCTTGATATATATATATATATATATATATATATATATGAAAAAGTCATTTTTTTAAAAAGAAAAAAGACACTTGTTTATTTGCATTCTAAATCAACTTACAAATGTTAAATTTATGATAAAATTAACTTACACTTGTTTAAGTATGTTACATGGTTTACACTTGTCTTTTTATTCAAGCATTAATATCTAAATATGTTTATAAAACTTTTATATTATATTTACCTTATGTTTATAATATTTACACACGTTTTAAATGTATGCTAAAATCTTTTACATTTGTAAATATGCAGGTATTAATGATTTAATATATTTTTGATATAACTTTTATATTATATTCACTATTTAGTTTTATATATGTTTTCTTTATGATCTATCTCTATGTTTATTAATATATATATATATATATATATATATATATATATTAATGCTTTTTTATTAAATCTTGTTTTCATATTATATTTTTAATCCCAAAAAAAACTTCCAAATCACTATATATATATATATGATATATATACACACACTTATATACTTATATATGTATACACTTAAAGTTTTCAACACTATAAAGTTTGCATATATCTATTTATAGGAGTTTTTTAATTCACTATAAAATTTATCACTTTCAGATATTTATAATCTTACATTTACTATAGCTTCAAATCCATTTATAAACATCCTGATATTGTTAATTATCAGAATACTATTTGTCCAACCTATAAATCAGTATTTCCACTAATTAAATCTAGTTAATTATCAATTAATAGATGTCCAAAAATCCGGGTTATCACAGGGGGTTAATCCAGACGTTTGGATTTGGCTTTTGGAAATAATTTAGAAAACCCAAGACGTTTGAAATTACAAAGCAGACGTCTGAACCCTAACCAGATGTCTGAACCAATAAATCAAACGTCTGCAATTTGTCTCTGCCATTTGTATTTTCTACCAGGACCATAACCAGATGTCTGGACTAGATCAACCAGACGTTTAGTTGCCTGATCTAGGCAACATTTTGCCTAGGCCAATGATGGCCAAATTGATTCGGAAGCGATCGGACGAGCGACGGAGGCTAGGGATTTATGCCAAGCGACAACCCAGTCCTATAGGCTCTTCGATACACTCCAAATAACATATCCAAATATCCAGGATATGATCTTTAAAGATTTTAACTTCAAAACACAAATATTTGGAAAATTCACTAAATCGGTTCAAATCAAAAGCAAATGAACATAAATAGATGTTAGGAATTCATACCTAACAGCAATGAAAGTTATATACGCAGTTGTTAGTTCAAAAACTCACCTTTAAACTCAAAAACAACAAATGAGAAGCTTTAAGACAAGGCAAGATCAACCACTCTTCAACTTCAACTCAAGAAGCTTCAATCTAAGCTCATAAGGAAATATTTCCTAAGTTAGGGTTTAAGAATTTCTGAAAATTGAAGGGAGATAGAGATTGAGACGGAGAAGATGAAGAGGATGCTTATCTAAGCTTCTCCTTGATTTTGGATCTGGAACTTGAATTTCCTAAGAGAACTAGGGCTTAGGAATTTTGACTTTAGCTTGAAAGTGTTAGGAAATGAAAATGAATAAAGAGGAGATGGGGCGGAGTTAGTGTATTATATTGGGTTAATGGGCTGAAACCCAAACCAAAGCCCAATAAGAAATAGCGTAATCCTACTCAACAGCAAACATATCGATGTTTATACTCAAAAAGGTCGCAAACACCATTTTGGACTCAATGGAAGTGGTCTCGAGTTCTAATTTGACTGTTTGCAAAAAGTAGCATTTTGGACTTTAATCCGACTAACGATGCTATATTTAAACAATCGTAAAATATGCGGGTTGTTACCGACTCCCCTCCTTAAAGAAATTGCGTCCTTGCAATTCTTAAGAAGAAAAACAAAGAGTAACAACCATAAAAGCATATCAACACAAAAAAAATTGAAATAAGAAGTTCAACTTAAAGAGCACGAGAGAGTAAGTCTGGATATGTTCGCTCGATGAATTCTCTGGATTCAAGAGCAATCCTTAGGATTTGAGGACCATTGAACCTTCACAAACGGAATATCTTTATTTCGACGGCGTTTAACTTCTGTAGCAATGTTACGAATAAGATGTTGCTCATACGTCAAATTAGGTGAAACTTCAATTTCTTCATTAACACCGGGATAAAGAATAGAATCGAAAATTCTAAGGCATTTCCTTACTTGAGAGATGTGGAAAACATCGTGAATAGCATAAAATTAAGCCGGTAATAAAAGGCGATAAGCCACAAAACCAATGCGTTCAGTGATGGGAAATGGACCAATATATCAAGGTGCTGATTTTTCCCATCGACTGAAACGCACAACACCCTTCATAGGTGAAACACGAATAAACACCAAATTTCCCACAGAAAATTCTAAATTCCTTCTTTGTTATCGATTTTTGTCTACTTTGAGCTTCTTTCATCGTATGATGAATAAGGTCAATCTTTTCTATGGAATCATGAATAAAATCTGGACCTAAAACTAGCTTCTCACCGGCCTCAAGCCAACAAGCAGGAGATCGGCATGGCCTTCCGTAGAGTGCCCGAAAAGGTGCCATAGAAATACTTGATTGGAAGCTATTATTATAGGAAAACTCAACAAGAGAAATATGATCTTTCCGACTTCCCCTAAAATCAAGAACACACGCATGAAGAAGATCTTCAAGAGTTTGATTTACACACTCGGTTCGTCCATCGGACTGAGGACGATAAGCGGTGCTAAAATTAAGCTTCATTCCCAAAGCTTTTTTGAAGACTCTTCCAAAATCCACTAGTTAACAATGGAACACGATCACTAATAATAGAAGTAGGAACTCCATGCAAATTAACAATTTCTATAACATAGAGTTTGGCCAAAAGAGGTACGGTCCGATTGGACCGAACGGGAATAAAATGGGCGGATTTTGTTAGTCTATCTACAATCACCCATAAACTATCATGACCCGAACGAGATCGAGGAAGACCATCAATAAAGACAATAGAGACCTGATCCCACTTCCAAACGAGAATGTCCAAAGGTTGCAACAACCCACCGGGCCTTTGATGCTCGGCCTTTATGAGTTGGAAAGTTATGCAACGCCTAATAAAATTAGCAATATCAAATTTCATTCCGTCCCAATAATAAAGTCGCTTCATATCCACGTACATTTTACTACTACCGGGATGAATGGTAAATTTAGAATGATGAGAATCTTCTAAAATGTTTTTATGAAGATCACTAATATTTGGTATGATAAGTCTACGAAATTTTCGAATACCGCCACGAGCATCGATTTCAAAGTCTTTCAAACCGTCAATATTACTATCCCGACAACTTTGGCTAAGCTGTGCCAATTTGGGATCAGGCTTTTGAGCATCAAGAATGCGATCTAAAAGAGACAGATGAGCCTCAAGGCTACATAAAACAGGAGATAAACATGAATCAGATTTGCGATCTTGAATCTCACAATTGGAAAAGGTCTCGAGATCATTCCATTCGGATACCATCATATAAACAACCTCTTGATGCTTTCGGATAAGGACATCGACAACATGATTTTCTTTTCCGGGAGTATAAAGAATATCAAGATCATAATATGCAAGGAACTCGAGCCAACGTTGTTGACGCAAATTAAGTTTCTTTTGAAAAAATAAATACTTTAAAGATTTATGATCGGTGTAGAGAACAAATTTCTCTCTCAAAAGATGATGACGCCAAATTCTAAGGGCAAAAACAATAGCCGCGAGCTCTAAATTATGAGTGGCATATCTAGTCTCAGCATGCTTTACTTGCCTAGAAGCATAAGCGATAACACGTTCCCCTTGCATGAGAACGACTTCCAAACCAATACGACTAGCATCAATATAAACAATAAATTCTTGGTTCCCTTCGGAAATCACAAGAATAGGAGCATCGGAAAGGATTTCTTTTAATTTCTGAAAAGAAGATTCACATTTGTTTGACCAAATGTACTTAACTCCCTTCTTTGTCAAACTAATAAGAGGCGCAGAAATTTTAGAAAAGTCTTTTATCAACCGACGGTAATAGCCCGCCAATCCAAGGAAACTACAGATTTCCGTAACACTCTCCGGTCTCTTTTCAATTTTGAATCGGTTCAATCTTTGAAGGATCCATGGAAATTCCAGATTTAGAAATAATATGCCCGAGAAATTTCACACGAGATTTCCAAAAGTGGCACTTAGAAAAAATTTCTATCAATTGATTGATCCTAAGAGTTTCTAACCCAATTCGAAGATGTTTTTCATGCTCTTCCTCAGTTTTAGAATAAATAAGAATATCATCTATAAAGATGAGAACAAATCGATTGAGGAAGTCTTTGAAAACTCGATTCATAAGGTCAACGAAATAAGCTGGAGCATTCGTTAAACCAAATGGCATAACAAGTCATTCATAAGATTCATAACGAGTACAGAATGATGTCATAGGAATGCTTTCCTCTGCAATGCGAAGTTGATGAAAACTGGTTGCTAAGTCTAACTATGAAAAGACCCTGGCACCTCTATATTGATCAAATAAATCATCAATCCGAGATAAGGGATATTTATTCTTGATGGTGAGATCATTAAGCTTGCGGTAGTCAACACAAAGCCAAAGTGTACCATCGAATTTCTTCACAAAAATAGCTGAAGCTCCCCATGGAGAGGAACTAGAATGAATAAATTGCTTCATTTTCAATTTGGATAATTGTTTATGCATCTCCTCATTTTCCTTATTAGACATACGGTAAGGAGGAGGAGTGATAGGTAGAGCTCCAAGGATTAGATTAATTCTGAACTCGATTGCTCGCTTAGTTGGTAATCCTAAAATAGGCTCAAATATGTTAGAAAATTCACAAACAACGTGAATGAGGGAAATGACATCTTCCTCATCATCATTATCGTCATCATGTGGATTTAAAGAATATAAGGATGCTACCAAATTGGAATCCGAATCTTAAAGAACAATAGAAATCTTCTTAATAGATTGAGGATGTTGAAGATATATAGTCCTCTTGGGACATAGGATGTAGGCTTCATAATGGTTAAGCCAATCCATTCTCAAAATCATTCCGAAGCCTAAGTAACGCATAACATGCGAATCAGCTCGGAAAGAATAATCACATAAAATAATCTCGGCATCTTTACAAAGTAAACTGATGTTGCGGATCCACCAACCAGATTCGCAATTCTTATAGAAGTCATCAAGCACATAACATTTAAACACAAAGTATCAACTAGTTCTTTTGATATAAAAGAGTAGGATGCGCCCGTATCAAAAAGAACTCCAATAGGATGATCACGAAACATAACAATGCCATCAAGGATAGGATGAAAAATACCTTGACCAAGAGAAGTGTTGCTAGGAGCTTGCACAACATTTAGCTTTCCCTCTTTCTTGCTTGGAAATTTGGGACATGAATATAGAAGATGGCCCGATCTTTTGCAATAACGACAAAAGAGGGGTTTCAGACATCCATTAGCATAATGGTCCTTAGAATCACAATTGTAGCATTGTCCACGACTAGAGGTAGGAGTTTTTGCTATCGAAGTTGCTTGTTTCCCTTTCTTGTTGGGATTAGGCTTGAACTTAATAGGCCTCTTCTTGTTGAAGTTGAAATTCTATTGGGCACCCATAAATTCAACATCGCCTTCTTTATCAGCCTCTTTAAGTCGAAGAGTGATATCAACAAGCTGATCAAAAGAAACTTCCAGTTTCAAGAATAGAGGCTTTTTGAGGTTCTTATTCAACCCATAAACAAACCTTTGATTTTTCTTCAATGGGGCATTAATATACTCGACCCCATATTTAGAGAGAGATTCAAAATATGTGACGTAATCCGTCACAGAAAATTCACCTTGAACTAGGTCAATAAAGCGTCGGGCTAAAGTTACCTTCTCAGCATCCGGCACAAACTTTAATTCCAATCTTTCTCGAAATTGCTCCCAAGTAAGATCCGCTTTGATAATCTCCCCGAAATCAAAAGCTCATTCCAATCTAATGCTCTTTCTTGGAGCATGCTAGAAGCCACTTGGACTCGATGGAGGTCAACAAGATTTATGCGAGAAAAGATGTGGTCGCATGATCTAAGCCAAGCTTAGATTTCTATAACACTTTTGGATCCCTTGAATGGCCTTCCATCCAATTGGTATAATCTCTACACAAGCGTGCAAACCTAGATCTAGGATGAGCAGGCTCTGGAATAGGTCCGACAGCATGAGCATTCTTTACAAGATTGAAAAGCTGCTGGGCAGACATGAATACTCCATCCGGAGGAGTAGCACTGGATTGACCGACGTTGGGACGACCTGGTCTAACCATTTATCTTCTTTAAGAAAGAAAGAAAGAAAGAAGAAAAAGTTAATCTTAAAATGAATATCAAACAATCATGATTGATAAAACAAGGCATCATAAAATAAAATAGGTTAGAATGGGTCCAATGACTCGAATAAATCCTAAGGCATGATTCCTAAGAAAGACATAGGACAATGATCCTTGCTAGATTATTCTATATTGTTTCGTAGTTTGGCTTTGATACCAAGTTGTGATGCCCCACCTATATACTCACGCTAGCCAAGGACACTACGGAGTAATGCCGTCAACTAGCACGAAGAATAAGACTATTGAGAATTGCTTTGTGTGAGTACCGTTATGCCAGATAGAAAGTCACGTATTTCATTGGAAATCCAACATATCAAGTACTAAATCAAAGCTACTACACAGTGGCTATGTGGTCTTCGGAAACAAATATAAAATAAGCATAACACAAATCAGTCACAGATATTCATATCATTAAGGCGGAAACAAATATGAATATCACATAAAAGTGTACATCAAAGTAGTGGTCATGCAAGATCCACTACATCACAGAAGAATAGGTACAAGTGCTAGACAAAAGAATATGTAAACATCAAGGAGTCTCTATCTTGAATGTATAAAATAAAAAAAATACTAAACTAGTAGTTAGCCAAAAGTCAGATGACATACCCAGATAAGAAGTCAAGCAGAAGCACCTGAAATACCTCGGTCTGACCCGAGTATTATTTAAGAAGAAAATAATAAACGAACCAGTCTAGCTATAAATATCAGATAAAATGAGATAGGATAAGAGATATGACAAAGATGTATGATAACAATAGTGTCATACCGTGACAAGTATACATTTAACAACAACAACAAAAATCATACAATATCTCAAGAATCTTAAACACCAAAAAGAATGTCATATTCTTTATTTTATTCACCAAACCATAAATATTGACAAATATATCAATGCCAATCGCAAAAATTAGTGAAACACAAATTCCCGAAATCATCAATTAGGAATCCAGAAATCATAAAGGGGGAGGCCTATCACAAACGAGAGCATGAAAACTCACCAACGCGTGTATCACAAACGGGTCGCTATCTCATGGTCGCTAACCATAGAGCCGGTGCAACGACATAGTACAATAACGGTATGCCCGAGGAACCTAAAACTCGAATAATTCATAACATCGACGTAGTGCAATAACGGTACGCCCGATGGACCAGAAACTCCAATAATTCGAATGACGACGTAGTACAATAACGGTACGCCCGATGAACCTGATAAGCCGTAACAACGATGTAGACAATAACATTACGTCCGATGAACCTGATAAGTCGAAACAACGACGTAGTGCAACAACGGTACGTCCGATGAGCCGAATTCCATAAAAGAACATGGGTTGTTAGCCCATAAAAGAAATGAGACGAAGCTCAATAAAACGAGGTACAATCCCTCGCATGGACAAAGAGACATCACATATCGCTAGTCTAAACTACAAAATGATCATCATTGATCAATAAGAAGTGTGAATTACACTAACCTAGTAAATAAATGAGTTAGCTTCATGTTTCATAACCACTGGCTTAACTTAAGTATTTACGAACAAATTGTAGATTTCCACCCGAAAATTATCACAAGGGTCGAACAAATCTAAGAATTAAGTGACGAAGTAAACGCAAGCATTTCATACCACTTGTTTTGCTAAGTCGTTTAATTAGATTTCTCGAATGAAAGAGGTGGAGGCTTTTATATACTAATAGATTAGAAAAAAGATTTGAAAACGAGTTCTGTATTAAAAGTAACGATGAAATCATTTTTTGTGAAAGAGTTTGAATATTTACTACTAATATAGAAATGTAACAACCCGCATATTTGACGATTATATATTTAAATGTTTTATTTAAATATAACATCGTTGGTCGGATTTTTGGGTCCGAAATGTTACTTTCTGCAAATGGCCGAATTGGAACTCGAAACTACCTCCATTGGTTCCAAAATGGCGTTTGCGATCTTTTTGAGTATAATCTTTGATATGTTTGGAGTTTGTGAAATTTTGACCCTTTTTCTATTGGGTTTTGGGTTTGGGTTCAGCCCACTAGCTTAACTAATACTCTATCTCAGCCCCTTCTCTTCATTCATCTTCATTTCATTTTCATTTCTTAAGCTAAAACTAAAAATGATGGAAGGGAAAGAGAAATAGAAATTGCAAGCCCTAGTTTCAACTTCCAACTTGATTCTTGCTCCAAAATCAAAGAGAAGCCATTGGTAAGCTCTTCTTCATCTTCTCCAACTCTTCTCCTCTTCAATTTCAGATAATTTCCTAAACCTAAATTGGGAAATATGTGTTTTACTCTTAGATTGAAGCTTGTTGGGTTGAAGTAGTGTTTGGTTGGTCTTCTCCTTGTTATTGAGCTCTTTCTTCTTTGTTTTGGGTAAAAGGTGAGTTTTGAACTCACATCTACTTCTCTTGATTTCATTGATGTTGGGTATGAATTCCTAACACTTGTTCATATGCACTTGCTTTTTGTTTGGATTGAATTGGAGAATATCCAAATTTTTAGTGTTTGGGTTCAATTCTTTAAAGATCCTAACTTTGATATTTGAACATGTTTTTGGTAGCGAATCGGAGAGCTAATGGAGCTGGGTTATCTATTGGCTAAGGCTCCTTAACTCCATTGCTCAAACGGTCGCGTTTCGGAAGAAATTGCAATTCATCGTAAAAGGGCAGGAACTGCAGAAGTATGCAGTTCGGCCGACCGAGCCCTGTAGCCGGTCGACCGACCTGCTATCCCGAGCCATGTTTTATTTTCTGCATCTGGCCAGCCGACCGAGCCCTGCAACCGGTCGACCGACCTGCTCCTATTTTGCTGTTTTGCCTATTTTTGCACATTTTGATTTGTTTTCCAAATTTTATCGATTCAAGTTGCTTTTTAGTAGTTGTTATTGCATCTTTGACTTTGATAACTTATTCTTGACTTCATTCACGGTTTTTATAAATAATCTCTCTAAATCGTATTAAAAGCTCCCTTCTCTAAATTATAAATTCTATTTATGATGAACACACACAATTTTGCACTTCGAGCGAAGTGGAAGGAAGATTTAATATTTAGGTAAAACACGGACCATGAATCTGTGCGTTTGTCTTCCCGATTAGTCCCCGACCTATTCGATTGATCGTTTTAACCTTCGGGTTTGGTTTATCGATGACATGAGGTGAACTTTGTACTGCTTTTAGTGTGAAAGTGACTGACGGATAATAAATCGTTTAGTTCGAACGAGTGGTTATGGGACATACGTTAACACTTTTCGCATTCCTTTTCGAGAGTTGTGACACATTTCGCCAGTTAGTGGTGTCCAGTACTGGGTCTCTGACCTTCACCACTACGGTTTGTTGCCTTCGGGTATGTTTGTTATCCCGCTTTTTGGCAAAGCCGCGATACCAAAATATCGATCAGACACGGAGAATAGTTCGTCTGAGAGACCGGTCATACTTCGTTACGCCATGGATATCATTGAATTTTATCCGAGTCCAGATTGAGCTACAATTGATAGGACACGGCAAGAAAGACCATAGGAGTCAGCATTTCAAATTTCAAGTCAATCCGAGTTCATATGCTCGAGTTATGGTCGATTCAATTAGAAGGGAAAAGACCAGGTTTCGAAACCATCACCAAACACTATTTCGAAACCATCACCTTCGAATCGGTTGAACTCGAAACCATCAGGGCGCCTCGTCTTTGACTCCACCACCTTCGACTCCATCACCTTCGACTCCCTCACCTTCGTATCCACCTTATTCGAAACCATCGTGTTCGAATCGATGTGCATCCTATCCATAGAGAAGCGACACGGTTCGTATCCGTCAGAGGAACATAAGTTCGAACCCATTACAGAGGCAGTGCTTCGAACCCATCACTATGGCTTCATTCGAACCCATCCTGTATAGCTCCATTCGAACCCACTGGGTCAACCAACCATGATGACGTGTCTTCCATCGGTTCAAATACGCCAAGATCTATGGAGTCGAAGCGGTCAACTCGGAGTGAAGACCGGATCGATTCGAAGTTTGCGCTCCACGTCACCATGAAGACGCGTGCCATGATGGATTCGAAACCATCGATTCGAAACCTTGGTTTCGAACCAAACAGCCGAGCAATAAACCCAATTTCGAACCCATCATATCTCCTAACCTACTGATCCAAATGCCATGAAATTTTCACAGAAGCTTGCATACATGTTGAAGAATGTCCACGCCAAATTTCACCTCGATCGGATGAATCCTAGATCGGTTCGAATGGAGTTCGAACCAATGCCAAAGTGGGCCCAAACTTCCTGAGACCGTGCGTGTGGGCCCCCTCACGTGCCAGAAGTGGTCTCCCGAGTTTTCGGCGAAATATCAGCAGCCCGCGCCTATAAATAGAGCCCCAGGGCCAACAGAAAAGGGATCTTCTGACTCTGAAGCACCCGGACTCTGCCGGATCGAGATCTCCATCATTTAATATCATAAACTTGCTGTTAAATTCGAATTCCTTGCTGTAATTCACTGTTGATTGCTGCAACAACTTGTAATCATTGAAAGAAAAGCAATAAAACACCAAAACACTTCACAGTGGACGTAGGCAACGCGTCGAACCACTATAAATCGATTGTCTACGCATTTTCTTTACTTTTAATTGGAGTTTTTGTTAGATAATATCTGTTTTGAACTTACATTCTTGACTATTATCTCTTCAACGACTCCCGAAGAGTGTTGTGCCCAATTTTGACGCAAACACTTTGGTGCTTTCACTAAGAGAACCAAGCTTTTCTCCTGCTCGTTGGATCTGTCATCGATACCGGATTGAATAAATCTAAGAGAGAGATCCAGATCATTGAATCCAACTTCCTTCCCCTCTATTCAGATTTGCACAAAGTCTAGGAAAGGAATTCCACTATCGGGATGGTTAGCACAAGAACCACCTCGAACGCTGTCAATCAAGAAGAACAGAATAGACAGAATCCTGCCCCTCTACTTCCACCTGATCAAGATGCCGTTGGGCACTTAGAACCGTCGGGTCCGGTTACCCGACAAGAATTGCAGATGTTACTCCAAGAGCTAACCCAGAGTCGGCGACAGCTAGAAGAACAGCTACGCGCTAACGCTGAGCTAATCAACAAGTTGGATCGCCAGAAACGAAAGAGATCCACGAGGGATCGAGCTTCTCGCTCTTCCAGCGAAAGTTCTTCATCTTCTGATTATCATAACCGACCTCCAAGACCCTGGTTAGATGGGAGTCGTATGCCGCCCGCTGGAAACCAACCGACGTTGACCGTTGGACAAATAAGAGTTGGTCCGTCAGCCAGTTTCCAAACCGGACCCTCCTCCCGAGGAGGTGCTGTTCCTCACCACGCCGCAGAATTCCGCACCACTAGCGTTGCGGCTGAACCAGCAGTCGACGCTCAAGATCATTCGGACCTGGACCGTCGTCATAGCGGTCGTACTCCTGAACCGTACGTCCCAGAAGATTATGAGCCAAGAAGGCGAGACTTGGACCGTCGACGATATCCGGTTCGAGCCCAAAGTACGGAACGTGATCATACTCCGGCACAAATGCCGGATCTTTCAACTATGATACGTCAAATGATCCGTGAGAGTCAGGGATTCACAAACGACGATTGGGGAGTTTCTCGAAGTCACACTCCCTTTACGGATGACGTTCTCAGTGCTGAACCCCCACGGCGATTCCGAATGCCCACTCTACCTATGTACGAGGGAAACTCCGACCCCAACCAACATATTCTAAAGTATGAATGGTCGATGACCGCTGCCAGAGCCGACGATGCAGTGAAGTGTCGTAGTTTCCCCATATCCTTGGGGGGCATCGCCACCATGTGGTTCACCCGATTGCCACCTCGAACCATCTCTTCCTTCGATCAGTTAGCCACAAAATTCGTTGAGCAATTCCGCATGCACGTCGCGTGGCCAAAGGATGTCAACACTCTATCTAGTGTCACGCAAGCTCCCGGAGAGACGCTCAGTGTAACATACGCGATTTTTCGTTGCCGAAAAACCGAATAGTTATGGGTTTAAGAAAAAAAAGAGAGAGAAAAAGATAGAAAAGATAGAATAGAGAATAGAAAGAAAAGGAAACAGAAAATAGAAAATAGAACGGAACAGAACACAACACAACAATATCAGAATCTCACAATTCGCAGCGGAACAACATATAATAATAAATGAATAATCTTTAAACAAAGAACTATATCAGTTATTACATTACATTACATTTCATTACATCATATCATCAGAGTGTACAACAACAACAAACATCAAACAGCGGAAAAGAAATACTATATACTAGTAATACGCCATGCCATCCAGCTTGCCTCCAGCAACTCCTGAATATCCAGAATATCCTGATAAACCTAACTCTTAACTGCCCGTGTGGAAATTGGTGGGCACCCAGAGTTTAGGAAGGAAAACAATAAACTCCGAGTCAATCATAAGACTGGTGTGAGAACTCAAAACAGTTTATTTATCTTTAAAAATCAAAATAGAGGAATATTTTTAAAATCAATTCGCAATGCTTTTAAAAATGAGACTACGATAAGGCCTCCCGCACACACACACAATGCAAACGCAGAATCGGAGGAGATTTCTCCTTATGATAGTCAAAGATGCTTGATACGCATTAAAAAGAACATTTGATACTATTACTAGTGCATAGTGTAGAGAAAATTTCATTTCGAAAGTAGAATATAAATCTTAGCCAGCATAGACATTTCGAACTATGCCTACTATAGCTACCATGTTCAATAGCGGGTTACCGCCATATTCCATGACAGGTTATACAACTAAAACCGTACAAGGCTCGTATTTGAAGAATGGATTTTCCAACAAATGGTCAGGCCAAGGAACTTCCCATTGCCACATGGAAACGCCTCTGGATGGATGCCCCGAGAACCACCGTTCTCTGCTAAACAAAGCCGGGAATCTCTTTTCCCAAGGGATATTACAAACCCTCAGATATACCACCCCGGTCCTTTGGAACCTTTAAACCGAGCGCCCGTTACCATCATCACACAATCATAAAGTGTTTTCAACATGAGTAAGTATCTGGGCTCCATACCATGATACTACCATTTTCCAAAAGGAATGGTCATACCCTAGGGAAGCGATCCCTGGAAACCTTGCCGCACAATTCCTGTTTCGACCATTACCGGTTTGTGAGGCTCGACGAAGTCACGTCCACAAAAACACATTTTATACAAAAGCCGTGCTTTGGGTCAACAAATGATCATAGAAATGATCACAAAGATAGACGATCAAACAAATGATCCTATCACAAATAATCAACACAATGATCATTTACAGCAACACTCAGCATGTCACATTACCAAATTGGGAATATATCGCTGATAACTTCAACTATATAACCTCTGAGTTCGTACGTCTCAGAGAAGGGTGTTAAGCTAAAAGAATAAATTCTCCGCCACCAACAGAAATATATTTGAAAGAAATCGGCTTTATATCTCAATTTGTAATGTCATACATACAATCCATACAAGTCTGTTCCGGGCTCGAACAAAACCGAAGGCACTTACAAAGAAGTCCTTGCAATCCGGATAATTTCTAATCACGTCCGGACTTCCCATCACATAGGGAGTCTCTATACCGTAGCTACTCGGTGCAAAGACAATCGACGAGTTGTCCTTTCGCTTTCAAAAAGATCCGGTCTTCAACACCGTCTTCAAATGCAATTCATAACGACGTATCACATATTCGGAATGGGTTATACGACCCCATGGTCCTTTCCCGGTTAACCCGAACAGTGAGCGCTTATTCAAAAATAAGTGTGGCATTCAAATTCAAACAAATCACATCAATTACCCATTCAAAGGGAAATATTGATAGTCGGTTATTGAACTATCAATGGATATGCACACATCACCAGTTTCCAAATAATTTTCCAAATTATTTATTTTCCAAAATATCTTTACAAGATATATAATTTCACACTTCAAAAATAAATCAATATTTATTTTTAAACAAATTCTCCTTTTCATTCATAAATTCCATAGTGAATTTATATTTCACAATATCCATGCATATACGATTTCAATTATCCATTTCAATTTATCTTCAAAAAGATAAATTCTCTAATATTCACTTTATATTGGAAAACATTTCCATACTTATTAAAAATAAGTAATTCACAAATTTTATTTATTTTCAACATTTGGAAATATTCAATATACTTAAATCGAGATTAAGTATATATTTCATTCTTTAAGGAAATCATTCTCTTAAACATATTTATTTGGGCCAAAACGAATGTTGCGTAAAACATCGTTACGACATCCCAAAATCACTAGTATAGGGATTCGAAATTAAAATAGATATATAAATCCCAATACTATACAAAACATTTCCTTTCGGAAATCATTTACTATAACAACAGTGTTATAGTCCACCATTTCCTTCTATTTCTCGAAAACGTCTATTTCAACAATGAATGTTGAAATCTATGGTTTCGAATCTTAACATGTTTAAAAACATCATTAAATCGTTTTAATTCTATTTAAAACATCACATTCAAAACAATTTCTTTAACATATTATTCACTATTCAAAACGTGAATATACTACGTTAACAAATTTCATCCTTTTATTCATTTTATTTCAAAGGATTATTCACAGTTAAAAACGTGAATATAACTCCATTTATAGGTTTCAACAATTTATTTATCAAAATAAGTCGTTTGCGAATTTATAAAACAACGTTTATAAACTCCATTTCTATTTATTTTATAGCAACTTCCTTTTATAAATTCCTTTATTTACCTATTCGATTTATAATTCAATTATAAATTAAAGGTTCATATTATAAGTCAAATACTTATAATTTATTTGTTTACGAAATCGTTCCTTTAAACTTCACAATTATAAATCTTATAACTTATAAGATTTATTTATTCACCCAAATCTATTCTTTTAATATCCTTACAAATTTTATAAACCTACTGTTTATAAAATTCCATTTATAACTTCACCGTTTATAATTCTATAAATTTCATTCATTTATGAAATTGATTCACAATTCATTCTAACACTCATAAAAGCTCGTTTTATAATTTCAATATTTCGATTTATAAATATCCATTTATAAATCTCTTATATAAATCAATTCATATTAATATTTCAAAACGCCTTTAAACTCCTTTAAAAATTTCATCATTTTGATTTATAAAATAATTAAATTTTATAAATCCTATGTTTTCAACTTTTTATAATAATTTCAAAAATCACTTTAGAAATCATTTTAAAATTCCAAAATTTGGTCCAATGATGCTACACACCAAATAGTCAATCACGACAACACCGATATCATATATCGATATGATATCCATCAAATATCAAAATATCTTAAATCAAATAAATACTGTTGAGGAATCCAGTTGGATCCCTCCAACCTGTTTTCCTGCATCCACAAACATTAGCACAATACCAATTTCGCTCCAGTACGAAATTATCGCGGTATATGGGATTTAAATATTATCCGCTTAATAGACGGCGCAATAGGGTCTCATCCGCTAAAAAAAATGCGGGGAATCAACAACTTCAATATATACATATGCCAATATATATATATATTGCTATTATATATAATACCAATTTCACTGTTTATGAAATATTCGCGGTATATGTTTTTAATAAATAACATCCGCTTACTAACGGCGTATAATGTCTATTTTAACAATCAATAGATATCAATCATCATTCAAACTTGCATTCAAATATTTTAAATCTAACTATTTAAAATAAAATCGAAACCGATTCGATTGAGTGAGAAGTTCTCACATTGATTTTATTTTCGTTTTAGGATTTATTTCGAATAAAATTAAACGGACGTTTAATTTTACCCAAAATTCTCACTAACTCCAAACGACTCCAATCAAATTCCATCGCGTAGTGCTCGTCCATACGATTCCAACGCAACTGGTTTCGCGCGTTTTCGACCTCGTATGAAAAAGTTATACATTTATGAAGTTTGTACACGATTTATATATAACTAATTACAACATTTCATAATTAATTTTCAACCTAATCAAACTCAAGCCGTTGGATCTAAACCCCCCTGCATCAGAACCGTGCGCACCCCCCCCCCCCCACTCCATCTTCTTCTTTCGGCTACAGGTAATTCACGTAACATGAACCCATCTCCTTCAAATTAGGTTTCCACTTTGCAACTCCAACACTCGACGAAACCTCATCAAACCCCCTTCATATTGAAGCCCTCTGCTTGCTCTATGTTCGGCCATCACCTTGTGGAGCTCGGCCCCCCACGTTGCATGCAAATCGAGAATGAACGGCTACGCTTCCAACTCAACTCGCCACCAATCCACAACTCCAAACACGATCTCCACCGTTGGATTTATAGATCGTGCTGTGCTCTACAACTTTCATGTAGAAAGTTTTAGCCAAAACTTGATGGATTGAGAGATCAAAGAGGAAAAAGATGGAAAAATTTCGGCCTTTGAATTCTGGGGTGGCGGCTAGGGTTTTAGGTTTAGGGTTTATTTTATTTTTTATTTTTTTTTAAGTGGGGGGGGGGGGCTATTTATAGGAATTTGAACGAACACTATTCATCCGGGAATTCCGAACTCCGATTCACGCGCCGTAACCAGCGTTTCTAGGGTTTACCCCGCGTTTCGGACACAATGGAACAGGTTTCGAAAGCTAATTCGGACATCTGTGCGAGTTATGGCAATAAACGTTCAATTTAAATTAAACCGATTTAAACGATTTTCTAGGCGTTTTAATTTGTATCGGACAAACTGTAAATCCAATTGACACGAAATTTGAAACCTTACAATAATATCACATTACGGATCCGATGAAACTGGTTTCGTCGAAATCCGAGACTTTTTGAAAAATGGCTATTTTAACTCGCCAAATAAATATTAAAAATAATTCGATGCGTTTCGAGCTGCCACGATCAAACGATAGCTCCGATTGACACGAAAATTGAAATCCGGTAATAACTAACTATTACGGATCTAATGGAACTGGTTTCGTTCAATTCTGAGACTGTCCAAAAATTGGCTATTTTCACTAGTCGATTTTAATATTAAAATATTCAATTTTCACAAATAAACTTTTAATTCGATTTTAAAAGTTCTAAAATATCATTCTAACTTCAATATGATAAAATAAAATTTTACAAATCATTTTCAATCATATTTAACTCAATTTTCAATTATTTCCATAATTTAACATATTAAATTATTGATTTAATTATCCAATTAAATCCAATAATTCAAATAAAAATTTATTCGACTTATAAATTTCACTTATAAATATTTAAAATTAATTAAATATTCAAATTTTAATAAATTAAAATTCTGGGTCGTTACAATCTTCCCCCCTTAAAAGAATTTCGTCCTCGAAATTAACAAGTAAGAAAAATTACAGAATTTATTAACTTTCCCAAAACAAATTTTTAAACTTCTTACAAAATCTTTACTAAGTTTTCAAATCATACTTAGTTATCTTTTCAAAAATAATTACTATTGTTTAACTTTCAATTCCAAATCAAAGTTATAGTTTCCAAAATTTTCCAATTTTCGAAAAAATATTCTAACGCCTTAAATTTCCGGAAAAATTCGCCATAGTCTCCTTTGCGCGGCTCGATCCGAAAAAAAAAATGACAGTATATATATCACAAATATACATTTCATCAAGTAATGAGGCATCCCGCAGGGAAAATTTTGTAAAAGTACGGTATGTAATCTGAGATATGTACCTTATATTTTATTAGCGAGCATATACGACTAATATAGCACGAAAGCGAGCTCCAAATGCGAAGCAAACGCAATCCGCACCTACTAAACACTCAACAAACAACATGAGAATCATGTATATAGACAATAGTATCAATATACAACATATAGCAACATATAACTATATATGCCAACATAGCAAATGAAGTAAAAGCAACAAATGCAAACATCAACCAACTATCATCCATAACCGATAAATATTCATTCATATTCTCATTAATATTCAATGAATTGGTTCTTCAATTTAATCACATTCGATTCATTAACAGTGGATGTTTACTAACATTCATTCTCAATTAGTTTATATTCACTAATTCATATTCAAGTTGGTTCACTTCCAAATCAAATTCAATTCCATTTAAATTTATTTACCTTTAATTTGAATTCAATTACATAGCTTTCAATTTCATTAACTCTTAATGAATTTTATACAATCAATCAATTAACAACCATATAACAACCAATGTATATTTATTACAACCAAATTCCTTTGCTTATATTCATTCAATTTTGGTTTAACACCTTTTATTTCCAATTGGTTTAATTAAATTGATTTTCATTCAACCTTTCAACTTTATTCAACATCTTCTAAGTTATATTCCATTTAACTTTAAATTCACTTTTATTTACAACTCATATTCATATAGTTTCACTTCTTATATATATAAGTTTATTTCACAATTGTAAATCACTTTAATTATAATTCAATTCTTATAATTCTTTTGCTTATACAATAATTCTTTTATTTAGATTATTCAAACAACTAACAATCTACGTATATACACTTTAATAATTCTGAAAAATTACTCCTTTATATACAAAATATAATCAAGGTAAAATTATTCCATTTACCCAATTTAAAATCAATATTGTGTCGATTTATCTTGTTTAAGAGTTTAGAAACCCCTTTCTACAATAGTTAGCTAGACTACATCGACCGAAATCTATAAACAATCAACCGATAAGTCAACACAATACAAAATAATTTATATTCACTAACTAATACGCTCTCATAGCTATTATTACACTCAAACTCATTCTAGAGTACTACTGACTCTATCTCTAATGAGTAATACCCAACAGAACCATGGTTGTCGCTTAACCATATGCTCTGATACCAAATGTAAAATACGCGATTTTTCGTTGCCGAAAAACCGAATAGTTATGGGTTTAAGAAAAGAAATAGAGAGAAAAAGATAGAAAAGATAGAATAGAGAATAGAAAGAAAAGGAAACAGAAAATAGAAAATAGAACGGAACAGAACACAACACAACAATATCAGAATCTCACAATTCGCAGCGGAACAACATATAATAATAAATGAATAATCTTTAAACAAAGAACTATATCAGTTATTACATTACATTACATTTCATTACATCATATCATCAGAGTGTACAACAACAACAAACATCAAACAGCGGAAAAGAAATACTATATACTAGTAATACGCCATGCCATCCAGCTTGCCTCCAGCAACTCCTGAATATCCAGAATATCCTGATAAACCTAACTCTTAACTACCCGTGTGGAAATTGGTGGGCACCCAGAGTTTAGGAAGGAAAACAATAAACTCCGAGTCAGTCATAAGACTGGTGTGAGAACTCAAAACAGTTTATTTATCTTTAAAAATCAAAATAGAGGAATATTTTTAAAATCAATTCGCAATGCTTTTAAAAATGAGACTACCATAAGGCCTCCCGCACACACACACAATGCAAACGCAGAATCGGAGGAGATTTCTCCTTATGATAGTCAAAGATGCTTGATACGCATTAAAAAGAACATTTGATACTATTACTAGTGCATAGTGTAGAGAAAATTTCATTTCGAAAGTAGAATATAAATCTTAGCCAGCATAGACATTTCGAACTATGTCTACTATAGCTACCATGTTCAATAGCGGGTTACCGCCATATTCCATGACAGGCTATACAACTAAAACCGTACAAGGCTCGTATTTGAAGAATGGATTTTCCAACAAATGGTCAGGCCAAGGAACTTCCCATTGCCACATGGAAATGCCTCTGGATGGACGCCCCGAGAACCACCGTTCTCTGTTAAACAAAGCCGGGAATCCCTTTTCCCAAGGGATATTACAAACCCTCAGATATACCACCCCCGGTCCTTTGGAACCTTTAAACCGAGCGCTCGTCACCATCATCACACAATCATAAAGTGTTTTCAACATGAGTAAGTATCTGGGCTCCATACCATGATACTACCCTTTTCCAGAAGGAATGGTCATACCCTAGGGAAGCGATCCCTGGAAACCTTGCCGCACAATTCCTGTTTCGACCATTACCGGTTTGTGAGGCTCGACGAAGTCACGTCCACAAAAACACACTTTATACAAAAGCCGTGCTTTGGGTCAACAAATGATCATAGAAATGATCACAAAGATAGACGATCAAACAAATGATCCTATCACAAATAATCAACACAATGATCATTTACAGCAACACTCAGCATGTCACATTACCAAATTGGGAATATATCGCTGATAACTTCAACTATATAACCTCTGAGTTCGTACGTCTCAGAGAAGGGTGTTAAGCTAAAAGAATAAATTCTCCGCCACCAACAGAAATATATTTGAAAGAAATCGGCTTTATATCTCAATTTGTAATGTCAGACATACAATCCATACAAGTTTGTTCCGGGCTCGAACAAAACCGAAGGCACTTACAAAGAAGTCCTTGCAATCCGGATAATCTCTAATCACGTCCGGATTTCCCATCACATAGGGAGTCTCTATACCGTAGCTACTCGGTGCAAAGACAATCGACGAGTTGTCCTTTCGCTTTCAAAAAGATCCGGTCTTCAACACCGGTCTTCAAATGCAATTCATAACGACGTATCACATATTCGGAATGGGTTATACGACCCCATGGTCCTTTCCCGGTTAACCCGAATAGTGAGCGTTTATTCAAAAATAAGTGTGGCATTCAAATTCAAACAAATCACATCAATTACCCATTCAAAGGGAAATATTGATAGTCGGTTATTGAACTATCAATGGATATGCACACATCACCAGTTTCCAAATAATTTTCCAAATTATTTATTTTCCAAAATATCTTTACAAGATATATAATTTCACACTTCAAAAATAAATCAATATTTATTTTTAAACAAATTCTCCTTTTCATTCATAAATTCCATAGTGAATTTATATTTCACAATATCCATGCATATACGATTTCAATTATCCATTTCAATTTATCTTCAAAAAGATAAATTCTCTAATATTCACTTTATATTGGAAAACATTTCCATACTTATTAAAAATAAGTAATTCACAAATTTTATTTATTTTCAACATTTGGAAAATATTCAATATACTTAAATCGAGACTAAGTATATATTTCATTCTTTAAGGAAATCATTCTCTTAAACATATTTATTTGGGCCAAAACGAATGTTGCATAAAACATCGTTACGACATCCCAAAATCACTAGTATAGGGATTCGAAATTAAAATAGATATATAAATCCCAATACTATACAAAACATTTCCTTTCGGAAATCATTTACTATAACAACAGTGTTATAGTCCACCATTTCCTTCTATTTCTCGAAAACGTCTATTTCAACAATGAATGTTGAAATCTATGGTTTCGAATCTTAACATGTTTAAAAACATCATTAAATCATTTTAATTCTATTTAAAACATCACATTCAAAACAATTTCTTTAACATATTATTCACTATTCAAAAACGTGAATATACTACGTTAACAAATTTCATCCTTTTATTCATTTTATTTCAAAGGATTATTCACAGTTAAAAACGTGAATATAACTCCATTTATAGGTTTCAGCAATTTACTTATCAAAATAAGTCGTTTGCGAATTTATAAAACAACGTTTATAAACTCCATTTCTATTTATTTTATAGCAACTTCCTTTTATAAATTCCTTTATTTACCTATTCGATTTATAATTCAATTATAAATTAAAGGTTCATATTATAAGTCAAATACTTATAATTTATTTGTTTACGAAATCGTTCCTTTAAACTTCACAATTATAAATCTTATAACTTATAAGATTTATTTATTCACCCAAATCTATTCTTTTAATATCCTTACAAATTTTATAAACCTACTGTTTATAAAATTCCATTTATAACTTCACCGTTTATAATTCTATAAATTTCATTCATTTATGAAATTGATTCACAATTCATTCTAACACTCATAAAAGCTCGTTTTATAATTTCAATATTTCGATTTATAAATATCCATTTATAAATCTCTTATATAAATCAATTCATATTAATATTTCAAAACGCCTTTAAACTCCTTTAAAAATTTCATCATTTTGATTTATAAAATAATTAAATTTTATAAATCCTATGTTTTCAACTTTTTATAATAATTTCAAAAATCAATTTAGAAATCATTTTAAAATTCCAAAATTTGGTCCAATGATGCTATACACCAAATAGTCAATCACGACAACACCGATATCATATATCGATATGATATCCATCAAATATCAAAATATCTTAAATCAAATAAATACTGTTGAGGAATCCAGTTGGATCCCTCCAACCTGTTTTCCTGCATCCACAAACATTAGCACAATACCAATTTCGCTCCAGTACGAAATTATCGCGGTATATGGGATTTAAATATTATCCGCTTAATAGACGGCGCAATAGGGTCTCATCCGCTAAAAAAAATGCGGGGAATCAACAACTTCAATATATACATATGCCAATATATATATATTGCTATTATATATAATACCAATTTCACTGTTTATGAAATATTCGCGGTATATGTTTTTAATAAATAACATCCGCTTACTAACGGCGTATAATGTCTATTTTAACAATCAATAGATATCAATCATCATTCAAACTTGCATTCAAATATTTTAAATCTAACTATTTAAAATAAAATCGAAACCGATTCGATTGAGTGAGAAGTTCTCACATTGATTTTATTTTCGTTTTAGCGATTTATTTCGAATAAAATTAAACGAACGTTTAATTTTACCCAAAATTCTCACTAACTCCAAACGACTCCAATCCAATTCGATCGCGTAGTGCTCGTCCATACGATTCCAACGCAACTGGTTTCGCGCGTTTTCGACCTCGTATGAAAAAGTTATACATTTATGAAGTTTGTACACGATTTATATATAACTAATTACAACATTTCATAATTAATTTTCAACCTAATCAAACTCAAGCCGTTGGATCTAAACCCCCCTGCATCAGAACCGTGCGCACCCCCCTACTCCATCTTCTTCTTTCGGCTACAGGTAATTCACGTAACATGAACCCATCTCCTTCAAATTAGGTTTCCACTTTGCAACTCCAACACTCGACGAAACCTCATCAAACCCCCTTCATATTGAATCCCTCTGCTTGCTCTATGTTCGGCCATCACCTTGTGGAGCTCGGCCCCCCACGTTGCGCGCAAATCGAGAATGAACGGCTACGCTTCCAACTCAACTCGCCACCAATCCACAACTCCAAACACGATCTCCACCGTTGGATTTATAGATCGTGCTGTGCTCTACAACTTTCATGTAGAAAGTTTTAGCCAAAACTTGATGGATTGAGAGATCAAAGAGGAAAAAGATGGAAAAATTTTGGCCTTTGAATTCTGGGGTGGCGGCTAGGGTTTTAGGTTTAGGGTTTATTTTATTTTATTTTTTTTTTAAGTGGGGGGGCTATTTATAGGAATTTGAACGAACACTATTCATCCGGGAATTCCGAACTCCGATTCACGCACCGTAACCAGCGTTTCTAGGGTTTACCCCGTGTTCCGGACACAATGGAACAAGTTTCGAAAGCTAATTCGGATATCTGTGCGAGTTATGGCAATAAACGTTCAATTTAAATTAAACCGATTTAAACGATTTTCTAGGCGTTTTAATTTGTACCGGACAAATGGTAAATCCAATTGACACGAAATTTGAAACCTTACAATAATATCACATTACGGATCCGATGAAACTGGTTTCGTCGAAATCCGAGACTTTTTGAAAAATGGCTATTTTAACTCGCCAAATAAATATTAAAAATAATTCGATGCGTTTCGAGCTGCCACGATCAAACGATAGCTCCGATTGACACGAAAATTGAAATCCGGTAATAACTAACTATTACGGATCCAATGGAACTGGTTTCGTTCAATTCTGAGACTATCCAAAAATTGGCTATTTTCACTAGTCGATTTTAATATTAAAATATTCAATTTTCACAAATAAACTTTTAATTCGATTTTAAAAGTTCTAAAATATCATTCTAACTTCAATATGATAAAATAAAATTTTACAAATCATTTTCAATCATATTTAACTCAATTTTCAATTATTTCCATAATTTAACATATTAAATTATTGATTTAATTATCCAATTAAATCCAATAATTCAAATAAAAATTTATTCGACTTATAAATTTCACTTATAAATATTTAAAATTAATTAAATATTCAAATTTTAATAAATTAAAATTCTGGGTCGTTACACTCAGGCACTACTTAGAGAGATTCCATACTGCATGCGCGGAGATTAGTAATCCAAACGATAACTCCATCCTTATGGCGCTGACTAAGGGGATCGACCCCGATTCTGAATTCGGTAATTGGCTAGCTGGGAAACCACCTGCGTCATTGGACCGTTTCCATGCCAAAGCAGCTCAATTCCTGAGACGGGAAGACGCGAAACAGTCTAGGAAGCAAACTGACGCAGGGCCAAATGCGGAAGGGATCCAAAGCAATGTTGCAATAAAATAGTCCGGTGAGAGCTCCGAAAAAGTTCAGTTGAGCATTAAAAATAAACGAGCTCGGCGAAGAGAAAGCGTGAATCAAATTAAAAAACAAGATCAAAATCATGGCCCGCAACGCAAAAATCCGATGTTCGACAGTTATACTCCTTTGAATACTTCACTGGAGGACTTGTATTTGCGGACCCGTAATACAATTCAATATGAAAAACCTGCTCCAAGACCGTCGTCAGAGAAACAAATCCAGACAGGAAAATTTTGCAGGTTCCATGAAGACTACGGGCACGATACGAACGAGTGTCGTCACTTACAGGATCTTGTTAAAAAACTGGTCAGAGAAAGGAAGCTGGAACAGTTTGTACGAACACCGCAGCCCAGAGAAGCGGGCCCATCCAATCCAACCAATGAACCCAATCGACCGAGGCAGGAGGACTTGACTTGTCCCCATGGAAGATTGGTGATAAACGCCATCAGTGGCGGGCCTACCTACTCGGGAGCCTGGAACAACGAAGAACCTCGTCACTGTCACACATGACAGGCTCCTTCAATTTATGAATACTTTGCGATTTCCTTTGTATTCTGAAATTTGAATTTGTAATAAGGCATTGACTTTGCCATATTTTTTATTTCAGCAATAAAATATTATCTCTTCAAGCTAGAGCTGTGATTCACCGAATGCAACGTTCAACAATCACAACACACGAAGAGCTAAGTTCCATCAAACGATAGAATTTATTCAAATAGCAAGTGACTGCGATACAACCGGCCACTCACTAAGTGAAACCCCAGCTCGGGGGCAAGCCATCACATCAAAGGTTGAACTGGATCAACACACAACAGTCCATTAAATAATTCGCTCCCAGAGCGCGAGCGGACTCCAACTTCCCAGAGCGTGAATTGGAGTATAAACATTCCATAATTCGCTCCCAGAGCGCGAGCGGACTCCAAATTCCCGGAGCGTGAATTGGAGTATAAACATTCCATAATTCGCTCCCAGAGCGCGAGCGGACTCCGAATTCCCGGAGCGTGAATTGGAGTATAAACATTCCATAATTCGCTCCCAGAGCGCGAGCGGACTCCAAATTCCCGGAGCGTGAATTGAAGTGTAAACATTCCATAATTCGCTCCCAGAGCGCGAGCGGACTCCAAATTCCCGGAGCATGAATTGGAGTATAAACATTCCATAATTCGTTCCCACTGCGCGAACGTACTCCAACTTCACACAGCGTGAATTGGAGTATAAACATTCCATAATTCGTTCCCACTGCGCGAACGGACTCCAACTTCCCACAGCGCGAATTGGAGTATAAACATTCCATAATTCGTTCCCACTGCGCGAACGGACTCCAACTTCCCAGAGCGTGAATTGGAGTATAAACATTCCATAATTCGTTCCCACTGCGCGAACGGACTCCAACTTCCCACAGCGCGAATTGGAATATAGACATTCCATAACTCGTTCCCTCCGTGCGAACGGACTCCAACTTCCCAAAGTGTGAATTGGAGTATAAACATCAAATCCATCGTTCCCAGAGTGCGAACGAACTCCTAAAAAGCCCAATTAGGTGTGACTAACCACCTATCGGCTGACTCCAACTTCCCAGAGCGTGAATTGGAGTATAAACATCAAATCCATCATTCCCAGAGTGCGAATGAATTCCCAAAAAGCTCAAATAGGTGCGACTGACCATCTATCGGCTAACTCCAACTTCCCAGAGTGTGAATTGGAGTACAAACACCAAGTTAAAGTTCCCGTAGTGCGAACTAAAATGTTAATACTAACTCCGAGTTCGTAGAGTGCGAGTTGGAATGTGAACATCATTTCCAAGTTCCCGGAGCGCGAACCGTGTTACAAGCATCGATAACTCTCGAGTTCCCGAAGTGCGAACCAGATTATCGATCTCAAGTTATCTTAAGTCCCCAGAATGTGGACATGTGTTCAAAGTTTGCAATAAACGCACTCAACCACCAAAACGCAAATGTTATTCCCCGAGACTAGGGGGCAGAAAAAGCTAAGTGTTAATCGCTAACCAAAGCGATACAATGTCCGAAGTTCGGTTATTCATCGATCACAACTTGCGACCAAGATTCTCAGACTTGACGAATAAGAACGAACTCCATTTAACGGCAAAAACACCACAAGTGCACCGGACCGAGAACAAGACATTGCAAGTACTTAAGCACAAATAGAACAAGAGTTGAAACAAAGAAACTAAATTTTATTTCAACTAACTTGAAACAAGAACTTACACGCAAATAAGTTCTTCCAAAAAAGAATGCCTACTAGCAGGGGCCGAACCTGCATCTATACACGACCTACTGACAAAAAACAAAGACAAGTACCTATCTACCAAAACATCTACTTGAGAAGCCGATTTATTTCTTCTTTTTCGTCCTTCTTACTAGTGGTACATCATTAGTGTCGCTAGGGACAGAAATTCTTCGTTTTGAATGTCTCCTCTCCGGCGGTGGCTCTTCGGCTGGAGGCATGATGTCAATATCCTTCTCGGAGCTTGAATCTACATGGAGGCTTCCCGCTGGAGAAGTAGGGGGGACTGGATCCGTGACGAAAGACGGGGTAGTGCCACCCGATGACACTACCCTAGCAGGTGCTGGACTCTGCGCCGCCGTACTACCACTAACATTACCACTATGCCCCGCAGCCTCTATTTCAGCACTGATTTCGGCCAAAATTTCCTCATCACGAGTCGCACGGGCTTGGCTGGGGGCATCCACGGTCTGCATCGAAGAACTTGAGGTCAGCGGGAGGCCACTAACGATGATAAATGGCAAGTCAGAGAAAGAACCACCCTACTCACCGAGCTGCTCGCTCACCATTTGTTCGTCGACAGATAAGGATCTCCACTGCGTCGCCTCAGTTGATACCGCAGTTACAACAGTAGTCTCGGTGGCGATGGCCTTATCTCCTTTGCTTGATTCTTGAGACGCGATAGTCGGCGCAACTCCAGTCACTAGGCAAAAAAATGAAGTTATTAGTAACTACTGCAAAACAAACACTCTATTTAGAAAATGCTTGAGATAACTTCGGAATACCTTCCCCAGTTTGGCTCGCAGACGGCCGAACGGCCTCGGAAGTAAGCTCATGAATAGGAGACAAGCGCGGTTGTTCCGGGTCGTAAGCAGGAACAGGTGGCAAACCGACCGCAGATACAGGCACTGAAGAAGATGGTGTGGTGACTTCAGTGATAACAGAATGGTGCTCAACCCTGATCCCTCTCCGACTTCCAGGGAACGACCACCGATCATCTCCTTCTCATAAGCAATGATAGCGTCATGAAGGACCTTCTTCTCATCGTCTGTGAGCAGCCGGTTTTCAAGTTCGAATCGATCGACCGCTTCACCTGGATGCGCTTCCTCTTCCTCCTCAACCAATCGGTCCCAAGCGCTACGAAGGTGAACCGGATAATCTTGAAGCCAGGCCAAGTTTCTGTGTTTTAACATATTGGCGTTGTAAGTTACGAGCAAATCTTCGATATCGGCCTCTAGCCTGGCCTCTGCCTGCTGAACCTTCTCCTCCACCTCTGCTTCGACCGCCTGAACTTTGGCCACGGGCACATCTCTTTCAGTGCGAAGCACTACGGCTTGCTCGCAGGCTTCTTGCGCTGTGTTAAGCGCATCATCTCTATCTTTAATAATTTCGGCAAATTTAGCCTTGAGCTCATTAAGTTCTTTTAACGCCGCATCCCGCTCAGCAGTGACGACAGTGTTCCGGTGGCCCATGTCTTCCACCGTAACATAGTGCTCCTTTTTCATTCTATCCATGGCTGCTTGAGCTTCATCGGCCTTTGTAAGAGCCTCCATCTCTGATTTTCGAGACGATTCAGCCTCGGTATTCAGCACTTGTATGATGCGATCTTTTTGAGCCAGCTCGGTTTGAAGCTTTTCAATGGTAGCCGCTCGTTCGAAGGCCAGCGCCGATGCCTTGTCGGCCGCCCTATACCACGCCTTGTATTGGGCGTAAAAGTCATGCACATAGTCGAGCGCCAACCGCTCGGCCTCCGGCGGGATTCTTTTCAGGTTCGGGGGAAAGATGTAGTTATCGAAGCAAATATTCGGGAACTCCCTCTTTAATTGCGCGAGTCTAATTGCCCCTTCCCCCGAGATTTCAATAGGAGGCTGCTCCGCGGCTATCAGGGTCATCGCCTCAGATCGGGAAGATTAAGAAACCGACGTATATCGGGAAGACTCGGAAGGATGAGGGACATGAGCAGGAGGTTGTACGGGATCTCTGGAAGGAGGAGGGGTACGCGATCGCGATCGACGCTTATAGCCTCTGTCTGTGTCATATCTCTCGTGACTAGAATACCCAGAGCGTCCCTGGTCATAATGCCCAGAGCGCCCTAGGTCATAACCTCTATCCCCTTCTCGTCTGCGCGAATCGTAATATGAAGGCTTGCGGGCATGTCGAAGACTCCCAAGCATTGAACCTCGCTTAGACATAATATCTGCGAAGCAAAATAAAATAGAATTAATCACCTTTCAAAACAGGTAGTTTACAGTCAAAGGCTATGCAGTGTCGTGAAATGTGTATGAATATGCATTCGCCCCAACCAACCAGAAGTGTCGACCTCGCTAGTAGTAAGAGGCTCGTTCAGTTCTAGAGTACGATGGAATTCCTCCAACCCGGCATCATGTTGAAAAGACACATCGTCCGAGATTGGAAGATCGGCAAGCCCTTCAGAAAGATTTTCAGTTCTCGGAGGAGACATCTCCGAGATTCTAACTCCGGGAGCGGAACGGGCCGTGACAACCGATTTCCATCTCCCCTTCTCACTTGATTTAACCATGGCAACCTTGCCTTTTCTCTGCTCCGCGACATCCGAAACTGCGTCCGTAGGCCCGGTCAGCGGCTCATCATCGGTGTGGGTTCTTTCAGAGTCAGCTTCCTCAGCTGTAGTAACTTTGGGCTTCTTGTGCTTGACTCATTTTTTCGAGACGACCCTTAGTGCCACCTCAAAGCTTATGCTCTGCCCTTGTTCGATCAAACCGCAGGCCCGGAGATTCTTATCTGTCAATAGCACGTCGATATCCCTATCTCCACTCGGGACTTCTCGAAGCACTCGCACCATCTCCCTAAAGTGCTCGCCCTCAGGTCGCTGAATCGCCGCTGTGAAAAAGGATAAAATATAAGTTCCACTTCGGCTGCAATTGCCGTAGTAATTATTTATGAACTCAGCTATACTCACGTCTGAATAGCCATCGTCGGGCAAATCTAGGAGGACATCTGACATAAAACCATTCTGTCCTATAATAGCTCAACCTGGTCCAAGACCCAGTAACCACTTGGCAATTTCTCACCACTTCCAGGAATGTGAAGGAGGGATAATCACCCCAAGTTTTGAAATTGAACAAGTATCTGATCTCGATCGGGAGTGGCGGTCGATGGAGATATTCCATAAATGCAATGAACAAGCTATTGATCGACGCATACCCGTTCGGGTGCAGCTGAGATGGAGCGATCCTCAAAAACGACAACACTTCCCTTATGTACTCGTTGAACGGAGGAAGTGTCCCGGCCGCACACGCGTGGCGGTTAAATGCAGTATACCCTTCCGATGGGTTGTGCGGTCTATCATTCGGCCCCGGCAGTAACACATCGTCCAGTGACAGGCCGTGCCTCAAGCATATCCTTCCCAACATGTATTCAGAGATATTGGATGGAACGGAATCCGATGGATTTGCGATGAACGACGCATTAGGCAATTCATCCGGGGCTGGACCGACGATCTCAGGATCGATGTTCGGAACCTCTAGTCTCGAAGAGGCTGTACCTTGAATCTCCTGCTGCTGTGAACTTGACGGTTCCATAACTAGCTAACTCATGAGAAACCATCGTTAGACGACAAAGGACCCGTGCGTTCCCCAGTGTAAAGTGTATGAATGTGTGTGCCATGCATTACTTGAGTAAATGTCGCAGAATTAAAGTAAATATGCAAACGACAAAGCTACGGAGTCCAGCTATAATGACCGTCATCGCTGACCGTCATCACTAATCCGTTCCTATGATGGAAATTGATTCGGATAGAAGTTGTCATAGTTCCATCGACGAGCTTCGAAAGGCGGTTAAATATGCAGTTTAATATTCTAGTCCAAATATGCAAGAATGAAGCTCGTCGGAGTCATGCTTAGAAAAATTTCAAACTTTGATATCCATCATAGAGGATTCAAAACCATCGCAAGGACTTCGTTCGAACCCAACCGAACGTCGCTTCGTTCGAACCCATCCTGACGTCGCTTCGTTCGAACCCATCCTGACGTCGCTTCGAAACAATACCGTTAGATGCGCTTCGAACCGATAACCATGTGTCAAATTCGAATCGATCGATAGTGGATGACTTCGAACCGATCCTTGATTGACATGTTCGAACCGATATGAATCGATATCATCGAACCCATCAATCAGTGCGAACTGTGCGCCCCATAAGGGCATCCCCAAGGATCGATGTGAAATCCAAGAAAATGATGCCACCATCATCGATTCGAACTCGAGCCCACATATCGGTTCGAAGCCCTCCCAAATCAGATCTGGTTTTGCCAATCTCGAGGCTACGCAATCGATGAAGAAGGAATGGGATTTAAAATTACTTTGCCGCTTGGATTCGAGACTAATTACCTAGTTTGAATAATGGATTCGAGGAATTAGAGATTTGGATCTTGAATGGTTCACGCAACACAGTGTTTTTTCTCCTTTGGAGCTCCGAAACGATGCACTGCACAGTAAAAGCAAGCAAGAGTAAAAGTAAAAATGAATACAGTGAAACCCACTGCTATTTATATGGAGCCTAGGATGTGACCGGGCCGTTTCGTATCCCAGTCAACCCAACCGGTCACAACCGGTCAAGTACCAGATCGTTTCGAAGTTGACTTTCGAACCCATCTGCCTAAAGCCCTATCGATTCGAAGTTCACCTCATGCTTCAACGGTACGAAACGCACTACAGAGTGACAGGCTGCATAGATGCGAAACGAACTGTGGGCACATCGATTCGAAGACCTTGTTCACATCAACCACTTCTAATCCATCTATGGCCTATCGATACGACAGATGACTTCGTATCCATCTGCTTCCAATTCGAATCGACTCGAACAATTATTTCGTATCCATCCCCTCAAACCGGTTCGAATGTTAACTTCGAACCCATCATAGCACAAGCATACCGCGTCCATACAAATGTGGATTTCGAACCCATCGATGCTCGAATGCATCGATTCGAAATATTACACTCACGCGATACAGAATTCAATTCCTTCAACCTTTAATATCGATTCAGGAGAGGATCGATACGAAGGGACTTTTCTAAACAACCACCAAGCGTTGTCTCAACTTAGATTTCCCAAATCGATTCAGGAAAGAATCGATACGAAATTCAATAGCCAACCAAGATGGCAACGACTCGTGAACGCACGATGTTAACAAGGGTCAAATTAACATATGTGCATATATGTCGGACTAACATCCGATTTTAAACATTTACAGGGATCAAACACTCATCCTGTTACAAATGCAATAGCCAACTGCTAAGCGCTACTATACAGCAATGCAGCATACGAGTTTAAGCAAAAAAGAGAGCAATGATTGTTCAGAAAGAAACGGCGGCTATTCAAAGCATGTCATGTTCCCACAAGACGTACTTTGGGGGGTAAAATGTTATCTCGCTTTTTGGCAAAGCCGCGATACCAAAATATCGATCAGACACGGAGAACAGTTCGTCTGAGAGACCGGTCATACTTCGTTTCGCCATGGATATCATTGAATTTTATCCGAGTCCAGATTGAGCTACAATTGATAGGACACGGCAAGAAAGACCATAGGAGTCAGCATTTCAAATTTCAAGTCAATCCGAGTTCATATGCTCGAGTTATGGTCGATTCAATTTGAAGGGAAAAGACCAGGTTTCGAAACCATCACCAAACACTATTTCGAAACCATCACCTTCGAATCGGTTGAACTTGAAACCATCAGGGCGCCTCGGCTTTGACTCCACCACCTTCGACCCCATCACCTTCGACTCCCTCACCTTCGTATCCATCTTATTCGAAACCATCGTGTTCGAATCGATGTGCATCGTATCCATAGAGAAGCGACACGGTTCGTATCCGTCAGAGGAACATAAGTTCGAACCCATTACAGAGGCAGTGCTTCGAACCCATCGCTATGGCTTCGTTCGAACCCATCCTGTATAGCTCCATTCGAACCCACTGGGTCAACCAACCATGATGACGTGTCTTCCATCGGTTCAAATACGCCGAGATCTATGGAGTCGAAGCGGTCAACTCGGAGTGAAGACCGGATCGATTTGAAGTTTGCGCTCCACGTCACCACGAAGACGCGTGCCATGATGGATTCGAAACCATCGATTCGAAACCTTGGTTTCGAACCAAACAGCCGAGCAATAAACCCAATTTCGAACCCATCATATCTCCTAACCTACTGATCCAAATGCCATGAAATTTTCACAGAAGCTTGCATACATGTTGAAGAATGTCCACGCCAAATTTCACCTCGATCGGATGAATCCTAGATCGGTTCGAATGGAGTTCGAACCGATGCCAAAGTGGGCCCAAACTTCCTGAGACCGTGCGTGTGGGCCCCCTCACGTGCCAGAAGTGGTCTCCCGAGTTTTCAGCGAAATATCGGCAGCCCGCGCCTATAAATAGAGCCCCAGGGCCAACAGAAAAGGGATCTTCTGACTCTGAAGCGCCCGGACTCTGCCGGATCGAGATCTCCATCATTTAATATCATAAACTTGCTGTTAAATTCGAATTCCTTGTTGTAATTCACTGTTGATTGCTGCAACAACTTGTAATCATTGAAAGAATAGCAATAAAACACCAAAACACTTCACAGTGGACGTAGGCACGCCGAACCGCTATAAATCGATTGTCTACGCATTTTCTTTACTTTTAATTAGAGTTTTTGTTAGATAATATCTGTTTTGAACTTACATTCTTGACTATTATCTCTTCAACGAATCCCGAAGAGTGTTGTGCCCAATTTTGACGCAAACAATGTTGCCTTCAGGTATGTTGCCTTCGGATTTGTACCTTCGGGTTTGTTGCCCTTTAGTATCGCTTCCGATGTTGGTCGTTATGAGCCGCATGGGTGATATTGGGTTGCCCTTTAGTATCGCTTCCGATGTTGGTCGTTATGAGCCGCATGGGTGATATTGGGTTGCCCTTTAGTATCGCTTCCGATGTTGGTCGTTATGAGCCGCATGGGTGATATTGGGTTTGGAGTCTTCGGGCTCATGGATCCTTGTTTGTACAGTACTGAGCTCGAGCAAATTTTATGATGTTTCATTCATATGTATATTCCCTAGGTATCGCCCTTCGGTGTTGGTCTTTTTGAGCCGCATGTTGCGTAGCGTTTACCTTGCGGAACTTGTATACCTTATTGGTATTTGTTGTTTGCCTTTTAGCTTGATTTGGGATATTCTCATCCATTGTTTCTATATGTTGCCGATGGTATGAGGCTTGTTCTATATGATTCATCTTTTGTTAGATGATTGTGTTATCTCTTTTAGAGATATTTGTTATACCTTGTAACTTTGCAGGTTTATTATTGTTCAGTTTATCTAACTGATTTGTTTAGCTAGACTGACCCGTGTATTTTATACTTGGGTCAGACCGAGATGTTTCAGGTTAGATACATTTGGACTTAGCCTATTTTGCTTCCGCATGGACTACTTCGCTAGCTTCTTTTTGTCATAGCTTTTTGTGTAGTCCTATTTTGTTGTAACTCTGATATGTATTCTATTGACTCGTCTGTATATTGTGGTCTGCTATACCACTTGACATGTATTGTTTTGTAAACTCTGTTATGTATCGGTATATATGTATATGTTGATTTACTGTTCTGTGATGTATATTACATTTGAGTTGTCATATTCTGTTCTGATAGATCCTTCAACCACCTATGGTTTTGTTTTAAGTATTCATTGAGTATGTCGACCTGCTTGGTATGTTTATTGTCGATGTATTCAATAGATAGTTAGAGCAAGGCTATAGATGGTCGCTCCCAACCAGCCTTATTCTCCGTGTTAGTTGACAGCATTACCTTGTAGTGTCCTTGGCTAGCGTGGGTATAGAGGTGGGGCGTCACAGCGTGGTATCAAAGCTGAGTTTAGGACAAAATATGATAAACACAGAATAGATGCACATATTACGGTACATCAAAGTGTACAAGTGATACAAATCTTTGAATCATTGTGTCTCTTTATTCCATCAATGTTAGATAGAAATTGGGAATACGTCTAGGAATGCTTTTTATTCCGTAGTATTCCATATTGCAATATCTACCTTGTGAATAATCTTGTTCTTATCTTACCTTCAGCGTATGGCTGGAAGAGGCAGGGGACGACGTTCGGATGCTGGGCAATCCAGTGGCTCACATCCGGATGGCGTTTATATGTCTACTTATCAGTTTTTGGAGTTGTTAGGAGCACTCAGCCTCCAGTTCCTCCTCGAGTGTCTCCACCTCGCAAGTCTGCCTTTGCATGTCAGTGCAGTGATTTTGCTCATCTTCGAGGAAAGCCGGTTAAGGGCTCTGAATCCGTTCTTGAAGTCCAAGCTTGGTTTCGCACGTGCGAGCGTATCTTCTCTCGCATGGATCTTTCTGACCATGATAGAGTTCTTGTAACTTCTAGTTTATTAAAAGAGCGTGCTCTTGATTGGTATGAGCTTCTTATAGCCGAAATTGATGAGTCTACCCTTTCTTGGACTCAGTTTCGGGAGCGATTTGAACTCAAGTTCGTTCCTGAATCTGAAAAAGTTTTATTGACTCGTCGCTTCCTTGAGTTGAAGCAAGGGAAATCTTCTGTTTCTGTGTATGTTGCATCATTCGAGGCTTTATCTAAGTATGGTCTTGAATTTATTAGTACTTCTTATAAGAAGAATTTGAAGTTTTCTCTGGCCTTAAGAAATATCTTAAGAAGTCTTTGTTGCTCCAACTTAAACTTTCTTTTGAGGAGTTGGTTGATTCGGCACTTCATCTCGAGACCGTAGAGAAGGAGTGTGATAGTGATGTTGATGTTGAGGTTTCCAAGAACCCCAACAAGAGGTCATTTCCAATTCAGAAGTCCATGCCTTTTCCTTCTAAGAAGAAGAAGACTGGTGGTCCTAGATCTCAGCCTCAGTCTTCCGGAACACCTTTCGTTCGAAAGTGTTTCAATTGTGGTTCTCCGGATCATGTTATTCGAGCTTGTCCTAAGAATCTCTTCTGCCGTTATTGCAAGAATGAAGGTCACCATGTTTCAGCTTGCCCTACTGTTCCGGCTGGTGCCAAGTCTAGCAGGCTTTATGCTGCTAAGGCTCCTGAAGGTCCCTCTCAGCCCAAAGGTATGTCTCCATCTATTTTGGAAGGTTCTATTTTATTTCGTGACCATAATATTCGAGTTCTTTTTGATACGGGTGCTTCACATTCTTTCGTATCGAAGAAGCTCGTCGATGATTTATCTTTGGATGTTTCTTGTATGGTTACTTCTTTGAGGATTGCGAATCCTGTTGGGGGATCCGCGACCCTTAGAATGCTTTGTGATGATATTGAGATTGTTTTATGTTGCTTTTCTTTTCGTGCGAATCTGCACGTTATTTCTTGTCTGGGATTTGATATGATTTTGGGTATGGACTGCCTAGTGAGATATGATGCCAAGATTATTTGTTCGGAGAGAATTTTGTATATTCGACATCCGGATTCGCCTACTCAGCTATATCTTATTCTTCAGGATGTGGATAATTCCGAAATGGCTTTATATTCTCTTGACTCATGAGATGATGATGATATATCTCGTATTCCTATTGCTTGTGACTTTTCTGATATTTTTGAGTCTGTATCGGGTTTGCCACCCAAGCGGGCAATTGAGTTCCGCATTGATCTCATTCCAGGCGCGCAGCCAGTTAGTCGTCCTCCCACGAGGATGTCTACAAGGGAAAATGAGGAACTCAAGAAGCAGCTTTTAGTGCTTGAGCCCAAGCAATTGATTCAGTCCAGTTTTTCTCCGTGGGGATCCGCGGTCGTCTTTGTGAAGAAATCTGATGGAACTCTTAGGCTTTGCATTTATTATCGCATGCTTAACGAGTTGACCATTAGGAATAGGTATCCACTGCCTAGGATCGATGATATGTTCGATCTATTGAGTGGTGCTAAGGTCTTTTCTCAGCTTGACCTTGCCACGGGTTTTCATCAATTACGAGTCGCGGAGGATAGCATACCTCTTACCGCTTTCCGCACTCGATATGGTTCTTTTGAGTGGCTCGTTATGCCGTTCGGTTTGACGAACGCTCCTGCTTTCTTTGTTGATCTCATGAATCGGATATTCCGGGAATATCTCGATAAGTTCGTCCTTGTTTTCATTGATGATATCCTTGTTTATTCTAAGTCTGAAGCCGAGCATGCTAATCACTTGAGAATTGTCTTGAGTACCCTCCGTCGTCATCATCTTAGAGCCAAATTCTCCAAGTGCCACTTTTGGGAGAATAAGGTTAAGTTCTTAGGCCATGTTGTATCTTCCGATGGCATTTCTGTCGATCCCTCAAAGATCAAAGCCATCCAGAATTGGAAGAGGCCTGAGAATGTTCATGAGATTCGTAGTTTTCTTGGATTGGCGGGTTATTACCGTCGGTTCATTAAGGATTTTTCCCGTATTGTGCTTCCTCTCACTTGCCTTACTCGGAAAGGCATTCGTTTTATTTGGTCAGACAAGTGTGAAGCTTCCTTTCTGACATTGAAGGAACTTCTCACTAATGCTCCTATTCTTGTGGTTCCCGAAGGGAATCATGATCTTGTTGTCTACACCGATGCTTGTGGTAGTGATCTCGGTGCTGTTCTTATGCAGAAGGATCGGGTAGTAGCTTATGCTTCTAGGCAACTGCGTCCGAATGAAGTTCGCTATGCCACACATGATCTTGAGTTAGCCGCCGTTGTCTTTGCCTTGAAGATTTGGCGACACTATTTATTAGGCGAGCGCTTCATTCTCTATACCGATCATAAATCTTTGAAGTATTTGTTCACTCAGAAGGAACTCAATATGAGACAACAGCGTTGACTTGAGTTTCTTGCCTCCTATGACTTTGATATCCAGTATACCCCTGGTAAGGGAAATCGTGTTGCTGATGCGCTTAGTCGCAAACATTCGACTGTTATTTCTATGATGCTTGCCGAATGGGATGTTCGTGAGACTCTATCTTTTTGTGAAATTAGGGATCGAGGTTCATCTTCTGATTCTCCTATCTATTATTTAGTTTGGGAGCTCGACCTATTTTATTGGGTCGTATTGCCGATGCCCAACGGCGTGATCCTGATTTGTTGCATTTTATTCAGCTTTGTGAGTCTGAATCCTGTGATGAGGCGTTGCAAGATTTTAGCATTGATTCTCATGGGTGTCTTCGTAAGAAGAACCGTCTTTTTGTGCCTTCTGATTTTGCACTTAGGCATGACATTCTTGATGATTGTCACTGTTCTAAGTATACCATTCATCCTGGTAGTAGGAAGATGTATGCCGATACGCGTCGTCTTTATTATTGGGAAGGCATGAAGCGCGATGTGGCGAGTTATGTGAGCAATTGCATAACTTGTCAGCGTTTTAAGGCCGAGCATCAGCGTCCTTCTGGTCTTCTTCAGCCTTTTGAGATTCCATTGTGGAAATGGGATCAGATATCTATGGATTTCATTGACGGCCTACCTCGCTCGAGATCAGGCCATTCTAGCATTTGGGTTATTGTTGATCGCCTTACTAAGTCTTCTCATTTTGTCCCTATTAAGTCTAATAGAACTGCTTCGCATTTGGCTAAGTTATATGTCAAGGAAATCGTGAGACTTCACGGTGTTCCTAGTTCTATTGTGAGTGACCGTGATCCTTTATTCACGAGTCATTTTTGGAAGAGTCTTCAGCAAGCTTTGGGGACAAAGCTTAATTTTAGTACAGCTTATCATCCACAGTCTGACGGACAGACTGAACGGGTGAATCGTATCTTGGAAGATCTTCTCCATATTTTTGATTTTAGTGGAAGTTGGGAGGATCACTTACCTCTTGTGGAGTTCTCCTACAACAATAGTTTTCAATCTAGTATCGTATGGCTCCTTTCGAAGCCTTATACGGAAGGCCATGTCGATCACCTACTTGTTGGTTAGAATTTGGAGAGAAGCTTATTCTTGGTCCAGATTTTGTTCGTGATTCTTCCGAGAAGATTGATCTTATCCGGTTGAGAATGAAAGAGGCACAGAGTCGCCAGAAATCCTACGCGGACAACCGTAGGAAGCCTCTCGAGTTCTCGGTTGGCGATCTTGTTTTTATTCGTGTTTCTCCTTTGAAGGGGGTTATGCATTTCAGTACGACTGGGAAATTGACTCCTCTTTATATAGGACCATTTTCTATTACTGAACGTATTGGCCCTGTGGCTTATAGAGTTTCACTTCCAGCTCATTTATCTGGTATTCATGACATGTTTCACGTCTCGCAACTTCGAAAGTGTCTTCGGGAGTCGGATTCTGTTATTGCTTCACCTGATTTGCAAGAGCTTGAGATCTCGCCGGACTTATCTATTGTGCAGCAGCCTATTCGCGTACTTGACACGGAAGTGCGACACCTTCGGAACAAGGACGTGCCGTTCGTTAAGGTTCAATGGTCCGCTAATCCCAATGACTGTACTTGGGAAACCAGAGAATTTATTGAGCGATCTTATCCGGATTTTCTTTCTTTGCTTTGAAACGGTGAGTATGTCCTTTCATCTCAAGCTTATTTCCTTTTCTTTTGAATGTTGTATGTATGTAATTGTTACAAATATCGTCTCTAGCAATTGCGGGGACGCAATTTTGTAAGGGGGGAGATCTGTAACAACCTGCATATTTAACGATTATATATTTAAATGTTTTATTTAAATATAACGTCGTTAGTTGGATTTTTGGGTCTGAAATGTTACTTTCTGCAAATGGCCGAATTGGAACTCGAAACTACCTCCATTGGTTCCAAAATGGCGTTTGCGATCTTTTTGAGTATAATCTTTGATATGTTTGGAGTTTGTGAAATTTTGACCCTTTTTCTATTGGGTTTTGGGTTTGGGTTCAGCCCACTAGCTTAATTAATACTCTAACTCAGCCCTTCTCTTCATTCATCTTCCTTTCATTTTCATTTCTTAAGCTAAAACTGAAAATGTTGGAAGGGAAAGAGAAATAGAAATTGCAAGCCCTAGTTTCAACTTCCAACTTGATTCTTGCTCCAAAATCAAAGAGAAGCCATTGGTAAGCTCTTCTTCATCTTCTCCAACTCTTCTCCACTTCAATTTCAGAAAATTTCCTAAACCTAAATTGGGAAATATGTGTTTTACTCTTAGATTGAAGCTTGTTGGGTTGAAGTAGTGTTTGGTTGGTCTTCTCCTTGTTATTGAGCTCTTTCTTCTTTGTTTTGGGTAAAAGGTGAGTTTTGAACTCACATCTACTTCTCTTGATTTCATTGATGTTGGGTATGAATTCCTAACACTTGTTCATATGCACTTGCTTTTGGTTTGGATTGAATTGGTGAATATCCAAATTTTTAGTGTTTGGGTTCAATTCTTTAAAGATCCTAACTTTGATATTTGAACATGTTTTTGGTAGCGAATCAGAGAGCTAATGGAGCTGGGTTATCTATTGGCTAAGGCTCCTTAACTCCATTGCTCGAACGGTCGCGTTTCGGAAGAAATTGCAATTCATTGAAAAAGGGCAGGAACTGCAGAAATATGCAGTTCGGCCGACCGAGCCCTGTAGCCGGTCGACCGAGCCCTGTAGCCGGTCGACCGACCTGCTACCCCGAGCCATGTTTTATTTTCTGCATCTGGCCAGCCGACCGAGCCCTGCAACCGGTCGACCACCCTGCTCCTATTTTGCTGTTTTGCCTATTTTTGCACATTTTGATTTGTTTTCCAAATTTTATCGATTCAAGTTGCTTTTTAGTAGTTGTTATTGCATCTTTGACTTTGATAACTTATTCTTGACTTCATTTTCGGTTTTTATAAATAATCTCTCTAAATCGTATTAAAAGCTCCCTTCTCCAAATTATAAATTCTATTTATGATGAACACACACAATTTCGCTCTTCGAGCGAAGTGGAAGGAAGATTAAATGGTTAGGTAAAACACGGACCATGAATCTGTGCGTTTATCTTCCCGATTAGTCCCCGACCTATTCGATTGATCGTTTTAACCTTCGGGTTTGGTTTATCGATGACATGAGGTGAACTTTGTACTGCTTTGAGTGTGAAAGTGATTGACGGATAATAAATCGCTTAGTGCAAACGAGTGGTTATGGGACATACGTTAACACTTTTCGGATTCCTTTTCGAGAGTTGTGACACATTCCGCCAGTTAGTGGTGTCCAGTACTGGGTCTTTAACCTTCACCACTACGGTTTGTTGCCTTCGTGTATGTTGCCTTCGGGTTTGTACCTTCGGGTTTGTGCCTTCGGGTTTGTTGCCCTTTAGTATCGCTTCCGATGTTGGTCGTTATGAGCCGCATGGGTGATATTGGGTTGCCCTTTAGTATCGCATCCGATGTTGGTCGTTATGAGCCGCATGGGTGATATCGGGTTTGGAGTCTTCGGGCTCATGGATCCTTATTTGTACAGTACTGAGCTCGAGCAAATTTTATGATGTTTCATTCATATGTATATTCCCTAGGTATCGCCCTTCGGTGTTGGTCTTTTTGAGCCGCATGTTGCGTAGCGTTTACCTTGCGGAACTTGTATACCTTATTGGTATTTGTTATTTGCCTTTTGGCTTGATTTGGGATATTCTCATCCTTTGTTTCTATATGTTGCCGATGATATGAGGCTTGTTCTATATGATTCGTCTTTTGTTAGATGATTGTGTTATCTCTTTTAGAGATATTTGTTATACCTTGTAACTTTGCAGGTTTATTATTGTTCAGTTTATCTAACTGATTTGTTTAGCTAGACTGACCCGTGTATTTTATACTCGGGTCAGACCGAGATGTTTCAGGTTAGGTACATTTGGACTTAGCCTATTTTGCTTCCGCATGGACTACTTCTCTAGCTTCTTTTTGTCATAGCTTTTTGTGTAGTCCTATTTTGTTGCAACTCTGATATGTATTCTATTGACTCGTCTGTATATTGTGTTCTGATATACCACTTGACATGTATTGTTTTGTAAACTCTGTTATGTATCGGTATATATGTATATGTTGATTTACTGTCCTGTGATGTATATTACATTTGAGTTGTCATATTCTGTTCTGATAGATCCTTCAACCACCTATGGTTTTGTTTTAAGTATTCATTGAGTATGTCGACCTGCTTGGTATGTTTATTGTCGATGTATTCAATAGATAGTTAGAGCAAGGCTATAGATGGTCGCTCCCAACCAGCCTTATTCTCCGTGTTAGTTGACGGCATTACCTTGTAGTGTCCTTGGCTAGCGTAGGTATAGAGGTGGGGTGTCACAGCGTGGTATCAAAGCTGAGTTCAGGACAAAATATGATAAACACAGAATAGATGCACATATTACAGTACATCAAAGTGTATAAGTGATACAAATCTTTGAATCATTGTGTCTCTTTATTCCATCAATGTTAGATAGAAATTGGGAATACATCCAGGAATGCTTTTTATTCCGTAGTATTCCATATTGCAATATCTACCTTGTGAATAATCTTGTTCTTATCTTACCTTCAGCGTATGGCTGGAAGAGGCAGGGGACGACGTTCGGATGCTGGGCAATCCAGTGGCTCACATCCGGATGGCGTTTATATGTCTACTGATCAGTTTTTGGATTTGTTTAGGAACACTCAGCCTCCAGTTCCTCCTCGAGTGTCTCCACCTCGCAAGTCTGCCTTTGCACGTCAGTGTAGTGATTTTTCTCATCTTTGAGGAAAGCCGTTTAAGGGCACTGAATCCGATCTTGAAGTCCAAGCTTGGTTTCGCACGTTCGAGCGTATCTTCTCTCGCATGGATCTTTCTGACCATGATAGAGTTCTTGTAACTTCTAGTTTATTACAAGAGCGTGCTCTTGATTGGTATGAGCTTCTTATAGCCGAAATTGATGAGTCTACTCTTTCTTGGACTCAGTTTCGGGAGCGATTTGAACTCAAGTTCGTTCCTGAATCTGAAAAAGTTTTATTGACCCGTCGCTTCCTTGAGTTGAAGCAAGGGAAATCTTCTGTTTCTGAGTATGTTGCATCATTCGAGGCTTTATCTAAGTATGGTCTTGAATTTATTAGTACTTCTTATAAGAAGAATTTGAAGTTTGTCTCTGGCCTTAAGAAATATCTTAAGAAGTCTTTGTTGCTCCAACTTAAACTTTCTTTTGAGGTGTTGGTTGATTCGGCACTTCATCTCGAGACCGTCGAGAAGGAGTGTGATAGTGATGTTGATGTTGAGGTTTCCAAGAACCCCAACAAGAGGTCGTTTCCAATTCAGAAGTCCAGGCCTTTTCCTTCTAAGAAGAAGAAGACTGGTGGTCCTAGATCTCAGCCTTAGTCTTCCGGAACACCTTTCGTTCGAAAGTGTTTCAATTGTGGTTCTCCGGATCATGTTATTCGAGCTTGTCCTAAGCCTCTCTTCTGCCATTATTGCAAGAAGGAATTTCATCATGTTTCAGCTTGCCCTACTGTTCCGGCTGGTGCCAAGTCTAGCAGGCTTTATGCTGCTAAGGCTTCTGAAGGTCCCTCTCAGCCCAAAGTTATGTCTCCATCTATTTTGGAAGGTTCTATTTTATTTCGTGACCATAGTATTCGAGTTCTTTTCGATACGGGTGCTTCACATTCTTTCATATCGAAGAAGCTTGTCGATGATTTATCTTTGGATGTTTCTTGTATGGTTACTTCTTTGAGGATTGCGAATCCTATTGGGGGATTCGCGACCTTTAGTATGCTTTGTGATGATATTGAGATTGTTTTATGTGGACTTTCTTTTCGTGCGAATCCGCACGTTATTTCTTGTTTGGGATTTGATATGATTTTGGGTATGGACTGGCTAGTGAGATATGATGCCAGGATTATTTGTTCGGAGAGAATTTTGTATCTTCGACATCCGGATTCGCCTACTCAGCTATCTCTTATTCTTCAGGATGTGGATAATTCCGAAATGGCTTTATATTCTCTTGACTCACGAGATGATGATGATATATCTCATATTCCTATTGCTTGTGACTTTTCTGATGTTTTTGAGCCTGTATCGGGTTTGCCACCCAAGCGGGCAACTGAGTTCCGCATTGATCTCATTCCAGGCGTGCAGCCAGTTAGTCGTCCTCCCAGTTGGAATTTATCTTATCGATTTTATTTTCTACCGAGACCATAACCAAACATATGGACTTGATCAATCAGACGTCTAGTTGCCTGATTTGGGCAACATTTTGCTTAGCACAATTATGGTCAAATTGATTCGGAAGCAATTGGACGAGCGATAGAGGCTAGGGATTTATGCCAAGCGACAACCCAGTCCTATAGGCTCTTCGATACACCCCAAATAACATGTCCAAATACCCAAGATAGGATCTTTAAAGATTTAACTTCAAGACCCTAAAATTTGAAAAATTCACTAAATCAATTCAAATCAAAAGAAAATAAACATAATAGATGTTAGGAATTCATACCTAACAACAATGAAAGTTATAGACATAGATGTGAGTTCAAAAACTTACCTTTAAACTAAAAAACAACAAATGAGTAGCTTTAAGACAAGGCAAGATCAACCACTCTTCAATTTCAACTCAAGAAGCTTCAATCTAAGCTCATAAGGAAATATTTCCTAAGTTAGGGTTTAGAAATATCTAAAAATTGAAGGGAGATTGACATGGAGAAGATGAAGAGGATGCTTACCTCGGCTTCTCCTTGGTTTTGGAGCTAGAACTTGAATTTCCTAAGAGAACTGGGGCTTAGGAATTTTATTTTATTTTCTCCTCCCCTATTTTTACTTTAGCTTCAAAGTGTTAGGAAATGAAAATGAATGAAGAGGAGAGGGGGTGGAGTTAGTTTATTATATTTGGTTAATGGGTTGAGACCCAAACCCAAAGCCCAATAAAGAAATTGTGAAATTCTACTCAACTCCAAACATATCGATGTTTATACTCAAAAAGGTCGCAAATGCCATTTTGGACTCAATGGAAGTGGTCTCGAATCCTAATTTGAATGTTTGCAAAAAGTAGCATTTCTAACTTTAATCCGACTAATGATGCTATATTTAAATAAAATACTTAAATATACAATCGTAAAATATGCGGGTTGTTACAGATACTATCTATTATTAGCTTCTTATGTACATTCACCATGTAATTCTGATTGTTAAGATTACTTAACCTTACCAACTTGGTTAAGGAGTTTACAACTTCAACATTAAGGAAGGAAGTCCAAATTCCAACGCCAATATTTCCAGAGATAGAAGATGAGTGTAAACATTTGGGGATAGGTATATTGGAGCAACTCCAACATGAGACAAGTATGAGATTAGGAACTCGGGAAAAGGAAGAAATCCACCATGCCCTATGTGGATGGATGTGTAAGCAAAGTACCCTTCAAGAGGGCTGTCAATGGTATCAATTGATTGAGGAGGGATGGCTTCGATCCCAGTAATACCAAAGTCTTTAAGAATAGCGTTTACCTCATTCCGAGTCTCGATGGAAGAATCCTTAGCAATGGCTTCAACTTTGGAAGAGCTTATGATTCTACTAGGTGAAAAAGTTTTGTTAAATCTCTTGTTAATTTATGAGTTTAGAAAGCACACAAGAATTAAACAAGTAAATTTGCTTAGATAGCTCAAGAGTAAAAACTTACATAAAATCTTAAAATAGTGAAAATACTGAGTAGTTTGAGCTTTTAACAGTGTCGAAAGGTCAGCGATTCAAGCTTTGGACAATGTCAAAAGGTTAACAATTTAAACTTTCGACAATGTCAGGAAGAAAACAGCCGCAACCTTCACTATCATACCTCAACATTATTAAAAAGAATATGATAATATAAATTCCTTGAGCTATTGACAAAGTCGAAAGGAAGAGATGAAACATTGACCCATTCATCAGCTTTTGACAATGTCGAAAGCTCTATGGAAACCTGGACACACTTCAAATGTAACATAAAGCAAAGCAGAAGGACCTTTTGACATGGTCGTAATCGATAATTCAAAATTCCAAGGTAAAAACACTAATGTTGATGACGTTTTCGAAAGGTCTGGTCAAAATGGTCAAAACATGTCCAACCCATTGAAGTCGAAAGGCTTCAGTTTCAACCCACATGTCCTTTGAACGTTTCGACAGAGATGGGCAGAGAAAACTCTAAGGTTAAAGAATTTCAACCTTGCCGAAAGCTAATAGTCAAAAGGTTTGAAACGCTTCAACCTTGTCGAGAGCTCGTTGTCAAAGAGTTGGATTCACTCCATTAAATTACCTATCCTTTCGAAAACATTTGTAAAGTTGGCATCACAATACCTTTTGACCCCACTGAAAGATGCAAAGAAGATAAATCTATTATTGCCACCTCAACCTCTTTCGATGGGGTAGAAGGTTATTTCTTGCCACTAAATTCACACGAGAGGGTTCCAGGTAATCATATCGGGTTTTACCAACCCAAAACCCTATTATAAATACATTTTTCATATTTTTCTTGAGGAACACGAAAGTCAAACCTATTAACAAAATGGATTTAAACTAAAATCGCTTCAGCTCGATTTCAAGAGGAGTGTAAAGATTTTCGAAAGTTCGAAAACCCAAGTTAAAAACAAAAAGAAAAAATCAAAATTTTTAAAATAAGAACTGCGCTCGTGTAGGGAATTTTTATTAACAATCACTATCGACTTCCAAAATCCAAATGAGATGTGAGTTTTGTTAGTTTAGAAAATTGAGTTAAGACTAAAAATTATTAGCAAACTAAACCAAAATTGAGTTTTAATTTTGAAATCTAGAAAATTGAAATTCGATTAGGGTATGAATGCAAAAACTAAGAAAAATAAACAAAGATTAATCCAAACTCACAATTGGAATTCGAGAATTACCTTTGTTTCTAGAAAGCAAAATTTAGGAGATTTTTGAGGATTCTTTTACTTTTGCTTAGAAAATTTTAATTGCAGGTAAAAGAAGAGGAAGGAGGAGATGCATAACATATAAGAAAAGTCACCCAAATTCTCGGCCGTTGGATGAGATTTAAATGAATGGCCTGGATCTACGTGGGAAGGCCAAGAGGTGGGAAGTTTTTTTAGCTTTCGATGATGATGATTTGGACAGTCAAGAGCATCCCTTCTAATGGAGGGCAAATGTTACTCCAAAAATCCACCTTTCAACTGATTCGAAAGTTCCTTCAACAAAGACTAGGAAAGAGGAGTTTAGACCAAACCTTTCGAAGGAGTCAAAGGGAAGCATCCAGCATAGTTTAACAGCCTCAAACCTTTCGAAGGGGTTGGAAGATTCCATCTCACAGCATCCATGAAGTTCCTACCTTTTGAAGAAGATGAGGAAGTAAAAGAAAGTGTTAGCAATCACATCGTGACCTTTTTGAAAGAATGGCAAGCCTTTCAGACCGATTAAAACTCATCAGGATACCTCTCGACAAAGTTGAAAGGTTCTATAAAGAAGGCAACACTCAAAAGTGAGCAAAGAATGAAAGACAACATTTCAAAAACAACGAAGGGAAGCACAACTCTTGACAACGTTCAAATGAAGAACAACCTTCCGGCAAGGTTGAAGGGTTCACAAAAATCAAGTGAAAAGCAACCTTCCGACAAGGTCGAAGGGTTCACAACAAAATATAGAAAGCAAACCCTTTGACAAAGTCGATAGGTTCATGAAGGCATAAAGAAAAGCAAACCTTTCGACAATGTCGAAAGGTCCATAATGGCATATGAGGAGCAAACCTTTCGACAAAGTCGAATGGTTAACAACTGCATATTAAAGGGAAACCTTCCATCCTGCTTGAGAGCATGGAGTTGGAAGGGGGGCCGCCTGCATCTATAAATAAGACCTGAGGGGTCATGTTTTGAGGATCTGATTTTTCTCATTCTAATCTTGCATCTTCTTAGTTAAAGCATTGTTACCCTAATTGGGTGATTTGGTAATTTAATAAAAATAGAGTTTTTCTTGGATAAAGTGGGAAGTCTTGAGTTTTGTTAATTACTTTGTTGATTTACTAAAATCTTTATTGGATTAACCATATTTATCCAGTTTTTACATCATCGAAAGTTTCTTATAGACAAGGACGACAACACTTCTGACTCTAACATCTAATGCAACCTTCCAAAGCCATTAGCTTTGTGGTCTAAACCCTTCGACAAGGTCGATAGTTCTATATGCTCCAACAATACTTATAACCTTTCGAAGCTATAAACCAAGTGATCTATCCTTTCAATAAGGTCGAAACCTACTTCATATAAATGATCTAACCTTTCGACAAGGTCGAAACCTACGTCATATAAGTGATTTGACCTTTTCATGTTAACCAAAGTATATCATTCCCTACTTAAACCCAAGGAAAGCTATAACCTTAGCCTTCAAAAAGATTGAAGCCTACCATTTAAGGACTTAACCTAGGGAATCTTCACCTAATCGAAAGGGAAACCTTTGTAAGAGACATTATACTAGCTCAATAAGGTTAGAAAGTTGTTCAATTCAAAGACTGAACCTTTCGACGACGTCGAAAGGTCTGATTTAAGGAATATTCATAAATAAAACCAAATTTCAAGGCAGCTCCTAAGGGAATCATGCCTATTTTTCTCCAAAAGACTATCCATCCTTCTTAGCATAACTTTGGAGTGTTGACGAGAAATCTTGTTATCAATAGGGATACCTAAACACTAGGACGATACATTCGGATACAATGTTTTAGACAGTAAAATGGCTTTAGAAATAATATTTAGTAAGTGTACAATATTTCTGAAAAGAAGATAGAATTTTGAAACATAACAAAAAGTATTAGTCATGAAAACGTTATGACTAGTTGGGTTTATGATAAGAAAACAACTATTATTGAATATGTACTAGAGTTTATTGTGAATAATTTTACTAAAGGCCTTTACAATGTCCATTTTCACTAAACCCAACAATATAATTAATGAATTTTATGTAATGTCATTTTCATTTTTGTATGAGGTTGTTGTACTATTTACAATAAAAGGAAACAAATTGCTTGTGATTATCAATTATATGTTAAACAATCAATTCAGTTAAACGTAAAATTTAGGGAAAATCAATTTAGATAAATTTATATGGTTTGATTGATTCCAAGTCCCACTTATAAGTTTCTGTCAAAGGCTTCACCTGAGCAACGTTACTTTTTGAGCTTAGCATCCGATCATTAGTCATCTAATGGTGTCATTGTGTCCATTTTGACTTTGATGGTGTCACTTAATGTGTTTTAAACTTTTAGAAACATTAGCCGTCGACAAAATGTCCATAATCACTACAAGGGGAAAGCCATTTTCCGATGGCAGAAAACCGTCGTCGGCCGTCGAAAGCCGTCGGTAGCCGTCGGAAATTAAGGCGTCCGGGAGCAGTGTTTCTGACGACTTCCGAAAAATCTCGCCGTTCGTATTTCCGACAGTTTCCGATGGATTCCGCCTGTTGTCGGAATGCGTTGGAAAAAATGACCCGAAAGGCGTCGGACGCCGTTGGGAGCCGTCGGAAATCTAAAACCTGAAAGCCGTCGGAAATCTGCTGAATTTTTTTTATATTTCTACTGCAATACAGCCTTCCATCCACATTTCCCATACAAACACTATTCCACCAATACTGTAGAATCCAATATATAATATTCCAACCAAATATCAAAAACCAAACTATACACAAATCACCAAACAAAAAAATATGTAAAATTAAGTCAATACACATAATCATCACCCAAACTAATGTACACTACATAATAATATCCATAACACCAAATGTTCTATTAATACACACATCCACAACATCCCCAACATCCACATAATTTTAAGTGTATCATAACATAGTACAGAAAACCAACAAGTACCTCTACCATCTACCAAATCGTACAAAACAAAAAAACTTACCGACCAAAGCAATCAATCAATCACCTTCAGAACCTGAGCCAGTAGAGGAAGGAAAGCGGCCACCATATTGCTGCATGTACTCTGTGATATGCTGGTCTAGCAACTGTTTAGTCTCTATGGCCCGCCGACGGTTCTTCTCCTCCAGCTGCGCCACTCTAGCCCGCAAATCTTCGATCTCTGCTAGATCGATCTGAGCTCTAGTCTGCATACCCCGTCTCTGACTTCTGGCCTGTAATAAGTATTTAATTTAGCTATGTGATCTCTGTAAGTGTATGTGCAGGTATGTGAATGATTATCAGTGTGATAATGTTATTTAATTTAGTTTATGATGTTTATGTATGTGTATGCGCATGTTGATAACATCTTAGATTGTGGTAACACCAAATAACTATAGTGACAAGATTGTTGATTTATATTTTGAATTACTATAACTTTGGAATATTTTAGCATAAGTGAAGTAACTATAGGGAAGGATGAGAGCAATAAATTTGAAATTACTCCTTGATTGCCAATATATTATTTACTTACCACTTGATTACCAAATCCATATCGTCTGCCATGCTCTGATGGATCCATAACTGACTCAAAATTAACATCCTCCATATCCGTCGTCAGCTGATCTTGACCCGTATTAGCAAGGAGTTTTTGGAGCTGCTCCATAAACTTTTCCTGCATTAATACTTTGATATCATCATATCTTTTTCATTATATTTTAACAAGTAGAACAATTACTAATACTGCATAAATGAAATATGCTTACATGGCTCTTACTGGATTTATCATCGTGCCATGTATACGGGACTATCCCGTCCGAATTTACATGCTCGAAAGCATGCGTACGAGTAACGTCCATATAGCCCACGGGACCATGCGCCTCAGCTTCCTGAAACAGATTTTTACATACAATTATTGTACATTTAAAATTATATAGCACAAACTATTTACAATTTGCATTCAGTAAATTTACCAACTCCTACCGATACTGCTGAAATGACTTCGACCCTCCGCGATGAGTGATGGGATTTTTATTTATGTTTGCAAAGTTTCTTTCCGACTCTGCCTGTACATTCAAAAGTTGATACATTATTTATCGATCATGTATTTTTTGATATTTACTACCAGTAATATAATTTTAAAAAATTAGTATACTTGCCTTCGCTATATCAGTTTCCCAGTATCCAACCATGCTTGCCATGCGCTCTCCCCATCCAACGTGTTTTCTTACCTGATTTCTTGATTTCGAATATCGAGTCCCTATAGTTTTTACTCATCTTCTTCATCCAATATTCTCATGCCAACTGCATATCGTCTGTCTGAATGTCAATCTCAGCCTGTGTTTCACGATAAAAAGCAAAAAGAATATTATACTGTAAACAATAAACATTAAAAATAAATGACAAAAATGAACTAAAAATGAAAAACAGAAAAATATACTTGCTAGAACATCTTGCCAAATACACTCTACTATGTGGGGAGGGATGTTATCCCACTTCGTCCAACAAGCACTCATCCTACTCCGGTAAGAATCTCTAGAAACATCCAACACAACCTTTAAGGGAAGTAGGTCGAACCCCCTATTTTTATATATGATACAGATAAGTACTTACATGTATTAAAAAAATAAGACGCTGAATAGAATTTAATCCTTACCCCTCTGCCCTAGGTACTAAAGAAACGACAGGACGCTGTAATGCTTATGATAGACCACCGCCATCGCCTCCTGAAGATTGGTAAGAGCTCCTACCTCTAGATGACATTACGATAAACCTGTGTTATATGTATATCATTTCAAAAGAGAATATTAACATGATAATGAAATGTATTTCATACGTAAATGAATACGTCAATGGTATAAATTGCTAAATTAATGATTGAAATGGAAATAGAAATCGAAATGTGTTATACCTGATTCATAATGGGTTTCATGTTCCAACGATAAGCAGATTACATTGCATTTTTAATAATAATTGCTAAATAAATGATAAATGGAAATGACATAAAACATGTAAACAATGGTAAACGTACAGATTTGGTTTCATAGTTACATCAATTTCATAATACATCAAGAATTCAACATAGATACATCAACTGCAAAAAAATCAGATTCGGATTTTTATCGATCATCGTCATCTTCTGATTCAGATTCGGTCTCGTTTTCTATGATATTTTCCTCTGCACTGTCAAACGCTTCTACCAAAACATTTGATTCAACGATCAAAGGACCAAAATCTGTATGATCGTCTGTAATTATTATTTCGTTATTTTCCTCTAGATCTGCCTGATAAGCTTGTTCATTTGGAATATTCTTTCCATTGAATGTAAATCTGGCCTTTATTTTAAAAACTGCTAACCAATCTGCTTTATCTCTTTTCAGAGACGGATAAGAAGCATAATACACTTGCAATGCCTGTTTGGCTAGTACAAAAGGATCATACTTGTGATAGTGCGATGTATGCTTTATTTCGACAAGATTATAATCTTACGCACATTAATTCCAGAACCTGAAACATTGCTAAACCAATTGCATCTAAATAGAAACACCTCCTCCGTGGGTCATGAGAAATATGTCAGTTGCAAAATTTGTGTTAGAACGCCATAAAAATCATTTATGTGATTTTTTGGATCGTCACTACCTTTAACGAATACACCAATATTATTCGTTAATTTTTCTGCACCGTATTCTTTGGTGTTAAATTTATATCCATGACGAAATATATTGGATATGACTTGACCACTCTTTTTGGTCCCATCGCAAGATGTTTCAACCCTTCGATAACAACACAATTACTCGGATCATAAACGTAATTTGAAAACCAACCGAAAAATTCTTTACTTAGATCTCCGTTCGGATGTTCGCATTCATAAACACTGTATATATAAACAAATCATTACGTTAGGTTATACATGCGCATGCATTATAGAAAAGAATAAAAAAACAAATTATTATTTCAGATTACCTAACAAACGGTGCAACCTCGGCCCAATTTAGAAGAATATAAGTATGTGCTACATGAAAATCTCTATTGTCTAGCCATATTTCTGCACAGTTTCCAAAAGGCCGACCATGTTGTCTAAAATTAGATAACATTGCTTGAGAGGACTCTTGTTCGTCGCGTTCGTCATTACAAGGAACACTTTCAAATGATATATTCGCATGGTCACTGAAATAGTGAGAGAAAAAGAACGAAACTTCGTCTTTAATGTAAGATTTACATATCGAACCTTCAACTCGTGCTTTGTGCCTCACTTTTTTCTTCAGATGATTTAGATATCGTTGCAAAATTAGTTTACATTAACTTCATCTTTCAAATGCAATTAAATTACGTGATAACATATTACATACCTCTCAAATGGATACATCCATCCATATTGAGCAGGACCTCGAAGTCTTGCTTCAGATGGAGATGAACAGGTAAATGTTCCATTACATTAAAAAAACCTGGCGGAAATATTTTCTCTAATTTGCAGAGCAATATAGGAATATCTACTTCAAGTTTACGTAAACGTTGCACTTTTAAAGTAGTCTGTAACATCTGCCTTTTCGCACGATTTAAACAGACACACGTGCCGATTCAAACCATACGGAAGGGCGGATTGTTATGGGGTAAATAAGAAAAACGAGCAAGAAATAAAAGAAAACAGAATCTCGCAGCGGAAGGATAAAATATAATAATAAAATATATAGTTTATAAATATGTTTACAAAACATTTATATACTACATATCAAAGTTCACATACCAATAACAATGCAGCGGAACAGTGTGTAGTGTACTAGTATAAATAATAATAATATACATCTTCGTATTCGTCCTCTAGAGCTAAATCTTCAAATCCTGAAACGCTCGGACTGACCCGAGCGAATTTGAAAAGACAAAAACACTCGAGTCAGAACTAAAAGATCTTATGTAAGTTAAATTTACAGAAATAAATATGGGTGCAGTAACTCAAGAGATGCTCGGGATTTACATCTCCTAAGGATCCGTTGAACTATTTACTATATAGTATATTGCGCTATTATAATAGTGTCCATTCATAAAATAAACATACTTTTAAATAGCGTTAAGGAGTGACCCAATATTCCCCTTAACACGTAATAGTCCCAGTAGTCCATCCAATATCATAGTCCCTCCTGATCGGGAAGCCACCAGAGGATACCACACGGGCTACGGGAGAAATCCAAACTCGTACAAGGCTCGGTATGGTAGGTGACACGGCACAACTAGGCAATGCCAGGGTAGATATACCAATTACGCATCCGGGCCGATGGTAACGCGTAGCCGCAGCTACCGCCCACCTCGAACAAACTCCCCCAAAATCAAAGTAAAAGTGGCCACTAAATCAATCCAAAGTCAAAGTATAATATCGAAGAGGAGTGTCCGATCAGAGGAATGACCTCATTAACCCGTCAATCGCTCCTGTTTTAGCCACCTTATGCCAACTCACGGGAGTCGGGTCTACGTATTTACCTTACAGGAAACGTCGCCACCAACCTACTTCATTCTGGAATCTCCACCGCGTACACGGTTAGTCAAAGTGGTTTTCGGTATCGACAGAGAGTATGTACATATCCGATCCCGGTCTCTTTGCCAACCCATCGTTATTAAAACACCGCGGTCATTTAAAAATAGTTTATACTTTAAAGCCAGAATAAAATTTTCCATTTCAAAACTATGAATACGATATCAATTTAAACCCAAAACAATATGATATCATTTTTCTCAAATATAATTCTTTTCCAAAATCATGCTGGTTTAAAATTTAAAATATCTGGAAACCAAATATCTGAAATATACTTTCAAAGCATAATATTTCGAAATTCAAAATTTTAAAACCATAACTTCTAAAACTTGAATGGTTTGGATATTCAACGAATGTAAAATAAATGGTTTAACTTTAAAGTTACTTTGTAAAGAAAAATAATTTCCATGGCCTTTCAAATATATTTCTTTATTTAAAGTTTAAACCATAATTTAAATATCACTTCAAGTTCCAAAAACCCCTTCAATTTCTATATATATATATATCCATTTGGAGTATTAATATTTCAAAACTAAAGTTGGATTTTCTTCTTTCAACAATTAATATTCTATTATTTAGTCTTGAATATTCACATAAAAATCCATAAATAAAACTCCAATTCCTAGCAATTAAATATTTTCTTCAATTTAATTATACTAGAATATTCATTTTAAATTTATCTTGGAAAATCCAGTTATAAATATCATACCTTAAACATTTCCAAATTTAAACACATAATATAAATTTCAAATTTCATTTTCTAAATTCCAATTTTATTCAACAGATTTATACACAGCTTAAATTCAAAATTTTTAACTTCATATGTATATATATAGAAGAATAATATTTATAAAATATCAAAATTCAAATTTTTTTATAAACCGTATCCCATCCAAACCATAGAAATCACTTTAAAATAATTTGTATATAGACCACGGTGCCTGTATATAATTTTCTATCCTATGGTCAAGTGATACGGATATTTATCATTTCAATCCGCAATTTAAAAATAAAATTTGCGGTTGTATATCATTTCAAACCACAATCCCGAATGAAACGAAAAATGCATGATAACTTGCAGTTTAATGATATATAATAAAACATCCATTCATCAACATCATCCATCATCCAAATCACAATCATCATCCAATAATAATTCAATATCAGTATATATCTGATAATATATATCAGGTAATAACTAGCGGTTATATTCAAAAATAAATTTAATCAACTATTAAACTAACAGTTTATATTTAGTAATACATTTTATAACTGTTTACTAGCAGTTCATATGCAATAAAATAAATTCTAACTGTCACTTAATATGCAATAAATAAAATAAATTAACAGTTAAATTAAATGACGCGATTTAGCAGATATGATGAACAAAACATGCCAAACAGTTATAAATAAATTTCTACTCATATCTAAAATAAATTTAACAAACATAAAAACTTTTAGAAGTTGTGAGTGGGTTAAAAACACTCACCTTTTGAATTTAAATTGGATTCAAACCCAATTAAACCCAAAAATTTGACGGTCTCCAAATTGGACCAAACCAGCGTCATCAGATCTGGAATTTAATTACGATCCTAACAAAAGAAATTTTGCGTGATACGGATATCGTATGAGAAAGTTATTCGATTTAAACGGTTTGAATTACAAAATTAAATTAAAATAAAACATACACTAATCCACAGCCACGTCATCACGTGAATCTTTCACGTCCAGGCAACCATCTTCCCCCGTTCGAAACGCAAGCATCAAAAAAATCGAACTCATCTCCATGTATTTGACCGGCCTTTGACCATCCTTCCACCCCTATTTCGACCGCCATTGGTCACGGCGTGGCCACCACCGTGACGGCCTCGTCCAGCCAACCGCCATGAGCCACCACCGGCACCCCTAGAGCTCCAGCCGCCGCCACCTAATCCTAACCCTAATCGATAATACAGCACGATCTAGCCGTTGAAACAGAGAATCACATATGCCGATGAACTCCCCTTCGTTCCCTCGTCAAAACCCAGAAACAATTTTTCGATCGGGCGAGTTTTGTTGCGACGATGATGAGTGGCCGAAAATGGTTTGAATTTTACTTGACGAACGAACAACTGAATCGACAAACGAATCACGGATCTGTGACGTATACATCGACAACTACAACATATATTTTTTTGAGAATTTTCTGGAGAGTTTGAATTTTCACTTTTGATTTTGAACTGTAGATAGATCTAGGTTTTGCAACCATTGAGGAAGAGAAAGAGATGAAGAAAATGAAAGTACAGACAAATGATAGAAGATGGAGGCTAGGGTTTATAATCGTCTATTTATAAGTAGGGTTGGATTGGAGTAGATAGACCAGATAGATGAACGTACGGAACAAACTATGGCCCAAAAAGCCCGTTTTAACCTCGGAACGAAATATGTTAAACCCATATATCCAAATAGGTATTTTAAAATATTCTGAACGCGATGCAAAAAGTTTCACGTCCAAATTTGATCGTATGAAGAAGTTATGTTGAAAACAAAATTTTCAAATTGATTTCAAATTGATTTTAATTAAATCGATTTCAAGGCGTTTCGCGTCCGTACGATCAAACGACAGGTCCGATCGGTACGAAACTTGAAACCCTACAATAATTCACCGATACGGATCCGATGAAACTGGTTTCATCGAAATCCGAGTCCGTGGCCAAAATGGCTATTTTTATATTCATTAAATAAATTAAAATAAATTATAAAAACCCAATTTATTAAATTTTTAACTTTTATATTCTCACCTATTATCCAAAAATAAGGGTGCCACAAACATTAGTGCATGATTTCACTTTAATATCCACAAATTCCATTTAAATTTCAATAACGTAATATTTAAACGTTAATTCCATTTTATTATGCAATAAATACCATTGTCGAATTTTGATACTTTAATTAAATTTATAAATCCTGCTTTCTGTAATAAAACAACCCATGGTCCTATTATAAGTAGAATTAGCATAAATTTTGTCTTATAAAATTAACCCTCTACAATTACAAACAAAATCTACGCTAACTACACCTTTTAAATAAATTAATTGTAATTAAGTCTACATTAAATGTTATAAATTATACATTGGAACCTCAATAAATTCGTTTATTGATTTGAAAAATCTTTCTATTCAGTAGATAGACATTTTATGGGTGTACATAACATTGAATTATAATATATTTCATTAGTGCATTTTTCATTCTTATAAATTCCGTTTTATTAACTAGAACACATTAACAACCAAAATAATTAATTTAGATTTATTTAAATCGATTGCCCTTCTTAACTTAATATACTCACTAAATGCTTAACCTACATAATTGTTACCCTTTTTCATTCAAATTCACCTACAACTATTAATACCAAAAATGTTGCCATAGATTTAGATTTAATTAAATAAATGAATGATTAAAAATTGGTAATTATCACAAATGCCCAATATATATGCATTAATTACTACCTATTATTAGAATTCATTTATAAATTTACCAGTTGCCTTTGTCTTCTTATTTCCTATTTACTACCAAACTTCCTATTTAGTTATAGCTTATCAATATATAATCACCTAGGCAATCAATTTATTTACCATTTTAAGTACGTTTATTATCGACAACATTCATTAAAATTACTTATCTACACTTATTGCATTAGTTTATTCAACGGTCACTTTTATTTAGTCACTATCTATTTTACAACCAAATGTACAATCTCCACTATTGATTTTTATATTAATGAATCCCTTTCTAGTTAATATTTTTATTAATATTCACAAATTCAACATTTATATTGGTTTCTTATATTTAACTTATAACTAAGTATGAAAATTTAAATTATTCAAATCTATTGCCATATAAATATTAAATTGTTTAACATTAAATTACAAATTACTATATCTAATTCCTACATTTACTCAAATAAAATCTTAAGACTTTTATTTCATTCTAAATTAGATTAGAAATCATATTAAATTAACTCATTTAATATCATCGAATTTAACGGGTCGTTACATAGTCGAACAATGCTCTTTGTAAAATATACTAAGCTCCGTTACTACCTTCCAAACTTTTAATGGCAGTAGTTCTTTGAACATAATGGGTAATAAATTTTCCATTATTATGTGACAGTCGTGGCTTTTCATTCCACTCAATCTACCATTTTTAAAGTCAACACATCTACGAAGATTTGATGATATCCCATCAGGAAATCTTATCCCTTCCACCCATTTTCACACAACTTTAACTTAATTATTATCTAATTCTTAACATGCTTTGGGTTTTTTACCGTCATTTGGTTTCATATGAAACTCGGAACGTTTGCATAATTCTTCTATATCGCATCTTGATTTCAAATCATTCTTCGACTTCCCTTTCACATTCAAAATTGTGTTAAAAACATTATCAAATACATTTTTCTCATTGTGCATCACGTCTATATTATGACGAAGCAGAAGATGTTTCCAATACGGCAACTCGCAAAAAATAGTTTGTTTGCACCAGTTATGAACAATCGATTTGCCTTCAATTTCTATTTGCACTCCAGTTTCATATATCTTGGGATAGTCCCTAACAAGTTCATATATGGCTTCGCTTGACTATATCGTTGGCGGTTATCAGATTTCTACTCTACTAGCCAAAAAGTTTTTCTTGTCTCCTTTGAATGGATGATTTACATGGAGAAAATATCGATGACAGTCGAACCCTGAAATTTTCTTACCATGAGGTAAAGAAAACGCTCATGTTTCATCCATGCAATATGGACATGCTAGACAACCGCAGTACTCCATCCTGAAAGCATTGCATAGGCAGGAAAATCACTTATAGTCCACAACAAAGAAGCAAACATACGAAAAATATTCTTCTTGGACACATGGTATGTTTCTACTCCTTCGTTTCACAGTATTTTTAACTCTTCAATCAACGGTTGTAAATATACATCGATTTTTTGTGTTCGATCGTTGGGGACAGGAACGATAACAGTAAGAAATATATATATATATATATATATTGCGTTTTCATACACATCCATGGAGGTAAATTATACGGTGTGACGATAATGGGGCAGGATGAATATTTAGAACCAAATTGAGAAAATAGCGAAAAACCATCTGTACATAATCCTAATCTAACATTTCGACTCTTAGCTGCGAAATTTGGATATGTTTTATCAAAATGCTTCCATGTTTCTCCATCGGCCGGATGTGTCAACGTACCCTCTTTCTCCGTTCTCACAATATGCCATCTCATATTAGATGCAGTTACGGAAGATGCATGTAATCTTTGAAGCCTTAAGTGATGGGTAAGTAATGTATACGCTTATACAAAACTTCCTTCTCCTTCTTTTTTCTAGGTTTGTATCTCTTCTGATTACAAATTTTATAATTTTTAAGGTTTGCGTCTTCTTTCCAAAACAACATGCAGCCTTTTAAACATGTATCTATTTCTGATAAGGTAAATCAAAAGCCGACATAAGTTTTTTAACTTCATAGTGATTTTCAAACATTAGATTATCGGACGGCATATGTCTTTTTGTAGCTTGTACAACAGCCGTAAACACAACTTCAGTGATGTTGTATTTTGACTTTATCGCAATGTATTCTGCGATTACTGACAGCTGAGTGCAGCTTTTACAACCATCCCAAATAGGTTTCTTAGCAGCATCTAGTAAATCATAATTTTTTTTGCTTCAATATTTGGTTCTTCAACATTTCCATCGTCGTCGTCAACTTCAACCATAGGAAACATTGATCGTGCTGCATATTCGACCATATTTTCTACATGGGTTGTCGTAACTACTTCGTTAACGACACTTTCAGACTCTACAAAAGTATTTGCTATAACTTCTCCATGCCGATCCCAAATATAATACTCGGGTACGAAACCGTTTGGCACAAATGAACTTTCATAATATCTGGTAACAAATACTTCAAATGTCTACACTTACTACATGAACAACGAGTTTCTAGATCGTTTTCATTATTACTTAAAGCGACTTAAACAAATACGTTTATATCATTATAAAAATCTTTTTCTATTGAGCCTCTCAGTCCTTTTCTTTGTTACATACATCTCCTCCGATCAACAAAATAATCAATCATTTTTCCTATTTGAGAAAATGAGTCACAAGTTCAAAATTTAATATTTATTTTCAAGAATACAAATTCGAAAAAGATTATTTTCATGGTCGTATAATATTTGAATTTAAAGAACTATTTCACAAATTAAAAAATATTTTCAAATATGACACATATTATTTTTAAACGTATCGATACAAAATTTTGTACAAAAAGATTTTTTTTCAATGGTCAGACATCCTACTTTCCATTACAAACACAGTAAGCATTTATATTTCGTATATTACTTCATCTCAAATGATTCAACAAAATTTCGGCAGCATTTTCCTTTTCTTCCCTACATTGTATACAAATGTGTGTACGCAGGAAACAAAAAAAGAAAAATTAGACCGAAATTTTATGAACCGTTTGAGACGAAATAGTACACAAAATGTAAATGCTTACTGTGTTCATAACTTGTCCAATACAGGGACAAATCCAACAAACATTGTATCAGATAAATATAAATGGTCGTTTTTTGAAAAAACGACCATTTATATAGCTATCATGCACAACACTTGTCAGATGAGACCAAAAACTGTCTAAGGAACATTAGTTAATTAAATGTGCGTATTTTACGAAAAAATATAGTTTTACTAACTGTTCACAAAAGTACAAAAATATTTTTTAATTTAACTCATTTATTCGACGTATTACATCAACTTAAGGCTTGTGTAACATTTTTGTCATTTTTAAATACACACAATTATAATTTTGACTCATGCCTTTTTTATTGCATTAGTCAATACGTGCACAATATAATACTCCTAACTCGTTCATTCATTTTATCTTATTCCAACTAACACAATACAATGATAGCAGCGCTACACATATATACAATCATAGAATCAAGGCATACACAACGATTTACATATACACGAACAAACATAAATTATACATGTTTTTCACAATTTCACAATAAAAGATGAAATAGGTATACCATGGAATGCTAGAAACTATTATCGCACTATTGAAAACAATTTCAATCACCAATTAGCCCTAATTTATCATCTTATGCAAATCTAGAAATATGATAAAAATTGAATTTTTCACGAAAATAAGAGATTATACCTGAATTAGAAAGCAAAAGAGGTTGAATTCGTAGCAGGAGATGATGCAAAAACACGAAATTAGTGATTGAAGGCTTGGGGAGTGAATTTGGGATTTTAGAAATGGATTTTATGTTTTGCTGAAATGAGGAAGAAAGGCTCGGTCGGAGCCTGTAATTTGCGATTTTCCGACGGTTTCCGATGGCCGCCGACGACCAGTCAAGTGTTTCAGGTTAGCTTGACGAATTCTGGAGGAGTAATGGAGCAGGAGGCTTCGACGTGTAGATATATATTGGTTCCGCTGTGTTTGTTTGGTGTTTGTATCTGTTGTTCTTGAGTTGTATAATTAGACAGATGTTTATAACTGTCTAATATGAGTTGTATATGTTGTGTACTCTGATGTAGTATGATACTGTGTAATATTTTATTTGATATATTATATTTCATTCGTTCCGCTGTGAGTTCTCTGATGTTGTGTCTCTTCTTTCTCTTTCTTTTCTTCTTCTATCTCTTTCTTTCTTCATAGATGATGCGATTTCCTGGATAGGAAGTCGGGCCGTCACGGTTGGTACATTTTCTAGTTGTGAATCTTATACACTTGATGCAAGTTCACGATGAAAGATGTTTCTTCCTGTGGTGAAAAGGTTAGTATGGTTTTGAAGTCAATATTGTCTAATACTGTCTTGTGAAAATTTCTTTGCTATAAATGTGTTCCTGCATGGTTATAAGAGTGTCATAAATTAAACGAGTGCACTAATGTTAACTTCAACGCATATACTTTAAATACCAGGACGTAGTTAATTATTTTAATAGTATATTAAAGCGCTTAAATACAATACACCTCGCCACCTAGAAATGCAGAAATCATGGACAGTGAGGGTTGTGCCGCCTTATAGGCTGCTGCTACAAGAAAGGATTTATTTGTTGTCAAAATTTTTTGAATGACTTAAAAATAATTTGCTTTGGTAGGCTGATGAATTCATGACATGATCTAGTTTTTATATATTGTATGACTTGGATCATTAATGATCTGTTGTAAGAAACATTTAAAATAAATGTGATGATTAGTTTGGTATGACCCAACAGTTTCTAAGACCAGTATATCACTATACTATAATGTGTGTTGGAACCATAATTATCAAGTTGTCCTATGATCTAACTTGCAATAAAAGCATCAGTATAAATTTATACTGGCATGATATAACGTATGTAAAAAAACTAAAAAAATAACAAAAAAATAAAACTCTTTTAATACTGAGGCGAAGCAGAATAGTACTTCCTTGTACTCTATATTTGAATGGTTGCTGCTCTAAGTTAAGTAGTGAAAACTTCCTTGTACCAAAATAAGGAAGTAAGGAAAATATAGTTATATAAGAAATGATAAGGAACATGCTGAACAGGTAGATAAATAAAGCACCCTGCTATTATTTTAGTGTACTTCAACTTATAGTATTAGGATATAAAATGTTGCGAGTTCTGTGTTGTTAGAGGTGCTTTAAAAGGTGAGGTAGATAAAAAAAATCATTGTTAAAAGGCTGTTGCTTTAAACTCTGTTGCATGCAATTTAACTTGCAGATAGCTATAGATTATATGGTAATAGGAAGAAAATGAACCATTCATTTCGTGTGAAGAGCTCAAAAGGGAAACCAATCTACAACGATTATGTATTTTGCTTAGAGTTTAACCTGTAGTATTTATTTCTGCATACTTATAGGAAAATGGTTATAGAAAGGTTCAGGAGTTTTTACAGTTCATAAATATGCACATTGCATTGACCTTTGATATTTTGTATCATAGTTTTCGTAACCCGACCCGACCGCGGTTGAACCGCGAGTAACCTTGAGTTGTGGAGATCAAAAGCCGCGAACTCAATCAAACATTCTTCAAGCAAGAATCTTGGTTCGACCTTTGAGTTGACGGTTTAACCTTTCATTTGAACCCGGTTGATCCTTTCCATATGCGTAATTTCTTCATTTCAAAATATGTTTTCAAATTTTCACCATTTTTATATTCATAATTATTGCAGCCAGTGTAACTAATTTTGTTTAATTTTTCATATTAGAATTAATGTGTGTATTATGAATTAATATCATATATTTTTATTGAACATGTTGGTTTATTGTGTACTTAAGATTGATACGTTGCATCTAAATGTATTAATTTAAAAAAAAAAAGTATGTGCGGTTCTTGACGGTTCGACCGGTCGAACCCTAGAAATCTCGAATCCTGAGTCCTCACGGTTTTATTCGCGATTCGGTTATGAAAACATTGCTTTGTATAACTCTATATACAGAAGCAGGAGACATTTGAGTGTCTCGTTTATTTTAGCTTCAACAATGCGTAATGCATTTATGGTGAAAGACATTTTGTACTTAAAAAAGAAAGGTGTTGTACAAATACAGTTATAACTCTTGATATTATCATCTGATTTTAATGACTCCTTTTTCTATTGAAAGATACTTTAACATGACTCCTTTTTCTATTGAAAGATATTTTAACATGGAACAACTTTCACGTTCTTTGCTTTTGAAAATTTTGAAATCTATTAGTGTTACTTGGTTTAAATTTAAATCAAAAAATTTGTCATGATAATTAATTTCAGGGCTGTAGCATTTTGGCTATGACGTTTGAGCAGATTGTCCGACGATCTTACACTTTCCAAAAAGTTAAGAATATAACAACTTTTATGTCAAGAGTTTTGTAAAATTTTGATTTTTCTAGACTAAAAATATAGAATTCTTATGTGGGCCTGCACTTGTATTATGATTTTGGATTTTCATACCTTCAGATAAAATGCTATAACTCATGTTACGCTCATTGTATTGATGATCTGGAAGTTGATTATAAAAGCATAGACATTGGATAAGACTTTTATTTTTTTAACCCATGCTTAATTTTGTGATTTTAGTTCTTAAAACTTTATCAAGAGTGGCCTAATTGAATTGCATATTGCATATTCAAAATACATGTATAAAAAATAATTAATGCATGATTATTTTATCTTTTTATATGCAACTAGTTTTGAGGTGAGCTAAGTGTAGGTACTTAGAAGGCTTAGCTCGATTGTGTGGCGAATTTAGCTTGTTTTTGCTTGTAAATTTTTAAGTTAATTTGCATTAAAATGCTAAAATAAAGGTACGTTTTCGGATTAAAATACGAACATGTTAAAAATATTAATATATGTTGTGTCTTTGACCGTGTGGTCGATGTATATCATATATATCATATTTGTAAAATTACGAACGATTCTTCGTAAAAAGAGAATATGTCGAAATTTTTCGTAAATTCTAACATTTAATTTATTTATTTATTCAATTGTCATATGCAAAAAAATAAAGGTTAATAAATGAGTCTGTTTAAGTTTATAATACGATAAGTTTGATTTCAATATTAACCAATTAGAGAATACGAAAAGAGCTAATGTTAGAATTTAGTGCGACTTCTTCCTATAAGAAATTGCAAGGGTCCAATTTTCATAGAGGGGAAGTTTGTAACAACCTATTTTGAGGCTGTAATATCAAACTAATTTATTTAAAATATTAATGTTAGAATTCAATTTGTGATAATTATTATTTTTAAAATCAAAGTATTATTTAAATAAAGCATATTTATTAAATGAACTAAAGTGTTAGTGTTGAATATAATATAGTTTAAAGTGGAAATAATTTTATGCACTTAAAATAGACGAGATGAAGTTTTAATTAATATTTTGTTCAATTAATAAATCGACGAAAATGAATAAATTTATTTATATTAGTTCAATGGATAGTTAAACAAAGTGAAACGATATTGAATGAAATTGTGTAGTTATCGAAACATCTAGTATGAAATGAAATATAGACCAATTTAAATTAAATTAAAGTTTTATTTACAAATGAATGAGGAGCTATTCAAAACAAAAGAAAAGGAAATTATGTTGAATTAAATTAAAAGACCAAGCTCATTCAAATCCAAATCCATCCTCTTTCTTAACCTCTCTCCCTTAAACCGTTTCATTTACATTTGCCCATGCCGTAAATCAAAAAATGAAATAAAAATAAAAAAAGGAAATAGAAAACGAATCACAATGTGTATCGAGCCTACACATGTGTTAAGGTAGAGGTGAAAACATGTCAATGGGCATGGAAAAGGGAGGCTGCAACCTAAGGTTAGCTGGCAATATGTGTGGTAGTGTCAAATGCGATGGATGCGGCATAGGAAAACGGAGGCGCATGGCTAGGGACTGATCATGACATGGAGCTTCGACTGGATTGGAGGTTGATCGCATGTACTTGTAGCTGCTAGCTAGTGGTGGTGGAACTTGTGACATTTTAGTTCCTGAGCTTGGGCAATGGCGTAGTGGAGCAGCGTTCGATGGAGATTGCGGTGGTGAAGTCAGGACAAGGGTCGTTGTTTTGGGCGTAACTCAAGCATCGTTCTAGGTGAGATAATCATCTCATGCACATATATCTATACTTCTGATATTGCTGAATTGATTGTTGCTTTGGATTGATGAATGAATTTCTTAGTTAAGCATGAATCAGTATAACCTAAATTTAAAAAATAGATACCGTCGGTTCTTCTTTGAGCATAAATATCCACAATATGCACATGGATAGTTACTACTTGTGTTTGAATGATTAGTAAGACCTGATACTATCTCTAGTTCATTCTGCAACTTGCCAAAATTGTGAAAGTCGATCATTTGAGTACTATCGATGATTACCTAGGCTAAAAATTGCCCAGGATTTTTGTCGACCGGTCGGCTAGTCTATCAACATCAATCGACCGATGGTGCTACATATTTAGCATTTTGCCCAGTTTTTTATTGCAATTTGTTTTTTGATTTAATTATTTTGCTTTGCTAAATTTAGGCTTGTTTTGGAGTATGCTACCTTCTGATTACTAGTAGCAATTGACTGTTAAAATTTCAATCTCCTTTTGATAATTTAGTTTAAATAAAACACATATACTATTATATATATATATATATATATATACACATTATAGAGTTAAAAAGAATTACATATATCTATATAGATTTTAAAATAAAGAAAGTTATCACTTATGGAAAATATTGGTTTGATCTCTAAATTTAATAACGAAATACTATTTTTAAATTAGACTCTATGCTTTTAAATTATATGCGAATAAGCTTCATTTATTTCCATTGAATTTCATGATTTTTCAATGAAGCAAAGAACTTTAATAAATGATTGAATTGTCGGATTAGTATGAGATCTTCATAAATTTCTTTCTCTTATTATTATAATTTGTTAAATAAAGTTTGAGCGGAACTTACTAGCATGTTGTAAATACTTGAATTTTTTTTCTAATGTGGGACAGTGAGTTAAATTCTTGTGATTTCTAGAGTGACAGTAATTAGCACTTCAAAGTTGTATTATCTTGAGGTATTTGGATTTTTTTTGAGACCGATGGATATCCGAAAAACGATGACTCGTTTTTTATCGACCCGAGGGTCGATACATTTTTAGATTTGGGTAGGTAGACCTATTTGTTGAGGTCGGGTCTATTCTGGTATAACACAATTGTCCTTTTTTTGATTTAGATGGTGTTATATTGTACCCCTGTCAGTTTATTTCACAACTGGACAATATTTACTTATTTATTCATTAGGTAAATTCACATAGTTTTTTCATAAACATGACTACCTATTAATTATCGTTATGAGTCAAGGTTTCTATTTGATAGTCTATTTCTTTTTGTTAGACTATTGTGCTATATGGAAAGGTTTATTTATTTTAGTCATGCCCCATGTCGCACTGTATCATACTGATAGTTGGCTGCCATTATTGCGCTATGTGGCAGGGTTTGTTTTCACCATTTTTTTGATGATAATCTATTTGAGACTTGATACGGATTTGTGAAATGGTGATTTTTTATATATGCCTTATTTGAGTATTTGTTTTGGGCATATTTTATTTATGACTTATTTGGTTATTGTAAGTCATAATTGTGATATCTGTATCTATTGGTTTGATGTGCCTTTTATGGATTTTTGAATTTTAGGCATATTTGATATGACTTATTCTAGAGTTAAGTCATTTATAGATTTATAAAGTAGTGAATTTAATTACTATGCCTTATTATGATTGTTTTTTCAGCATATTTTATTATGGCTTATTATTTTAAGTCATATAGTTATGATATTAGTATCTCAACTTTTATTTAGATATATTCTGACCCGTTTGTTATTTTAATACTTTGGTTAGACCAAGACTTACAGGTACAGGGACTCATTGGCTTTTGGGTTTTTGGGCTAGCTTTGGAGCGGACTATTTTAAAAGTTTTAGTTTACTTCATCAGTATGTATATTGATGTTTAGTAGTTATGTCACGTATATTATTCGGTAGTCATTTTGTACCTGATATAGTGTATGAGATATGATGTATATTAGTATTGGCATTTTATAGACTCACATCTTCTTATGAAATATGTTGTATATTAGTCCGCTAAAATTTGTGACTCTTATTTTGACTTATCTATATTATATAGTGTTATGAATACTTTTAATCGGTTTGTTTATTACTTTGTATTAATATTGTATCCTCAAAAAGGTAAATAAGATGTGTCGATGTTAGTATAAAGATATATTCGCATTCGATCATCCTTAACCGATCGTATTCTTCTGATTAGTAGGCGATATTACTTGTAATGTTCTTCACTAAACTAGGCATAGCGGTGGGACCGTTACAGTAGAGCTGCTTGCCACCAACCTCGGGGGGAATTCCCATATCATATATATGGTGGCAGTGGCATCTTATTTCGAAATCTTCGATGCAAGGACTGCTCCCTACTCATCTTAGGGATGATTCTCAAACATGATGTCGTAGGAGGAGTGCCTTCAGTTTGTCCTGTTCTTGGATAACTTATATGGACAAGTGTTTGACTTTGCATTTTTAAGACCACGTACATTGATTTTTACAAACGTACATCTGCTTGGTGGTGTAGGAGGTAACCCCTCTCACACTTAACACCCCTCCCCCGGGCATATGAACTCAGGGATTATACTTTTATGGAAATCGATATTGTGTTATTAGAAATGGAAATGTGGTATTCAAAGTGGGATTTGTTTTGTAAAATTTAATATGTTACCTTAGGCCTCACACACGAAAATGGCTTAAATGGGGCATGGCAAGGCTAAGTGAGTCGCATCCATTAGAGTATGGTCATCACCTTTCCTGATTACCCTTTATATATTGGGTTTGTTGTGTATGCTATAGTCATAGATAGGTCGGGAATGGCTGTGGTGATGTCATATTCGTTACTACTCAGGATCATTATGTTGGTCACCGGAAAGGGGTAGGTCGGTCTCGCCAGATGTAGAGGTCATCTGTGGGTCCTTGGTACATTCCACTAGAGATGTACTATAATATGGAAGGCAGTCCCTTACCTTATCATTGTATGGAATACATTCTCCAATAAGTGACTTTGGACTTAGTTGTATACCTACTATGTCGGAATTTAGTTAATGCAACAATTTCGGCTATGATTAATATATATTTGTAATCTAAACACTATTATAATATCATTGGATTTTACGTGGAAATGTTTTGGTTATCATAGGGTAAAATCTCATCCGTGTTCATGTGCGGTGCGGTCTTATGAGATACCATTTGTTTTCATAAATATCCATGCTTTGATTTTTCTTACATCAGTCTCATGACTGACCTAGAGTTTATTTTCTTAAACTCTAGGTGCCCTATTTTTCCAGGCAGCCAAGTAGTTCAGGTGTAGCTTGGAACATTTTTAAGGAGCATGGAGCAGGAGCTATAGTTTCCTCTGTAGATGGTTATCTATTTTCATTTCCGGTGCGTTTTTACTATGTATTCAACATTAATAGGGACAGAGATTTATAACTGTCCAGGCTAAGATTAAGATAAATTCTGATGTTTGTATTTAAAATTTCTGTTGTAAAGATTATATAATGAAATAATATATGTTATTCCATTCCTGTAAGATTCTGCTTTGTCTTTATTTTTCTATTTACCCTTGATCAATCTGTCGTTCCAGCACTTTGATATTCGATACATGAATACCGTGGATGATTAGTTTCGATCTCTGAAGGTTGAAAATGTAGATCATCACAGTTGGTATCAAGCTTATGTTGAGCGAACACTTGAGCCTGATAAGGTTAAAGTCTCATCAGAGATAGGGTTAGTAATATCCAAGGACGAGTAACTCATTAGAGATAGAGTAAGTAACACCCTAGAATGAGTTGAGAGTATTATATATGAGTGCGTATTTGTTAGTGCTATATAAAAGTGATTTTCTTGGATAATTGGTAAATAAAATAAATTTACATAGGATTATATTTTGAATATAAGTAGTATCTTTTAAAAAGTTATAGATGTTTATATGTGTTAGTTTGTGGGCAATGAAGTAATAACATTCAGTTATTATCATTTATTGATTGAACGAACATGAATTAAGTTTCATGATTTGACTATAAGGTATTTGATAGTAGTGTTGGGTTAAAGATAATGAATTTATATAGGATAATAAATTAGCATGTTGTGTAAAAATGTGTTTTACAAAAAAATAAAAATAAATAAATAAATAAAATGATTCTTTAAAAGATAGATTTAGAATATATGTTTTATAAAAAGAGATTTTGAGTATTTAAATCCTGGTATTTGTGAAAAGCTTTGAAAACTTTAAAATGATTTGGTAGAAGTTATAATTTTAGGAGTAAATTTATAAAATAGAATACTTTTATTTATAAAAGCATTTTTATAAAGTTAAAATATCTTTTAAGAGAAATGATTTAAATTTGATATTTGAAATGAGATTTAAACTATATTTTTAGAAGTGATTTAAAAAGGGCTTAAGTGGAAGTAGACATGGATTTCGACATCATTGTCTTAAATAAAATATTTCGGGAAAGTGAGGAAGACATAGACTATAACACCGTTGTTATGGTAAGTGATTTCCTAAAGCAGATATTTTATATTGTATACAAGATTTAGATACATCCTATATTTGATGTTATGCTTCAAGGTGGGTAACTTATATTTATTTTTAAGTTAAGAATGTCGACGATTCCAGGTCTACGAGATAATGATACCCCAACTTGATTGACTTCATTGTTAACTAATAAATAGTCTAAGTTCGACATCAAAAATTAATATTAAGTACAACTAATCAGATCCTTATACTAGTGTTTTGTGGTTGACATAACGATGTCTTACACAACATTCGTTTTGACCCAATAAAGTGTGTTTTGAAAAATATGAAGCTTTCCTCAATGATTTTTATGGATTTAAATATATAGAGGTATTTTCTAAATGTTGAAATTGAAATGTTTCTTTGGAAAAAAAATTTAGTGAATAATTTTTTTTAAAGTAATTATATATAAAGAAGCATCTTTATAAAAATGAGTGAATAAAATTTTTATGAAATGCTTTCACAAAAATGAGTGAACAAAATTTTTATGAAATGCTTTCGTAAATTTTTTAGGAAGGTTAGTAAGTATGTATGACGTACGTAGTTCATTTCGTTGCATGATTTTGATCGAAGATTTGAGTACAGGATTTTGAGGTGTTTACACTGGTCTGAAAAAGGATTTATCACTCAATTCTTGATGAGGATTTGTGGTTAGGTACTTGAGCTTTCTATCATAGTTTAGAGCTATAAAAGGAAAACGAAGGTTTCTGATCAAGAAGCCTGATCAGATTCCGCACCAGTGGATGGAAGGGTCAATATAGTTCGGAAGTAAAGTTGTGTATTTGAATAGGAGATCGAATTAGATATCTTGTACGGATGACTATATACCTCATGCGAATTATGTTTATAAAATAATATTTTGGGCAAACTCTATTTGGTTTTGGGTTGTGGTTAAATTTCGGGGATGAAACTCTTTTAAGGGTGATGTTATCCCACCTTTTAGCATGGCCGTGACATCAAGAACTTAACTAGAAACCAAGGACAGTCTGACCCAAAGATCGATCACACATAGGTTCACTATGGATACTGGAAAAAAATTCCTAATTCAGATCAAGCTACAATCGATATAACATGACAAGCAAAGCTATGAAAGCCAATGTCCTAAATTTCAAGTCAATCGGAATTCGTATGCTCAAGATATTGGTCGGTCAAATTTGAAAAATCAACACCAATCATATCCATCTAAGCTCGTATCCATCCCATCAAAAAAGCCTCATTCATGTCCACCAAACATCCATTAGTTCGAATCCATCATGCATGCTCAAACTCGTACCCATCACCTAGAGGCTCTTTGTATCGTTCTCCCTAATACACGATTCGTATCGCTTGGTTCCTCCAAAATTCATATCGATCGGCTAAAGAATTGATGCGATCTATACAACGCTCGAGCGATATGAAGCGGCCCTCTCCCATCGTTATGAAGTGATAAGTACATATCGATACGAAGTGATCTTAAATGAACAATACGAAACTATCAATATGAGATGGAGTGTTATCGATGGATACGAACGAAGCCATACCATGGATACGAACAAGGCACGATCAAGAGGAAGACTCGGTCACTCGGCATGAAAACTGGATTGATCCTAGAAGACAGCACAACGTTATCTAGCAAACATGTGCAAAATTATAGATACGAATGAGATCGATACAAACATATTGATACGAGCTCGACAGCATACCACAAATCCAAACATGCATCGATCATAACTCAAAATCTGCATGTCCAAATGCTACCAAATTTTCACAGGAGCTTGCGTACAACCATCTTAACCCAAAAAGTGCAATTTTAGATTAATACGAATTTGGTATGTATCAATTATGGTCAAAGTGTTCAGGGATCAATCATGTGGACCCACTCACATGAGAGGAGTCTTTCAAGATCTGAGCGAGATATTTGCAGCCTACACCTATAAATAGCAGTGCAAGGCCTTTAGAAAATGAACTTTTGGCATTGGGACGTTGATACTCTGCCAAAATCGTTATTGTATCTCAATTGTACTATTGTCAACGTCAGTGATCAGCGAGAATTATCAATAAACAATAAACTTTCTATAGTGGACGTAGGCTACAACGCCGAACCACTCTAAATCTTTGTGTTTTTATACTTCTATTTTCTATTTTTGGTGTGTTTGTTAGATCCATCTCATTTTTCATTTATATTCTTCAATTTAATCTTTTCAAACATGCCCGAAGAGTGTTGTGCCCAATTTTGGTATGAACACTTTGGTGCTTTCACTAAAAAAACCCAGCTTTTCTCGTACTCTTTGGATCTCCTATCGATATAGGATTGCAAGAATCTAAGAAGAAGATCCAGATCTCACACCTAGATGTTCTTCCATCTGATTCAGATTTGTATCAAGTCTAGGAGAAAGCTTCACCCTTAACCATGGTTACTACAAGGACTGCCTTAATCGCTGCGGATTAGGAAGGAAGAGATAGACAGAATCCTGTGCAACTACCCACCACGGGATAGAACTCAACTGGACCTTCAGATCCACAAGGCCCTGTCACCAGGGAGGAGTTTCAGATGTTGATGCAAGAACTATGAGAATTGCAGATTATGGACCTTAAGCTAGAATTAACACTAAAGGGGAGGGGGTGAATAGTGTTTAAAGGAATTACTAATTCTTTTTGAGTTTATATTAATTTGAACACAAATGTATGCAATATTCAGACACAGATATGATCACAAAATCAAACACAGATGCAGATATAAAGTAAAGCAATAAAAGCAAGAACACACTGGATTTTATACTGATTTGGAGTTACCCTACATCTAGTCCCCAACACAAGTACGGATTTCCTTTCAGAATCAATTTTTACAATTACACCCTCGATTTCAAGGCCACAGGGTACACCACTCCAGATTCACAATCCTCTGGGTAGAGATACTTGATTTTACGGGCAACAAGTTAATCCAATTGATTTTCCAGGTTACAATCACACATTTTCTTGCTTCATTGATTTTACAGGCTACAATCACATCTTTTCTCACTTAATTAATTACAAAGAAGTCTATAACTATGAATAGCACTGGGATCTTGTTGAGATAGTGATAGAGAATCAAACCAGAAATGATATAGTTAGATCCAATGGTGTTGGCAGAGTAATGGTAAAAATGTATATAAAGAAACGTGGAAGAAGAAGAGGAGTGAAATCAGAGAATATATGAATATAAATTCGTTTAAAACAACCCTTATTTATAGTAGAACAACAGCCATGTCCATTCGTGAAAGGATATGACGAATAGACACTTCCTTTGAAATTAAAACTTTTGAAATAAACTGTCATCTTGTCGACATGGGTATCTTGGGGTTGTCGACAGGCCTAAGTAATTTTTGGTAATTTGTTTTTCTTTGAAAATAACTTCTATCTTATATTAAAACTATTTTTAAACTTTATAAATAAACTTAACTATAGTTAAAATACATAAATAAGTATAATGAATAATATTTTGGTATATATAACTTTTTACTATATATTTAAATCTAAGTATAAATGTTAAAACTTTAATATATTATAATTAAAAAATAGTTTAAAACCAAGGATAATTTGATTTTGAAAATAAAGATTATCTTGAGGCAAAAAGTATTTTACAATCAGGATAGATGTTTTTGATTCTTTTAAAAGGAAGATTTTGAAATCATTTTGAAAACAAGATATAATTTTGTAAAACATTTGAGTAAAATTTAATGGATACAAAACAATGTTCTACTATATTTTTCGTAGGTTTCATCCTACTTAGGGTTCCATCCCTTTAACGGGCTCGAAGTGGATTCCACTCCACGAATAAAATGGATTTTAAGATGTTAGTGCTTTTCTAGGAGTTTTAACAAAATTCCTAACTAAATTATTTATATTGAAATGTTGAACTCTTGATAATCTTGATACTCATGAGTCTTCAATCTTAATATCTTCAGTCTTGAATATCTATACTATACAGTCTTCATTCTTAGTGCCTGCATGGTTAAATCCTGCATATACATGTATATCTAAACTATAATGTCAGTAATTGTATTTTATAATCTTATTCTAAGGTTGTTGTCATCAAAACCATCTTCTCCGGGACTAACAATCTCCCCCTTTTTGATGATGACAACCTTTTTTTATAAATTATTATTTCTATCCTAATAACTCCTTCTAAAACTAATAACTCCCCCTTAATTTATGCCTAACTATCCTATTTTATACTTCTCCCCCTTTGTCATCAACAAAAACTAACTCCAAACTATATAACTCCCCCTTAATCTAATACTATATGACATGTGATTATAATGATAGTGTTATCATAAATAATCAACACTTAATTCTAAAACTAAAACTTAGTCCTTAATTACTAACTATCCTAACTAAGAATCCGTATATGATAATACTTATAATAGTGATAATGTGAGAATTCAAATATAACAACACAAATCATTTATTAATTATATATTGTTATATTTACATTTGCATAGAAAACATAAGTAAGATCATATAACGATAAGAAGGAGAGAAAAGAAACTAATGTGTGTCCTTGAAAATGGGAGATCTATGAACCGAGGAATTTGGGTAGTGGAAACAGAAATTTCCATGTTATTCGACTAGATTTCCATCCTTGTCAAAGCACACTTCGCCAACACAAACAACTTTGTCGTCATCTTCGGCGTGCTCTTCTTCCATGAGGGCTTCTTCGTCTTCGCTGTCCTCTTACACTTGATCTCCTGAAGATTCATCATCAATCAAGATAGGATAGGAGTGATTGTCCATTAGAAACTTTTGCAAGTTTCTAAGGATTTTTCCTTGTCGTTCTTGTTCTTTGGCCACTCTGATTTGCACTACTCGAATTTCAGTTATTAGTAAGTGCATCCTTCAAGGAATCCTCCATTTTTATCACTCGTGCAAGCGTAGTTCGTTGAAATGGTCCAGTAGAAGGAGAAGGGAACGAAAAGGTTGAATTTTTATTTGATTTTAAAGAGGCGGCATTTTTTTATTATTTTCAGAAGTTAGATTAGAGAAAGGACAGAAAGAATGAACAAAATTTCGAAATAAGAAGAATATATAACCACTCATTTGAATTTTGGTGGGAAAATTTCAAAAGAAAAAAATTCGTTATATGTCGACAGGAGTAAAAGAGGGTTGTCGACAAGGTACCTATATTTTTACTATTTGATTTATTTTAATTTTAATTTCTTTAATTATACTTTGTTATTTATATTCTATATTTCAGTTATTGAACAAATACCTAATTCTCTTCTTAATTTTGTAAATATAGATTCATTTAAGGGTTTTGTTCAGATATCAGCAATTTGGTACTCGGAATTGATATAATTGAGAGTAATTACTTCCTTACTTATATTATCTCTGAGAAAATGTTGTCTGATATCAATATGTTTAGTTCGAGCATGATGAGTAGGATTTTTGTATAAATTTATTGCACTAGTATTATCACAATAAATTGGTGATTTTGAGATATTTAAACCAAAATCTTTAAAAGTTTGTTGCATATATATTACTTGAGAACAAGCCAAAACAGCAGAAATATACTCTGATTCGGTTGTTGATAAAGAAACTATGTTTTTCTTTTTACTAAACCAGAAAATCAGAGAATGCCCCAAAAAGTGACAAGTTTCACTTGTACTTTTTCAGTCTGATTTACAACCAGCATAATCAGCATCACAGTAAGATATTAATTCAAAAAAATCATTTTTAGGATAAAATAAGCCATAATCAAAGGTGTGTTTAACATATCTTACGATACGTTTTGCAGCTATTAGAATATCCGATAAGGATACCTTTATCGGATTTAGGATCAATTTATCTAAGTTATCTTTTGTATTTAAAATAAAACATTTACTTCCAAAAATTCTAAAATAAGATACCTTAGGTTTCTTTGTGTGAAGAAGTTCATAAGATGTCTTATCAGTTAAAGGTCCAATTAAAATTCTATTTAAAATATAACAGGCGATCACAACTGCTTCTGCCAAAAAATATTTTGGTAATTTACTATCTAAAAGCATAGTTCTCACACACCCTTGAATCGTCCTATTTTTACGTTCTACTACTCCATTTTATTGTGTATTTCTTGGAAATGAAAAATTATGAGTTATTCCCTTTTTATTGCAAAATTCCTCAAACTTTTCATTTTCAAATTCACCACCGTGATCACTGCGGATGGTTATAATTTTTACAAAAAGTTGATTTTGAATCCTTTTTGTAAAGTTCTTAAAACATTCAAAACTATCACTTTTATGTTTCAAAAATATTGTCCATGTAAATCTAGAATAATCATATGCAATTACAAAAACATATTTACAATGATTTATTGATAGAATTTGAGATGGACCAAATAAATCAAGATGAAGTAATTCAAGAGATTTTGAAGTTGAAATCATATCTTGTAATTTAAAGGAACTTTTTCTTAAGTTTTTCTAATTGACATGCATCACATAAACTGTCTACTTTAAAATTCATTTTAGGAGACCTCTTACTAGATCATGTTTTGACAGTCTAGATAAGGGCTTGAAATTCAAATGCCCAAACCTCTTATGCCAAAACCAAGGGTCACTTGTATTTGCCAAAAGAGACAGGTTATCATTTGAAACTTTCATACTAAGAATATAAATATTCTTTTTCCTAATTTTCTCAAATATTATGGTTGAATTATTATCTTCAATGTGACATTTATCTTTTTCAAATTTAATTTTATATCCGTTATCGCAAAGCTGACTAATACTTAGCAGATTATGTTTTAGATTCTTAAGTAGCAAAACATTAGTAATAATAGGAGTTTCAGAGTTACCGACTTTGCCAATGCCAATCACATATCCTTTTGAGTTGTCTCCAAAGTTAACCAGCCCTCTGACTTTGTATATTATATCATTCAGCATATCTGGATTACCAGTCATGTGTCTAGAGCATCCATTATCGAGTATCCTTTTTTATCTGCACAATTTGTCCATTGTGGATTGATTCCTCAACCCCCATAAAACATGTTTCATGCACATCATACAATTTTGGCAGACAACTTGAATTTGAATATTGATTATATGCAGACTTATGAGACAATGATGATCTGAATATTTCCAAAGTAGTACTAACAAATTTTTTAAACATAGCCATTTTAAATTCTTTTTCAAAAATCATATTATGAAACTTTGAAAACCTTGCTCTGATACCAAATGTGTGAAATGCAGATTACGGATCTTAAGGCTAGAATTAACACTAGAGGGGGGTGAATAGTGTTTAAAGAAATTACTAATTCTTTTTTTGTTTATATTAATTTGAACACAAATGTATGCAATATTCAGACACAGATATGATCACAGAATCAAAAACAGATGCAGATATAAAGTAAAAGCAATAAAGGAAAGAACACACGGGATTTTATACTGGTTTGGAGTTACCCTACATCCAGTCCCGCAACACAATTACGAATTTCCTTTCAAAATCAATTCCTACAATTACACCCTTGATTTCAAGGCCACGAGGTACACCACTCCAGATTCACAATCCTCTGGGTAGAGATACTTGATTTTACGGGCAACAAGTTCACCCAATTGATTTTCCAGGCTACAATCACACCTTTTTTCGCTTGATTGATTTTACAGGCTACAATCACACATTTTCTCACTCAGTTAATTACAAAGAAGTCTATAACTCTGAATAGCACTGGGATCTTGTTGAGATAGTGATAGAGAATCAAAGCAGAAATGATATATTTAGATTCAATGGTGATTTCGGCAGAGTAATGGTAAAAAAGTATATAAAGAAATGTGGAAGAAGAAGAGGAGTGAAATCAGAGAATATATGAATATAAATTTGTTTAAAACGACCCCTATTTATAGTAGAACAACAGCCATGTCCATTCGTGAAAGGATATGATGAATAGACACTTCCTTTGAAATTCAAACTTTTGAAATAAACTGTCACCTTATCGACAAGGGTATCTTGGGGTTGTCGATAGGCCTAAGTAATTTTTGGTAATTTTTTTTCTTTGAAAATAACTTCTATTTTATATTAAAACTATTTTTAAACTTTATAAATATACTTAATTATAGTTAAAATACATTAATAAGTATAGTGAAGAATATGTTGGTATATGTAAAATTTTACTATATATTTAAATCTAAGTATAAATATTAAAAGTTAAATATATTATAATTGAAAGATAGTTGAAAACCAAAGATAATTTGATTTTGAAAATAAAGATTATTTTGAGGCTAATAGTATTTTAAAACCAGGATGGATGTTTTTGATTCTTTTAAAAGGAAGATTTTGAAATCATTTTGAAAACAAGATATAATTTTGTAAAACATTTGAATAAAAGTTAGTGGACACAAAACAATGTTCCACTAGATTTTTCATAGATTCCATCCTACTTAGGGTTCCATCCCTTCAACGGGCTCGAAGTGGATTCTTTTCCACGAATAAAATGGATTTTAAGATGTCAGTGCTTTTCTAGGAGTTTTAACAAAATTCCTAACTAAATTACTTATATCGAAATCTTGAACTCTTGATAATCCTTATACTTATGAGTCTTCGATCTTGATATCTTCAGTCTTTAATCTCTATGCTGTACAGTCTTCATTCTTGGTACCTGCATGGTTAAATCCTACATATACATATATATCTAAACTATAATGTTAGTATTTGTATTTTATAATCTTATTCTATGGTTGTTGTCATCAAAACCATCTTCTCCGGGACTAACAAGAACTGGCCCATAGTCACCAGCAGCTTACCCTGCAGATCCATGCCAACATGGAGTCAACCAACCGATTGAATCAGGAAAGATGAAGGAGATCCAAGAGGGATCTAGCTTTCTACTCATCCATTAAGAGCTCAGCTTCCTATGGTTACCAACACAGATCCACGCATCTATGATTGGATGAAAGCTACGTGCAATCTCCAGGCATCAACGCACTCTGAATTTTTGACAAGCAGGATCTGGACCATCTGCTAGTCACCAGGTAGGTCCCTCTACTCGAGGAGGGATGATCCTTATCACATCATTGATAACCTTGCTGCTACCGCTGCTATCGATTGGGAAGATGACATTCAAGACCGAATAGATTAGAACCCATGTCAACACGGTCGTTCTCCTTAACCCTATGTGCTCGAAGACTTGGAACCAAGGAGGCAAGGTATGGAACGTTGACTCTGCCCGTGCCATCCTCGCATTGTGGAACCCGACCACACCTTCGCCCAGCATGCCCATAATGTCCAGATGCTAGACATCCCAACTATGGTTCGTCAAATGATTCGTAAAAGTCAAGGCCTCTCCAATGATGATTGGGGAATCTCCCAGAGTCATAGACCCTTCATTAATGACATCCTTTTTGTTGAACCGCCTCGACGATTCAAAATGCCAACCTTAGCTATTTACGAAGGGAGTTCGGGCCCTAACTGGCACATTTTGAAGTATGAATTTACGATGAATGCTGCCCGAGCTGATGATGCGGTCAAATGCATAAGTTTTCCTACCTCCCTCGATAGTATTGCAACCATGCGGTTTACTCGCCTAACGCCCTGATTCGTTTCATGCTTTAATCAGTTAGCTACGAAATTCGTCGAACGGTTTTGTATGCATGTCACTAAACCTAAAGATGTTAGCACCTTATCCAGCATCACTCAAGCTCTAGGGTAGACACTCAGGCGTTACCTAGAAAGATTCCATGCCGCTTGTGTGGAGATTAGTAACCTAAATGTTAACTCCATATTGATGGCGCCGACTGAAGGGATAGATCCTAATTTCGAATTTGGCAACTGGTTGATTGGAATACCCCCCTCTTCGCTGGACCGTTCCTACTCTAAAGCGGCCCAATTCTTAAGGAGAGAAGATGCTAAACAATCCAGGAAAAAGGATGATGTGTGGCCTAGTGTGGAAGCATTCAAAGCAATGTCGCTGTGAAACAAACCGGTGAGAGTTCCAAAAAGGTGCAGTTGAATATACAGAATAAGTAGAATCAGCAGAAAGGCGATGGAAAACAGGGTAAAATATGAGATCAGAATCATAGACTACAACATAGAGCTCCCACGTTTGACACCTATACTCCATTAAATACATCCCTAGAGAATGTGTACTTGCAGACTTGTAATACTGGCCAATATAAGAAGCCTACTCCGAAGCTGTCGTTGGAAAAGCAAATTCAATCTGGAAAATTTTGTAGTTTCCATGATTACTATGGTCACAATACCAATGAATGTTGCCATTTGCAGGATATCATTGAGAAGTTAATCCAAGATAGGTACTTAGAACAATTTGTTTGGGTACCATAGGCTGGAGGTGAAGGCCCATCAAACTAGAATCAAGTACCGAATCAGGTTAGACCAAAGGAACCCGCTCTTACTGACGGGAGGTGATTATTAACACAGTAAGTGGTGGTCCTCACCCAGAGGATCGGAGCTGGAGGGAAATGGAATCGTATGCCAGTTCGATTACGCATGTAGACTTTGAGTGTTGCAGTAATTTTGATAATGGGGCTCCAGCTAAACAACAAAAAATGATGACAGGCGACATCATTTTTCAAGGCAGAGATGCCGATAGAGTCAAATCCTAGTCATATCAACTCAGATAGGTCCTTCTTGGATGAAGAGGATCTTAGTGCACAGTGGATGCTCCATGAATATTCTTTTTCAGCCGAGCGTATGACCAAATGAAGATGGAAGCAAAGGACATGAAGCCGTGTCAATCATATATACTTGGTTTTAATGGAAGTGCGACTATACCAACTGGAATGGTAGAATTACCAGTGGAGTTGGGAGTTGGAGAATGATGGAGAGTCCGAATGTTGCAGTTCATTGTGTTGGATATTAATTCGCTGTATAATGCTTTCTTGGGCCAACTGTCCCTGGCTGAATTCAGGGCAGGTATTGGCCCTTGGTTTTTAACTTTGAAATTCTCCACTGACAATGGGGTTCGAATATTTTAGGGAGATCAGGCGGTTGGACGCACTTGTTATGTTGCTGATCTGCGGGATACACAACAGAAAGAGAAGGGCAAGGACGTAGAGGAATCTCTCTACGTCTGTTTTACCGACAATAGACAGCTAACGCCTGGGCCTAGGCCCGAGCGCCATAACCAATTCCTAAAAGATCTTGATCGAAGAGAAGATGATAATGAAGAAGAAGTCAGAGACAGTCAGACTTCCCTGGCAGAGTTGATGATCGATGTTCTGATAGATGATGATGATGACTCCAGAATGATAAAGATCGGGTCTCAGCTAAGCCAACAAATGAAAAGGGAATTGGTTGAATTTCTCCAGGAAAACCTTGACGTGTTCGCTTGGACACTCAGACATGTGTGGGATCTCACTGGACATCGCGAGCCATGCACTGAATATTGTCTCACGACATGTCCCAATCAAGAAGAAAAGGCGCCGTATGGATCGAGAGAGATCTGCTGCCCTGAAAGAAGAGGTGGATAAACTCAAAACAAACGGGTTTATCCGTGATGCATTATATCCAGAATGGGTATCGAACTAGTGCTTGTATGGAAACCAAATGGGAAATTGAGGACTTGTGCAGACTACTCAGACCTAAATAAAGCATGACCCAAGGTGGTTTTATGCTTTCCAGAATTGATCAGGTTGTAGATTCAACGGACGAACACGAGCTCTTGTCTTTTATGGATGCGTATTCCAGCTATAATCAGATACCGATGCACCTACTTGATCAAGAGCATGCTAGCTTTGTCATCGATCTTGGACTTTATTATTACAAAGTGATGCCGCTCGGGCTTAAGAATGCTGGGGCGATCTATCAAAGACTTGTCAATCGAATGTTTGCCAACCAAATTAGGAAAACTATGGAGGTGAATGTGGACGCTATGCTTGTAAAATCGCTACTCTCCATCAATCACATCAAAGACCTTGAAATAATGTTCAACATTTTCCAAGTATAACGAATGATGCTCAACCCGTTAAAGTGTCACTTCGGTGTCGCCTCCGAAAAGTTCCTTAGATTTATTGTCAATGCTCGAGGAATTGAAGCCAATCCCAAGAAGATCTAGGCGATTCGGAATCTTAAAACTCCTGAACTATAAAGCAAGTGCAAAGCCTCAACGGGAAGATATCAGCGTTAAGCAGGTTCATCTCCAAATCCTCTGACAAATGTATTCTTTTCTTCGATCTAATCAAGAAAGCAAAGAGGAACTTTGAATGGACTGAGGAGTGTGATGGCGCATTCCGAGCATCGGTTCAGCACCTAGCTACACCACCTATATTATCAAAGCCAATTGATCATGAGAGACTATACATCTATCTGGTAGTGTCAAAGAATGTAATCAGTTCAATATTAGTTCGGGAGGAGGATCAGATACAACGACCGGTCTATTACATTAGAAAACAATTGAATGGAGTAGAGAGAAATTATTCAAAGTTGGAAAATCTGGCCTACAGTCTCTTCATTACCTGGAGAAAGTTTTATCCCTACTTTCAGGCTTATCCTATCACAGTCTATACCAACCAGCCATTACGACAGGTCCTTACATGGCCTGAGACATCTAGTAGGTTGCTAAAGTGGAACAATGAGTTGAGTCAGTTTGATATTTCTTACACACCAAGGCGGGAAATTCAAGGACAAGTTCTGGCGGGTTTCATTGCTAAACTCACTATCCTAGAGGACTTGCTCGAGACCAGTTAATCTCTTAGATACAAATGGAAACTCTACACGGATGATGCATCGAACAATCACTGCTCGTGCGCTGGAGTTGTACTTGAAATCCTAGAAGGCCAATCCATATGTTAAGCTTTGAAGTTTGATTTCCATGAAACCAATAATGAGGCCGAATACGAAGCTTTACTTGTTGGACTCAGATTCGCCAGAGACTTAAGAATTATTGCTGTGGAGATTTACTGTGATTCGCAATTTGTCGTATGTCAATTTCGGGAAGAATACCAAGATAGGGAACAGAGGTTGGCTGCATATCTTGCTCGAGTCCAGGAAGTATTGAATTAGTTCGATTATTATGCCATCTATTGCATACCCCGAGATCATAACCAAAAGCCCGATTCTCTAGCAAAACTGGCTAGCGCTGGTGAAGTGCAGAAAATGGGGCTTGTCCCTGTTAAGACACTAACCACTTCGAGTATCGATCAGATGGCGACAGACATGGTTCAAGAGGCAACAACCGAGAAAGAGTTATGGATTACCCCTTTCGGAAACTATCTTGAGCATGGAGCTTTGACCGAGTGCATAAGTGAGAAAAGACAAGTTCTTTAGAAAGCTTCAAGATTCATTTTCTAGAATAAAGTCATGTATAGAAGATGATACTCCATTCCTTAACTTCAGTGTATCGCCCACGACGAAATAAAACGAGTATTATATGATGTGCATGAGGGACAATGTGGCGATCACACTAAGAGCAAGCCCTTGCTAAGAAGATACTCCGATATGGGTATTATTGGCCGACTGTGAATTGGGATGCATTAGACTACGCCAGGAAATGTGAAAGATGTCAGAAATATGCTCAGATAACTAGAGCCCCGCCTATTGAAATTACTCAAATGGTCAGTCCATGGCCGTTCTCCAGGTGGGGCATCGATAATTGGATCTCAACCTCTGCTAACGGTGGTGCAAAGTACGCCATCGTTGCAGTTGACAATTTTACCAATTGGGCGAAAGCTGAGCCCCTTGCTACTATCACGATGAAGAAAGTAATCAACTTTGTTGTTCGCAGCATCATCTGTCGTTTTGGCCTCCCATATACCATCATCACTGACAATGGAGCCCAATTTGATGATGTCGAGTTTAAGAACTTTTGTCAACATTTCCACGTTTAGAAGAAGTTCTCGGCAGTTTCTCACCCTCAAGCGAATGGACAGGTCAAAGCCGTTAACAAAGTTATCAAATCCATTTTGACAAAGCGATTGGAAAAGGCCAGAGGCAAATGGGTCGATGAGCTTCCCACAGCCCTATGGGCATATCAAACTACCTATAAGTCTGCGAGTGACCAAACTCCACTTTCACTTTCTTACGGCTCGGAAGCTGTCATTCTGGACAAACTAGAAGTACCTTCTCATCGTGCGACTTACTATGATCCAAAGACAAATGCTATATTGCTTGCCGAATCTCTGGAGTTATTATACAAGAAGTGTGAAGAGACTGATTTGAGGGCAGCCACACAACGAAGTCGAGTCGCCCCGATTGTACAATGATAAGGTCCGACCTTGAACTTTTGAACTTGGCGTTTTCATGCTCAAGAGAATTTATCCAGTCCTTTCTCATATGAAGCAAACATGGGAAGGACCATATGTTGTCGACCGGAGATTTGGAGGCGGCATATTCAAATTGTCAACTGTTGATGGATTCACTTTGCCGAGAGCTTGGAACAACGAAAGTCTTCGTTGCTACTACATATAATAGGCCTTGTTTATTCATTTAGTCTGATTTTCATTTGCAATTTGTTTATGCATTTCAAAATTTGAAATTGTAATAAGGCAATGACTTTACCATACTATCTTATTTCAGCAATAAAATGCAATCTCTTTGAGCCAGAGTAGTGATTTTTTGAAATGCATTATGCGACCATTGCAATACACAGAGAGCTAAGTTCCATCCCATGGTGGGACTTATTTCAGGTAGGGAGTGACTGTGATACAACCGGTCACACGCTAAGTGATACCCGAGCTCGAGGGCAAGTTGTCACACTGAAGCCAAAATTGATTGATACACGACAATCCTCTAAATAACTCCTGCTCTCAGAGCGTGAGCTAGAGTATAAACTTAAAATCCAAAAACGTGGGCTTGAGGAGGGTGGATCCATCCAACGACGACTTCATCCATGTGTAATCTAAACTCGAGGAGGATGGATCCATCCATCTACGACTTTGCTTGTTTATTCAGGATGGATGTGATCCGACCATCCATAGTCCTGATCAGTTTATCGTTCGCAGAGTGCGAACGGGATCACAAAACTCAAAACTCAAAATAGATGTGGTCGGCCGTCTGTTAACTAACTCTAGATTCCCAGAGCGCAAATTGGAGTAGAAACATTAACTTAGTATGACTAATCACCCACAACTAACTCTAAGTCCACAGAGCGTGGACTGGAGTATAAACACAAAATTGGGTGTGATTGACTGCCCATAAATCAATCTAAGTCCCTAGAGTTTGGATGCAATTTCGATTATGAAAATGGGTGTGATCGACCATCTCAAAAAAAACTTTAGTCCCTGAAGCGTGGATGCAACCTTAAACATCAAGCAGGCGTGATCGACCGCCCGCATGCGAGTTCAATCCCTAAAGTGGGGAGGTGATTATCAATACATGAACGAGTGTGATCCGACCACTTGAACTCATCTCACAACCACTTGGTTCCGACTAAGTGAAATTAAAGAGTGTCGAAGGTGAAAAGCTACCATTGTCCAACCACTTCAAATCATCCCCAGCACTGGGCGCATAATTCGAGCACCAGCTGCCGATTTAGATAGTACAACATTATGGCTCGACTTAATGTTTGGCTACGGTTCGGAGCCATGACTCTGAGACTTAACGCCATGAGTCCTATCCAAAAGATTAAAGCTTCACAAGTGTACTAAATAAAGATTCAAGCACTGAAACACTTAGACAAATAAACTCAGAGTTATTCCCAAAAAGTGAAAGGAGGTTTTATTTCATATGTTCTTTGGAGACAAAGTACAAAAAAGCTTATTCCAAAAATTCCTACCAGTAGGGGCCAAACCCGCATCTATACATGGCCTACTGAAAAAGAAAAAGAAATTCATACTTATATACCAAAAAATGGCGCAAAGAGATATGCTCACTCCCTATGTTTCCTCTTCTTCTTCCTCTTCAGCTCGATCCACTGGAGCTACAGTTGTGATGCTGTTTTGAACTCTTGCCTTTACCCAGCTTGTCCTCAACTGGGGAAAGAATTGTAATCTCCTCCTCTGAACTAATGGAAATTGGAACATTTTCGGAATGCATGGTCAGGGAGAAGGGGGTGCTTTCTACATGACGAGACACAGGGGGTATTCCAGTGACGATGACTGTACCACCCGGAGAGACCATTCGTAAAAGAGATGGGCCAGGACCTGCCATACCACTTCCCATACTACCACCCAGCGCGGGACTTTCCATCTCGGCCTGATCTCCACCACTACCGCATCATCATGGGTTGCTTGAGTGTCCGGCGGGACGCTAGAATTTTAGGCTGAAGAGCGAGTTGTGAACACGCCTTCGCCCACGACAAAAGGAAAATCTGTAAGTGGATCGCTTTGACGACTGAGATGTTCTTCCATCATCTGTTCGTTGAAGATAAAAAAACTCACACGAAATTCCTCGGTCGATGCGGTGGTTATGGTAGTTGTCACTTCCGTCATGACAGCCTCCTACTCTTGATGTTGAACTTGGGTTGCAATGGGAAAGGCCGGTGCAGCTCTTATCATTGAATAAAGGTAAGAGAAAATATTAGCGATTTCTTCCGTTAATACTCCAAACTTTGAATGAGTTCGAGAAGTGTTCATAATACCTTCCTCAAAATGGCTTGCGGGTGGATATGGGACTCATTTGGAGATGTGCTCGTGAGCCAAAGACAATTGCGATCGATCAGGATTGTAAGCAGGCACAGGTGGAGGATCGATTGCATGGGTAGATTTGGGGCTGGGTTGGCATAGGAATTTCAGAACTTGTGACATGATGCTCAACACCAGAACCCTCTTTGACCTTCGGATGCTGAGTGGCAAGTTTCTCTTTTTTGAATGTAACAATGGCCTTTTAGAGAACACTCCTTCATCTTCAGTTAGCACCCATTCTCCAATTCAAACTCATCAATAGATTTAGCATGGTGTTTCGCCTTCTCATCATCCACCAAGCGGCGTCAGGCATTATGTGAATGTGTCGGATAATCGTTGAGCCAGCTCAGACCGCGATATTTCCTAGCATTGGAGTCATAAGTAATCAGAAGGTCTTCTATATCACCTTCTAACCTGGCCTCCTCTACCCCAACTTCGGCCTCAATCCTAGCCTCAACTTCCTTAACCATTAGAACTGCTGCATCTCGCTCTCCCTTAAGCTCCACCGTCTGCTCATACGCCTCCTGAGCAGCCTTATTTACGTCATCCTTTTCTTTGACGACTTCGGCATACTTTGCCGTAAGCTCTATAAGCTCTTTGAGCGCAGTTCTCTTTTGACTGTGATGATGGCGTTCCAATGGCCCATATCGTCCACCAGTTTCAAGTGCTCTTGCCTCATTTGCTCCATTTCCTTATTGGCCTCATCGACTTTCTTCAAGGTTTTTGTTTCTATGTTTATCAAGGCTTCATTCCCGTTATTAAGCACTTGGACTATGTGATCTTTCTAGGCGAGACTTTCTTGTAGCTGTTCAATTGTTTTGGCCTGATCGAATGCCATAGCCGAGGCTTTCTCTGTAGTTTTCTTCCATTCATGGTATTGGCTGTAGGCATGGTAAATATAGTCGTGCACAGTTTTCTCCACCTCTTCTGGAATCAACTACAAATTTGGAGGGAAGTGAAAGCCGTCTAAATAAATATTAGGGAATTCCTTCTTTAGCTGTGCAATTCAGGTAGCTCCTTCCCCCGTGAGCTCTGTAGCCATTGATGTGGTAACAATAGGATTGTCCACCCCAGTTCTGTGGCGCTGCTCGCTAGGCCTTGAAGTTTTGGAGGCACTTGATGGTGCGGGGGTTCGGCAATGTGTGTTCCAGGACCAATGGGCGGCATACAAACTCTGGGTGGAGGAAAGCACGATCGGGAGCGGCGCCTATCTCTTCACTCTCTTTGTCTCTCTCTCTCTCTCTCCCCTTGTCTCTCTCCCAATCTTAACGATCCCTATCCTGACTAGAATGGATGCAATCATAATCAGACTCGTGCCTGCAAGACTCTTGGTATGAACTGGATGATTGGCATGCGACATGAAGGCTACTAACCATAGATCCTTCACTCGACATTGTATCTGTAACGTGGAAGAAGAAACAAAGTTAGTTATCTTCGGATATTGAATAGCTCATGAATATTGGGTGTGTGGTGTCGTGAAGTGCATGCATGTATTTGTAAAACTCCCAACTAACCGGATGTAGCAGCCACCCTCGAAGGGGTTGGCTCTCCTAAACCTAAGGAACTTTGAAGCCCCTCTTGTCTGGTATCTTGGTGAAGAGACACATCATTCGGAATAGGACTATCTGCAAGTTCCTCGAAAGGACTCTGTATATGCAAGGAGGGAGCCTCTGAAATTTCCACATCCGCCGTTGGTAAATACATGACAACATACTTGCATCTCAGATCGTTATGGGCAGCGACCTTACCTCTCCTTATTCTCTTAGAATGTCAATGGCTTTGTGAAGGCTCGGGTTCGGGTTCGGGCTCATCTCCAGTAAGCATATTTTCATCATCAACTCACTCGGCGATAGCGAATCCAGAAACTCTCCTCCTAATTTGCCTTGTCGGAACTACCCTAAGAGATCCTTCAAGCTCGACGCTTTGATTTCCACCAATCAACCCGACATCCTTCAAATTCTCATCCGTTTAAACTTCATCAATTTCTCTATCCAGAATGGGCACTCTTTGAAGAATCCTTACAATCTCTTTGAACTGGTCACCTTCGGGTTGCAGAATCAAAGCTGTGAAAAAAGAAAGTATTAGATTCGACATCAAATAAGATAATCCAGTCAATTAGTATTAAATTTGAAGTACTGATGCCTGACTAGCCACCGTCTAGCGATACTCGATGAGCATCAGACGGAGAACCATTCAGACTTCAAATAAATTAGCCACTCCGATCATAATCTGGCATTACCTAACTACCTCTAAGAAGGTGAAAGAAAGACTATCCCCTCGGCTCTTTATATTGAATAGGTACCGGACTTCCTCCGGAGTCATGGTCGAAAAAGATGCTCCAGGAAAACGATAAATAAGCTGTTGAAAGAAGCATATTCATTGGATGCATCCGTGACACAACAATTCTTAAGTAGGATAACATTTTTCGGATGTATTGATTGAATGAAGGGAGTGTCCTAACTGTGCAGGAGAATCTATTAAAAGTGGTATACCCTTCCGAGGGAGAGTCGGGTATGTTTTCTGTCCCTAGTAGTAAGACGTCATCCCTCGCCATCCATGCCTTCTGCGTATCCAACTTAGCATTTCCTCAGAGACATTCGATGGAACAGAGTCTTGTGGATTCCTGATGAAGGTTGCTCCCAGTAGCTCATCCGAAGCTGGACTTATACTTCGGCTATGATAGCCGGCATCTCTATTATGAGAAGAGGCGGACTCTGATCCTCCTTTTGTTGCGAACTTCCGAGTTCCATAGCTAATTAACTCAGCAAAAATCATCGTTAGATAACCATAATCCTGTGTTTTCCCCAGTGTGAAGTGCATGAATGTGATGTGTAATGCAGTGCTGTATATAATTTATGAAATGATATGAGATTTAAAGAGTGTTTGAATGACGAGACTTCAAAATTCAACTGGAGTGACCGTCATTGCTAACTGTCACAACCGTGCCATTTAGACTTTAGAGACCGATCCAAGTTCAAGTTCGTTAAATTTTTTCAAGTTACAGTTCCATCGATGAGCTTCGGGAGGCATTCAGATATGCAGTGAAACAGTTAAGTCTAATTATGCAAGGCAGAAGCTCGTTGGAGTCAAAGTTCAAGTGTGCAAAGGATTTTGTCTCCATCGAGTTAAAACCAAGATCTCCATAGAGATAATTCGCATTGATAAGAAGAGGAAGCAGTTCGTATCAACAACCTATGCATCACTTTGTATCGATTAGAAGCACAAAGTTCATATCGATCACCTTCTAGGGTTCTTTTCGATCATCTAACTCATTTTCGTATCAATCTTTTTTACATTGCTTCGTAACAACAGCTATGGGTCAATATGAAACTCCATAACTCCAGAATCGATACGAATTCCCTCCTCGTAACCCTTGGTTGTCGATCGATAGGAACCACTCTTCCCAAGTCGACGTGAATGTGCTACTTCCCCCTTTCTCCCATCGGTACGAATTCAAGGCCAAGCAATTATTCCATCAACACTTCGTATCCCACGCTTATTCTTCTCAAAACCCACTCAGGCATCACCTCCACCATCTTCGACTTCATTCCAGCCTCCACATCACTAGAATTGACCATGAACGCAGATGAGTTAGCAATCGAATTCGAGTCTTATCGCTCTTGACATAAGTTCGCTAACTAATTACCTAAATCAAAGTGCAGATTCAAGGGATTAATGATTTATGTTAATTTGGGGACAAAATCAATTTCTATTTCTCGATCTTTTAATCGATACGAAGCAAAGCAGAAAGAATGAAAAGCTAGAAAGTGAAAATTGTCTAAGTATGAAAGCCATTTATACCTAGGAAAGTGTTCGTTTGTCTCTTAGTCACTGTGACCGTTTGAAACAGTTCCTCATCCAATTGACATGAAGGCAGTTTTTTAGTATCCATCCTACAACGAGACGAAGCAACATAATCAAAGCTTATGTGAACTAATCGTACCCATCAAGCAACCCGGACGAAGCATGAAGCAAAATCCCATTGCCGTGTTCGTACCCATCGAACAACATGGATATGAGCCAGTTTCATATCCATCCACGACCCATCTAAAATGAAGCCCTTTGTATCCGTTGGTTTATGGATATGAAATGCAAGACCAAGGCTTATCTGAGCTGTTCGAATCTAATAAAGATGCATCGATACGAATATTCTAGCTCGTATTCATCGACACAAAACCCACAAAGGGTCGTATCTATCGATACGAAAATGGTTTTTCAGCTTTTCACAACGATCTAGGAGAGGATCGATACAAAGAGATACTCTGAAACAACCATCAAGCGATGTTATAACTTGAATTTCGCATCGATTAAGGAGATCATCGATACAGAATTAATATAAAAAACTGGCAATGACTCGTGAATGTACAAACGTTAACGAGAGTCAGGTTAACATACATTTTATGTGCAACGAATTAACATCCAATTTTCAAAATTCACAGGAATTGAATGTTCACCTAGTGACATTTACAACAATGAAAACAGAATTCTGGCACTCAACACTCAATTACAACAATGCATAGTACAATCGTTGGCAGTCAACAATTCAGTCTTTATATTATCAAGAAACAATCAAAAGTTACATCTATTGGCGAAAGGACAACGACGGCACAACAAATCAAATAGAACTTTTCAGACAGAAGGTTGCTGCTTTTCAAAGCACGTCATGTTCACACAAGACGTACTTTGGGGGACAAATGTTATCCCACCTTTTGGCAAGGCCATGATACTAAGAACTTCAATAGAAACCAAGGACGGTCTGTCCTGAAAATCAGTCACACATAGGTTTACTATGGATACTAGCAAATTTTTCCAAGTCCGGATCAAGCTACAATCGATATGACATGACAAGCAAAGCTATGAAAGTCAACATCCTAACTTTCAAGTCAATCGAAGTTTGTATGCTCAAAATATTGATCAGTCAAAGTTGAAAAATCAACACCATTTGTATCCATCTAAGCTCGTATACATCCCATCAAAAAAGCCTCATTCGGATCCACCAAACATCCCTCAGTTCAAATCCATCATGCATGCTCCAATTTGTATCCATCACATAGAGGTGCTTCGTATCTTTTCCCCTAATACACGATTCATATCGCTCAGATCCTCCAAAATTCGTATCGATCGACCAAAGAATCAATACGATCTATACAACCCTGGAGCGACACTAAGCGATCCTCTCCCATCGTTATGAAGTGATCAAGTACATATTGATACGAAGTGATCTAAAATGAATGATACGAAACTATCGATATGAGATGGAGTGTGATCAATGGATACAAATGAATACCAATGGATACGAACAAGGCAGGATCAAGAGGAAGACTCACTCACTCAGCATGAAAAGTGGATCGATCCTAGAAGATAGCGCCACATCATCTAGAAAACATGTGCAAAATTATGGATATGAACGAGATTGATACGAACGTATCGATACGAGCTCAGCAGCATATCACAAATTCAAACTTGTATCAACACTTAGAATCTACAAGTTAAAATGCTACCAAATTTTCGTAGAAACTTGCATACAACCACAAGAATATCCATGATCGATCACAACCCAAAAAGAGCAATTTTGGATCGATATGAATTTGGTACGTATCAATCATGGATTGAGTCGGAGTGTCCAGGGATCGATTACGTAGGTTCACCATGTGAGAGAAGTAGTCTTCCGAGATTTGAGCGAGATATATACAACCTACACCTATAAATAGCAGTCCAAGGCCTTTAGGAAATGGACTTTTGACGCTGGGACACCGATATTCTGCCGAAATCATTGTTGTATCTCGATTATACTGTTGTAAACATCTATAATTAGCGAGAGTTATCAATAAACAACAAACTTTCTATAGTGGACGCAGGCTACAACGCCGAACAACTCTAAATCTCTATGTTTTCATACTTCTGTTTGTCTGTTTTTGGTGTGTTTGTTAGATCTACCTCATTTTACATTTATATTCTTCACTTTAATCTCTTCAAACATGCCCGAAGAGTGTTGTGCCTAATTTTGGTACAAACAGGTGAAGTATGTACGACCTGTAAATTTATCTCTTTGAAAAATAATATTAATTTTTAAATATTCAAATATAAGATTTTTAACACAACTTATAATGTTTTGTACAATAATTAATGATGGAAAACTTGTTATAAAATTATATTTACAAATACAAATATTTGGGATTTCCTTCAGAGAAGCGACGAAAATCAATTTTTAGCAAAATTGAGATTTTCTCAATATAGGAGGATAGAAAACTAGATAAATCACTTATTTCTCCATTTTAAGAAGGAATATGTAATAAAATTAATTATTTTAGTTTTGGAAATAAAATGTCTTTATGACATCATCAATGATGTCATCATTTTAAATAATTGATTTTTGAATTTAAATTGAATTTAAATGATTTAGTAATTGTTTTAAAATCAAATGAGGCCCTTTTAATTAATAATAAGAGAATTCAATTTTTAAATTTTGTTTATATATATTAACTAAGAAGTAAAAATGTGATCGAAAATTTGATTCCGGTTTCGTAACGATTTGACAAGAGGAAGTTGTGCAACGTTATGTGTTATATGTGACATATATTTGCATATATACATATATATAGATTCATGTACACATACATACAAATAAGATTAACATTTAAATCTCAAAATTACTAATGGTAAATTATAAAAATGTCTTTATATTTATTAAAGGAAATCTAAGCTATTGATGACATATCTGCACCTTAGTCCATATTCTCATCCAAATACTTGCCTTAAGAGATAAGGGAAGTGATGGAAATAGTGTAAGGGAATGGGAGAGCATGGCCGAAACACATGGAGGGAGAGAGGTGATGTTGAGGTGGAAAGTGATGATGTGATTTGTAATGATGTTGTTTTTGGTATTTTACATATCTTTTCCTATAAAAGAAGAGGCATACCCTCTCATTTATTCACACTTTCCTACACAAATTATTAAGCTTTCTTCATATTATTCATGTGTCTATTAATGGCTTTCATGACCTCTTGAAAATATTCCAATGTCGAGTCAAAGTTCTTTCGAAATAGACCATAATATATAGAGATATATACCACCTTAGTTTGAAATTAAAGCAAGTGATCTTATCCTCTTCTTTTCTTGCTTGGCCGAGCTCATCTAGGTACCTTCACGCTCCCATGTTCAAAGCCAAGCACACCCTAGGGTCCTGAGATATGTGTCATAAGCTTCGGTGCGGAAATAGCGAAGCTATAGTCAAATTCATAATGCTAAGAAAAAGATATATATATATATATATATATATATGCGTGTGTGTGTGTGTGAAACTCTACTAGTTTGTTTTACATTACATGTCATGATACGATATGTCTTATATGAATGTTTTTTATGTTTGATAATCAGGTTTTGGAGCGATGTTATGTTTGCTTAGTTACAGAAATAATTAATGATAAATACACGTCGAAATTACACAAAGAACACACTTTTTCTTATGAATTCTAAAAGTGTTTGACATAGTTAAACCTCTATAAATATGAATAAAAATGGTTTAAAATGGTTTACAAATGTTTGACAAACATTAAAACTCATTTTGGCAAAGCTTTGAAAGGATATAAATTAGAGTCAAAACAGGCATGTCGCGTAAATGTAGTTCGCCATTTCACACTGTAAAAGTTAAATCAATGTGTAGAGTGGAATAGTTGCTCAAGACGATTCAAAATAAGAATCTTCCAAACTCTTATTATTATAGTTTCCAAATGAAAGAGAAAAATCAAGGTTTCACCTTGTAAAATTTGAGATATGTCCAAATCAAGTTTTTGAAATCATCGCGTTTTGACGGTTCTAAATATGGATTCAACTCTTAAAAATAGATATTTTTAAATATTTAAAAATATAAGATAAATTCTCAAAATATGTTAAAATATTTTGAAAAGTTTAAATGGAAAATTGGATATATAAAAAGTTTAAATGGGTTTTGTGATATTAAGCCCTTAAAAGCACTATTCACGGGCAATTCAACAAAGGAATTTGAAAATTTCTTAGATAAGATTTAAACTTGGGTTTTCTTCCCGAATCCTTTATAAATATTTTTCAAATAATAAATTAAGTATTTCAAAGGGTTTAGAGTTGATCAAATAATTTGGCCGCCTTATGGGTGATAGAGAGATAGTCTTTAGGTTTAGGTATGGAAAACAAGTTTCATGCTCTCCGTATCTATCCGAACTGGCCCAACGAAGGGATTGTAAATTCTGTTTATTCAGACCACATCTTTCTAAGATAAAAGAAAAGGAGATTTGGAGTTTTCCAAAGGTTAAACCATATTTTAAAATAATAAGTTGTTTGGTGATATAGGTAACATTCTGGTTAAATTGTGTATTAAATTTTGAGGAGGGAACTCATACTATCTATGTGAATTTAAAAGGTGATTTAACCATGATTCGACAAATAGTTTGGTTGAATACAGAAATTGGTATTGAGTATAATTGTTATAATTTCTATGGATCCATTTTTACTCAATAATGTTTTCCTATGTAATTAAAGATAAATGATTTGGTATTTCCAAAATTAGAAAGAGGTTTCATAATCCTATATATGTTAAAAAACAAAATGGTTTAAAAACATATAACTTTAAGAAGATATTTTATTTGGATAAAAGATACTGATTAATTGAATAATAATTACCCACATTCTTGACATCTTTTGTTGATAATTGGTTTGGAGAAACCGGGATCGGATTTGGGTGATTTCTATCGGAAAACCACTTTGAACCAATATACGCGTTTGAAAGTAAGTATATGTTGAAGATAATGATTTTAAAGACGGAGATTTCCATATATAGTGTTGCTTGCCACTAACCTCTGGGGTAATTTTCATCTCGCTACTAACCTTAGGGGTGATTCCCAAACGGGATGTGATGGAGGAGTGGCTTCGATTTGTCCTATTCCTAGACAACTTGTATGGATGAGTGTATGACATTGCATTTCTAAGACCACGTACATTGATTTTTACAAACATATATCTGTTAGGTGGTGTAGTAGGTAAACCCTCTTACACTTAACATCCTTCCTCGAGGCGTATGAACTCGGGAGTTGTACTTTAGGGGAAATCAATAGTGTGTTATTAGAAATTGAATTGTGGCATTCAAAGTGGGATTTATTTTGTAAAAGGTAATATGTTACCTCGGGCCTCACACTTGGAAATGACTAAAATAAGGTACGCTGCAAAGCTATGTGGGTCGCACCTAATAGGGTATGGTCATCACCTTTCTAGATTACCCTCTATATATTGGGTTTGTTAAGTACGCTATGGCTACAGATAGGTCGGGTGATGTCATATTCGGTGCCAATCAGGATCATTATGTTGGTCATTAGGTCGATTTTGCCAGAGGCAGAGGATCATAGTGATTCCTTGGTACAGTCCTCTAGATATGTACTATATGGAAGGTAGTCCCTTACCTTGTCATTATATGGAATCTATTCTCCAATAAGTGCCACCAAATTTAGTTGTATAACTATTATGCTAAAATTCAATTAATGCAACAATTTCATCTATAAGTAGTATGAATTTTTGATCTGGACGTTATTATAATATTACTAGATTTTATGTAGCATTGTTTTGGTTATCATAAGGTAAAAAATAATATGTGTCTTTGTGCGGCATGGCCTTATGCGATACCCTTTATTTTCATAAATATCTGTGTTTCGATTTTTCTGACACCAGTCCTATGATCGACCTGGAGTTTATTTTCTTAAACTCTAGGTGCGCGATTTTTTCGGCCAGCCAAGTAGTTTAGTTCTAGCTTGAAACATTTTGGAGGAGCTGGAGTTTCCTCTATTGATGGTTATCTATCTCCAATTTTGCTGCATCTGTTTACTTTTTGTATTCAGCATTAGTAGGGACATAAATTTATGACTGTCCCGACTGAGATTAGGATAGACTCTGATGTATGTATTTACAATTTCTACTGTAACGATCATATATTGAAATAATATTTGTTACTTCATTCATGTAAGATTATGTTCTATCTATATTTTTCTTTTTACCCTTAATCAATCTATCTTTCTGGCACTTGGATATTCGAAATGTGAATATCGTGGATGTGTTAGTGTCGATTTCTGAGGGTTTAAAAGGTGGGTGGTCACATTTTTATATAAGATATATGCATCTTTAAATGCTTTTAAAAAGGTAACTTTTGATCTGGGTTTTCTTTTATCTAACAACAAATGTAATTAAATGATTTATTATTACAAAGTGGTAAGGGATATTTGGTTTTACTTTATTGATTTTTTATGCTACTTGTTGTATATAAAATATTTTGGAGTAAGTGGAGATTACTACCTTATAGTAATGTTCATGTAAAACCGAGTGGTATGGGATGCTCGGGCTATGCTCAAATAAAAAATGTTAGAAAGTACTTAACACACTAGAAGTAGACTTACTAAGCGCATGTCTTAGATATCTATTAGCGAAGTACAGTGAAGCACATGCGTTAAGTATCTATTAGCGAAATATAGACTTGTGAAGCGAGTGTCCTAGATATCTTTTAGTAAAGTACAAACTTGTGAAGTGCATGCTTTAGATATCCATTAGTGAAGTGCAGACTTGTGATGCATATGTCTTGGATACCAATTAACAATTATAGAGTTGTGAAGCACGTGCCTTGGATATTAGCGAAGTGCTAACTAGCAAAGTGCATGTCTTTGATATTTCTCTATGGATTAACTTGCTTATACGCAGCCATATGTATTCTTTTTTAAGTTTTGAGGATCACTTGCAATATGATAGTTTTATGTGGTTTAAAAGTCCCATTCACCATTTTTTTATGATTGCTCATTATGGGCATGAGATGACTTTATGACATTGTGATTTGGAGTTAATGCATTATTATGTGATGTGTTTGCTCATTATATGTAGTTATTACTATATCATGTGGATTATGCATGGTTATTATATGATCTTACCTAGTTATATTTACAGATAGTATGTTATCCTGCTTTTTGGTCAAGGCCGGGATATCAACAAATTTGCTAAAAAGGATGGAAATCAGGATTGGAGATTGATTGAAAACAAGGCTATGATCGATATTGTCAAAATTGGACCAAGCTCCAATCAAGGTGGGATCTATACGAAATGAAAAACAAGGCTTGATGAGGCTACCTTTCAAATTTCAAGTCAATCGGACTTCATACGCTCAAGTTATGGATGGATCAATATTGTTGAAAAATGGTTTCGTATCGATGGATTTTGGTGTTTAGATTGGATCGATCGACATTCGTATGGATGTATTATGGTGTTTGTATTGGATCGATCGACATTCGTATCGATGTATTACGTACCGATCGAATTCGTATCGATCATGCAGCTTCAGAAAGGAAACGTGTCGATGGTTGTTGTTATTTTCATATCGATATATACATATCGATGGATGGATGCGGCAAGATATGTCAGCACACTTCGTATCGATCAAAGCCTGGATCGTTATGAAGGAAGCAAGACTGGGATGGATATGGACTTCATGGATACGAAGACATGTATTTCCCAGAGCAGCATCAGATCGATACGAAAAAAGGTGCCGGGGATGGATATGAAGGGCATGACCTCGGATGGATACGAAGCAAGGACTTTGGCGTCGATACAAAGGTACAATGCAGGCATTGTTACCAAGTGGCCAACCTAAGATGGATATGGAGGAAACAGTAGAACCAAATGAAGAGGTCTGCAAGCATGAAATATGGATCTTTCAAGCCACGCCATCTATACGAAATCGATCGATGCGCATGTATCGATACGATTCCATCAGCCAACTCGCAAATCCCATCTTGGATCGACCATAACTCAAAATCCATAAGTTCAAATGTTATTAAATTTTCACTGGAGCTTTCCTTCAACCTCGAAAATGTCCATGGTCGATCGTAGCTCCATTGGGCCATTTTTGGATCGATTCAAAATGAACTTGGATTGATCAGGATCGATCTCAAACAACCCCAGATCGATTTGGTGGGTCCACCTACGCATGAGAAGAGGTATTCCGAGGTTTGAGGGAGATAGTTCCAGCTCCATACCTATAAATAGAACCTCCATGGAAACTAAAAAGGCTTCTTCTTATTCTCTTTTGGGCTAAACTCTGCCATTTTGGTTATTGATATTACCTGGATTTGGTTAAATGGCACGTAAGACATGTTAGTGTTAGTTTAAAGTTATATTCACATTTGGTCGCCCTTAACAAGCCGTATTCTCCATATTATTAGACAATAATATTTATAATGTTCTTTAATAATATAGGTATAACAATGGGATTGGTACAAGTTTCAAACTCTAGAAACTAGCACATGATTTGTCTTATTTCGATTAGTCTTCCTTAAAATTTTCTATTTCCAGGCAACAACAACAGCTCCAAGGACTATGGTCGACACTTCAATTATGTACTTCTTTCTGTCTTTGGAAAATGGTACATTAATGACTCAATTCCAAGCCTTTTGATACCAAGAGGTTTCTTTCAGTGTCGAGACCTTTCAACTCACTGCTTCCACGCGTCTATCTGCCTTCTTTGTCATGATCATGGCAAGCGGGTCCACTTCACCATTGGTAGTCGACTGCAATGATATCTTACTTAGCTTCTCCCTTCGCCTCTGGTTGCACACTAACAATGTTGATTCCCTAAATTACAAATGGTCATTTGTTGACCATTTGTGTGAATTTCATCGATGGGGCGCTCAGGATCTTTATAGGAATCATTCTTGATTCCACTCCCTTTGCGATCTCCACAATCCAGTCTACATAATAGTCCTTGAATCTAGGAACCAATGGTTATACATCTCAATTTGAGCATTCCATTCTTGGCGCTACCTATCTTTGGGCCACAATTGAGCTCCTGCAGTTCAGGGTCAGAAATCAGGTCATGCACTAGTTTCTATCCCCGAAAAACTAGCACACAAGTAATTTTATTCCAAAGATTCATCCTTGATATTGGGTATCTTTAGAAGATGGCTGATATCTACATGTTTAAGTCAAACGATTCGATCGACTTGGATGTGAATACTTCTTCCTGACATTTCCAGTCTTCAGGCAACATTAGATTCATGAAGGTTTTATGATTATGCCTTCCCTACGTTGCCTATCATCGAGTGATGCCAGACCACTGAATGTTGTAAGAAGGTGCCTTCCTAATGTCTCCAATCCTTGGGTAGCGTTAGACTTCGGAAGGTTGGGCTAAAGAATCGATTGGGCTCAAGCTTCTGCCTCTGAAAGCCAGTGTATTGATAGTTCCATTTGGGGTTTCTCCTTAGCACTGCTATTCTTTGGGTGATAACACATTCCTAGAAGTTAGGACTCAATGGTCTGGTTGGTCCTTAAGTAGGTTATCGGTCCTTCTAACCATAATAAGACTTTAGGTGAGGGTAAATTCCTAAAGGCTGAAGTTGAGTTATTTGATCAGTTCTTGGTTTGGTTTTGAGAACCTTTTTGCTGTCACCAATCTTCGATCAACAATGAATTCTAAAAGGTAAATTTTGTTTTCAAGTCTCATCGTCACCATCTTTCTTTGAGCAGTGATGTATTCTTAAGGGCTGGATGCCTCTTCCCTTTGTTAATGCTTGTCTTCAGGTAATATTGTGCTTCTGAATAGTGACTTTCTAGAAGTTGGCTTCTCTCTCCGACGTTGTTGGGGCAATGTTGGTTCTTAAAAAGTAGGGGATTGATATGACCGTCGATCCTTCAGTTTTGATCTTCCCGACATTGCCAAAGCTACGTCGGTTCCCAAAAAGCAACGGCCGATTTGACCATCGACCTGTCGGTATTGGACCTTCCCGACGTTGTTGGAACAACACTAGTTCTCAAAAGTTTAGGGGTCGAGGTCACCGCGATTAAAACCTTTTCAATGTTTCTAGTCTTTAGAAAACCTTGATTTTCGAAAATTGAGGGGTCGATGTGAATGTTGACATGACAGTTAAGACAATCTTGACTTTGCAAACTTTGGGCAATGTTGATTTTTATAAGGTAAGGGGTCGATGTGACCATCGACTCAGTGGTCAAGACCTTCTCGACATTGCCAATCTTTGGGAAATGCCGGTTCTTAGAAGGTTAGGGATCCGTATGACCCGTTGATCCATCGGTTCAAGCCTTCTCGACTTTGCCGGTCTTTGGACAACACCAATTCTCATAAGGCAAGGGTCGATGTGACCGTCGAACCTATGGTTTTGATCTTTCTGACGTTGCTAGTCTTAGGGCCATGTCGGATGTTAAAATGTTTGGGATCGATACGACCCATAGATCCAGTGGTTTAGACATTCCTGACCCTAGCAGTCTTGGAACAACACCAGTTCATAGAAGGTTAAGGATCGATATGACCCTTCGATCCGGCTGTTTAAGATTTCCCAACATTGCTAGTCTTGGGAAAACATTAGTTGTTAGAAGGCAGGGGTAGATGTGACTATCGACCCAGTGGTTTTGATCTTCCCGACATTGCCAGTCTTTGGACCACGTCGGTTTTCAAAATTTTGGTGATTGATATGACCCATCAATTTGGCAGTTTAGAAATTTCCGACATTGCCAGTCTTGGGACAATGCTATTTCTTAAAAGGTTAGGGATCAATACAACTCATCAATCTGATAGTTTAAACCTTCTTGACATTGCCAGTCTTGGGATAGCACATGTTCTCAAAAGGCAGGAAACGAACCTCGATCCAGCAGTTTAAACCTTCCCGACGTCTCCAATCTTCGGACAACATCGTTGTGCAGAAGGTTGGGAATCAATACGACCCATCGATCTGGCAGTTTAGATCTTCCGAACGTTGCCAGATTTAGGACGACGCCAGTTCTTAGAGGGTTTGGGATCGATACAACCCATTGATTTGACAGTTTAAACCTTCCCGATGTTGACAGTCTTGGGTTAACGCTGATTTTCAAAAGATTAGGGATCATAATGACCTATTGGTTTGATAGTTTAATCCGTCGTGACGTTGTCGCCTTGGGACAATGCTAGTTCTTAGAAGTTGGGGATCAACACAACCCATCAATGAAGTGGTTAGCGAATCTACACTCTCTGTCCGTCATTCGAGGGCAGAGCATCATTTCTCAACTGCGTTTCTAGTTTTGTGGCACAATAGTTTTTCTTGCAAGAACACGGTTTCATTGATTCAAGAAGCAGATTTATTAATAAGCAGATGAAATGACATGTACTTCCTATTTATAATGCCTCTAGTGTCTCAAGGTGGCTTATTTGCAAAAGGATGAATAGAACAATATTGTTTTAGGTCGCTACTTCATTCATGGGTGATCAGCTAGCTTGAAGATTATTAGATAACTAGTCTTTCATTAGCTCGCCTGAGACCCTATCCACTAGGTCCAAGCAGTTTTCCTTGAGCAGGTATACCCTAGGGTGTGGCATCTCTGTCATTCTATAGTTCTATAATATACTGTTAAAGTTAGTTATTCTTTATCAACCCCCCAATCAAATTCCTCAAGTGTTGGTATTCATTGATGTTATGCACATGCATTTCGAGGAAGCGATAGTACTTCCCGAAACTTTTCTCTTGCTCTATTCCATCCTAGGTGTCTTCTTATATTGCTCAGCTTCCTGAATAGCAAGATATATATTGTTCGATGTATCACTCAAGGGTGTGTAGTCTTCTAATCCGAAGTTCTTCAACATTTCATATTATGCCTATTTCTAGAGTATTGACTTCTTTTCTTCTGATTACCATAGTTTCTACCATTTACTACAATGTTACTCTGGATTACTTCCTACAATTGTTTATCACCAACCTTTCTTTCGACTAGTCTCGCTTCTTCCAATCGTAGGAAGTGATTCTCCTTTTAGTGAAATTCTTTCATAGTAGTGGGTTGCTTCATTTTTAACCATCTACCAAAATCCATATCAGAGTAAATTCCTTTGACCAAGGCCGTGAATACAACATGTTCCTTGGAATTGCTAACTTCCGTAGCAGTGATGTTAAATTAGTTCGAGAAAGCCTTTAGTGATTCCTTGGCTCCTTGTGATAAGCCAGACGATGACATAACATCCTTCGGTCATGTCGTGTGGAGCCTTAACTGCTCCAAAAAATTCTTAGCCAATTCAACAAACGTCGATATAGATTTAGGCATGAGCCTAGTGAACCATATAGAAGAACCTCCTTCTAAGAAGATAGGGGAAGTACCTACAACAAAAAACATCCATAGCTCTAGCTCCATCCACATGCCATTATATTTGAGTAAGTGTATACTGGGATTAGTAGTTCCATTGTAGGATGGCGTTATTGGCATGGTGAACTTTTTGTGGTATTCTTCTCTTAAGATATTTTCAATGAAGGGGGTTCGGCTTGGTGCGGAACCCCAATCTTTGTTCTTCCTTCCCCTGCTATCTTCAACCAATCGTTTGATATGTCAAGGATATACTTCTCGCTTATACGGTAATCTGAAGGTTGACTATCAAGGTTATACCCAGTGTTTGACTTCACAAATGGTCTCGGTTTCCCGACCAACGTCTCAGTGCTCCTGCCTCAGGGAGTACCAGTCCTTTCGTATTTAGCAGACATATGATTGTTTGAGCTATGGTTGTCAGAATATCTTTATCAGCATCAACATCCAACTCCAAATCATCACCATCAGGATGCAAGTCCATATTCTCATTAAAGATAACCACGGCATTACCTTCTCGAGCATCCACGAAATGGCATTTCTCTCATTCTCGAGTCAAATACTCTCGGTACCGACCTGTTTTCTTAAGGGAGGAGCACTCCTACTTCCTTCTGCAAGTCCTTCTACAACTCTACCAACTAATTCCTTATATTTTTGCATCCCATCTCTCTTGTTTAGCCCATAAACAAAGGAATTCTCTTATTGTATAATAGGTGAAATTTCTCTTTTAACCCTCCTTTCCACTGGCAGTTGCAAGATTAGCAACGCGTCCATCTTATCCATGAGAGCTTTTTGGATATCCACCATCTTCTACTTAAGTTTATGAATCATCTTGTTAAGCTTTCCTTTGGTAACGATTTTCTATTGAGTAGAGGGTTCTAGTATTGCATTTCCATCATTAACTTCCATTTGGTGAGTGTTTCCTTCATCACCATTACCCATCGCTCAAGCGGATCTTTCAAAAGTAGATTTCCCTTTCTTGGGCACTGTTGATCTGCAATATTAAATTCTCAAAATTTTTAAAGCTAGTTTTCTGGATCTAACTACTAGATCTACCTAAATCCACAATAACAAGCCAGATCTAAGCTTGGATTTACTCTTCTCAACAAAAGCACTAAAATGTTGATGCCAAAAAAGGACTAACACCCAAGAATGAGTTATAGGAAAACTGTGAGATCTAGATCTAGCATATAACAATAGAAATCTAAGAAAAATAATAGGAAGACACAAAATTTTAATAGTGGTTTGGCAATCTTTTGCTCATGTCTACTTTATAACTTTATTGATTATGGATCTAAGAGAGTTTATATGAGATTACAGAGAACTAGATAGTACAAGTCAGTAGTACAAGGGCTTGGGGGAGTTTTAAAGCCTAGAACTATCGAAAGTAGCAGCATAGGTGACTATTGTGAGGGAGATAGGAGATGAAGAAATGGCAAAGTTTATGCTAGTAGAGAATCAGCCCCCTTTTTATCTGTATTTAGACTAGCTTTTATAGGGAAACATGTGGATGAAGTTAGAAGCCCACTTGCACCGAACTCCAGAAGATGGCCCTATATCATACATACCAGCATGAAGGCCCACGAGCTAAGGAAATAACTTGATACCAACCTAAATAACTCGGTACCGACCTATTTACTTTGGCGAAAAGTGAACTTCTTCACTAGCTTAGCTTTCCATCTTTGTCTTGCTGTGTTCTAACTATATTTCCATGATTTTTAGTTAATTCCTGTGATCTTCTCGATTGCACTTGAACTATCCCTCTTTCTTAGCTTTATTAATCGTTAATTCTTCGAATAATCATTCAAACTTGGAAAAAAACACTTGATCATGAGTTGTTGGACTAGTGCAAGACATGTTTGAAGTTTGGCCATTGAATAAGGAAGGAAAAATGACTCAATAACGAGCCAATTGACTCGGCATCAAGTTATATCCTTTTCTCCAATTTTTTTGACACTTCTTCCAGCCGTTTCCATATTTCTTTTAACTGTGTTGCCAAGCATTTAAATCATTTCATCTTCATCTTGAAGTTTTAACATCGATTGACTTCTACTTGGTCAAAAACACAGTTACTAGGAAGTGATGCCTTCTATTGAAGAACGCCACTGCATACTTTGTAGATTTGTTGAGTAAAGTATTTAAGGGACAACTAAATAAATTCATCATAGTATTTGTTGATGACATCTTACTATCCTCCTAAAGTGAAGGGGAGGATGAAAGTCACTTAAGGGAAATACTGGAAACTTTGAGAAGCTACCAACATAAAGCCAAATTCTCAAAGCGTCACTCTTGAAAGAAGGAGGTGAGATTTCTTAGACATATTTTGTCCGAACAAGGATTGGCCATCGACCCCACAAACGTGGAAGCGATTCAAAGCTGGAAGATTTAGAAGAATTCCATGAAGGTTAGGAGTTATCTATGGTTAGTAGGTTACTATAGGAAATTCATAAAGGACTTTGCAAAGATAGTAATCCCTTCAACTCACTTAACTATTAAGAATCTAGCTTTGCATGGGATGAAAAATGCATGAAAACGTTTAAGAAGCTAAAGGAACAGTTAACAAGTGCACTGGTACTTGCCATTCCCAATGAGACGAAGCCTTTTATAGTTTACATGGATGTGTGTGGCGTAGTATTAGGAGCAGTTCTTATGCAAGAATGAAGGGTGATAGCTTATGATGGTAGTGATATGAAGGATCATGAGAAGAGATGCCCAACTCATGGCTTGAAGTTAGCAGCTGCTATTTTTGCCTTGAGCATGTGGAAACATTATCTCTTGAGGGAAAGGTTTCAGTTGTTCACCAACCAAAAATAACGTAAATACCTATTTTCCTAAAAATATTTAAATCTTAGGCTTCTGAGGCGGATGGAGTTTATAGCATCTTATGACTTTGAAATACAGTATACCCATGGAAAAGGGAATGTTGTTGTCGATGCCCTTAACTGGAGGCATGCTACCCTAGGTGCTATATTTGAGTGGAGGCACTTGGAGTTCCTCACGAATTTCAACTTCTAACTGCCAGTAGAACCCACTCAAAGCAATTTGGTAGCAATAGGAATTAGATGAGCATTGATGAACCGCATTGGACTTGAGCAAAAGAAGGATGAAGAGATAGTCTATATTTTGGGTCTGCTAAATAGAGGAGAACATTTTCCCTACATCAGTGGATATGTAGTTGACAAAAAGGGTTGTTTGATGAGAGATGGATGCCTTCATTTTCCAAAGATTTATAGTGTGTTGGAGGAAATACTCACAGAGTGCCACTATTCATGAATGACCACCCAGAGGGGATAAGACATATAAGGATATGAAGTGAATTTTCTACTGGTCGGGGATGAATAAGAGAGTAGTTTAATTTGTTTCTAGATGTTTGATATGCCACTGGATAAAGGCTAAATAAGGAAAGTCCAGAGGATTGTTATTGCCTTTTGAGATTTCGACTTGGTAATTGGAGCATATATCAATGGACTTCATAGATGGACTACCTAGGAGCCAAAGAGGGAATGAAGATATTTGGGTCATAGTGGATAGTCTCACAAACAGGGCCCATTCTGTTCTTGTTAGCAATAATAGTACTGTAGCATCACTTGCACAAATTTATATCAAGGAAGTGGATCGGCTTCATGGAGTTTCGTTTAGCGTCGTTAGTGATAGTGATTCCATATCTGCTAGCAAATTATAGAGGTGTCTGCAAGCAACTTTAGGAGCTATGTTGAATCTTCGCACTAGTTACAACTCACAGACCAGTGGCAAGCCAAAAGAGTAAATACGATCTTGGAGGATTAATTGAGAGCTTGAATCATGGACTTTAGAGGACATTGGGAGCACTTGCCTTTAGTCGAATTCTCTCATAATAATACTCACCAAGCGACGATTGGTATGGCAACCTATGAAGTGCTTTATAGGAGGCCATGCAAACCACCAAATTATTGGTGGAAAGCCACCGACAAAATTTTATGCGGACCAGATTTAATTCGAAAAACTTCAGAAAAGGTAGAGTTTATTAGGCAACATATGAAGGCAGCGCTAGACCTTCGAAAATCCTATGTAGACAAGAGAAGAAAGGAATTAGAGTTCAAGGTAGAGGATGGTGTTTATCAAAGTTTCCCCTCTTAGGAAAGTCTTGAGATTTGGGAAATTGGGGAAGTTGGCACCACGATATATTAGGCATTTTCGAACTTTTGAAAGAATAGGAAAACTTGCTTATCTCGTAGAACTAGAAAATAAATTTATGGGAGTCCATGGCATTTTGCACATATTGTAATTGAGGAAATCCCTCCATTACACGGTCACTGTGGTAGAGTCTAATCAATTGAAGGATACCGAGGCAGATCCGATAACAACCTATGCCACCGCACACATTATGGAGCACAAACTAGGAAGCTCTGCAATAAAGAAATTTTGTTGGTTCGAGTACAATGGGTGATAACCCAAGCACATGGGAAACTAAAGAGAAGATGAGGACTTCTCATTATGAGCTTTTCATTGGTAAATTTTTCTCGATTCCAGCGTGGTAGCTAGATTGGATGGTAAAAGATGGTTGCCACATCTTCACTATCACTTTTTGCACTCATATAGAAATTTTATGCATGTTTAGGATGTTACGTACATATCTATGTACGACAATCATACACTTATGCTTGGATTGAGGTTGCATATAGAATGTATGCACATGTAATCACATTGCACATTTAGTTGAGTAGATGGACGTGTAGATAACTTGGTTGTGTAACATTGATGTTATTGCGCGTTACATTGTCCTTCCTTGGAAGATTTCATGGATGAAATACTTTTTAAGGGGGAGAAAGAAGTGCATGTAAAAATTAATAATAAATAATAAGGTAAATTAATTGATTAATTAAGATAAGGATAAGATGGAAATTTTGCAAAAGTCAAAATTGGGACATGAAACCTGTGTCATTACATTTGTGGCAATTTTCTAATCAATTTTTGTATACAACGTTTTGAAAACGGAGCTCAAAAAAGTTATGGATGTTTGAAGTTTTCAAATTTATAATAATTTAAATGGAATTCAAATTCAAACTAATAATTAATTCCAAAATTTGAAATTCAAAACTTAATAGGATTAAGTAAATGCTAACATCAACGTGATGTTAAAAGTTTAATTAAGGAATAAAATAAATTAATCAATGGCAGTAGGAAAACATTCCCAAAATAGGATTACCAGTCGACCGCTTACCTTGAGCTGGTCGACCGTTATTGGTCGACCAGTAGGATAGGTGCGGTCTACCGTTCCCTGTTGATGGCGGCTACAGTTTCCAACAATTGAACGACTCGGTTTTGTAATTTTGAACTAACTTAAATCAGATGGTTCTAGTGCTTTCTAACTACTATAAATAAGAGCTTTGCCCCCTCACTATTATTTAAGGAACTAAGCGAACTTCTTGTAGGTCTCTCCTTTTGAAGATTCAAAAAATACTTTGGGTTTTAGGTAAGAATTTTAGATGTTTAATTATTCAATTGCTAATCCTTTTCTCCTACAATCTCTAAATTTTTGAATCTAATTCATATACAATACCCTTGTTGTATATTTCTAAAAGGAGAGATCTGAAAGAGATTAAAGCAAAGGTATCAAACCAAAAAGGGAAGAGCTAAGGATTAATTGTGAGTGGAAATCTTAGTTTTTCCTGTTTGAATAATTGTATTATATAAGGTGGATCTGATATATGCCTTTGGGGAATTTTGTTTAGGAAATCATCACGCTAAAACCCCAAAATTCCCCTCTGTCAATTCTTATGTCTGAATCTCAATTGATCTATTTTAAAATAATGGAATTGTTTAAGCATTTCAATTTGATGTTTTGCATTCTATTCCCTTTCTTATCTTTTTCTTTTGATTTGAATAAGGGTTTTCACAAAAGTAAACTGGAAATGGTGTGTAAGGTAAGGACTCTTCTATTCGTAGTTCACACTGCCTATTTCCGAAACTTAAATAAAAATTCTCTTTTTTAATTTTTTATAAATAAGTTGAATAGAGTGTAAAAGCATTAGAATTACAATTTTTATTATCGATTGATTTCGTCATTTTAGTATCAAATAAGTTAGTTAAGGGTTCTACTTTATACAAGTCTTTGATTTAATTGTGGATATTGAATATATGGAATACGTGATGATATGAAATTTAACTTGCATAAATTTGAAGTTTTGACATTTAAACGTTGATTTAGTGCACAACATTCGCATTCTTATTTTAGACACGTATGTTTATGTATTAACGTAAATAATGCATAATTATAACGTATTAATTATGTAGATGATATAATATTAATTATCATTAAATATCCCTTAGGAAAGTACTTAAATGTAAAGGCGAAATAAATATTTTTCTTATAAGGCATTGATTTTCAATGCATTGAGATGTGGGATAATATGTGAAGGGAGCCTTTTAGATTATGACTAAGTTATAAGAATGCGAAGTTAGTCAAAAGCAGCCAGTAGTTTGGCCAGCTAATCTGGCTACCAACCGTGTGACTTTGAGGATGACATGAGACGTCGCTTATAATGAGTAATCACAGAGGATGAAAGGTTAGTCCTAATTTTGTAGGGTAAACCCACATACTTTATCTGGCTAGCAGCACCTACGAATAGTCCGATTAATGTGAGACGTCACAATTCAAATACGAGTCATAATATGAAGGAGTTGCTTTGGAGACTGAACGTAGTAAGTTGTTGGTTAAGGTCCCACCTCTTCCCTATAATAAAAGTATTAAATGGTCCGGGTAATTGGTTAGTAGAGGATATCTCGAAGAGGGTCCGCTTCTGATTTGAAGTAGTAAGTGGCCTGAATAGATTTCGTACAATGTCAGCTAGATAGTATCGTAGAGGAGTCCACCTTGCGATAGGTAGTAAATGACGAGGACCTCCCTTGAATGAGGTATTAAATGGCCAGAGACTGCCTAGGTTTAATTCAAAAGTTATTAAATGGCCTGGGTACTATATCTTGCATTGTTAAGACATTATTGACTATCGTTATGGATTTTTGGGCTGAAAGAATAATGGACTGGATAACCCTTAGGGCTTATAGTCTAAAAACCTATAATATGGTTAAGATACGTAAAACATAATCTTAATTAAATTATACTGCCCAATTACTATTATAGAAAGTCTTTAGATTTTATTCACCAGACGTTGTTGTACTGACTCCATTTTCATTACAACATAGGTTAAAAACGTTGATGCAGATTTTTGGTGGTGGAGGTGCAGACTTGTGGCAATTGCTATTTATCTAGTTTTATTATTTCCTTTATTTCTTATATACCGATTAAACGATGTTGTAACTTTGGAATATTGAATCACAAATAATATGTGCTGTTGAGTGGGATTTTGTTGATGTTTTTTTGACAGTTTGAATTTTTAAATAACATGGGCACAATGATAGCCACAATTTGAATCACGTGACAGTTTGAATTTTTCTATGTTTTAGTAACCTGCGTCTTGCCTCTAGGTGAAATTAGAAACAAGGTCATGATCGACGCAGGTTACTACAACATATTCCTACTTCTTCTATGTATCTGTCTCTAGGTGAAATTGAAGTTTATGGAGGTACAAAGGCAATAAGTAGTTAGTTGGATTAATAGTGTCAACATTGGCGATGCTGTATAAACCTCTATCTAGCTTGAATAAGATGAAGAATATAACATATGTTCCCAAGTTAAAATATAGTAAATATGTTACATGTTATCCCACCCTTTGTTGAAGGCTAGAATATCAACAAATTGGTTGGAATGGATGGATATCAAGATTAGAGATCAATTAGAAACAAGGTCATGATCGATGTCGTCAAAATTTAACCGAACTTCAATCAAGACGGAATCGATTAGGAACGTCGATCAAGGCTAGAAGAGGCTACGTTTCAAATTTCAGGTCAATCAATGATCGAGATATGGATAGGTCAAAATGCGTGAAAAATTGTTTATATCGATACCGTTCGTATCGATCAACATGCAGCACTTCGAACCGATGCTGTTCGTATCGATCCACATGGATACGAACAAGATTTTCGTATCGATCAAGGAGAAGGATTAAATGGGTTTCGACTCAGTGGCTGTGGGCTTGGATTGGATAGATAGACATCCGATGTTTTGGTCAACTCGAGATAGTTGAATTCGATGTAATTTCATATCGATCAAGCCTTGTGATCAATGCGAATTAAGAATATGGAGAAGGTTGCCAGGATCGATATGAGCACATTGCTCGTATCGATCAAGACGGAGTGAAGTGGTCTACTTCGAATCGATGTAGTTCGTATCGGTCAACACGTGAACTTGAACAAATAAAATGCAGCACTTTTAATCGATATTAAGAAGGCGCTTGGGAGAGATACGAAAAAGACAGCCAGAACTGATACAATCGCATTGTTCATATCGATCGAAGAGAGGAGTGCAATGTACTTTGACTCGGTGTAGGCTCGTGTTGGCCAAACAGTGATCGATACAGTTAGGATCAACACGAAAGGAAGAACTGATATGAGCTAATGGATAGGAGGTAATGGATGACTTGGACATGAACGAGCAAGCATTATTCTCGGGAGGATGCATTTAACTCGTAATGGGAAGTGGATCAAGCCCTGAAGATAAGGCCACGTCATCAACAAGCAAGCGCACGGTATCGATAAAATCCAGCATCGATACGAAGTTAACCGATATGAACTGAATACCACACAAACACTACATTTCGTATCGATCATATCTGGACATCTACAAGTCTAAATGCTATGAAAGTTTCACATGAGCTTGCATACAAGCTAAGGAATGTTCATACGGGGTTCGACTCCATTGGACAAAATCTTGATTGATGCGAATTATGTTCATATCGATCACGGATCGAGCCGAAATTTCATGGAATCGATCGCGTGGGCCCACTCACGTGTTAGAGGAAGTCTTCCGAGATTTGAGCGAGATATCAGCCTCCTACGCCAATAAATAGATCCCCAGGGCCTACAGAAAAAGGATCTTTTGGCTATCCAACGTCCAGACTCTGCTGAAAATACTTTTGCACTACTAAGCTGCTGTTGTACTCGAATTTTTTCATTGTAATCTACTGTAACCAGCAAGGAAAATCAATAAAAGATTAACATTTGGAGTAGACATAGGCCGAAGATAGCCGAACCACTATAAATCTTCTGTCTCTGCCTACTTCTTTCCGTTTTAAGTTTATTATTCTTCTTCTTTAATCCTCTACATTACTTAGATCTATGATCTGTGATTATGTACTGCTAGTTTGTGTTCATACACTAGTGCTTTCATAATATTTGGGGTTTGTGACCAATTTTGGCACAAACACTTTGGTGCTTTCACTGAGAACAACTAGTATCTGTTATACCAGATTTGGAATTCGAATTTGAAGGCTTAAGGGTTTAGATCTAAAGAGCTATGACAAGGCAATCAGGTAGAAGACAAAGAACCGAGAGAAGTCAACATGAAGGAAGCCAGGAGGCTTCATCAGGGGCCAATCAGACTTTAGCTTTCATCACCCAAGACAAAATGGAAATGATGATGGGAGCAATGCATGAAGAGTTTCTGAAAAGGCTAGAGGAAATGATGTAGAACCTTCTTAGACAGTTTGGACAAGCAGGAACAGCTGGAGCTTCAGGAGTCTAGATCCCCGAAGCTGGAGCAGAAGGAACAAACAGGCAATCGAATGGAGTAGTTCAACAAGGCACAAATCCCGATCAGCACACAACTGCTAATCTGAATGGATCCAGGCTCGGAGGCACACCACCCGACAACGATGGACCAGTTCACGGAGGAATTCTAGTTAACACCATGTAACAAGGTGTTGGAAGGAATGCAAGAGCACACGATGAGGAATGCATACCAGAATTCCTTCGGGTACTCGGGGGCAACCCTTGACGGACAACGCCGGATTGGCTGAGATTGTCAAGCGAACTATGTATGGGGATTTGACGAACAGAGATCTGAAAGGAGTAAACAGGAGTCCGTTTACTCATGGCATCAGAATGGCTTGGAATCAGCCAGAATTCAAGTTGCCTACGCTAGAGGTATACAGTGGAAAGGCTGATCCTATTGATCACTTGATGCGATATACAAGAATATGGAAGTGCTGGGGGAATCAGAGGAGGTGATGTCTCGATGTTTCCCTTTGTACTTGACGGATATAGCTGCTATATGGTTCAGGCAGTTGGAAGCAGGATCTAGTAAGACATGGACAAAATTGGTGGATAGGTTTTTGAAGCAGTTTCAGGTTCATATCAAAAGCCCGAAGAACAAAATGACGCTAACATGAGTAAATCAAAGGATAGATGAATCACTTAGAGATTTCTTAACTCGGTTCAATGTGGCGGTGGCTTTGGTGGATCGGCCGGATCCATCGATGGTTTTAATGGTAGTAGTATCGAGAGTCAGAGAGAATTCGAATTTCAAAGTGTTTCCAATACGGGATCCACCAATGGATCTCGATGAATTCTTTAATGAAGCTGAGAAATTCCTTCGGCGGGAAGATGCATGTTCAGATATGAAACTAATGGAGGTGAACGCGGATGATGATGGAGGGCCATCCAGTGGAGACACGGACAAAAATAAGGATAAAGGAAAAAGGAAGCTGGATGATGAAACGGGAAAAGCTAGGAAGCGTGGAGAGAGCCAAAGTTTACCACTTACACGGGATTGAACGAGGCGTTAGAGCGGATATTCATGGAGACTCAAAATCGCCTTCCCTACTGAAGGCCAACAATAAGAGAACCCTTGGAACATGAAAGGACATCGAAAAGGCATTGTCCCTTTCATGATTTGGACGGACATTACACCGGCAGTTATAGGCATCTAAAGAATATAATTGAGGAGCATGTAAGGAATTGCCAGTTACGACAATACATCGGGGCCCGGAATACGGTGATGGAACAAGAGCAGCCACCATCTACCTCAAACAATGATGGCGCGAGGCCCAGGAGTGATGGTCAATTGGTTATCAATTGAAAGGGGTGATATGAAATCAGTAGCAGACTATAGGTAAACGGACAAGTCGTTTATTCATGCATGGGGACGGAGATGGCCCTTAGGCATGCTTGAATGATGATAAACTGCGATGCTATGGTTTGTCAAATCTGTTTTTCGGTTTTGGATTGGGCGCTCATTTTTCTGGTTTGGTTTGAACACCTGATTCAGTTTGTTTCATGGTTTCGACTTTTGTTTGGATGATTATTTTCTGTTTTTGATATTGATTTGGATTTCTGATGTGCATTTTTGGTTTTTCGATTTGATTTGGATTTTGGATTGGATCTTGATTGGATTTTTGTCTAGGTTTTGGTAAATGGTCGTCGAACATGGATTATGCCTGGCAAGAGGTAAGTCTCTTTGTCCGAATGTGGCGAATTGGCTTATTCAGGTCGTCGAGTATGGACTATGCTCGACAAGGGTCCGGAGAGACCGGGATTCGGCCTAGGACTTAGGCCCCACAATATCTATCGATTATAGTTTCAGGTCGTCTAGTATGGACTATGCTCGGCAAGGGTTCGGAGCGAGCAGGATTCGGCTTAGTACTTAAGCCATGGCATTACTCAGTGTTTAGGGACACTGGACAACAGTCATCAGGTGTGGATTGCGCTTGGAAAGAACCCGAAGAGGTTATGGATTTGGATATTTACCCGGAGAGGTCTTGGATTTGGCTATTGGTTATTGGATAAGTATGGATTAGGACCAGGTTATCGGGTTCAGATGGGTGAGGAATTGGCTAAGACTTTGGTTATTGGATTTGGAATCGAACATTGACTTGGAGCAGTCAAGTGTGATGCACTCAAATGATATGGCTATAAACAGAATATGGACTTTGGATGTCGGATTTGGAGCTATTCCAAACACGCCTTCTTACCACAAAGCATGTTTTGGGGGGGAAATGTTATCCCACCCTTTGGTCAATGTTGGATTATCAACAAATTGGTTGGAATGAATGGAAATCAGGATTAGAGATCGATTGGAAACAAGGTCATCATCGATGTCGTCAAAATTTGACCGATCTTCAATCAAGGCGGAATCGATTAGGAATGACGGTTAAGGCTAGGAGAGGCTACGTTTCAAATTCAAGTCAATCGGAGTTCATATGCTTGAGATATGGATGGGGTTAAAATATGTGAAAAATGGTTCATATCGATACTGTTCATATCGATCGACATGCAGCACTTCGAACCGATGTTGTTCGCATCGATCCACATGGATACGAACAAGACTTTCGTATCAATCAGGGAGAAGCGTTAAATGGGTTTCGACTCAGCAGCTGTGGGATTGGATTGGATAGATAGACATCCGATGCTTTGGTCGACTCGAGTAGTTGAATTCGATGTAATTTCGTATCGATCAATCCTTGTGATCGATGCGAATTAAGGATATAGAGAAGGTTGCCAAGACCGATATGAGCACGTTGCTCGTATCGATCAGGATGGAGCGAAATGGTCTGCTTCAAATCAATGCAGTTCGTATCGGTCAACACGTGAACATGAATAAAGAAAACGCAACACTTGTAACCGATATTAAGAAGGTGCTTGGGAGCGATAGGAAAAAGATAGCCAGAACCGATACGATCGCGTTGTTCGTATCGATCGAAAAGAGGTGTGCAATGTACTTCGACTCAGCAGTGATCGATACAGTTAGGATCGACACGAAAGGAAGAACAAATATGAACTAATGGATTGGAGGTAATGGATGATCTTCGACACGAATGAGAAAGCTTTATTCTAGGGAGGAAGCATTCAACCTGGCATGGGAAGTGGATCAAGCCCTGAAGATAAGGCCACATCATCAACAAGCAAGCGCACGGTATCGATACGATCCAACATCGATACGACGTTAACCGATACGAACTGAATACCACACGAACATTACATTTTGTGTCGATCATATCTGGAGATCTACAGGTCCAAATGCTATAAAATTTTCATAGGAGCTTACGTACAAGCTAAGGAATGTTCACGCAAGTTTCGACTCTATTGGTCAAAATCTTGATCGATGTGAAATATGTTTGTATCGATCATGAATCGAGCCAAAACTTCATGGGACCTATCGTGTGGGCCCACTCACGTGCCAAAGGAAGTCTCCCAATATTTGAGCGAGATATCGGCCTCCTACGCCTATAAATAGAGCCCCAGGGCCTATAGAAAAAGGATCTTTTGGCTATCCAACGTCCAAACTCTGTCGAAAATACTTTTGCACTACTAAGCTACTATTGTACTCGAATTTCTTCATTGTAATCCGCTGTAAATAGCTGTAACTAGCAAGAAAAGTCAATAAAAGATTAACTTTTGGAGTGGACATAGGCCGGAGATAGCCGAACTACTATAAATCTTATGTCTCTATCCACTTCTTTCCGTTTTAAGTTTGTTATTCTTCATCCTTTATCCTCTACGTGACTTAGATCTATGATCTATGATTATATACTACTAGTTTATGTTCGTACATTAGTGCTTTCACAATATTTGGGGTTTGTGACCAATTTTGGCGCAAAAATTACATTAGATTTTGGGAAATTTAATTGAATACTTTATTCAAATTCAAATCGATAAATTTGATTTTTTGGAAATAAAAAGAAGTTACTGATTGAGACTTCAAATTTGAAATTTGAATTGTGTTTTAAAAGATCCAAAATTTGTTTGGAAATTTATTTTAGAAAAACAAATAATATTTGTGGAATTTTGATATTTAATTTGTTAATAAAATAATTATTTTATATAATTGTTAAAGATTGAAAAGTAATATTTTAGAGAAAGAATTTTATTTATATTTAAAATAAAATTTAGAGTAAAATGCCTCCAGAAGAATTATAAACAGAGATTGAACAAGGGTCAACAATTAGGGTGATCAAGGGTTTGAGAGTTTTATAAAAAAAGTTGAAAGTTTTCTTCTTTCTTGTTGCACCATTCTGCCTCATCCTTATCCACTTTTACCATCTTCATCCCTTATTAAACTCATATCCACTCTTGTAGTTCTAATCCCTCTTTCATCTAAAAATCAAAATGGAAAAACGAAGAAAAAAATTCAACTGTGCAACTACATCATGAAGGAGGGGCAATGGAGATGGGTTATGCATGCGGACCTAGCTCATGGTAAAGGAATATGAGCGATTTGGAAGGAAAGGATGGTGCATTAAGGGCAGAAGTGGCCAATAGTGGTGTGCATGTGAAATAGGCTAGTGGCTCGTAAGGAAGCTTGCATGAGTTTATGGGCTAGTCTCAAGGTGGTTTGCTTCCAGGTAGGAGGCGCACAACTGGAGCTGTGCATAGCAATAATGGGCGATGGAACTTAAAGCTTTCGATAATGAATTTCATTAAGTGTAATTTACCTTTTCCATATATATGAATATAATAAGTTTTTTAAATATGAAAATGAGAATATTGATTAAATAATAGGTTATTAATTATTATTTTGGTTTTTAATTAAAGTATATGAACTTGATACTTGTTGTTTGGATTAATATCAGGTTTATAATCTTGTTATTTAACGCTAGAATTGCTTAGGATTAGTATTAGAATTGACCGAATTAAATTTATATTGACTTATGATGGCTTGGTAGCCCTGGTTATTGTTTGTAGATGGTTGATGGCTGCTTGTTTGATAAATGATTGTTTGAACCGAATTATCGGTGGTAGATGAATATTATATTTCTGATTGACGGTTGAAAAATAAATAAGAAATATATAAATATATTGTAATAATTAATTTGAAGAAAATGAAAATAACGTATGAATATTTTTAAAGCTAGTACGGTTTTTTATAAGAATTTCATTTTAAAATATATGTGAGTTTATTTTGAAAGAAGTTGAAATCGGTTTATTTAAAAGGAAGTTGATATATATATGGATTATTATTTGAAATGAATTTTTTAGTTTATAAGTTTGAAATAAATAAATTTTATGGGTTTTTTATACCAAAGTTTATCTAAATTATTTTTGAATTAAAAATAATGGAACTTAAGTTAAATTTGAATTATTATTGTTCTTAATAAAATAAAAAGGAGATTTAACTTGAAGTCAAATTTAATGCCTATGTGATAATAATATAAACATACTTATTGGATGAATATTGAAGGAGATGGATATTTTAAAGGATTTGAAAGTTGGAAAAGCTTTTATGGAATAATGAATGGAAGCGATTCGAATTTGAATTTAAACCACAAATGGTTTAAATATATAAGCTTTTCAATAAAATGAAATTTAGAGAAATAATTGAAATATTTTAGGTTAAAATTTATTTTGTAAAAAAATTAAATTTGAATTATTTTCTTTTTTTATAAATTTAAAATTAAATAAAAAGGCTTAAAATATTTTTAAAGGATGAGAAAAATAATGAAAATTCAATTTTATCCTTTAAGAATTATTAAATATATATATATATATATAACAATTTGAGATGAAACTCATCTTTTTAAAAGTTTTAATTTTAATTAATTAATATTATTTTGAATTTAAACTATGGTTAAAATAATAAATCCTAGTTAGATAATTCAAAATCCACTTTGACTGAAATCATTTGGTCTTGTGTGATTGTACACTTCTTTAGATAATGTAATGCATGTTTATTTAACTTAAATTCCATCATTTAAAGCTATTTACTTTATTTTTAGCCCAATCATTCATATGCAATGTCATGTTTAAAATTGTTATTGTTAAAAATAATGTTGTTATTTGCAAGTTAAACCATATTGCACAAACACAATTAATCCAATAGACTATACGATGGGTTTGAAGGGACATTTTAGGAATAAATGTTGTTTGGAATGATCAAATGATTTGAAGATAACAAATTCATCGTTTATCGAGTTCACCCTTGGATATTAAATAGTGGATTACTAGTATCCATCCTAGTGGATTGATTTGAGTGTCGCATCTTAAATCATGATGACCTTGCTCCTTGTTATTGTGTCCAAATGATTTGTTTCCAGGACATATAAAGTTATTGAGAATAATGAAAATTGTCAAAGGCATAATGCAAATGAAAAAAAGTAGCCCCATCGATGGAGATATGATGCACCAGACTACGACACCAGTAAGACTTAACATGCCTCCAAATACCTGAAGAGTACGGTAGCTAAATGATTTTGCTAAATGCACATCACAACTAATGGGTAGTATACGGATGAAACGAATTGGGATGACTTCAGTTTATGTAGAGGGTAAATCTACGATGAGATTTATCAAAGTCCCATCCTCCTAGGATTCACAAGACAAGAAGAAGATTCAAACATTCTCATAAGTATTATAGAAATGTCGTTTACCTTGTACAATGATTGGCTATTAATATTAATTTGAATTTATACAACATAAAGCAAAGTAATAAGATAGGAAATTATATTGTAGTTAATTAGAGTTGCAACTCTATTTGTTATATTGTATAGTGCTATTACATAGGACTTATACCTATTTACTAAAAATGGGGATTTGGGATTTTGTTTGGGGTGCATGACCCTTTATGTACCTTATATGCCTCTATTGAACCTAACACGACACATTCATTTATATTCTACTGCACAATTATACTCAGAACTAGATCTAGCTGGACTCGAGGTTTTGTTTTGTGGCAACTCTTGAGTCAGATTGTGGTTATTATACAGGTCGATATTATGTCTATGTTTGTTTTATAGGCTACAATACGGAGTTGAAGCAGATGATGATTGCAAGTAAATATTTTTCTTTTACTTATATTGAAATGTCATCGTATATTTCGATAAGATTTAGTGAATTGTATATGTGTGTATATATAAGATGTTGTATCAGATATTGAGATACGATATAAAATTGATCATTTTTTTCACTCTGATTCTGTTAGTTGGGAAATTTTTATTTATTTCTCTAGTTCTTTATTATTCAAGTGTATAGCTCGTGTACATTACTTTATATCGAGTGGTATATATATATATATATATATATATATATATATTATTTTGGACGTATTCAGGTATTGAAACGTATATATGTTGAACTAGATATTGTATATGAGAGATCGCTCTTTCCTTTCCCATTGATCTGAGATTTCGGACGATTAACTCCCGTTGATATTTTGTTCACTGGAGCTGGGGTGCTACAAAGTGGAATAAGAGATTAAATTAGAATAATATGGAGATAGAGATCTATTTTTACTTTAGTGAAGTGGGACTTCGGATGTTAACCATTTTTTTATGAGTCTAGCTTGTGAAATTCAAGTTGTAGATTATCGAATGGCTCGATCATTGGGGTAGAATAAATATACTTATGTGTGTATGTGTACGTATATGTATATATATGTGTATACATATACACATATACATGTTTGTATTAAAGATTCATTATGTAAAAGTTATATATTATCTTAAAAATTAAAAGTACAAAATCACATGAATGATTTGAATATTTATGTGTGTTTTTGATGTGTTAGTATGAATTTGATGTGGATGCTTGCTTGACATTAGATATTGTTCATTTGAATGTTTGACAAATAGTTTTTTATATGATTTTTTAAAAGTTACTTCTAATTTCATCCACATGTCCATCTTTTAATAAACCATAGTACTTTACTATGTTAATCCAAAATTTTATTGCAACGACCTAAATTTTTCAATGATTTAAATATGAATTTTAGCAAAGATTTTGAAATAAAATTTATTTTAACAATAAAATTTGACAACAAAAACTAGATATTTGAAATGCATCCATTGAAATGAGGCCAATGAAATTTATTATACGTTAAAATTTGTTCAAAACTCATATTTTTCGACACGAAATATCAAATTTTGAAGTATAAATAATTTTACATAGAATTGATCTAAAAAAAATACTGATTAAAACATCAAAGTTTGTTCCGTCCAATTCTGACCTTTGTAGCTCTGTTTATCAGGAATTATGGTTGTTGTCCAAATTCAAAGCAGTAAATCTGGCGAGAGAAGGAATTTTGTTATGAATGTTGTAACACAGATTTTAGTACATTGTTGGATTGCATTAATCACCGCGGTATATTCATTTTCATATTTTGGTTTCCGTTGTAAAATGCTAAATGGACGAGATAGTGGTCCGTGACCGTGCCTTGATGGATATTTAACCATCGCATTTGCTTTTCATTTCTTTACATTCTTTTCACAGTATTCATTCATTTCGTTGTATACTTTACGTGCATAGCCACATAAATTAATTGCTTGCATTAGTTATCACCGTACATTCTTCTCTCCATTTATCTATACGTGCGTACTTTCCTTCTGCTCCTCCAATGCTTGATCTTCTCTATGAACATTTGCTTTAGAAGTAAATATATACTAAGTATATATATACCATCTCCATGTAACTCTCCTCCCCCTTTTATTTTATTTTCCATCCTCCGCCCCAGCCACTTGCTCCTCTACCGAACCCCCTTCACCGAACCGACCTGCTCTGCCATTTACCACCCAACCTCTCCCACCCTGCATCCCCAGTCACGACCAGCAGCCACAGCCACCGGCCCATTTCGCATCCCCTTGGCCATCAAACCGAACCTTGCTCGCATCATCCTCGGCCAAACCCAGCCAACCTTCTCCAACCCGCAACCCAGCACCACATCACCGAACTACCATCCAGTCCACCTCAGTCTGAAACCGCACCATACCAAACCACCGAACCCGTGCACCCACTAACCTCCTCCGCCTTCACCGAAATTGAACCTGTTTCACCATCCCTCAGCCTACAGCTAAACCCTGCATATCCGATTTTGCAACGGCATATCATAGTTGTTTGTGTGTATGCGCGTGTCCGTACCCATATCGCCGTATCCATTCTTGTTTTTCTAATCCACGAAGGTGAACATTTATAAACTCACGACTGGAAGTTCACACTGCAAGTACCCCATGATTTTTATAAATAATTGGTGTGTAAATATGGTTGGTATTGGAACTGTAAACCATGGATAGTTGACGCTATGATATATGATTTTACTAAAATAGTTTAGTTTATTGATTGGGACTCAATTGCATGTGAAAACCGTCAAATGTGGAGAATTTTGAATATTGGTATGCTAATATACCATGTCACCTTTATGTTATTACCATATGCATTGATTGAACACAACAATTTGTAACGGAATATGGGTTGAAATGATATATACCCAAATTTAAATCACTAGGCCTAGGATAGAAAAATTAATAATAAACACTGCTTGGTCAAATGAATTTTATTTTTGAATATTTAATATTTAAATTTGAGATAAAGGATGGAAATTTAACGAAAATTTATATATTTGGAATTTATGTCGAAGTTAATATTTAAATGAGACTTATTAAGTTAAATTAGATTTTAAAATGAAATATCAATTGAACTGTTTTAAAATTTTGAAATTGAATTAAAGTGGTTATGTTAAATATTAATAATATTTAAACTTGTTAAGTAGATTAGTTGAAATTTAATGGAATTTGTTAATATTGTATATGTAATAAAATTCTTAAATAAATATTTAACTTAATTAAAAAGGGAATTTTAATTGATTTTATTAAATTAATATATAAAGATTAAACTGAATTGTTTTAAATTAAGGTTTAGTTAAAGTGTTGAATTAAATGTTTAAGTAAATTGCTTAATCCAGAAGTTTAATTATATTAATGATTTAATAGTAAAAAATTTATATTTAAGATTTAATTAGCTTTTTTAAATTGAATAGCTATTCAGTTTGGCTAATTTGTAAAGGTGAGTGTAACGACCCGTAATTTAGCTACTTCGAAAATGAGAGATTTCATTTGTTTTAAATTTAAAAAGGTTTAAAACATAAATAAATAAGTTATAGATAACAGATAATAATAGAGAAATAATTTATTCTTATAGTTGATAATTTAAAAAGTGTAAATTTGGATTTTAGAACAAATCAACCAAAGTTAAGTTTTGTTAAAAATAAATAAATTTTTAAATAAATAGGTTTAAATGTTTACTTAAAAATATAAATATCATTGAAAACAAATAATAAAGATAATAAAAGTATATTAAAATATTTATAAGTATGATAATAATCATTTTACAAAAATAACCAAATTTTGTCGCATTTTGTTAGTTTTACATACACCGCAAAATTAGAGATTTTGATATTATTTAAATATGATTTTAAAATATAAAGAGACATATTTTAATTCATTTAAAGAAGTAAAAAGTTTATTTTTAAATTTGGTTTACATAAATAAATAGTTTAACTAAAAAGTCAAAATGTGACCGTAAAATATTTTGTCGAAAAACAACGTTTTGTCGATTTAAAGTTGGCGCAACATAATCGCACCTTTATTTTCTTATATAGCAATATATATTCAAATAGTGTAAATATTAATTAATTCACTAATCAAGTTTACTTTTACTAAACAAGGTTAGAAACTTCTAGAAAACAATTAAGAAAAAGTAAGCACAAAAAAACAAAAATGTCATTTCAAAGCAAAACGTAAAACATCAAACCAAAGAAAAATAATTATTACTTACTTTACTTAATATCTAAGTGAAGATGACATAAAGTAATGATTTGAAATGTGATGCTAAGTGTTGAAAAAAATTAGATTACTTTATAAGTAAGTAAGGGTATTTTGGTCTTTTTACAAAATATTATTTTAATCTAAAACTTTTTCTATAAATAAGCATCCACTTTTTCACTTTTTTCACTTCTTCTTATTCTTCTTCTTCCCTTTTAAGCTTTTCACCACTTCTTTAATGGCTTCTTCTTCTCTTCCAAATGTTTCCTAACTTTTTCAAAATCATATCAAATCAACTCCAAACACCACAAAACTTTGCCAAAGACCTCAGAATACCATTAGAACATCGTTTAGCATCTAAGAAGTGAAGAAACAAAGGAGGAAGGGGAAGAACAAGGTGTGGCTGAAAATATGTAAGAGAAGGAGCAAGTCGTGAGTTTCGAAGCAAGAAAAAGAGAAGGAAGCGCTGCCGAGATCAAAAGGAAAGGCTAAGGAAAAGATTTAGTGAAGATAAAGGATTTAGTGAAGTGTTGGATGATATGAATGTTGATAGGAAGTGAAAATTTGTTTAGAGGTGATTACTCTTATTTTTTAATAAATCCATAAATTATTTCAAGAATAATGATTTAAAAGTTTAGTATATAATTGATGATTTAGTGGATGATAACTTGGTTGATATTATGGTTGATTATATGTTCGTAATATGGATGATAACTTGGTTTGATAAATGATAAGAAAAATAATTAGTAATTAAGCAAAGTTAATTAAATGAGAATTAAATCCATACAAATATATGTGTGGAAGTTATTTAGCCTCTTAATGATTTTGAATAAGTTAATATAGATTAAATATGGTTTAAAACAAATTGGAAGTGTTTCAGACAAGTTCCGAAGCAATTAACAGGATTGGTCAAAATTGAACTTGTCGGGTAGCGGCAGTTCGTAAATTTCGACCCGTAACTTCAAATTGGCCTAGAGAATGATTCATCGGTCGGTTTTCTTCGAAATAAAAATTCTTTGGTCCACAATGATAATAGTTTTCCAATGAAGAAAGAAAATCAAGATTTCATCGATTGGAGTTGAAATATGTCCAAAACAATTTTCTAAAAACATCGCAGTTTTGCAGTTCGAAATCCAAAAAGGAATTTATTTATAAATGATATTATTAAATGATTAAAAATATGAAATAAATTTGATAGATCTATTAAAATGGTTTAAAAGAGATTTGGAATGGAAAATATGAATTTTCAAATATTAAAAAGTGTTTATATCAGGTAAGCTTATATAGCACTTTCCGCAGCACTTTTATGCTGCGAATTCCATAACCTTTTGAAATGTAGTTTTAAACCTAACGATTCTTTCCTAAATCTTTTGTGAATTATTTTAAAGGAATAATTAAGTAATGTAAAGATGATTTGGAAGTTTTAATAAGAGTTTGAATAAATTGTTAAGATGAATTGTTTATATCACTTAAACAAAAAGTGAAGAAGATTGAATGTAATAACAAACTTAGTATGAGGAAACGACTAGTACATTTGCCCACCTGTGAGATCTGGCAAGATAAAAACAAGGTGTTTAACTAAGGTTATGGATGGAGCAACTAGTGCTCTGAACTTACCTGGCCTATGTTTTCTTTTTAGGTGAGGGGTGGAATAGATCGAATGGAAAGCCCGGATGCTCTAAAATATCATATTTAATTTTTTTCCAAAACAAAAGAAATAAATTCTTTGAAAGTTAAATAACCATTTATCATCTTTTATTCGGTGGTTTGTACAAAAGAATCGAGATAAGGTTTGGATGATTTCTATCCGAAAACCCCTTCAAACTAATTTTTGAAATAAAAAATATTGAACACAATGATCGTCAGAGACAAAGATATTCATAATGTTGGATTACTTGCCATTACTCCCTGGAGGTGAAACTTTCCATTAGTCCCTGAAAGTGAAACTCGCCATTAATCCCTGGAGATGAAACTTGCCATTAGTCCTTGGTCGTGAAATTTACCATATCTTAGATGGCAATAGTGTTCTATAATGAAGATCTTCCACTTGCAAGAATATGATTTAAAGTTAAGAAATAAATCTTTAATGAATGATTTGGGAATATTTTCCCTAATTTAAAAGTCATGACTTAAATCTAGGAAATCTTTGATTAAGATTTAACGAATAATTTGGTAATATTTTCGCTAAGGTAAAAGTTATAACTTGAATATAAGAAATCTTTGATTAAGATTTAATGAATGATTTGGAAAGGTTTTCCTAAGTAAAAAAGAAAATGGCTGTGAATTATTCCAATATTTAAGAAAGGTTTAAATAAACCAAATGATTTGACAAATGAGGCTTAGTGATTCCATATACATTTGAGAAGAAAATGGAATGGATTGAAAAGAATATATCTGAGAAAGATATTTGATTAGATAAAAGAGGAAGTAATTGATTGATGATTGATATCCACATATGAACTTAACATCTTTTAAATCGATTATTAGCTTCGAAGGGACCGGAGTCGGATTTGGAGGATTCCTATCCAAAAACCACTTCGAACCAATGTACACGTTTGAAAGTGAAGACATGTTGAAGATGATGATTATTGAACACCATGAATCTTTATAGCGTGAGTACTGCTTGTTGAACATGCTCTGGGTAGCTCCATTTATAGAGTTATTTATAGAAGTGGTCTCCTCGTTGTGGAGATTTTTTCGGATTGCAAGGGCTTCTCGCCTAGTAATGGCCGAGAAAAGTGCCTTCAGTTTCGTTCAATCCTAGAAAGAACTTATGGACAAATGTCCGATATTTCATTTCTGAGATACAACGTTTGTCTTTTACAAATGTACATCAGTGGTGGCGGAGAAGGCAACTTCTCTTAGCTTAACACCCTCCTTGAGTCGTACGAGCTCAGGGTTGTATTTTTGTGGAAAGAAAATAGTAATCAAAGGAATGGTAGTATGGCATTCAAAGTGGAAATTGTTATGGTCAAAGCGTGGTTTTGTATGGAAAACGTGGCTTTGAAGAAACTGAGCGTAGCCTCGCGAGCCTCACACCCGGTTATGATGGGATTCTATGTGGTTAGATGTATGCTCAAATTTCGGATAGTAGTGATTTGGGTTATCAGATATTCTGAGCCCTAGGTACCAGATATATCTGGGCCTCATGGCAGGGATACGCAAAGTCTGAGTCCTTGGATGTTATTCGCAGATTGTATCCACTTTTATCCATTTGTGTTGTTGTATAACGGTGTCCGAGTCATGGACGTAAGCCGTGGATACAGATTGATCTTTCCACTAGTTGCCTATCATGTTGGAAATCCAACCCCAATACGAGATTTACGGTTTTGATTGTATTCCCAAAATAGCTGTAATGACTTGCAAACATTTCAGTTACCCCTTTTGGTATTATATATTTCGTTTGGTATATTCCGTTGACCCGGTCCAGATATATTCCGTTGGACTTAGTCCAGATATATTCCGTTGGACTTAGTCCAGATATTGATATCTTATTTGAATAAGTTTATTTGCAAATGTTTTCAACAGATGTCATTAGAAATAATATCAAAGGTTTTGATATAAAAGTATTTTGGTTACCATAAGGTAAAAAACTCATCTGTGTTTATGTGTGGGCATCGTGTTTATGTGTTGGTGTGGTCATATGAGATACCCTCCTTTTCAAAGGTTTTGATAATATAGTCATTTAAATTTCCAGTATCACACGCTGGTTTATCAAGCCAGATCCGGGTATTTTCAATACTTGGGTCAGATCCGAGTAGTTTCAGGTTTAGTTGGAGATGGTTGGAGTTTCCAGAGGAGAGATGGAGATCTTCATCATCGTATGGACATATTCTATTATCCGCTATACTTAGTGTATTTTGTTTGATGTTTGTCAGCGATTGTAAGGACAGAGGTTTATAACCGTCCAAGCTGAATTTTGGTTAGACTCTGATATTGTATTTTAAAATTTTCCACTATAAAGATTATTATTGAAATAATATATGTTATTCCACTCGTGTGAGATTCTATTCTATCTTTATTTTTCTTTTTACCCTTAATGATCCGCTTATTCGTACAATTTGAGTTGGACATGTGTGATTTATTGTCGATTCAAAGGGTACGGAAAAACGGGCCATTACATTTGGTATCATAGATGAAGGTTAAGCGAGAACCTTGGCTTTGGTTGGGTAAAGACTCATCAGAGATAGGGTTAGTAATACCATAAGATGAGTAACTCATTAGAGATAGGGTTAGTAACACCCTAGAATGAGTTTGAGTGTATTATTTATGAGCGTATATTTGTTAGTGACTAATAAAAATATTTTGTGTTGATTTAACTATTGAGTGATTTATGGATTTTGATCGATGCGCCTGATCACCATTATCGATGAGGGTTCCTAAACACTTGAACAAGGCGAACCGACACACTGATTTTGAAAAGATTGGTAAATGAAATAATTTTACCTAGGATTATATTTTGAATATAAAGTATATATTTTGAAAAGATGCATAGTTAGAAATCAGGATTAGTGAAATTTAATTATGAACATCTTGTGATTGGAATTTCACAGATTGACTATAACATGTTTCATAAAGATTATCGATAAGTAAGAAATCTGATAAGGTAATTAAGATCTTTAATACTTATTCCAAAATAATAAATTATGAAATGATAATGTTAAATTATTATCATAAATTGATCAATTGTTTGATTAGAACTTTAAGTACAAATATCTTGTGAATTAAGTTTCACGATTTGACTATAAGGTGTTTGATAATAAGTTTTTTTAGCAATGAACATATAAGATGAAAATGTATTTAAATGATTATGTAAAAGGAAAAATAATATAAAAGGAATGAGAATTTAAATTCGAGTAAAAGAATTGTGGTAATTTAAATGAAGTTAATTAATATAAGATAAAATGAATTTATAAGATAGATTTTACAAAGTAATCTCTAAAGGATTTTGAAAATGTTATTATTTCAAATATAAAAAGAGATATTTTATGATAACTAATTCGATTGGCTTGGAAATAAACTAAAAATGAGTAAGTGATGTATTCGGATGGTAAGCACTTCTCTTAAGTATTACTCTTCTTATTAAGAGGATATATGATACTATTTTTAGTACCCAGTTCCTTGGATTGTTTTGGAGTTACTCGATCTATATAATTTTATTAAGTTAAATAAATAATGTGAATCATTGATTAGTAATCTTCATAAAAGTGTTTTAAACTAAACATAAATTGGGATCACTAATTGATAAGATAAAGCGAGATTTTCAAAGATTTTGGACAGTCGAAAATTTTCGAATCATACCTAACTCGGAGCTAAGGAATTTACGAAAACTAAAAGACTGTGAAATATTCTGAGTAAATGAAATTGGATACGTATAATTTATAAATATGATTATAAACAAAAAAGGAAATTATAACCTAGAAAATGTTTTATTAATGAATTCTAGCATTAATTAAGAATTGGACTCAAGTCTTTATAAGTGATTGATTTACTTAGTTTATAAGATGTAATAAACTTAAGTAATAGATTTATAAAATAGTGCATAAATAACATTGGTGTTAAAAGAAATATACCAAGTTAAAGGATCGTGAAAAAAAATTATTATAGTAAAGATAAATTATCTTTTCAGTGAAAAATGGTTTCTTTAGAATATTTTCCTTTAATAAAAATATTTGGAAATAAATAATTAAAAGGATTATATAAAGAGCACCTTTATAAAATGTTTGAGCTTAAGATAAAGTTTTTATGAATGTTTTAAGAGTTAATAAATACATATATTATATGTAGATCCTTTTGTCACAAAAATGTTGACCTAATATTCGAGTTCAGAACTTTGAGGTGTTTACACCGATCCAAAAAAGGATTTAACACTCGATTCTCGACGGCGAACATTGATTAGGGTTTATGATTGGGTATTTTGTTTTCTACCATAGTTGAGAACTATTCAAGGAAATCAAATGTTTCTGAGCAAAGAGCCTGATTAAAGTCCACACTAGAGAATCGGGGGATCGATACTAGTTTGGATATAAAGTTGTTTATTCGAATATGAGATCGAATAAGATATTTCATATGGATAATTTGTGTATATTATATGGATTTAAGTTTAAAGATAAATGTTCTGGGCAAACATTTGTTTTGAGTAATTTCGAGGACAAAATGCTTTTAAGTAGGGGAGAATGTAACGACCCGTAATTTCGCTACTTCGAATATGAGAGATTTCGTTTATTTTAAATTTAAAAAGATTTACAACTTAAATATATAAGTTATAGATAATAGATAATAATAGATAAAATATTTATTCTTATAGTTGATAATTTAAAAAGTATAAATTTGGATTTTAGAACAAATCAACAAAAGTTAACTTTTGTTGAAAATAAATAAATGCTTAAATAAATAGGTTTAAATGTTTATTTAAAAATATAAATATCGTTGAAAACATCTAATAAAGTTAATAAAAGTATATTAAAATATTTATAAGTATGATAATAATCGTTTTACAAAAATAACCAAATTTTATCGCATTTTGTTAGTCTTATATGCACCATAAAATTAAAGATTTTAAAATTATTTAAATGTGATTTTAAATATAAAGAGACATATTTTAATTGATTTAAAGAAGTAAAAAAGTTCATTGTTAAATTTGGTTTACATAAATAAATAGTTTAGCTAAAATGTTAAAATGTGACCGTAAAATATTTTATCGAAAAACAGCGTTTTCTCGATTAAAAGTTGTCACAACGTCGTCGCACCTTTATTTTCTTATATAGGAACATATATTCAAATAGTGTACATATTAATTAATTCACTAATCAAGTTTACTTTTACTAAGCAAGATTAGAAACTTCTAAAAAACAATTAAGAAAAAGTAATCACAAAAAGACAAAAATGTCATTTCAAAGCAAAACGAAAAACATCAAATCAAAGAAACATAATTATTACTTACTTTACTTAATATCTAAGTGAAAATGACTTAATGTAATGATTTGAAATGTGATGTTAAGTGTTGAAAAAAAATAAGGTTACTTTATAAGTAAGTAAGGGTATTTTGATCTTTTTACAAAATATTATTTTAATCCAAAACTTTTTCTATAAATAAGCATCCACTTTCTCACTTTTTTTCACTTCTTCTTTTTCTTTTTTCAAGCTTTTCTTCACTTCTTTAATGGCTTCTTCTTCTCTTCCAAATGCTTGCGAACTTTTTCAAAATCATATCAAATCAACTACAAACACCATAAAACTTTGCCAAAGACCTTAGAATACCATTAGAACATCGTTTAGTATCTAAAAAGTGAAGAAACAAAGGAGGAAGGGGAAGAGCAAGGTGTGGCCGAACATATGTAAGAGAAGGAGCAAGTCATGAAGTTTCGAAGTGAGAAAAAGGGAAGGAAGTGCTACCGAGATCAAAAGGAAAGTCTATGGAAAAGATTTAGTGAATATAAAGGATTTAGTGAAGTGTTGGATGATATGAATGTTGGTAGAAAGTGAACGTTTTGGTTAGAGGTGAGTATCCTTATTTTCTAATAAATCCTTAAATTATTTCAAGAATAATGATCTAAAAGTTTAGTATATAATGGATGATTTAGTGGAAGATAACTCGGTTGATATTATGGTTGATTATATGTTTGTAATATGGATGATAACTTGATTTGATAAATGATAAGAAAAATGATTAGTAATTAAGCAAAGTTAATTAAATGAGAATTAAATCCATACAAATATATGTTTGGAAGTTATTTAGCGTCTTAATGATTTTGTATAATTTAAAATAGTTTAAATACGGTTTAAACAAATTTGAAGTGTTTCAGACAAGTTCCGAAGCAATTCAAAAAATTGGTCAAAATCGAGCTTGTCGCGTAGCGGCATTTCGTCAATTTCGACCCGTAACTTCAAATTGGCGTAGAGAATGATTTATAAGTCGGATTTCTTCAAAATAAAAATTATTTGGTCCACAATGATAATAGTTTTCCAAGGAAGAAAGAAAATCAAGATTTCATCAAGTAGAGTTCGAAATATGTCCAAAACAATTTTCTAAAAACATCGCGGTTTTACAGTCCGGAATCCAAAAAGGGATTTATTTATAAATGATATTATTAAATGATTAAAAATATGAAATAAATTTTATACATCTGTTAAAATTGTTTAAAAGAGATTTGGAATGGAAAATATGAATTTTCAAATGTCAAAAAGTTGTTTGTATCAGGTAAGCTTATATAGCACTTTACGCAACACTTTTATGCCGCGAATTCCATAACCTTTTGAAATGTAGTTTTAAACTTAACAATTCTTTCCTAAATCTTTTGTGAATGATTTTAAAGGAATAATTAAGTAATGTAAAGATGATTTAGAAATCTTTTTAAGAGTTTGAATAAATTGTTAAGATGAATTGTTTATATCACTTAAACAAAAAGTGAAGAAGATTGATTGTAATAACAAACTGAGTATGCAGAAACGACTAGTACATTTGTCCCGTCTGTGAGATCTGGCTAGATAAAAACAAGGTGTTTAACTAAGGTTAGATATGGAGCACCAGTGCCCTGAACTTACCTGGCCTATATTTTCTCTTTTTAGGCGAGAAGTGGAATAGATCGAAAGGAAAGTCTGAATGCTCTAAAATATCATATTTAAGTTTTTTCCAAAATTAAACAAATAAATTCTTTGAATGTTAAATAACCATTTAACATCTTTTATTCGGTGGTTTGTACAAAAGAATCGAGATCGAGTTCGGATGATTTCTATCCAAAAACCCCTTCAAAGTAATTTTTGAAATAATATATATTGAAGACAATGATCGTTAAAGACAAAGATATTCATAATGTAGGATTACTTGCCATTAGTCCCTTGGAGGTGAAACTTTCCATTAGTCCTTGGAAGTGAAACTCGCCATTAGTCCCTGAGGGTGAAACTTGCTATTAGTCCCTGGTGGTGAAATTTACCATATCTAAGATGGTAATAGTGCTGTATTATAAAAATCTTTGATTTGCAAGAATATGATTTGAAGTTAAGAAATAAATCTTTGATTAAGCTTTAATGAATGATTTGGGAACATTTTCCCTAATTTAAAAATTATGACTTGAATCTAAGAAATCTTTGATTAAGATTTAATGAATGATTTGGGAATATTTTCGCTAAGGTAAAAGTTATAACTTGAATATAAGAAATCTTTGATTAAGATTTAATGAATGATTTGGAAAGGTTTTCGTAAGTAAAAGAGAAAATGATTTGGAATTATTCCAAGATTTAAGAAAGGCTTAAATAAACCAAATGATTTGATAAATGAGACTTAATGATTTCATATACATTTGAAAAGAAAATGGAATGAATTGAAAAGAATATATCTAAGAAAGATATTTGATTAGATAAAAGATGAAGTAATTGATTGATGATTGATATCCACATATGAACTTAACATCTTTTAAATCGATAATTAGCTTCGAAGGAACCAGAGTTGGATTTGGAGGATTTGTAATGACCCAGAACTTTCATCATTTGAAATTCGTATATTTAGTTGATTTTAAATATTAATAAGTAAAATTTGTAAGTCGAATAAATTTTGTTTCAAATATCTAGATTTAATTGGATAATTAAATCGATAATTTAGTAATTGAAATTACAGAATTAATTGGAAATTGGTCTAATGTGATTAAAAATGATTTGTAAATGTATCAAATCATATTCGAGTTAGAATGATATTATAGAACTTTTAAAATTGAATTAAAAGTTAACTTATGGAAATTGAATATTTTTATATTTAATTGACGTGTAAAAATAGCCATTTTTCAAACAGTCTCGGATTTTGACGAAACCAATTTCATCGGATCCGTAATGTTATATTATTGTAAGATTTCAAACTTCGTGTCAATCGGATTTACGGTTTGTCCGGAGCAAGCTAAAACGCATAGAAATTAGTTTAACAGATTTAATTTAAATTTGATCGTTTATTTCCGTAACTCGCACATATGATCAAATTAGCTTCCAAAACACATTCCATTGTTTTCGGAACGTAGGTAAAACCCTAGAAACGTCAACCGGCACGCTTCGTTTGGAGTTCGGAAAATTTCGGATGAATAGTGTTTTGGCAAATTTTCTATAAAAGGACCTAAATTTTCTAATTTGCAACACACATCAAAACCTAACCCTAATTTAGCTTCAGCCGCCACCTAAATTTTTAATGGCCGAAATGCATCCTCGTTCTCCCTTAATTATCTTCCAATCCGTTAACAATTATCAGAAACCATCAACTACAAAACTCTAGAGCGCGACGAGACGAGTAACTTCAACGGTGGAGATCATTTTTAGCGAAGCCAATCGCCTGCTATGGGGCCGTGTTCGTCTTGCGTTTGTGCACGCATCTCGAGGTCCATGGGGAACCGAGCTTTGCAAATTTCTGGCCGAAGGTAGAGGTAGGGTGGAGCAACGTCGTGGTGATGGCCGATCATCTTCAAGATGCCCGGGGTGGTCGCGAAAATTAGGGCATAGAAGGTGGCATGGGTTCGATCGTGTTTTCATTGCCTGGGAAGGAGAAACGAAATTTTGCGGCCACGATCAAGGGTTTGGATTTGCACGGCTCCGATATATTGGGTATAAAAAAAGTTGAAATTGATTTGTATTTAAATACGTATAAACTTTGTAATAACATAACTTTTGATACGAGGTCGGAAACGCACGAAACGAATTGCGTTGGAACCGTATGGACGAGTACTACATGATGGAGATAGATTGGAATCGATTGGAGCTAGTGAAAATTTTGCGTAAAATTAAACGCGCGTTTAAATTTATTCGAAATAAAACACTGTAACTGTTATTGAAAGCAAGGTGAGAACTTCTCACTCAATCGAAATTGTTTCGATTTAAATTTTAAATAGTTAGATTTAAAATTTCTTGATTTTTTGATTGAATGATAAATTGTTGTCTACTGTATGGAAATAGACCCTATACGCCGTATATTAAGCGGATGTTATTTACTAAAAACATATACCGCGATATTCCATCTTGGTGTGGAATTCGTATTATATATGTACTTGGAGTTGATTTTCCCGCATTATATAGCGGATGAGACCCTATTGCACTGCATAATAGCGGATAATATTTATATAAACCCATGTACCGCGATACTCCGTCTTGAAACGGGATTGGTATTGTGCTAACATCTGTGGATGCAGGGAAACAGGTTGGAGGGATCCAATTGGATTCCTCACCTGTATTGATTTATTTACAGATATTGTAATATATTCTGTTATCATATGATATATGATGTTTTGGATGCCGTGATTGTTATATTTAGTGCTGTTGCAACATTGGGTCTATTTTGGAAAATTAAAAGGATTTTAAAGTGATTTTTGAAAGCATACGTTTTATTAAATTTTGAAATTGATTCATTTTAATTAAATAAACGTTATAATTTTAATGTTATAAAATTTATGATTTTTGGGGAATATAGTTAAATTGAGATTTTTGAAATTATTATAAACGGTTTATATAAAAGATTTATAAAATTGATATTTATAAATTAAAATATTGGAATTATAAAACGAATTTTTATAAGTGTCAAAATGAAGTATAAACGGATTTCATAAGTGAATGAAATTTATAGATTTATAAATTGTGAAGTTATAAAATGAATAGATTTTGTAAAGTAAAAGATTTATAAGTAATTAACTTATAAATTGGATTTTGGCATTTGAATGAGATGTAAATAGAAGTTTTTAATCAAGGGGTTTTATAATTTGAAGTTTTATAATATATAAATGTGAATTTGTTGTTGTAAACTCTGATAATGTAATGTATATAGTATTTAGTATTTCTTTTCCGCTGTTTGTTGTTGTAAACTCTGATAATGTAATGTAATGAGATGTAATGTAATAACTGATATAGTTCTTTGTTTTAAAGATATTCATTTATCCATTATATGTTGTTCCGCTGCGATTGTGAGATTCTGATATTGTTTCTGTTGCTTTTTTTTCTTTCTTCTTCTATCTTCTACCTCTTCTTTAACCTTAACGATTCGGTTTTCCGGCCTTCGATCACTCGGCAGTTGATACAGTGGACGTATTAATGTCGACTTTTGTGAGTCGAAAATCGCGTACGTTACATTTGGTATCAGAGCATATGGTTAAGCGGCAACATTGGCTCTGTTGGGAATTACTCATTAGAGATAGAGTCGGCAGCACTCTAGAATGAGTGTGAGTGTAATAATAGTTATGAGCGCGTATTTGTTAGTGAATATAAAAATGTTTTATATTGTGTTTGCTTATCCGTTGAGCTGTTTATGAATTCTGGTCGGTGCGGGAAGTACAACCTTAATCGATAGGGGTTTCTAAACTCTTAAACGAGATAGATCGACATAGTATCATTTTAAATTGGGTAAATAAAATAATTTTACCTCGATTATATTTTATATATAAAGGAATAATTTTTCCGAATTATTAAAGTGTACATAAATTGATTGTTTGGTTGTTGAAATGTAAGAATATATGTAAGCTAAATAAAACATATTGGGAAAGATTAATTGTATAAGCAAATGAATTATTAAGTACGGAATTATAATTAATATTATTTACAATTGTGAAATAATCTTATATATAAGAAGTGAAACTATATGAATATAGTATAAATATGAGTTGTAAATAAAAATGAATCGAACTATGAATTGAAATGGTTGAATATAAGTGAAACAAGTTGTGGAATTATGATATGAGATAATAAATTTTACTTTGGTAAAGTTAAATAGAATTTACTTTAGAATTGGAATCTAAATTGGATTTATAAGGGGAAATTTAATTTAAGTTAAACAAATGATGTTTAAATGGAATATAATTTAAGTAGGGTTGAATGAAGTTGATTTTGGTATCGAAGTATAAGAATAAAGCAAATTAAATGAATGTGAACTTGAGTTATATATATATATGAAATTCAGCTTTATATTGTAAAATGAATTAGCAAATGAATTAATGAATGAATTGAATGTAATCAATTGAGTGTAAATAAATTGATAAGAAATAATGGATGTAAGTGTTAATTCATTAAAGCTAATTAAAAGTGATGAACCAAATTGAACGTGAATTTAATAATTTGGTTACGATTTGGTTGTTTTATGATTGTTAGTTGATTGTATATAATTCATTAAGTGTTAATGAAGTTGAATTGATAAAATTGGAAGCTATGAAATTTGATTTGAATATGGAAGTGAACTAACTTGAATGTGAATTAGTGCATATAAACTAATTGAATATGAAAATGAATGTTAGTAAAGTCCAATGTTAATGAATCAAATGTGATTAAATGAAAAACCAATTCATTGAATATTAATGAGAAGTGAATGTATATTGATTTGATATGGATTTGTGGTTTTGTTGCATGTGCTATAGTAGTATATGTTGTATATCGATATTATTTTCATATATGCATGTTTTTCATTATTGTTGAGTGTTTAGTGGGTGTGGATTGCGCTTGCTTCGCATTTCGAGCTCGCTTTCACGCTATATTAGCCGTATATGCTCGCTAATAATATATAAGATACATATCTCGGATTACATATCGTACTTTTACACTTTTTTCCCTGTGGGATGGCTCATTACTTTGATGAGATGTATATTTGTGATATATATATATATATATATATATATATATATATTGCCATTTTTTTCCGGATCGAGCTGCGCAAAGGAGACTATGGCGAATTTTTATGAAAATATAAAGCGTTAGAATATTTTTGAGAAAATTGGGAAATTTTGAAAAGATAACTAAGTATTATTTTAAACTTAGTAAAGTTATTGTAAGGAGTTTAACTATGGATTTTGGGAAAGTTAAACACTCAAATGAATTTGAAATTTAATTTGAACAATTTGTTTTGAAAAGTTAATGGATTCTATAACTTTTTCTTAGTTGGTAATTTTGAGGACGAAATTCTTTTAAGGGGAGAAGTTTGTAACGACCCAGAATTTCCGTCATTTGAAATTTGTATATTTAATTGATTTTAAATATTAATAAGTAAAATTTGTAAGTCGAATAAATTTTGTTTCGAACATCTAGATTTAATTGGATAATTAAATCGATAATTTAATAATTGAAATTACAGTGTGATGGCAAATAGTGATCAAAGGAGTGGCAGTGTGGCATTCAAAGTGGAACTTGTTATGGTCAAAGCCTGGTTTTGTATGAAAAACGTGGCTTTGAAGAAATTAAGCGTAGCCTCACGAGCCTCACACCCCGGTTATGATGGGATTCTATGTGGTCAGATGTATGCTCGCATTTCGGATAGTAGTGATTTTGGTTATCAGATGTTCTGAGCCTTAGGTACCAGATACTTCTGGGCCTCATAGTAGGGATGCGCAAAGTCCGAGTCCTTGAATGTTATTCGCAGATTATATCCACTTTTAGCCATTTGTATTGTTGTATAACGGCGTCTGAGTCATAGACATAAGCCGTGGATACAGATTGGTCTTTCCACTAGTTCCCTATCATGTTGGAAATCCAACCCCAATACGAGAGTTACGGTTTTGATTGTATTCCCAAAATAGCTATAATGACTTGCAAAAATTTCAGCTACCCCTTTTGGTATTATATATTCCGTTCGGTATATTCCGTTGACCCAATCCAAATATATTCCGTTAGACTTAGTCCAGATATTGATATCTTATTTGAATAAGTTTATTTGAAAATGTTTTCAAAGTGATGTCATTAGAAATAATATCAAGATTTTGACATAAAAGTATTTTGGTTACCATAAGGTAAAAAACCCGTCCGTGCTTATGTGTGGGCGTGGTTTTATGAGATACCATTCTTTTCAAAGGTTTTGATAATATAGTCATTTAAATTTCGAGTATCTCACGCTGGTTTATCAAGCCTGATCCGGGTATTTTCAATACGCGGATCAGATCCGAGTAGTTTCAGGATTAGCTGAAGATGGTTGGAGTTTCCAGAGGAGAGTTGGAGATCTTCATCATCGCATGGACATATTCTATTATGCGTTGTACTTAGTGTATTTTGTTTGATGTTTGTCAGCAATTGTAAGGACAGAGGTTTATAACTGTCCAAGCTGAATTTAGGTTAGACTCTAATATTGTATTTTAAAATTTTCCGCTATAAAGATTATTATTGAAATAATATATGTTATTCCATTCGTGTGAGATTCTGTTCTATCTTTATATTTCTTTCTACCGTTAATGATCTGCTTATTCGTACAATTTGAGTTGGACTTGTGTGGTTTATTGTCGATTCAAAGGGTATAGAAAAACGGGTCATTATAGTGAGATACTTGTTTAAAATTGAATCTTTAGATTTTAAATCCAAATTCATTTAAGTTAAATGAGGATATGTTATTTGGAAATAAGAGATACTTTGATTTAATAAAATAACCAGTCGGTGTGAAAAATAACACTAGTTATTGAAGAGGTCGGGACCAGATATGGACATACTCTCTGTCGATACCGTAACCACTTTAATAACTATGTACGTGGAGTGATGTTCAAAAATGAAGTGGTTGGTTATGGCGACGTTGTTGGATTTAAAGAAAGAGAACGATGATGGATAGACCACGACATTTGTGCCAGTTTGAAATGACTAAAACATGATGACTTGACAGGGCCAAGCGATAGCGGGCTAGCGACCCTAGCGGACACATTTCTTCGTATTTATATCCTTACATCGGTTGTTGTTGGTGATCACCCTTCAATTATGGGAGTATTGGACGCGGTGGGCGGTCGCTCCGGTGATGCGTTACCACTGACCCTACGACCCGAACTAGTAGGATCCAACCTTAGACATTGCCTCACGTGCCCTGTCATTGTAACAACCCTAGTTTTGGCCTACCTATAAATATTAAATTATAACGGTAGTTATAATTTAATATTGTGAATTAAAAATAAATTGGAGATATAAATTGATTATTGGAATAAACAATGGAATTTGAAAATAAAATATGAAAATAAAGTTTTACCAAATTTATTTTGGTTGTTTATGAGAATTATGAGTGAAACTGCAATAATTCTTATAAACATTCCCAAATGCTTCTTTTAATGATTTTTAAAGAAGTATTTGTTTAAATATGCATTCAATATAAATAAAAAGATGAAATTTTATTTAAAGATAAGTTTTGATTATGAAAACGATGTTAGAGTTATTTATTGCATTTTATTATGCAAGGCGATAATTTTGGTGAAATTTTTGGTGTTAAAAATGGCGTATTGTGTAAATTGGTTATTTATTAAAAAAATAAGTTTTTTTTGATAATAAAAATATTTTTTATCTTTTTATTAGTCGTAAAATATTTTATTTAACATAGAAATATGTTCAAAAAAAATTTATTGTGTTGAAATTAGGTGAATATATGTTGTTTTATTTGTCAACATAGTATATTTGTGTATTTTAGTGATAAAATTGATTTTCCTTTAATTTCTTAGGCTAATTTCTTTAGTTTTGGGTCCAAAGCCTATTAATTAACATAAACCAGAGAAGTGAAAAGTTTATCTTCCTCATTTTATTTCACCTTTACGTTTACTTCTCCTTCTCCAGTAAACTACAAAAAGAAAACTAAGAAACCCTCTCTATTTCCAAATCTAAAGCTCAAATCTCATTTCCTCTACAATTAAATTGTTGTTTTAATCAATATAAAGGGGTTTCAACAGGTAATCCCTTCCAAAACAACAATTTTTTCATCAAAATCTAGTTTTTGAGATTGGGTCTGTATATGATCTCTTCAATTGTGGATTGCATGTACTTTATTTTTCCTCTACAGATTCTTGAAGGCAAGAATCGCTCCAAAACTTCAAACTTTCTGCCAATATCTGAAATTTTGCATCAAATCAGCAAGATGAGAACAATATCTCACAAATACTAGCTAAATCGCTTGAGAAATTGCTTGAATCTGCTGCCTATGCAAAAGTTTATTCACCGTAAACTATATTTTCGTTTCTGGCCTGAAGTGCTAGCTTTAGCTATCCATAACTTTCGTCTCCGGCAACGAAATGCTGTCGGATCCTTTTTTAAGTCAATTTTATATGTTGAACTTCATTTCTGCAAAATTTGGTTAAAAAATATTGTCATTTGCGTGTTCAAACCGTTGCTATAATATTAACAAAACTCGGATTTTAAGCCTGTAGAAACTGCGTTCTCTGAGTTGCTGCAAACATGGTCCGAGTCTATGTTTAAGATGACATAACTCTTTCATTTCTTGCTGAAATTATGTGATTCTTTTTTTCTTTAAAAGATGAAGTTTTATACTATAAGCACAACCTATTTCAGGTCATTTTGACTTATATAGCTTATAGAAATACGCATCCAAATTTGATTCGGAGCATGTTTTGCCCAGATTTTTATAGTGAAAACACTACCTGAGTTTAACTTTGAGACATCATAACTTTCTCACACTCTATCCGAATTGCATGATTCTATTTTTTTGAAACCTGAAGTGTTCTATTATAGGCATAACAATTTTTAGCTTAATCCGAGCTAATTTAGTCCTCTGTTTCATGCCTGGAAGTTGAACCCAAGAGGGTTTTCAAGCCTATGCATTTTTTGTTTTTGAACTGTTGTAAACATGGTCTGAGTCCATGTTTGAGACAGTGTGACTTTTTCATTTCTAGTCAGAATTCATTGATTCTTTTTTTATTTGAAAGATAAATTTTCTAATTTCCGTACACCAATTTTTAGTTCAATCAAAGATAGTTCGGCCACATGTTTTATATCCGAAAGTTGAACCCAGAGAAGATTTCAGACTTGGTATCATTTTGGCCAAGTGTTTTTATGTTGTTTTTCCGTCTGATTTTAACTTATACTTCATGTTTTTGTGATATTTCTACAAAAAAATTGAAGGATATGATGCCTATCAATAGGCTGGCCAAGTTTTGATGAATTTGAAATTCAAATTTGATTTGAATTTAAATAATGATTTCGAGCGCTTTCTTTGATTTCGAGCATAGATTTTTCCAAACAATTTTGAAATAATTTTTAAATTAATTCGGCATTTAAAATAATTATTATGTAATATTTTTAAACTATTTTAAGCTATAAAATCTATTTACTCTCTATAATAAGGGAATGTTCAAATACCGTCTTCAAAATTGATTTCGAAAAGTGGTATTAAAAGTTTATTTTCTCAAATAAATTATTTTATATATAAAATACACATTTTTTCACTATTTGAGCGAATGAGAAGGAGAATTAAATGGTTTGGTAAAACATGTGGTATGGGACACGTGCGTTTATCTTATCGGTTAATTCCTCACTTGTCTGTTTGATCCTTTTTACTTTTGGGTCGAGTTTATCGAAGAGATGAGGTATTTACTACTTTTTATGTGAAATTTACTGGCGATTAGAAAACTGTTTAGTGCGAACTTGGGGTACGGGACGCACGTTAACACCATTTGGGTTCCCGTTCGAAAGTTTGTGACACATTTTCCATGCGGTGTGCCAGTACTGGACCTTCGGGTCATTGCCATTGCGTCATCTGCATTGCGCGTATTTGTCTTTGAGATGTTTTCCATTGCGGCATATTTGCCATTGCGGCATATTTTCCATTGCGGCGTAGTTGTCATTGTGACGTTTTGCCTTCGAGTGAGGTACTTATTTGAGATAACAGTACTTGGCAAGGCTTCGACCACATGCACGTGCAAATACTTTTGAGATGGTTACTCTTACTATTTTCCCTAGTGTCTCGTCTTTTTCGAAATTGGTCCTTTGAACCATTCGATAAATATTTGTGGCGGTTACCTTTCGAGAATTTGAACTCTTGGAAGTTCTATTTTTGAAATTTGAATCGCCTACACTGGCGTTATATGAGATTTGCCTTTTGGCGTTACTTGAGATTTTATTCTCCTCTTTGGAGATATATATGCCTTATGGCATGTTTGAGATATGCATGTTTTGGGTTTGCTAAGATGGCGGGTTTAAGTTTTTCCCTAAATCATATTTGATGTTTTATGAATGCCGATGATATGAGGCATTTGTGTTTGATTTGAGTATTGAGTTTGAGTTACCTCTTTCGAGGTATTTGGTTACTTAAGTAGCGTTTGTTACTTAAGTGTTGAGCTTATGATTTTATCGATTCATTCCTCTCTTTCGAGAAGAAGTATCTTCATGACTATTCTGCTTCATATTATCGATATTGACTAATTTGTGCAGCTAGACTAACCCGTGTATTTATACTCGGGTCAGACCGAGTTGTTTCAGGTATCATCTATTGGACTTAGCTTGAAGTTGATGCTGGATATCAGCTCTCCCTTCTCTTGAGTAATTTTCGTTCTTCCGCACGCTCTATGTATTTATATTTGATTCGATGTATATGGTGTGGTCGAGTACCACCCGTATTGTATTCATATTGTATTGTACTAAACACGTATCAATGTATATGTATATATATGATGTCTATGACTATTATGTGATGTGCTTTACATTTAGTTATTGTATTTTGTTCTGATAGATCCATTAGCCACCTATAGTTTTGGATTAAGCATTTACTGGGTATGTCGATCCACTTGAGATAGAAAAGAAAAATTATATTTCATTTATCGACGTATTCAGTAGATGTTTAAGACAAAGTTATAGATGGTCGCCCTTAACCAGCCCTATTCTCTGCTTTTGTAGACAAAGTTACTTGTTAATTCTCTTTACTGAGGTGGGTCTTAGGGTGGGGCGTTACAGCATGGTATCAGAGCCGTGGTCAGAACAAAGTAGAATAAAGACAAAACATTACATATACCACGATACGTCGAAGTACAATACGAGTGAATCATTGGCCTTTATTCGAGCTTTTTTTTGAATCGTGCTTTGATTCTTTTTCGAGTATTGGGATACGTTGAGATGGAATATGTCTAGGAATATATATTGTATTCATAGTATTCCATATTTGAGTTTGATGTTATCTTATCTTATGAATATTCTTATTTGGGATTATTCTATTCTTATTTTTGTCGATGCAAGTGAATTCTTATCGATGAAGCTTACTGATTTAGAGTATTCTTGTTGTGTTCCTTTGAGAGTTGTGAATCGCATTGAGGGGATCCACAACGATTGGCTCGTTATGAGCATTCTAAGATTTCTATATGATGTTGCTTTTGTGAGTATTTGTTTGTTACTCACAATCTTGAGATGCATTTGATTTGAGATGGATTGACTTATTTGATATTAAGTCCAATCCTTTGTTTTATAGGATCCTATTGTATATTTAGGTTTCCTATTTCGATTGGTTTATTATTTCTATCACTTTAAAACGTCTGTGATGATTCCAAAGTTTCTGAATTCACTCTTGAGTATCGAGATGTTGATGATATAACTCGAATACTAGTCAAGGCGACTTTTTTCTGTTTTGATGAGTCCTTTTGAGTTTGATATCCAATCGAGAAATCGAGTACTGAATTAACCTTATTCCTGGCTTTTAGCATTCAGTCATCCTTCCACGAGGACATCCACTAAGGAATGAGGTGAGTTTCTAGATTGTTCGAGTTTTAATTGAGTTTATCATTCAGCATCTTTGATTTATCCTTTTCGGATACTCAATCGGTGTTATCCTTTGTTGCATTACTTTGTTTGAAGTAATGATCTGTTGTTTGTGTGCTTCTTCACCTTTGAGAAGAATATCTTGATGATTTCCAAGAGTGGCTCATCATCTTGTAGGAGTTGACGAACACTGCATCTTCTTCTGTTGATTTTGTGAATTAAGTATTCTAGAAATGTCTCGATGCATTCTCTCAATGTTCTTTGGTTTGAGTTTTTAAAGCTATATATATAGGTATGTATGTATGTATGAGTTTTAAAAAGAGAAATTGGAGTTTTGAGATATTTTAAAAATCAAAGAAAGTTTTGAGAATATATTTATATGAGTAGTATTCTTTCATAGAAATAATTTGAGAATGTTGGGTTATCCATCGAGTAGTTAAGAGTTCTGGTCGATACGCCTGATCAACGTAATCAATAGGAATCTCCTAAATGCTATGATGAGGCAATCAAACATGATGATTTGTGTTTTAAAGATTGAGATTTTGAAAATAATATTTTGAGATTAAATATTAAATTTATTTTTGAATGGTAATTGCACATTGATTTTAGAGATGAGTAATAGAGTGGCGATGCAGTTTTGATCGTTCGGTCAACTCTACAGCCAATAGATATATATATATATATTTATTAGAGACTCAATGGCGAGGCAATGCATTTATTTATTTTTAAATTATAAAGATGAGAATATAAATGAGATTATTTTTGAGTTGTTCTTTACTGGAAGTATATTTTGAGATTTTAGAGTCTATATTATATCCATTAGATGTTTTAAGAAAAAAGTATAATAAGAGAATTTAAAACCTTAATTTATTTTCAGGGATATTATTATGGATTTAAAAAATTCTTTGGAAACTAATTTTGAAGTAAGGGAAGAAATTTGAATTTTAACTTTGAGTTTTAAATTACTTACTAAGTAATATAGTAAAGAGTTTGAGAAATTTTAAAATGTTGAAAATTGAGATTTAGAGATTTAAAATTCTAAATATCTTGGATTAAAGATAATTCGAGCTTATATCCTTATTCTTGAGTATATACTATCTTTGAGCTATTATCAACGCCCTGGCATTTTTCGCGGTCGTTCGAGTTTGGTGGCCTTGTAAGTAGCCATCTTGTGATTTATCTATCTTGTCTATTGTGTCTACCCTGTTGTGGGGATGTTCCTTCCATATATTTCTGCGGAAAATCTTATTAATGATCTTCTTTATTGCTTAGAATTTGGGTTTAAGTGAGATTGTTTCTGACTCTATTCTTGGAGGTTTTTTTTGAAATCAATCATTTTCAACTGATTAATTGTTGAGCATCTTATTGAGTTTTGATTCAAAGACGAGATATCTTCAAAATTCTTTCGAGATACTTGGAAAATTCGATGGTTTGTTAATCACTACATTAGCATTTGATGGGCCATTGGATTAACCAAGTAAGTTTTTCCTTGTTTCTCTATATTGAGAGTATGAATGGTTTGAGTTTCGAGCTTGTCTTTTATCCTTTGTCGATTGAAGTTTTGTGTTGTTTACGGCTCTTTGTCTAGAAAATTGCAGGGATGCAATTTGTGTAACGGGGGAGTCTATAACAACCCTGCTTTTGGTGATTAACTGTAAATATTAAATTATAATGGCAGTTATAATTTAATATTGTGAATTAAAAATAAATTGAAGATTTAAGTTGTTTATTTGAATAAACAATGGAACTTTGAAATAAAATATGAAAATAAAGTTTTACGAACTTTATCTTGGTTGTTTGTGAGAATTATGAGTGAAATATGACTTTATTTAGTGAAAGTGTAATAATTCTTATAATTATTCCTAAATGCTTCTTTTAATGATTTTTAAAGGAAGTATTTGTTTAAATATTCGTTTATTATAAATAAAGATACGAATTTAAAAAAGAGTAAGTTTTGATTATGAAAATGATGTTAGAGTGATTTATTGCATTTTATAATGCAAGAATATATTTTTTGTGAAATTTTTGGTGTTGAAAATGCATCTTGTGTAAATTTGTTATTTATTTAAAAAATAAGATTTTTTGATAATAAAAATACTTTTATAACAAAATTAACTTTTTATTAGTCATAAAATATTTTATTTAACATAGAAATGTGTTCATATAAATTTTATTGTGTTGAAATTAGGTGAAGAAATGTTGTTTTATTTGTCAACATAGCGTATTTGTGTATTTTAGTGATAAAATTGATTTTCCTTTATTTTCTTACGCTAATTTCTTTAGTTTTGGGTCCAAAGCCCATTAATTAACATAAATTAGAGCAGAGAAAAGTTTCTCTTCCTCATTTTATTTCACATGTACGTTTACTTCTCCTTCTCTAGTAAACTAAAAATAGAAAACTAAGAAACACTCTCTATTTCCAAATCTAAAGCTCAAATCTCATTTTCTCTTCAATTAAATTGTTATTTTAATCAATATAAAGAGATTTCAACATGTAATCACTTCCTAAACAACAATCTTTTCATCAAAATCTAGTTTTGAGATTGGCTTTGTATGTAATCTTTTCTATTGTGGTTTGGATGTACTTTATTTTTCCTCTACAAGTTCTTGAAGGGAAGAATTGCTCCAAAGCTTCAAACTTTCTACCAATATTCGAGCTTTTGTGACAAATCAACAAGGTGAGAACAATATCTCACAAATACTAGCTAAATCGCTTGAGAAATTGCTTGAATCTACTGCCCATGCAAAATTATATTCACCGTAAACTATATTTTCATTTCTGGCCTGAAGTGCCAGCTTTGGCTGTCCATAACTTACGTCTCCAGCAACGAAATGCTGTCGGATCTTTTTTTGAGTCAAGTTATATGTTAAAATTTGTTTCTACAAAATTAGATTGAAAATTATTGTCATTTAAGTGTTCAAACCGTTGCTGCAAAATTAATTAAACTTGGTTTTTCTGCCGGTAGAAACTGTGTTCTCTGAGTTGCTGCAAACATGGCCATAGTACATGTTTGAGATGACATAACTCCTTTATTTCTTACTGAAATTACGTGATTCTTTTTTCTTTGAAAGATAAAGTTTTATATTATAAGCATACCCAATTTCAGGTCATTTCAACTTATATAACTTACAGAAATACGCTGCCAAACTTTGATCCGGAGCATGTTTTTGCCCAAATTTTTACAGTGAAAACACTGCTTGGCTTCAACTTTGAGACATCATAAATTTTTCATACTTTGTTCAAATTTCATGATTTTTGTTGTTTGAAAGTTGAAGTTTTCTATTATAGGCTTAAGTATTTTCGGCTTAGTCTGACCTAATTTGTTCCTCTATTTCATGCCTGGAAGTTGAACCCAAGAGGGTTTTTAGGCCTGTGCATTTTTGGTTTTTGAACTGTTGCAAACATGGCATGAGTCCATGTTTGAGACAGTGTAACTTTTTCATTTCCGGTCGAAATTCATTGACACTTTTTTTTGTTTAAAAGATGAAGTTTTCTAGTTTTTTTACACCAATTTTTAGTTCAATCAAAGATCGTTTGGCTACCTATTTTATATCCTAAAGTTGAACCCAAAGAAGATTTCAGACCTGGTTATTATTTTGGCTAAGTGATTTTATGTTGTTTTTCCGTCCGAATTTTAACTTCATGTTTTTATGATATTTCTGAAATGTTTTGAGGGCTATGATGCTTATCAGTAGGCTAGTCAAGTTTTGATGAATTTGAAATTCAAATTTGATTTGAATTTAATTTGAATGATGATTTTGAGTGATTTCTTTGATTTCGATCGTAGATTTTTCCAAACAATTTTGAAATAATTTTTAAATACGTTTGCATTTAAAAAAAATTATTTTGTAATATTTTTAAATTATTTTAAGCTATAAAATCTATTTATTCTCTATAATAAGGGAATTTTCAAATATCGTCTTCATAATTGATCTCGGAAATTGGTTTTAAAGGCTTCTTTTCTTAATTAAGTTATTTTATATATATAATACACATTTCTGCACTATTCAAACGAATGAGAAGGAGAATTAAATGTTTTGGTAAAACACGTGGTATGGGACACTTGCGTATATCTTATCGATTAATTCCTAACTTGTCTGTTTGATCGTTTTTATCTTCGGGTCGAGTTTATCGATGAGATGAGGAAAACATTTTACTACTTTGAGTGTGAAATTTACGGGTGATTAGTAAATGTTTAGTGCAAATGTGTGGTACGGGACGTACTTTAATACTATTCGGGTTCCTATTCGAAAGTTTGTGACACATTTGCCATTGCGGCATGCCTATATTGGACCTTCGGGTCATTGCCATTGCGGTGTTTGCATTGCGGCATATTTGTCTTCGAGAAGTTTTCCATTGCGGCGTATTTTCCATTGCTGCGTATTTGCCATTGTAGCGTATTTGTCATTGTGACGTTTTGCCTTCGGATGAGGTACCTTTTTGAGATAACAGTATTTGGCAAGGCTTCGACCACATGCACGTGCAAATACTTTTGAGATGGTTTCTATGACTATTTTCCCTAGTGTATCTCCCTTTTCGGAATTAGTCCTTTGAACCATTCGATATAGATATTTGTGGCGATTACCTTTCGGGAATTTTAACTTTTGAAAGTTCTATTTTTGGCATTTGAATTGCCTACACTGGTGTTACATGAGATTTGCCTTTTGACATTTACTTAAGATTTTATTCTCCTTTTTGGAGATATATTTGCCGTATGGCATGTTTAAGATGAGATCTCTTAATGCATGTTTTGGGCTTGCCAAGATGGCGGGTTTAGGTTTTTCTCTAAACTATATTTGATGTTTTATGAATGCCGATGATATGAGGCACTTGTGTTTAATTTGAATATTTAGTTTGAGTTACCTCTTTCGAGGATTTGGTCACTTATGTAGCGTTTGTTACTTAAGTGTTGAGCTTATGAGTTTATCGATTCGTTCTTCTCTTTTGAAAAGAAGTATTTTCATGACTATTCTACTTCATATTATCGATGTTGATTGATTTGTGTAGTTAAACTGACCCTTGTATTTATGCTCGGGTCAGACCGAGTTGTTTCAGGTATCATCTGTTGGACTTAGCTTGAAGTTGATGCTGGATAATGGCTCTCCTTTCTCTTGAGTAATTTCTATTCTTCTGCATACTCTGATGTATTTATAGTTGATTCGATGTATATGGTGTGGTCGGGTAGCACCTTTATTGTATTCATATTGTATTGTACTAAACATGTATCGGTGTATATGTATATATATGATGTCGATTACTATTCTGTGATGTGCTTTACATTTAGTTACTGTATTTTTTTGATAGATCCTTTAGCCACCTATAGTTTTGGTTTAAGCATTTACTGGGTATGTTGATCCATTTGAGTTAGAAAAAAATCATATTGCATTTATCGACGTATTCGGTTGATGTTTAAGACAAAGTTATAGATGGTCGCCTTTAACCAGCCCTATTCTCCGCTTTAGTAGACCAAATTACTCGTTAATTCTCTTTACTAAGGTGGGTCTCGGGGTGGGGCGTTACAGTCATACTTTTATCCCTATACGACACCACTATGATTTTGGTTTAGTGTTGTCGTATCACAGTGCATTCCTATCCCCCGACGTGCTATTGCGACGTTATATGCAAACTGTACGACAATGTTTAAAAATGTGTTAAAGGGGATTAATGTAAAGCTTTACCGCTTAGTTTACTTATAGACACCACATATATAGCGTATCCTACTATATATATAGACAGATCCCTAAGAGATGGAAAATCTCATAACAATCTTGAATTACTTTGTACATTTCACTTAAGCTAGACTACTTACATGAGAACTTCTAGTCCTGGGTCGAGTATATTGTTTTATTTTATGCTCGAGTCAGCCTGAGTATTGCATTGTGTGAGTAGTGCTTATTTTAGAAGGCGAAGACTTGGTCAAAGTCTCCACTCTATTCAGTATTAGTTATCTATTTTTATTCTGGCTTGTTCCAGTAGACTCTTATGTATTTATAGTATTGTATAATTAAAGGTTGTACTCTGATGTATTTTGTTCAGTAGCTTTATGAACTACCATGTATATTATTTATTTCCGCTGTGAGATCCCATATTATTCTCTGTGTGTGATTCTGTGTTTGATTCTATATTAAATCTCCAAATTGATAATCTGTCAAATTTGTACTGTTAAAGTTTGACATGTGTGGTTTATTGTCAGTTTAAGTTGTTTGAAAAAGACAGGTTGTCACATTTATTTTAAGTTAATCCACAAATGGAGTTATTTATAATATCAAAAAATGAATTTCATACTTTGAGGCCAACACTACATGAGTAGTCTCTCTTTCTCCCAACCACAACTGCAAGTTGCAATAATTGAACCATTTTCATCATCAAAACTATCGAATGTGTTTTGTTAGTCCCCAAATAAATGACTTCCAAGTTTTGCCAATTCAATCAGGAGAATATTAGATTGGCATCAAAAATCCTTTGGTGTACTCATTTATACTCAAAGGTTGCTAATGTTTTTAAGAACTTATTTTTTGGTTTGATATAAGTTATTCCTTGTATGATTAAGATATACATGTTGAACTAAGCTTTTTAGTTCTCATTTCTAGTACAAAAATATTAAAGGGAAAGGAGAAGAATAAAGAATGAAATATATGTCACCTGATTAGGATCATCAATCATGATATAAGATTTATGGTTCGAATGCGGGAAAAATAAAAAAGGAAAGGAAAAGACAGAGCAGCTCTAACAACGGTACCACTTCTAGTAGCAACCATATGTCTGTTGCTTGTAACAACCGTATGGCTGCTTTTTTAGTGGCTAAGTAGGCTGCAGCCACGAGTAAAAAAAAAAAAACAGTAAGTGGGCTATCACTACAATATGAAGCGGCACAATAAGAAAATATGTTAAGTCATTGAAAATAATCAATAAGCTTTAATTTTATTTTATATATTTATTTCCATGTTCAGTGCTTTTATGTTGAGATAAAAGAAATAATTTTCCACATCAAAAATAATATTAAATTTCAATGAAAGTGTAATATGTTATGGTTTAAGTAAAAAATATTTACTATCCAGATTTAATTTCAATGACTTTCAATGTCATATTATATATATATATATACACACACACACACATATACATACATACATACATACATACATATATATATATATATATATATATATATATGAGACTTATATGTTTAATTTGTTTTGATATTAGGTACACGTGGCTATTTGGATTGGATTGTGGTGCACGCTCGCTTTTACTTGCGTATGGTTACGTAATGAGTTATGTATATTGTGAATATATGTCGTGTGGAAAATAATTGTATATAAATTATTTTCGACCATGTTTTGGTTGATGTATATCCAATTTATCATATTGTAATTATTCGGAAGGCTCAGCACACAAAGGAGACTTTGTCAAAAATATTGACATGTAGAAATTATTTAGATACCTGATATGTCTTGAAATTTCAAAATAAAATAAAAGAACTGTTGAAATCTATATGTATATTGATCCCTATATTTATAACATCATATGTTTATTTGAATGGAATGAAGCGTTTACTTATCTAGTGTATGTTGCGTCCATGAAATAAATTAGGATAAGTGATATAGATTATAAGGAATTTCATTATAGTGGCACAGTGAAAGCGCAGTAGCAAATGATATATACATATATATACACATACATACATATATATATATAATATTTTTTAGTTGTTGAATATCAGTTTTTGATTCATGCCAAGATGATCAAGATGACATAAAAATGATTGAATATTCAACAAAATCTATGACTATAAACTATGAAGACGACTAGACTCGAAGTGGTAACAAGACTATCATATATCAAGTATAAATTTCGTATTTTATTTTAGAGTCTAAGTCTAGTGTTCATATATGTTAAAATCTATCCTCAAGTAGTTCACACTCACTCGCATATATACTCAAGTAGTTGAGGATCTTTTAAAATTTACTTTGCAAAATATTTTTCAATTTTTTTTTTAGAATATACTTAGTTCTGTCCACTGCATTCATGCACTCAGTCGACTAAACCTGTGCATATAATTTTTTTATAAAAAGCACATCTCAGTTGACTAAATGCACTCAGTCAGTTGACTAAATCAATGCACGCGCATATACATATACACACACATACACACACAAATATATATATATATATATATATATATGATTTCAAATTCAGTCGGCTTATGTTGCATGTCTAGTTGACTGACCTGGTTCCAACTGCTATTTTTATAAACAGACACTTCTTTTCATGAATGGTTATCTTCTCTATAGAGGGTTGCATCCGTTGCTGTTTTGATAAAACCATTCATCAGATGTTGTAATCCTGTGACTACTATAAATAAGCATGAATTCCATAATCAATTCACTCAACTTTCTTGCTTTAACCTGAATCATCTTTTCTGAATTTACTGTTCTCTTGAATTCAAATATCTATTGTTTACGAACATAATTCTATATTTCTTAAGCAATTTGAAACTTCCTTATCTTCATATACACACAACTACACATACTATACTTGAGGAAAAGATTATAGGAAGCGTATACTACCATTGACAAATCCGTATTGTTAAGAACACAAATGGTTATGACAATCAATCTACTTTGCATTCAAGTCTTGTTCGGTTGATAAGGCGGTAGAAGTCCTATTCAGTTGTCTAGGCGGTAGAAGTCATGTTCGGTTGCTCAGGCGGTATAATACATGTTCCTCCGGGTGAAGAGAGGGTTGATAGTTAAATTCCAAAAGGAATCTAGGATTGGACGTAGAACGGAAGTTCGAACTGGTATAAAAATCTCTGGTGTCATATACTTTTATTCCGCACTAGTAGATATCTTAGTTATTATTTCATATTACGATCCTTAGCTGCACTTTCATTTGGTATCAAAGCATATTTCCAATAAACCATCAAAAGTTAAATCACTCACCTCGTTATTTGTGGCCATAAAACTGATGTTGGCTTGTTCAGAATCATTTTCTATGTCACCGTCTGATGATGAAGATGATTTTGAATCATCCCATGTAACAGAGAAATCTTACTTCTTGAATCTGTCTTTCTTATTCTTAAATTTATCTCTTTTCCGATCAGGACAGCCTTACTTGGCATGCCCTTTCTTGTGACATTCATAACATTCTAGGGTAGTAGACGATGGCTTGTTGTTGTTGTTGCTACTAAAGCAATTCTTGTTCTGAATTTGTTGTTCCTTCTGAATTTCAAAAACTTTTTAACATTTTTAGCAATGAATGCCATATTCTCTTCATTTGAATCTGATTCATCTTTTTCTGCTTGGCATGCTATGTTTTTATCTTGTGCCTATACTCGTTTTGCCTAGAGATTAACTTCATAAGACATTAGATTTCCTATCAACTCCTCTGGTCTAATGGTTGATATGTCATTAGCCTCTGCGATCACTAAGACCTTTCATTCCCACTCATCCGTTACAGAGTTGAGATTTTTGGAACAATATAAAAGTTTGCATATTTTTCTCCTAATTCTAAGAGAGAATGATATATATCTTGGAACCTACATTTATTGTTTTGTCTTACTTCATTTTGAAATTCTGGAACTGATTTTTGAGCATAGAAATCTTATTCTGCTTTATTTTGTTAGTACCTTCATGTGTAATTTTAAGTGTACATCAAATTTATAAGCTGTATTACACATGCTTACTCTATTAAATTTATTTTTGTCTAATGCACAATATAACATATTCATGGCTTTGGAATTTGCAGTAGCATCCAGTTTTTGTGTGTTAGACCATTGTGAATATTTTGTAGTAGGTATGGCATATTCTGCTTGAGTAATATTCCAAGTTTTATAACTATTAGCTTGCATATAAATTCTCATTCTAGTAGACCAATAGTTATAGTTCAACTTGTTAAATAGTGGAGGTTGTGCTGTAGATTGACCTTTAAGGAAACTTGTGCTAGTTTTGTTTTCCATATAAGAATATCAAATAATTGTATTACGGTTAGAAGATGACCCACTATGATACCAAATTAAAGTGCAGCTAAGGATCGTAATATGGAATAGTAATTAAGATATCTACTAGTGCAGAATAAAAATAGAAATAAATAGTAAAGTAAATGGCACCAGGGATTTTTATACTCGTTCGAACTACCGTTCTACGTCCAGTCCCAGACTCCTTCTAGAATTCTACTATCAACCCTCTCTTAACCCAGAGGAACAGGTATTATACCGCCTAAGCAACCAAACAGGACTTCAACTGTAATGACCCAGAAATTTCTATCTCGAAAATTCCAGATAGTTAGTCAAAAGAAGAAAAGAGAAAGAAGAGGAAACAGAAAACTCAAACTCAGAATTTCACATTCGCAGCGGATCAAATATAATATCAAATAAAATAGAAAATGATAATAACAGTTATACAAGAAAACTGTATCTGTCAATTTACATTTATATACATCAGAGTTACAATATCCCATACAAACTGGATAGTTTAACAACTTGTCCAGATAACAACAATACTATATCAGAATCCACTCCATACGCTCCTGCCATCTAGATCTCCTCCTGAGCTCCAGAACGTCCTTACCTGAAAATCTGTAAAACTCGGTCTGACCCGAGCATTACATCAAAGTAACACCCGGGTCAGGCTGGAAACCAGCGTGAGTAAATCTATGGAATACAAAAGTACTGCTATCACAAAACCCGGGCTACTTGTAACGCTTGCGATTTTTCGTTGACGAAAAACCGAAATGTTATGGGTTTAAGAAAGAAGAAAAGAAAAGGAAAGAAAGAAAAACAGAACGGAAACAAACAACAGAAACAACATCAGAATCTCACAATTCGCAGCGGAACAACATATAATAGATAAATGAATAATCTTTAAACAAAGAACTATATCAGTTATTACATCACATTATATTACATTACATCAAATCATTACATTATCAGAGTGTACAACATCAAACAATGCAGCGGAAAAAAAGAAGTACTATATACTAGTAATACGCTATGCCATCCATCTTGCCTCCTGCAACTCCTGAATTCCATAATATCCTGATAAACCTTAACTCTTGACTGCCCGTGTGGAAATTGGTGGGCACCCAGAGTTTAGGAAGGAAAACAATAAACTCCGAGTCAGTCATGTGACTGGTGCGAGAACTTAAAACAGTTTATTTATTTTAAAATCAAAAATAGAGGAATATTTTTAAATTCAATTCGAAATGCTTTTGAAAATGTAACTACCATAAGACCTCCCACCACACACACAATGCAAACGCAGACTTGGAGGAGATTTCTTCTTATGTTAGTCAAAGATGCTTACTACGCAAAATCAAATCATTGTTGATATTATTATTAGTGCATAGTGTAGAAAATTTATTTCGAAAGTAAAGATATAAATCTTAGCCAGCATAGGTACCATTATATTATGCCTACTAATAGCTACCATATTAGATGGCAGGTTCTACAACTAAAACCGTACAAGATCGTATTGTTTCTTTGGATTTCCAACGAATGGTCAGGCCAAGGAACTTCCCATTGCCACATGAGAATGCCTCTGGATGGACATCCCCGAGAACCAAACCGGATCTCTACCAACACAAGGCCGGGTCACCCCTAACTGAGTAACAACTGACCGAATATGCCATCCCCCGGTCCTTTGGGACCTTTCAACCGAGCGCTCGTAATCAATTCACACAATCATAAAGTGTTTTCAACATGAGTAAGTATCTGGGCTCCATACCATGATACCACCCTTTTCCAGAAGGAAATGCACATATCCTAAAGGGCGCTACCCCTCATAACCTTGCTGCTTCTTTCCTGTTTTGACCATTCCGGGGTGTGAGGCTCGACGAAGTCACGTCCACAAAAACATACTTTATACAAAAGCCATGCTTTGGGTCAACAAATGATCATAGAAATGATCACCAAGATAGACGATCAAACAAATGATCCTATCACAAATAATCAACACAATGATCATTTCACAGCAACACTCAGTATGTCACATTACCAAATTGGGAATATATTGCTGATAACTTCAACTATATAACCTCTGAGCTCGTACGTCTCAAGAAGGGTGTTAAGCTAAAAGAATAAATTTTCCGCCACCAACAGAAATATATTTGAAAGAAATCGGCTTTATATCTCAATTTGTAATGTCAGGCATACTATCCATACAAGTCTGTTCCGGGATCGAACAGAACCGAAGGCACTTACAAAGAAGTCCTTGCAATCCGTATATTCACTAATCACGTTCGGACTTCCCATCACATATGGAGTCTCTATACCGGGGACCAGTCGATGCAAAGACATTCGACAAGAAACCTTTTCGTTTTCGAAAATATCCGGTCTTCAACACCGGTCTTCGAATGCAATTCATAACGACGTATCACATATTCGGAATGGGTTATACGACCCCAAGGTCCTTTCCCGGTTAACCCGAATAGTGAGCGCTTATTTAAAAAAAAAATAAGTGTGGCATTCAATTTCAAACAAATCACAGCAAATACCATTCAAAGGTAAATATTGATAGTCGGTTATTGAACTATCAATAGATATGCACACATCACCAGATTCCAAATAATTTTCCAAATTATTTATTTCCCAATAATATCTTTACAAGATATAAAGTTTTCACACTTCAAAAATAAATCAACATTTATTTCTAAACAAATTCCCCTTTTCATTTATAAATTCTATTTCCCAAAATATCTATGAATATACTATTTCAATTATTCATTTCAATTTATCTTCAAAAAGATAAATTCTCTAACATATTCACTTTATATTGGAAAACATTTCCATACTTATTAAATAAGTAATTCACAATCTTTTTATTTTCTACACTTGGAAAATATTCTATATACTTTAATCGAAATTAAGTATATATTTCATTCTTTAAGGAAATCATTCTCTTAAACATATTTATTTGGGCCAAAACGAATGTTGCGTAAAACATCGTTACGACAACCCAAATTCACTAGTATAGGGATTCGAAATTAAAATAGATATATAAATCCCAATACTATACAAACCATTTCCTTTTGGAAATCATTTACTATAACAATAGTGTTATAGTCCACTATTTCCTTATATTTCTCGAAAACATCTATTTCAACAATAAATGTTGAAATCTATGGTTTCAAATCTCAACATACTTTAAAACATCGTTAGATCGTTTTAATTTTATTTAAAACATCACATTCTAAATAATTTCTTTAACATATTATTCATTATTCAAAAACATGAATATACTACGTTAATAAATGTAACGTCCCAGTATTTTCAACCCTTCGCATCCGCACATGTCGGACTTGAATTGTTCAAAATACTGCGTTGTAAAATAAATTTGGCAAAACTCAGAATATACAATAAATAGATCACAGAATCACATACACAGATATCAGAATCTCGCAGCGGAAATTAAAAATTTAGTGGTTCATGAAGCCACTGATATAACTTCAACAAAACAGAACTTACATTGTCTATAATCCTCAATACAAATTTTAAGACATAAATAGAGATAGAGTCTTCAAAGTCTTGAATTCCAGAAAAGATAAAGGCTGAAACAACTTCCAGCAGCGCGAATGATCTACTGAGTGTCCTAGCTACGGAGAAGAAATTGAAGCTGCAACTCAGGCTGACCCGAGCGTAAAAATAAAACATAACACTCGAGTCAGGACATACATACTTATATAATGTAAGCTAATTCAAGTGTACTGTAATATAGAGCAAGTAACTTAAAGGATGCTTGGGACCGTCCATCCTCTAAGGATCCGTCAAACTATTTACTATGTAGTATATTGCGCTATTATACTAGTGTCTATTTATAAAATAAACTTACTTTTTAATAGCGTTAAGGGGTTACCCATATAGCCCTTAACACGTAATAGTCCCAGTAGTCCATCCAATATCATAGTCCCTCCTGATCGGGAAGCCACTAGAGGATACCACACGGGCTACGGGAGAAAACCAAACTCGTACAAGGCGCGATAGGGTAGGTGACACGGCACAACTAGGCAATGCCAGGGTAGATATACCAATTGCTATCCAGGCTGATGGTAACGCGCAGCGCGCAGCTGCCGCCCACCTCGAACTAACTCCCCCAAAATCAAAATATAGAAGTGGCCACTGAATCAATCCAAGATCATAGTATAATATCGAAGAGGAGCGTCCGATCAGAGGAATGACCTCATTGGCCTGGAATTGCTCCTGTTTTAGCCACCTTATGCCAACTCACGGGAGTCGGGTCCACGTATTTACCTTACAGGAAACGCCACCACCGACCTACTTCATTCTGGAATCTCCACCGCGTACACGGTTGGTCAAAGTGGTTTTCGGTATCGACAGAGAGTATGTCCATATCCGATCCCGGTCTCTTTGCCAACCCATCGTTATTATAACCCGTGGTCATTTAAAAACAATTTATACTTTAAAACCAGTATAAACATTTCCATTTCAAAACTATAAATACGATATCATTTAAAACCCAAAACAACATGATATCGTTATATTCAAATATAATTCTTTTCCAAAACCATACTGCTTAAAATTTATAATATCTGGAAACCAAATATTTGAATTATACCTTTAAACCATAATATATTGGAAATTTTTCTTTAAAAAAAACATAACTCCCAAAACACAAATGGTTTGGATATAAATGGTTTAACTTTATGGTTACTTTGTAAAGAAGATAATTTACATAGCTTTACAAATATATTTCTTTATTTTAAACCATAATTTAAATATCACTTCATGTTCCCAAGACCATTTCAATTCCTATATATATATCCAATTGGAGTATTAATATTCAAAACTAAGGTTGGATTTTTTTTTCTTTCAACAAATTAGTGTTTATTATTTCGTCTTGAATATTCCCATAAATTCCATAGATAAAACTCCAAAATTATGCCATTAAATAATTTCAAAATTTACTTAACACTAGAATGTTCATCTTAAATTTATTAAGAAAAATCCAGTTATAAATCTCATATCTTAAAGGTCTCCAAAACTTAAACATAAATATAATTTATCAAATTCCTTAAATTTCAAAACAATCAAATTCCAGATTCTATAGCACTTAGGAAATGCTACCTAAAGTTACGGGTAAAACTAGTCCAATTTCAAAAGACAGCATTTAAATGCTTTAGTAGATTGTTTAACTTAATAAATATTTCCAAATATAACTTATATATATATTTCTTAACTGAAATCTTATCCTTTCAAAAATCCAGAATTTCCAAAATAAGTTATATTCCAAAATTTTATTCAAATATTTATTTATTTATTTATTAACATTTATAACTCATTCAAAATCAATATAAAAATCCTTTAAAGATATTAAATCAAATATTTAACTTCCAAAATAATTTTAAATATTTCAGAAAATATTATAAGGACCACGGGCCTGTATATAGTTTTCTAGCCTAGGTCAAGTGATACGGATTTATATCATTTCAATCCGTAATTTACAAACCCCGGGTTCTATCATTTCAAACCCGCAATCCCAAGTTAACAGTTAAACAGTTAACATAATAATAGCACAGTAATCATCATTTAGGCCTATCATTTCAGCCCACAACAATCTAAATTTAACAGGGAACTTGCAGTGGTGATTTAAGCAGTAAATAAACAATAATATAATATAACTGCAGAAATAATACAACAGATAATAACTGATGAGGTGTCAATTTAAATGGGATTCATCATTCTACGTTATACTACAGACAGATAATATTTAAATAAAATTTTTACACATACACTTGCGATAATTCACAAAATATATGTACATATGTCTGGTGAGGAATACTCACCTTAAACGCTGCAGTGGATCTAAATCAAACACGGTATCTACTTCGGAAAAAAAACGGAAAGCACGATCAAACTTCGGCGGATGCAAAGCCTTGACTTAAATCTATAAGATCCAAATACCAAGTATGCGAATTTAAAAATTACGGTCAAAGCAAAATTTCAGAACAACTGGAACGAATAGAATAAAAGAAATTTAGTTCAACTTGCTCGACTACTACAACCCGCTAACCGTCTCAACATATCCTAGGCCCATACTTCAACCGTACGCATGCATAAAATAAATTGAATAAATTGCAAAATAAATTGCAAATTTAATACAATTGATTGAATAAAAAGATGTTATGCACCCAAACAAAACAAATACATGTTTAGACATTATTAAATTATTTCTCACATTTTTAATCATATTTATCATGATCAATTATTTTCATTCTCATATATATTTATTTAAATAAAATGACAATATTGGCAACAAACACAATACTGTTCAAATTATTCGATTTAATCAAATGTAGCCACTAACTACATTCGAATTCATTAAATAATACTTTATTTCACATACATGTTCATCATGTTTAGGCAAATTATTTCTTCTTTTACTTTTATTATTAAACATTAAAAGGTGATTATTGGTATACATCACCAATATCCTTTTATTAACCATAATAAATACAATCCATTGATATTTATCCACCCAAATTCTCAAATAAGTAGTTAAATTTATTTTTAACCATCTTAAATTTATTTCAACCATTAAAAATTGAAATAAATGTCATTTTATTATATTCACCCAAGATTTATTCATACAATATTGTTTATTTGAATTAAACAACATTTCATATCATTTTCTCCTTATCAATTTATCTTCTCAATTATTAAATTGTAATTCTTTTTTTTTTTTCTTTCTATGCCTTCCTCTTCAAACTGCACTTATCCAAATCCACAATACCACTAACTACATCATAACTACACTAATTCCATAGTCTAGCTTCCTACAATCAATTTATATCATTTCTTCCAGCCTACTACTAACAAAGTTCTATATGTATTTATAAATGGAACGGCATGATGGGGAAGTAGCCGAGCAAGGAAATCAGAGAACACAAGAAGGAGGAAGGAAAATTGGAAGAAGCAAAGAAATAAACAATGTAAATTATTTACCTGATAGAAGCTTGTACCAGAGAGGGACAAACAAGGAGATATGAAAACTTATGTGAATGAGGCAAAGTATTTATAGATAAACTTGCGAAATAAAAAGGGGAGATAAATAGGCAGGTTTGAAAACGTAAGAAATAAATGCAAGCGTTGATTTTTGAGTGCATGCGTTTAGGCAAGAGATTTATTTCCAGTTCTTCTTGTTTGAACGCTACACGAAAATTGTGATAAATGCATGCGTTGATTTCTCTTTCCAGTTTTATGTTTGAACGATATCACTCTTTTGGATTTTTTTTTTTAGATAGCTTGCGTGATTTATACCAGTTATAATCTAAATTTAAAGCATGCGTTACTGCAAATTTGAACAGATTTGATTGAGGAAGCAAAACTTGAGCTCTTGCGTGATTTATGGTAAGCAATGAAAAAGCTTTTAACTGAAAAGGCAAAAGTAATAAATGCTTACATAAATATTTACTTGATCAATGGTTCGAAAATTTATTTATTGCAAAACAAACGCAGTGGAAACAGAGAGATATAATGGGTATGCGAAAATTTGCAAAGATAGGCAAGATTAAATTTTGAATGCATTTAATTTAGGTGAGAGGAAAAATGGCAATTGGAAGAGTTGATATTTTTGTGGATAAGGCTGCGTGAATAAATGAATACAGTGACATGCTCAAGAAACAAATGGTAAGAGGCAAATTTCAAAATGTTAAAAGAATAAAATTTTGTGTCACGCGCAAAGGAAGGCAAATTTGATTTCCATATTCTTCTAATCAATTAATTCCCCTTTAATTGCCTTTAATTGATTTCAATTGATTACCTTATCCCTTTTAATTACCCTCCTTAATTGATTTCAATTAATTACCATATTACCAATTAATTATCCTCCTTTAATTACATACTCAAATTTGGTTACTAACTTAATTAGTTAATTAACCCTTTTTGTTAATTATCAATCTTGCGACGTCTCACATTAATCCGTCCGCTTTGTAGGCACTGGTAGCCGGACTGGTTACACGGGCAGATTTCTCCTACAAAATGGGGATTAACCTCGTGTCCTCATGCCATTAACCAAAAGAATTAACTTATTTATCTTTCATCAATTTTATTAATTTGCATTAATTATTCAATAAATTAATTCTGGTCAACTACTGAAATTTTACAATTAATTTCTCTATTAATTGTCATAAATTTCTTTTTGAAATATCTATTAATTGTCATTAACTCCATTTTAAAATATCCGTATGTGCCTTTATTCAAGTTTTGAATTGCTAACTAGGAATAAGGTAGATTTATCAAATAAATTGATTGTAAGTTTCATTGTTTTAAATTGCTTAACAATGTTCACTGCTAACATAATTAATATGTCAAAATTGAGAATATTCCACCAACATGATTTGCATGTCATAACCTACCAAATTAACATAATTAATTAACTACTTTAATATGTTACAAATTTTCTCCTTTTCATTATTTTTAGGGAATGGGTATAACAACAGATATTATGATAATATCCAAAACATTTAGTTACCACTCACTTCATTATACATTATAAAAATTTCCTTTTTTTTTTCTTCTTAAATTTAGTTACAAAAATCATATTAAATTAACGAGTTTAATTCTCTAAATTAAATATTTAAACAATATTGGTAAACACAATTTATATACATTATATTTCTAAAAACAAAAAAATTAAAAGAAATAAATAGCTAAAAACTAGGGCTGTTACACTCTCCCCCACTTAAGAACTTTTCGTCCTCGAAAAGGAACAAAAGAAAAGAAACAAAGGAAGATAAGCTAGATAAACAAGAACTTTGAACGAATAGTTCCGGATTTGAAGCACGAAGAAGATCTTCTAGAATCGGTTTTACTCTTTTCAGTTCGACCGTCGGTCTATGGGTGGTAAGCGGTGCTCAGGCCCCGATGAGTAACAAAGATTTTTAAAGATTATAGAAAAGATTTCTAAATAGACTGGTATAAGCAATAGCCTCCTCATTCTGTAGCAGATAGGGAAACCAAGGACACTTAAAGATAGTTTGAAAACAAATAAGATAATAAATTTGCAATCATAATGCTTTGAAATCATTAAATTTATAAATATTATCATTTGGAAATCATGCTACTAAAATCATAATACCTTTAAAATAATCTTCATTTATACCTTTTAAATTCAATGCCAAACAATATTCATTTCAAGGTTGAAATATTCCTAAGTTCATTTATAAAAAAAATTTCCAAAACATTTTATTTTTAGAAACAGCAGCACTCATAATATGCTATAGTAGATATAATAGTATTCCTAATCAGTTTATTATGTACTTAACTCTGAATTTTAACAAATAACCTAACACTTTATTAAAAATACTTATCTTATAAATAAGATATTCCTTCAATAAGTTACCCTTGAATTTCCATTTGAAAACCAATTCTCAATTATCAAAATTTAGTGATATTAGAATACGTCTTAACTATTTATTTAGACATCAATTAAACTATGATTTGAAGATATATAATCCTTACTCCAAAAATATCCCTTTCAAATATATTTTCCTTATTCAAAGATACCTTGTTTATTACACAAACATATTCATTTCAGGAAATAACCTTTTATTAAAATCTCTTGGTTAGATTTACGGCTCCATATTAAATTAATTTGATTATTAAGACATTTGAATAAAATTCCTTAAATTCCTTTTCCTTATTTATCCCCATTAATCTTTTATAACTAAAATTTAAGTGTATAATATTTATTATAACCACTCAAATTTTATTCATAAAATCCTTTTATATTGTATATTATCCAATTACATGTTAACTTTTGAAAATCAAGGTAAGTTATATTAAATGAAATTGGGTGTTATACAAATAAAACTTTCAATTTAATTATCTCCAATTGGAACCTTTTTATTCAAATTTTTGTTATTATATTTATTTTCCTTCCTCAAGATAACTTTAAGAATTAAATTCCTGATTCCCTTCAAACCATTTAGAGATAACTAAATATATATACCTAATATGTCAAATCAAATTTAAATTATATATCTATATATATTAAGTCATACTTTAGAAATTCAAATCAATTAAAATCTCAAGGAAACACTGTAGCCAGACTACAGAATGGTCTTTTCACTTCGAAACTCGAAAATGAATGTCGATGATGCTGCAGTCATCACCGAAATTATTTTCCAGCGACAAAGAGAAAAGCACTAATTTTAAAATTTTTTGGAAACAAATTTCTATACAAAAATACTTATTACATCCTTTTAAAAACACAAGGTTTGAAATCATCGGAAATTAAATTCTCAAGTTCTTGTTTTAAATTCATTTCTGTTTCCAAATTAATTCATAATCATGTTTATATTCAATTATTTATATTAGACAATACATGGTTTACAAAATCATAAATAAAATCAAAACTATTATCTTTTGACCAATAGTTAAATTAATTATAAAATTCTGAAAATCATACTTATATATATTTAGATTTTATTTTCAAATAGGAATAAACTTTTTCCAAAACAAGGATAGAGACTCAAATTTTGATGAACTCAAATCAAAGAGAATCCAAGATAGGTTGAAATCAGAAGATCCGATGATAAAATCAGAACAAGGAAACTGGGTAAGTCTATATAAATCGCGGACAACCTTGACCTAGTCATCCGTGACTTAAAGAGTCAGATCGATGTATCTACATTTGATCTGAAGAGATAGAGTTCCGAATAACCAAAGATACTAGCATATAAACCGAGGATAAATATAAACCACCGGTGAATCAATGCTAATGGTAAAGGAGTTTCACCCCTTTATTAGAACAATGGCGAGACCGCCAATTCACTATAAAGATCATCCGAAGTGGAGTTATAGGACACTCCAGAATCTAAAGAAGATGAAAAAGTGAGGGACACGAATGAACTTTGGAACCGTAGGGAATGTTCCAAATTTCGAAAAGAAAGTGGTTCTATCTCGTATGAAAGTGATTCTGTAAATCAAATTTACTATACATTCTAAGTTTCGCCTAGAACCAAAGCTCTGATACCAAATGTAACGACCCAGTATTTTCAACCCTTCGCATCCGCACATGTCGGACTTGAATTGTTCAAAATACTGCGTTGTAAAATAAATTTGGCAAAACTCAGAATATACAATAAATAGATCACAGAATCACATACACAGATATCAGAATCTCGCAGCGGAAATTAAAAATTTAGTGGTTCATGAAGCCACTGATATAACTTCAACAAAACAGAACTTACATTGTCTATAATCCTCAATACAAATTTTAAGACATAAATAGAGATAGAGTCTTCAAAGTCTTGAATTCCAGAAAAGATAAAGGCTGAAACAACTTCCAGCAGCGCGAATGATCTACTGAGTGTCCTAGCTACGGAGAAGAAATTGAAGCTGCAACTCAGGCTGACCCGAGCGTAAAAATAAAACATAACACTCGAGTCAGGACATACATACTTATATAATGTAAGCTAATTCAAGTGTACTGTAATATAGAGCAAGTAACTTAAAGGATGCTTGGGACCGTCCATCCTCTAAGGATCCGTCAAACTATTTACTATGTAGTATATTGCGCTATTATACTAGTGTCTATTTATAAAATAAACTTACTTTTTAATAGCGTTAAGGGGTTACCCATATAGCCCTTAACACGTAATAGTCCCAGTAGTCCATCCAATATCATAGTCCCTCCTGATCGGGAAGCCACTAGAGGATACCACACGGGCTACGGGAGAAAACCAAACTCGTACAAGGCGCGATAGGGTAGGTGACACGGCACAACTAGGCAATGCCAGGGTAGATATACCAATTGCTATCCAGGCTGATGGTAACGCGCAGCGCGCAGCTGCCGCCCACCTCGAACTAACTCCCCCAAAATCAAAATATAGAAGTGGCCACTGAATCAATCCAAGATCATAGTATAATATCGAAGAGGAGCGTCCGATCAGAGGAATGACCTCATTGGCCTGGAATTGCTCCTGTTTTAGCCACCTTATGCCAACTCACGGGAGTCGGGTCCACGTATTTACCTTACAGGAAACGCCACCACCGACCTACTTCATTCTGGAATCTCCACCGCGTACACGGTTGGTCAAAGTGGTTTTCGGTATCGACAGAGAGTATGTCCATATCCGATCCCGGTCTCTTTGCCAACCCATCGTTATTATAACCCGTGGTCATTTAAAAACAATTTATACTTTAAAACCAGTATAAACATTTCCATTTCAAAACTATAAATACGATATCATTTAAAACCCAAAACAACATGATATCGTTATATTCAAATATAATTCTTTTCCAAAACCATACTGCTTAAAATTTATAATATCTGGAAACCAAATATTTGAATTATACCTTTAAACCATAATATATTGGAAATTTTTCTTTAAAAAAAACATAACTCCCAAAACACAAATGGTTTGGATATAAATGGTTTAACTTTATGGTTACTTTGTAAAGAAGATAATTTACATAGCTTTACAAATATATTTCTTTATTTTAAACCATAATTTAAATATCACTTCATGTTCCCAAGACCATTTCAATTCCTATATATATATCCAATTGGAGTATTAATATTCAAAACTAAGGTTGGATTTTTTTTTCTTTCAACAAATTAGTGTTTATTATTTCGTCTTGAATATTCCCATAAATTCCATAGATAAAACTCCAAAATTATTCCATTAAATAATTTCAAAATTTACTTAACACTAGAATGTTCATCTTAAATTTATTAAGAAAAATCCAGTTATAAATCTCATATCTTAAAGGTCTCCAAAACTTAAACATAAATATAATTTATCAAATTCCTTAAATTTCAAAACAATCAAATTCCAGATTCTATAGCACTTAGGAAATGCTACCTAAAGTTACGGGTAAAACTAGTCCAATTTCAAAAGACAGCATTTAAATGCTTTAGTAGATTGTTTAACTTAATAAATATTTCCAAATATAACTTATATATATATTTCTTAACTGAAATCTTATCCTTTCAAAAATCCAGAATTTCCAAAATAAGTTATATTCCAAAATTTTATTCAAATATTTATTTATTTATTTATTAACATTTATAACTCATTCAAAATCAATATAAAAATCCTTTAAAGATATTAAATCAAATATTTAACTTCCAAAATAATTTTAAATATTTCAGAAAATATTATAAGGACCACGGGCCTGTATATAGTTTTCTAGCCTAGGTCAAGTGATACGGATTTATATCATTTCAATCCGTAATTTACAAACCCCGGGTTCTATCATTTCAAACCCGCAATCCCAAGTTAACAGTTAAACAGTTAACATAATAATAGCACAGTAATCATCATTTAGGCCTATCATTTCAGCCCACAACAATCTAAATTTAACAGGGAACTTGCAGTGGTGATTTAAGCAGTAAATAAACAATAATATAATATAACTGCAGAAATAATACAACAGATAATAACTGATGAGGTGTCAATTTAAATGGGATTCATCATTCTACGTTATACTACAGACAGATAATATTTAAATAAAATTTTTACACATACACTTGCGATAATTCACAAAATATATGTACATATGTCTGGTGAGGAATACTCACCTTAAACGCTGCAGTGGATCTAAATCAAACACGGTATCTACTTCGGAAAAAAAACGGAAAGCACGATCAAACTTCGGCGGATGCAAAGCCTTGACTTAAATCTATAAGATCCAAATACCAAGTATGCGAATTTAAAAATTACGGTCAAAGCAAAATTTCAGAACAACTGGAACGAATAGAATAAAAGAAATTTAGTTCAACTTGCTCGACTACTACAACCCGCTAACCGTCTCAACATATCCTAGGCCCATACTTCAACCGTACGCATGCATAAAATAAATTGAATAAATTGCAAAATAAATTGCAAATTTAATACAATTGATTGAATAAAAAGATGTTATGCACCCAAACAAAACAAATACATGTTTAGACATTATTAAATTATTTCTCACATTTTTAATCATATTTATCATGATCAATTATTTTCATTCTCATATATATTTATTTAAATAAAATGACAATATTGGCAACAAACACAATACTGTTCAAATTATTCGATTTAATCAAATGTAGCCACTAACTACATTCGAATTCATTAAATAATACTTTATTTCACATACATGTTCATCATGTTTAGGCAAATTATTTCTTCTTTTACTTTTATTATTAAACATTAAAAGGTGATTATTGGTATACATCACCAATATCCTTTTATTAACCATAATAAATACAATCCATTGATATTTATCCACCCAAATTCTCAAATAAGTAGTTAAATTTATTTTTAACCATCTTAAATTTATTTCAACCATTAAAAATTGAAATAAATGTCATTTTATTATATTCACCCAAGATTTATTCATACAATATTGTTTATTTGAATTAAACAACATTTCATATCATTTTCTCCTTATCAATTTATCTTCTCCATTATTAAATTGTAATTCTTTTTTTTTTTCTTTCTATGCCTTCCTCTTCAAACTGCACTTATCCAAATCCACAATACCACTAACTACATCATAACTACACTAATTCCATAGTCTAGCTTCCTACAATCAATTTATATCATTTCTTCCAGCCTACTACTAACAAAGTTCTATATGTATTTATAAATGGCACGGCATGATGGGGAAGTAGCCGAGCAAGGAAATCAGAGAACACAAGAAGGAGGAAGGAAAATTGGAAGAAGCAAAGAAATAAACAATGTAAATTATTTACCTGATAGAAGCTTGTACCAGAGAGGGACAAACAAGGAGATATGAAAACTTATGTGAATGAGGCAAAGTATTTATAGATAAACTTGCGAAATAAAAAGGGGAGATAAATAGGCAGGTTTGAAAACGTAAGAAATAAATGCAAGCGTTGATTTTTGAGTGCATGCGTTTAGGCAAGAGATTTATTTCCAGTTCTTCTTGTTTGAACGCTACACGAAAATTGTGATAAATGCATGCGTTGATTTCTCTTTCCAGTTTTATGTTTGAACGATATCACTCTTTTGGATTTTTTTTTAGATAGCTTGCGTGATTTATACCAGTTATAATCTAAATTTAAAGCATGCGTTACTGCAAATTTGAACAGATTTGATTGAGGAAGCAAAACTTGAGCTCTTGCGTGATTTATGGTAAGCAATGAAAAAGCTTTTAACTGAAAAGGCAAAAGTAATAAATGCTTACATAAATATTTACTTGATCAATGGTTCGAAAAATTTATTTATTGCAAAACAAACGCAGTGGAAACAGAGAGATATAATGGGTATGCGAAAATTTGCAAAGATAGGCAAGATTAAATTTTGAATGCATTTAATTTAGGTGAGAGGAAAAATGGCAATTGGAAGAGTTGATATTTTTGTGGATAAGGCTGCGTGAATAAATGAATACAGTGACATGCTCAAGAAACAAATGGTAAGAGGCAAATGTCAAAATGTTAAAAGAATAAAATTTTGTGTCACGCGCAAAGGAAGGCAAATTTGATTTCCATATTCTTCTAATCAATTAATTCCCCTTTAATTGCCTTTAATTGATTTCAATTGATTACCTTATCCCTTTTAATTACCCTCCTTAATTGATTTCAATTAATTACCATATTACCAATTAATTATCCTCCTTTAATTACATACTCAAATTTGGTTACTAACTTAATTAGTTAATTAACCCTTTTTGTTAATTATCAATCTTGCGACGTCTCACATTAATCCGTCCGCTTTGTAGGCACTGGTAGCCGGACTGGTTACACGGGCAGATTTCTCCTACAAAATGGGGATTAACCTCGTGTCCTCATGCCATTAACCAAAAGAATTAACTTATTTATCTTTCATCAATTTTATTAATTTGCATTAATTATTCAATAAATTAATTCTGGTCAACTACTGAAATTTTACAATTAATTTCTCTATTAATTGTCATAAATTTCTTTTTGAAATATCTATTAATTGTCATTAACTCCATTTTAAAATATCCGTATGTGCCTTTATTCAAGTTTTGAATTGCTAACTAGGAATAAGGTAGATTTATCAAATAAATTGATTGTAAGTTTCATTGTTTTAAATTGCTTAACAATGTTCACTGCTAACATAATTAATATGTCAAAATTGAGAATATTCCACCAACATGATTTGCATGTCATAACCTACCAAATTAACATAATTAATTAACTACTTTAATATGTTACAAATTTTCTCCTTTTCATTATTTTTAGGGAATGGGTATAACAACAGATATTATGATAATATCCAAAACATTTAGTTACCACTCACTTCATTATACATTATAAAAATTTCCTTTTTTTTTTCTTCTTAAATTTAGTTACAAAAATCATATTAAATTAACGAGTTTAATTCTCTAAATTAAATATTTAAACAATATTGGTAAACACAATTTATATACATTATATTTCTAAAAACAAAAAAATTAAAAGAAATAAATAGCTAAAAACTAGGGCTGTTACAATAAATTTCATCACTTCTATTCATTTTATTTTAAAAGATTATTCACTGTTTAAAACGTGAATATAACTCCATTAATAAATTACACAATTCACTTATCAAAATAAGTCGTTGCGGATTTATAAAACAATGTTTATAAATTCTATTTTCATTTCTTTTATAACAACTTCCTTTTATAAATTTCCTTTATTAAGTTATCTCAATTCATATCACAATGATATATTAAAAATTCATATTATAAGTCAAATACTTATAATTTATTTGTTTATAAAACCGTTCCTTTAAACTTCATAAATTTTATAAATCTTATAACTTATAAGATTCATTTATTTATCTTCAAAATTCATTCCTTTAATAACTTTATAAATTTTATAAACCTACTGCTTATAAAATTCCATTTATAATTTCACCGTTCATAATTCTATAAATTTCATTTATCTATGAAATTCATTCACAATTCATTCTAACTCTTATAAAAACTTCGTTTTATAATTCCAATATTTTAATTTACAAATATCAATTTGTAAATCTTTTATATAAATCAATTTATATCATTCTTTTAACATCTTTAAACTCCTTTATAATTTCACCATTTTCTTTATAAAATAATCAAATTTTATAAACCCTATATTTAAACTTTTTTACAATAGATTCAAAAATCCCAGTTTAAACTATTTTATAAAATCATTAATCCCATATTTTCAAAAATCAACTTTTAATTATATTTCTCAAAAATCATAATTTTATAACATTTAAAATTATAATGTTTATTTATCTATAATGGATCAATTCCAAAAATATTTTATAAACGTATATTTCCAAAAATCACTTTAGAAATTCCTTAAAAATCAAAATCATATTTTAAGCTTCCAAAATTGGATCCGATGATGCAACACATCAAATAGTCAATCACGACTTTCAAACATCATATATCACCCATGATAAACAATCAAATATCACAATATATGAAATCAAATAAATATTTGTGAGGAATCCAGTTGGATCCCTCCAACCTGTTTCCCTGCATCCACAGACATTAGCACAATACCAATTCCGTTTCAAGACGGAATATCGCGGTATATGAGATTTTTATAAATATTATCCGCTTACTAACGGCGCATAGGGTCTCATCCGCTAAAAGAAAATGCGGGAAATCAATCAACTGCAATATATACATATGCCAATATATATATAATACTATATATATAATATAATACCTATTCCACTTCGAGGTGGAATATCGCGGTATATGTGTGTAATAAATAACCTCCGCTTACTAACGGCGTATAGGGTCTATTCACATCCAATATATATATATATATATATATATATATATATATATATATATATATATAACAATCATCATTCAATCATTCAATCAACACAGTCAAACAATTTTAAATCTAACTATTTAAAATTTGAATAATTCCTTTAGAGTGAGAAGTTCTCACCTTTATTCTCGTTTGCAATCCACTTCCAATTCAACTTGTTTTCTTCATTTATACCTTGTAGAAATATTTATACAATTCATTAATATTCGAATCAATCGAATAATAAATTTTCATTTGATTATTTTAATTCATTGGTTTTCTCCTTTAATAGTTTAAATTAACCGATAGTTTTATTTAAACCAGTTTCTTATTTAATAATTTATTTTAACTAATTATTTTACCTTTAAAATAATTTTAACTAGAAATTTCCAATTGAACAAAATTTCCTTTAATAAATCATTTCACTTAATAAATTAAATTTCCTTTTACTTACCAAAATTATATTTTTAACTAATTTTCCCTTTAAAAATAAATTTGGCCACTAATAATTAAAATAAACTTATTAACCCCATAAGTTATCTTAATAAATTATTTTTAGTAAAAGAAATAATTGAACAAGTTAATTTCTATTTTATAAATTGAATTTAATTAACTCAAAAGGTTATTTTAAACTAATTTATAAGTTTCTAAAATCAAATTTTCTCTTTAATCATTTCTAACAATGTATCCTTTTATTTTAAATCAATTCCTTTTATATAAATTTCTTTTAGTAATTAAACGAATCAAACAATTCATTAATAAATTCGTTTAACTAAAATTTTGGTTTTAAAAATTAAAATTTACTTTTAATATAACTTTATAAATTCTTAAACAAATCCCTTATATAAAACAAGTTTTCCTTTTTATAATTTATTTAACTAAAATTTAAATTTAAACTATATTTTCATTAATAAACTATTTTTAGTGACAAAATAAATTTCTAAATATGTTAACTAAACAAACAAATTACCTTTTGAAAATTTATTTTAAAATAATTAATAAATTGGAACACATGTATATATATAAAATTAAACAACTATTTCGTATCTTCATTTTTTTTTTGCTTTTTTTTTTATCTATAAAAATCTGCAGTGTATAAATTAAAAAAATTAACTTACTGCTAAAAATTTAGATTGAAATAAATTTTGAAAAGGGATAAAATTTAATTCACCTTACTGCTCCAAATTTAAAAATTTTAATTAAATAAATTATTAACATAGAAATCAATACCTTCCAGTAAAATCGAGTAAACCCAGATCAGAGAACCATCGCGACCACCAACGCGTCGCCGCCGTTACTGTCGCCGCCTCATCGTCGATCGCGCACGTCTCCATCAATGACCCATCTCTTACACGCGCGCTGCTCCACCACTTCCCTAGCTCGCGCACGCCCCAGACCACGAACCCCAATATCGCCACTGGAAATCGCGACTGCCTCCCACGCGCGAGCACACGCGTGCGTTCCCGAGCCTCCCCCAGCCTTGCCTCGATTGTATCGCCGCAAACGACACCTTCCTCCACGCGTACGCGCGCCGCCGCGACTTTGATTTTTTTTTTTTTATATCGGCCATTAATTTTGTTTTTCTGTGAATTGAAACTGAAGAGAGGAATGAGGGATATTTAACGTGAAGGAGGTATGCTCGGCCATGCTCACACGATTTCTATCGTGAATTTAGGCATGAATTTAGGGAAGAGAACGTGATGGAGTTTGACTCAATTTAAATTTAAATTTAAATTTAAATCGTTGAAAGTTTCGACGCGTTTATGTGTCGTGTGCTCACATATTAACTCCAAAAAATACGAAATTTGAAATCCGGCAATAATTCAATATTACGGACCCAATGGAACTGGTTTCGTCGAAATCCGAGACTGTGCCTCGGACGGCTATTTTAAATATCGATTCAAACGATATATTTTAAAACTGAACAATTCACTTTCAAATTCGATTCTGAAGCTTCTATTACCTTCAGTATTATCAATATAAATTTTACAAGCCTTTGAAATATTTTTAATTGGCTTAAAATTGGAGATTCAAATTTTTATTCAACTCTCAATAGATTAAATTCTATAATTTAATCGCTATATTCAAAGTTATATTGAAAATTCAATCCAAACCATCATTCAAATATTTAAAATTAATTAAATATTTCCAAATTAAATTATTCAAAATTCTGGGTCATTACAATCTTTCCCCCTTAAAAGAATTTCGTCCCGAAATTACAAGTTAAGAAGAATGTCCTTATCCCGTCTATTATTTTTCACAATCTAAATAGTTTTATCAACTTTCTAAAACAAATCTTTTTACTAAAGATTCATTATCATTTCAACTAGCTTTCCAACTTCAACTATAAGTTCCAACCAACATTGTTTTCCAAACAATTCAAGTTTAAATTCAAATTCAAATTTTAAACTTTCAAAATTTCTCAAAATTTTTCTAACACCCTAAATTTTCGAAAAATTTCGCCAGCGTTTCCTTTACGCGGCTCGATCGGTACGACTACAAAATGGCTCCACGGCCCCTCAGAATCAAAAAGAAAAGAGAAAAGCCAAGTGGCTAGAGAAGAAAGTCATCAAATCTCATACTGAAATTGAAATACGTACCTTTTTGTCGAGCAATTCAATTTTATCTTTGAAATCAAAATTTCAATTCCTTTATACACCAGTATAACCTGCTATATAATATCTAATCCAACATTCAAACCAATTTGCACATTTCTATTACAAAATTTCCAACATATGTTTCTTATACATTTTTACTTCACTATTGAAGTTACATATTTATTTTCATTCAATATTATATTTCAATTTCGATTCACAATTTCAATTCTATTTGAATTCAATTCATAACTCAAATTTCATTCAAATTCAATTCTCAATTCTAAATATTGAATCCTAACTATTTACTTTCATTTACTAATTCATTTCAAATTTTAATTTCCATATTCAATTCATCACGAATTTACTTAATTACTAACAAAGAGAATTTCAATTTATTTCCTTTACTTACTTGAAATTATATTCAAATTCAAATTTATCTTCAAATTCAGCTTACGACTAAACATTAATTTAACCAATTCAAATTCCAATTCGTTAGTCCATGAATTAATAATTTATCAAGTTAGTTTACTTGAATTCAATCCATTTTATTTAATTCCCTTACTAATGATAATAGTTCAATAGTATCACTTCTAACAATCATGCAACCATATACTATAATAATTCATAGAAAATCATTTCTTTTCTATACAAAATAGTTTTGGGCAAAATTACTTTATTTACCCGATTGAAAACAATTTTATATTCACTATCAAATACGCGCTCATATCTATTATTACACTCAAACTCATTCTAGAGTACTACTGACTCTATCTCTAACGAGTAACACCCAACAGAACCATGGTTATCGCTTAACCAACAGCTCTGATACCAAATGTAACGCTTGCGATTTTTCGTTGACGAAAAACCGAAATGTTATGGGTTTAAGAAAGAAGAAAAGAAAAGGAAAGAAAGAAAAACAGAACGGAAACAAACAACAGAAACAACATCAGAATCTCACAATTCGCAGCGGAACAACATATAATAGATAAATGAATAATCTTTAAACAAAGAACTATATCAGTTATTACATCACATTATATTACATTACATCAAATCATTACATTATCAGAGTGTACAACATCAAACAATGCAGCGGAAAAAAAGAAGTACTATATACTAGTAATACGCTATGCCATCCATCTTGCCTCCTGCAACTCCTGAATTCCAGAATATCCTGATAAACCTTAACTCTTGACTGCCCGTGTGGAAATTGGTGGGCACCCAGAGTTTAGGAAGGAAAACAATAAACTCCGAGTCAGTCATGTGACTGGTGCGAGAACTTAAAACAGTTTATTTATTTTAAAATCAAAAATAGAGGAATATTTTTAAATTCAATTCGAAATGCTTTTGAAAATGTAACTACCATAAGACCTCCCACCACACACACAATGCAAACGCAGACTTGGAGGAGATTTCTTCTTATGTTAGTCAAAGATGCTTACTACGCAAAATCAAATCATTGTTGATATTATTATTAGTGCATAGTGTAGAAAATTTATTTCGAAAGTAAAGATATAAATCTTAGCCAGCGTAGGTACCATTATATTATGCCTACTAATAGCTACCATATTAGATGGCAGGTTCTACAACTAAAACCGTACAAGATCGTATTGTTTCTTTGGATTTCCAACGAATGGTCAGGCCAAGGAACTTCCCATTGCCACATGAGAATGCCTCTGGATGGACATCCCCGAGAACCAAACCGGATCTCTACCAACACAAGGCCGGGTTACCCCTAACTGAGTAACAACTGATCGAATATGCCATCCCCCGGTCCTTTGGGACCTTTCAACCGAGCGCTCGTAATCAATTCACACAATCATAAAGTGTTTTCAACATGAGTAAGTATCTGGGCTCCATACAATGATACCACCCTTTTCCAGAAGGAAATGCACATATCCTAAAGGGCGCTACCCCTCATACCTTGCTGCTTCTTTCCTGTTTTGACCATTCCGAGGTGTGAGGCTCGACGAAGTCACGTCCACCAAAACATACTTTATACAAAAGCCATGCTTTGGGTCAACAAATGATCATAGAAATGATCACCAAGATAGACGATCAAACAAATGATCCTATCACAAATAATCAACACAATGATCATTTCACAGCAACACTCAGTATGTCACATTACCAAATTGGGAATATATTGCTGATAACTTCAACTATATAACCTCTGAGCTCGTACGTCTCAGAGAAGGGTGTTAAGCTAAAAGAATAAATTCTCCGCCACCAACAGAAATATATTTGAAAGAAATCGGCTTTATATCTCAATTTGTAATGTCAGGCATACTATCCATACAAGTCTGTTCCGGGATCGAACAGAACCGAATGCACTTACAAAGAAGTCCTTGCAATCCGGATATTCACTAATCACGTTCGGACTTCCCATCACATATGGAGTCTCTATACCGGGGACCAGTCGATGCAAAGACATTCGACAAGAAACCCTTTCGTTTTCAAAAATATCTGGTCTTCAACACCGGTCTTCGAATGCAATTCATAACGACGTATCACATATTCGGAATGGGTTATACGACCCCAAGGTCCTTTCCCGGTTAACCCGAATAGTAAGCGCTTATTTAAAAAAAAAATAAGTGTGGCATTCAATTTCAAACAAATCACAACAAATACCATTCAAAGGTAAATATTGATAGTCGGTTATTGAACTATCAATAGATATGCACACATCACCAGATTCCAAATAATTTTCCAAATTATTTATTTCCCAATAATATCTTTACAAGATATAAAGTTTTCACACTTCAAAAATAAATCAACATTTATTTCTAAACAAATTCCCCTTTTCATTTATAAATTCTATTTCCCAAAATATCTATGAATATACTATTTCAATTATTCATTTCAATTTATCTTCAAAAAGATAAATTCTCTAACATATTCACTTTATATTGGAAAACATTTCCATACTTATTAAATAAGTAATTCACAATCTTTTTATTTTCTACACTTGGAAAATATTCTATATACTTTAATCGAAATTAAGTATATATTTCATTCTTTAAGGAAATCATTCTCTTAAACATATTTATTTGGGCCAAAACGAATGTTGCGTAAAACATCGTTACGACAACCCAAATTCACTAGTATAGGGATTCGAAATTAAAATAGATATATAAATCCCAATACTATACAAACCATTTCCTTTCGGAAATCATTTACTATAACAACAGTGTTATAGTCCACTATTTCCTTATATTTCTCGAAAACATCTATTTCAACAATAAATGTTGAAATCTATGGTTTCAAATCTCAACATACTTTAAAACATCGTTAGATCGTTTTAATTTTATTTAAAACATCACATTCTAAATAATTTCTTTAACATATTATTCATTATTCAAAAACGTGAATATACTACGTTAATAAATTTCATCACTTCTATTCATTTTATTTTAAAAGATTATTCACTGTTTAAAACGTGAATATAACTCCATTAATAAATTACACAATTCACTTATCAAAATAAGTCGTTGCGGATTTATAAAACAATGTTTATAAATTCTATTTTCATTTCTTTTATAACAACTTCCTTTTATAAATTTCCTTTATTAACTTATCTCAATTCATATCACAATGATATATTAAAAATTCATATTATAAGTCAAATACTTATAATTTATTTGTTTATAAAACCGTTCCTTTAAACTTCATAAATTTTATAAATCTTATAACTTATAAGATTCATTTATTTATCTTCAAAATTCATTCCTTTAATAACTTTATAAATTTTATAAACCTACTGCTTATAAAATTCCATTTATAATTTCACCGTTCATAATTCTATAAATTTCATTTATCTATGAAATTCATTCACAATTCATTCTAACTCTTATAAAAATTTCGTTTTATAATTCCAATATTTTAATTTACAAATATCAATTTGTAAATCTTTTATATAAATCAATTTATATCATTCTTTTAACATCTTTAAACTCCTTTATAATTTCACCATTTTCTTTATAAAATAATCAAATTTTATAAACCCTATATTTAAACTTTTTTACAATAGATTCAAAAATCCCAGTTTAAACTATTTTATAAAATCATTAATCCCATATTTTCAAAAATCAACTTTTAATTATATTTCTCAAAAATCATAATTTTATAACATTTAAAATTATAATGTTTATTTATCTATAATGGATCAATTCCAAAAATATTTTATAAACGTATATTTCCAAAAATCACTTTAGAAATTCCTTAAAAATCAAAATCATATTTTAAACTTCCAAAATTGGATCCGATGATGCAACACATCAAATAGTCAATCACGACTTTCAAACATCATATATCACCCATGATAAACAATCAAATATCACAATATATGAAATCAAATAAATATTTGTGAGGAATCCAGTTGGATCCCTCCAACCTGTCTCCCTGCATCCACAGACATTAGCACAATACCAATTCCGTTTCAAGACGGAATATCGCGGTATACGGGATTTTTATAAATATTATCCGCTTACTAACGGCGCATAGGGTCTCATCCGCTAAAAGAAAATGCGGGAAATCAATCAACTGCAATATATACATATGCCAATATATATATATTACTATATATATAATATAATACCTATTCCACTTCGAGGTGGAATATCGCGGTATATGTGTGTAATAAATAACCTCCGCTTACTAACGGCGTATAGGGTCTATTCACATCCAATATATATATATATATAACAATCATCATTCAATCATTCAATCAACACAGTCAAACAATTTTAAATCTAACTATTTAAAATTTAAATAATTCCTTTAGAGTGAGAAGTTCTCACCTTTATTCTCGTTTGTAATCCACTTCCAATTGAACTTGTTTTCTTCATTTATACCTTGTAGAAATATTTATACAATTCGTTAATATTCGAATCAATCGAATAATAAATTTTCATTTGATTATTTTAATTCATCGGTTTTCTCCTTTAATAGTTTAAATTAACTGATAGTTTTATTTAAACCAGTTTCTTATTTAATAATTTATTTTAACTAATTATTTTACCTTTAAAATAATTTTAACTAGAAATTTCCAATTGAACAAAATTTCCTTTAATAAATCATTTCACTTAATAAATTAAATTTCCTTTTACTTACCAAAATTATATTTTTAACTAATTTTCCCTTTAAAAATAAATTTGGCCACTAATAATTAAAATAAACTTATTAACCCCATAAGTTATCTTAATAAATTATTTTTAGTAAAAGAAATAATTGAACAAGTTAATTTCTATTTTATAAATTTAATTTAATTAACTCAAAAAGTTATTTTAAACTAATTTATAAGTTTCTAAAATCAAATTTTCTCTTTAATCATTTCTAACAATGTATCCTTTTATTTTAAATCAATTCCTTTTATATAAATTTCTTTTAGTAATTAAACGAATCAAACAATCCATTAATAAATTCGTTTAACTAAAATTTTGGTTTTAAAAATTAAAATTTACTTTTAATATAACTTTATAAATTCTTAAACAAATCCCTTATATAAAACAAGTTTTCCTTTTTATAATTTATTTAACTAAAATTTAAATTTAAACTATATTTTCATTAATAAACTATTTTTAGTGACAAAATAAATTTCTAAATATGTTAACTAAACAAACAAATTACCTTTTGAAAATTTATTTTAAAATAATTAATAAATTGGAACACTTGTATATATATAAAATTAAACAACTATTTCATATCTTCATTTTTTTTTTCTTTTTTTTTTATCTATAAAAATCTGCAGTGTATAAATTAAAAAAATTAACTTACTGCTAAAAATTTAGATTGAAATAAATTTTGAAAAGGGATAAAATTTAATTCACCTTACTGCTCCAAATTTAAAAATTTTAATTAAATAAATTATTAACATAGAAATCAATACCTTCCAGTAAAATCGAGTAAACCCAGATCAGAGAACCATCGCGACCACCAACGCGTCGCCACCGTTACTGCCGCCGCCTCATCGTCGATCGCGCACGGATCCATCAATGACCCCTCTCCTACGCGCGCGCCGCTCCACCACTTCCCTAGCTCGCGCACGCCCCAGACCACGAACCCCAATATCGCCACTGGAAATCGCGACTGCCTCCCACGCGCGAGCACACGCGTGCGTTCGCGAGCCTCCCCCAGCCTTGCCTCGATTGTATCGCCGCAAACGACACCTTCCTCCACGCGTACGAGCGCCGCCGCGACTTTGATTTTTTTTTTATATCGGCCATTAATTTTGTTTTTCTGTGAATTGAAACTGAAGAGAGGAATGAGGGATATTTAACGTGAAGGAGGTATGCTCGGCCATGCTCACACGATTTCTATCGTGAATTTAGGCATGAATTTAGGGAAGAGAACGTGATGGAGTTTGACTCAATTTAAATTTAAATTTAAATTTAAATCGTTGAAAGTTTTGACGTGTTTATGTGTCGTGTGCTCACATATTAACTCCAAAAAATACGAAATTTGAAATCCGGCAATAATTCAATATTACGGACCCAATGGAACTGGTTTCGTCGAAATCCGAGACTGTGCCTCGGACGGCTATTTTAAATATCGATTCAAACGATATATTTTAAAACTGAACAATTCACTTTCAAATTCGATTCTGAAGCTTCTATTACCTTCAGTATTATCAATATAAATTTTACAAGCCTTTGAAATATTTTTAATTGGCTTAAAATTGGAGATTCAAATTTTTATTCAACTCTCAATAGATTAAATTCTATAATTTAATCGCTATATTCAAAGTTATATTGAAAATTCAATCAAAACCATCATTCAAATATTTAAAATTAATTAAATATTTCCAAATTAAATTATTCAAAATTCTGGGTCGTTACACTACTCATATCAATTTACAACTTCACAAGTTGTTATAGACATTATTTTTTCCACACATCAATTTCTATGTACCAAAACTTAGATTAAATGGCCCAATTCACTTAAATTATTCCATTACAGCTTATTGATTCCACATATCAATTTATAAAGAATCGAAGTTATTTCGGGTATTTACTAATACCCGACTCTGGTCTCTTCGAATCCAATGCAATCTTAACCCAAGTTATTCAAGTGATTAACTTCAATTACTGTATGTCACCTTTACACGGCAATAACACATATAAACATCACCCATTTATCATTGATATAACCAATATCAATAGAATGTCACAGCATCATCCAATAGGTATCATTCAATTTAGATATTCAAAGATAATCATCCATAAGCAAGCATTATCAATTCATATCATAATTAATCATCTAATCCTGCTTAATTAACCATTAATTAATTACAATCATTTAATTAATTCATCGCTCCTTGATTACCTTATCAATCAATCAATTAATCTCTAATCATAGATTAATTATCCTTTAATTATCAATTAATAAATCTCAATTATTAATTAATCTCCTTTAATACAAGTAATCAATCCTTGATTACTTTAATTCAATTAATTATCCTCTAATTAACTGATAGGTTAACCATCAACTATTGATTAATAACCTTAATTACATTTTAATTAATCCTTAATCACTAGTTGATTAAACAGTTAATCAACCTTTAATTAATATTGATAAATCCTTAATCACCTTTGACTAATCATCCTTTACTTACAATAAGAAAATTAACTCTTGTCCGCAAGTAGTGGCGTAGTGGTAAGATACTTGCCTCCTGGTAAGCAGGTCGCAGGTTCGATTCCCGTCTGCTCTACTCCAAATTTCAAGGCGCGGAGGTGGGTCCTCGTAAACCCGAAAATACTGGTGGGGGGCATAAAATCTCTATGCTAGGCTGGTCTAAATCCCAAATGTCTGTGGTTGGACCAGGCAGGAGGGAACTCCTCCTATCCCTTCGATTTCATCAGGGCTCTGGGTTGAGTTTTTTTTTTTTAAAAATTAACTCTTAATTAATTACATAAATTAATTAACCTTTACCCATCACATTAATCACAATGATCCTTAAATAATTATTCAATTAATTACCTTATAACCACTTGCATTGATTAATTATTCCTCAATTAACCTAACTCATAAATTAACAAATCCTTAATTAATTACACTAAGCAATTAATATTTACATACTTCCCTTAAGTAATTTATCCTTAATTACTTCCATCAAGTAATTATTTCATTTATTAATTTATCCTTAATTAGTTAACCTTGATCATCAATTTCATTAACCTTTAATTACCACATAGATAAATTAACCTTAACCATTCATATTAATCACCCTTTTAACTAATCTCCTTATTAATGGTCCCCTAATCATTTCCAGTAATTAATTCTTTTAATTAATTACATCAAGTAATCTTTAAATTAATTCCATCATTAATTAATCTCAATTAATATCATCAAGTGATTATTCAATAATCACTTTACTAAGTAATTACACTTTATAAATTACATTAAGTAATTATCTTAATTATTTTCCTTCAATTTCTTTATTAATTTAATTAATCATTAATTATCCAAAAATCCTAATTAATTTTTAAGATAACCCATTTACCTGAATCAATTTCTTAATTATGATTAACACATAAATTTTAAACATTTTACCTTATAATAAACTACTTAATTTTTATTTTCAACTTAACTTAATAAATTTTAAGCTAAGCAAAATATATACTATTCTTAAAACCAAGCACTTAAAACACAAAATTATAAGAAAAATTAATTTATGTTTTAAAATCTTTAAAACTTGTTTTTATATAAAACTTTAAACTGTTATATATATATATACTTCGGGCCCAACCCAACGCATATTCAAGTCCAGACCGAGTGTCCCCCTTTCAATTAGAACAAGTTTGAACCTGAACCTGGAAACCACTACACGCAAAAAAAAAAATGAAACCCAGCTCGAGCCATTCTGCATCTTCCCCAAGCCCTTACCCGAGTTCAACAACATCCCCAAATAAACAAGGCCTACACCAGCAGTGCACCGTGCACATGCACGGAGCTTCGACCACCTACGGTCATCTCTCCGACCATAGACAAACCACAACCAACCCTACTTACACGATCATCCACTCAGAATAATGATTCCAGTCTCGAATCATAAAAATTGAATCCAACATCCCAAAGCTGGAACAACCATCATCAGAAAACACTTACTGCCGACGACCTAGTCCTTGAGTAACCTCGCCGATCACGCCATAAAGTCGTCTCGACTTCCAGCGACATTTTTCCTTAGCGCAATTGCTTCCGGTGATTGATCACTATCGCGCTAATCTCTAAATCACACCGTCCAAAAATGCTTCATAAAACCCTAAATCTCCCTCCCCTGACAATTTCGGCCATCATAAAAACTCACCATTATTTTTCCTGAAAACATCCTGCCACAAGCTAACTCCGATCATAAATTCGACTCAGGTTATCTCGCCATTCGCCGTGAATTAGTAATGAACCCCAAAACCCCCAATTCCGATTATCTTAGAAGATACAAATCAAAAAAAATAAGATTTTACTCCCAAAAATCGAGTTTTTGTATAGGTATTCAGTTTATGAATCTGAAATTATAAATTAAGATGTTTGTGCTTCCTCCTATCTAAATCTTGCTCTGTTCTTTTTAAGTTTCCAGTGAGATTTCAATTTTTATTTAACTTAAATAAATTTTTAAAACTTAATCTAAAATCAAACAATCAAATCTTGTTTAAAACCCAAGTTCTAACAGCTAATGGATTAAGAGGTAAATTTTTTTTTATCAATTGCCTGGAAACTAAAATCAGAAAACATGAGTACACAACATGCACTCCATCAACACATTCATATACATACAGAACTTATCCATATATATTCACATAAAACATATACACTCCATAACTTAGCATGCAACCAGACTATTTAAATATTTAAGTTTTTTAAAGAAAAGAGTTACTCACCTTTTTGCCCTTTTTTTCTGAACAGAGCAGCCTTGCTTGAATTACTTCAAAGTATGTTGTTTGATTGCAAATGAGTTGATGTTGAGATACTCTTTGCTATAGCTTTAATTTGATTAGCTTCAGGTTATAAAATTTGGACAGAGGTTGTCTTGCTTCAGATTTTATTACTAGATCTCTTTGAAAATGGTTACTGTTTTACCAATAATGGTTACAGGGAGAAATGTATTGCAGATTTGGTCTTGAGTTAGGTTTCAGGCTGTAAATTCTTGAGTTTGGAAATAGGAAAGGAATTTTAGTTTGTGGTTTGAAGTAATTTACATATTTTGCTTTTGATTTTGGACGTGTTAACAGCGGTTCATTTGTTTTTTTTAATTTTCTGACCTGAAGCAATTTGATTATGACCTGCCACTTGTATTTTCAAATATAGATATGCTTACACTTGTTACCACATGATCATATTTTATTTACATTTGTTTAGATGCAAGAACAAAATGTCTACATATGTTTAATTAATAATTTACAAATGTTACTTTCTTATTTACAAATTTATTTAAGTTATGAATAAATAATTATGTAATATTCACATGAATATAATGTGCATTTATTTTATATAAATAAGCTTTAGATTTTTTTAAAAATATACATATGAATCTATATAAACATTTATTTATACATAACTTATGTTTTCGATCAAATCAATATATATTTAAGATATATTTCCTTTTTAAATTTCAAATTCAAATTCAATCCTTTAAATTTCATTAAAAATCCAATTCAAGGTTAATTTAAAATAAATACATATATTTAAACAAGCCTAAATTCAATTTGGAGTAAATAAAAATTATCTTAAAATAACACATAAATATTATTGGTTTGAAATTAACAATTTTGTTTAATTTAAATAATCTACTTATATAAACAATCATCGATACTTATTTTTAAAAGAATACTTTGTCAATTTTAAGTGATTGTATTAAGATATGATCAAATAAATATTTATCCAAACATAATATTTACGATTAGATTCATTTGTTAAGTTTACAATTCAGCATTTCCATTAATTAACCCAGTTTGTTAATCAATTACTGATGACCAAAAATTCGGGTTATCACATTCCTCCCCACTTTGAATCTTTTCGTCCTCGAAAAGGAACGAAAGCAGAATTTATTAAATATTTTAAAACCAGTTAAAATATTCTTTGATCATTTTTCAAACACCTTTAAAATCTATATAATATTGCCAAAATAGTTTTTATAAAAATGCTTTTATAACTCGATGTCTCAACCAGTCTATCCTTGTTCTCCCAGAAATTCGGTCATACGTTGATCAGGCGTACGACTGAAAATCTATAAGTGCTTGGCAGACTCGTTTTCAAGATCCAGTGAAAATATGTTGAAAATAATTTTATTGAAAATATTGAAAACATTTTTGAAAATAGAGGAATATCTTTGGTGAGAATGCTCTGGAAATCATCACCCCCATCCATGGTCACAGTTACATTCCAGGGTTACGTTGCCGTCGCAGCGAAAGTCCATGTAACTGCAGGCTCTCCGCGGCCTCTCGATTACGCCGTGGAACCCACATAACAGATCACAGTTACACCCATGGTTACGTTGCCATCGCAGCAAAAGTCCATGTAACTGTAGGCTCTCAACGGCCTCTGATTTTCGCTATCGAAATGAAACCTCTCCACTCCTACATAGGTCGCAGTCTGCCGATATAAAATCAAACGCAGACTGTTGGCTCTCAGCGGCACACACGACTTTCGCTATATTATACCATAGGTCGCAGTCTACCGATATAAAATCAAACGTAGACTATTGGCTCTCAGCGGCACATACGGCTTTTGCTATGTTATACCATAGGTCGCAGTCTAACGATATAAAATCAAACGTAGACTGTTGGCTCTCAGCGGCACACACGACTTTCGCTATGGTATACTCTACTCATAATCCCTAGGAACTAGTTTTGTCCGGACTCCTCACAGGATCAACTTTAGAACCCCCCTTGGGGCTCAAGGCAGCACCACCCGGTGGTACTCCTGAGAAGTTCATTTCAAGGAAGTGCCTTTTTCCCCAGAGCCATCATCAAAACATCTTATACTATACACATATAGTATCTTCAAATCATACACCTAGTATGATCTCATACAAAGCTCTTTTATACAAAATCGATTACTCAAAAATCGATAATTCTCAAACTAGGCTTTCCAAATTCTCATATTGATTTTACCCAAAAATCAAAAGCCTTTCCAAATCCAAAGATTCCCAAAACCTTTTTCCAAAATCCTCATATGATCCTTTATATATAGAGATATATATAAAATCCTTGATAAAAATCTTTGGATCATTTTAAACTTGTATAAAATCCTTTTATACTTCAAACACTTTCAAAATCCTTTCCTTTTGGCAATAGATTCATCAAGGGGAGTTTTATCTTATATAACAAAGATATATAACTTTATTTATACAAAATCAAATATTCAAATTTGATTACTCCTTTCAATATCAATTTCATTCAAATCCGTACGATGTACACATATCATCCGTACGCTATACCAATCTGATTGCTCACTCGATCACACAATTTCACTTCCGAACTAGTATCGTCCACCCGACTTCCTAGTGCGGACTCAGATCTGGTTTCTTGATCAGAAACCGTCATTCTCCTTGCATAGCCAAACTATGACAAAGAATATCCAGAACCAATCAACAGTCCATATCCATGTTCGCCATCGAACATCGAGTGAAAAATTCCACTCGGATCGATATAACTATCTCGAAATTCTGTGCTCGAATCTGGATCAAATCACTATGCGAATAGAATAACATACGTACACCCTATGTATTTATCTTTATTGGTTATTAGCCAAATCAATTCTCTTTCTATTCACATTTACTTAAATTTTCATTCACTTATTCACAATTGCTTAAATCCATTCGGATTATCACCTTTATTCTTATCTCGATTGGGTATTTAACCAGTAACAGTTTGAACTCCAACCAGTTTATTTAGAAAATAGCTTGAAAAAAAAAATTAAAATAGATAAGTAGTTTGAAAATAATTACTAGTTTGTAAAGTAGGTGTAAAATAGTTAGAAAATAGTTAAAATAATTATAGAAACTTTAAATAATTGCAAAATAATAGTAAGATAGTAATTAGTTTATAAAACGGTTGGAAAATTGTTAAACAGTTCCAAAAATAATTGTAAGACAAGTATAAGATAGTTTGGCTTTTAAAAGAAAGGTTGTATATATAATAAATAGCTCGGAAAAATAGGTTTATATTAAAACAATTTTATATTAAAAATAGTCCAGAGTCAAAACTGCTCACTTCCCAATCTCCATCCTCATCAATTCAATTTTAAATTTCCTCTACCATTTAAATTGACCCAATTCCAATTTAAATAGCTTCAATTTCCATTGAAATTTATTCAACCCCAATTCAAGTTGATACCTCCGTTCTTTCCACGTTTAACTTTATTCAACCTTGATTTTAAATTCTACTAGTTCAAATAAATTTCAATCGGACTAATTCCAATTTCAATACATTTCAACTCCAGTTTGAATTGATTCCAATTTCAAACTCCATTTCCAAATCAAGTTGAATTATTCTTGATTTCTTTCCAAATTCAATTCAAATTCCATTTGAATTTTATACTATTCAACTTTAATTATAATTCCAAATTATTCAAATCAATCCAATTCAAATTTTCCATTTGAATCTTATACTTATACATCTTCAATCACAATTTCAATTAATTCAAATCAAATTCAATTTGAACTAATTTCAATTCAAATCCCAAATTTAAACCATCTCGAATTATATAAATTCGAGTTAATACTTCGAATATTGATTCAATTCCTTTAAATCAATTTACCTTTAAAGTTTAAAACAATTCAATTCACAGTTCAGACCTAACATATTATTCCACAAATCAAATTAGCCTTTATTTTAAAAACATCCATCCATTTCCAATTTCGGATTTCAAACCCACTTTGAGATCACTCAAATTTCCTAATTCAAATCAACCATTTAACTCTCCAAGTTAAATCTTAATTTCATCTTGAAATTTCCAAATCAGGTTGATCATTCCAACTTATTTAACTTTTTCCCAAGTTAAACTCAATTCACTTAATCTAGTCAACCTTACCCAATTTAAACTTCCATTTCAAATTTTAAACTTCACATAAATAATCTTCCCACTTATTAAGTTCAAAAACTCATCACTTTTGGATATCACATCTTATTCCAAATTTAAAACTCAATATTTCGAGTTTATTTCAAACCAACTTTGATATTTAAGTATATCCACACATATACATATTTACTTCTTGGCTTACCAAGCCAAGTTTTTAAATTTTAAACCACCTTAGGTTTCAATTCAAAACAAATTCTCTTTAAAATTTTCAAACATTTCTTATTTTAAAATAAGATCATATTCAAGGTAGTTTGAACAATATTATTTCCTTTAACATTTTGGAACCAATTCAAAATTTTAAACTTTGAATTCAGGACCTCACAATTTGAAACCCACTTTTATTTCTATCCTTTCTCATTTACAAATTATTTTCTTTTTAAATAGTTACTTCCTTAAAACATTTTATTGTTTATTGAAAAATAATCATCCCATTATTAAACACAATTTCCATTCTATTTTCTGGTTTGAAACCAATTCTAATTCATCTTATTCTGAAATACTTCTCCAATTCAAGATTTCAATTTGAGTTTGAATCCATTTCAATCTTGTCTTAAATTTAATTTTCAATTTGGTTGTAATTCTATTACCACTTAATTCTTACTCAATAATTTAACAACCAATTCCTTTACTATTTGTTAGAAAGATATATTGCTTTACATATATCAAAATATAATCTTATATAAAACCATTTAAAATATTTATATAAGAAAATAAAAAATACGCTCTCATATATATATATATATATATATATATATATATACTTAACTCATTCTAGGGTACCACTAACCCTATCCTTAATGAGTAATCCCAACAGAGCCAAGGTTCTCGCTTAACCTTCAGTCTGATACCAAATGTAACGACCCAGAAATTTCTATCTCGAAAATTCCCGATAGTTAGTCAAAAGAAGAAAAGAGAAAGAAGAAGAAACAGAAAACTCAAACTCAGAATTTCACGTTCGCAGCGGATCAAATATAATTCAAATAAAATAGCAAATGATAATAACAGTTATAGAAGAAAATTGCATCTATCAATTTACATTTATATACATCAGAGTTACAATATCCCAAACAAACTGGATAGTTTAACAACTTGTCCAGATAACAACAATACTATATCAGAATCCACTCCATACGCTCCTGCCATCTAGCTCTCCTCCTGAGCTCCAGAACGTCCTTACCTGAAAATCTGTAATACTCGGTCTGACCCGAGCATTACATCAAAGTAACACCCGGGTCAGGCTGGAAACCAGCGTGAGTAAATCTATGGAATACAAAAGTACTGCTATCATAAAACTCGGGTTACTCATATCAATTTACAGCTTCACAAGTTGTTATAGACATTATTTTTTTCCACACATCAATTTCTATATACCAAAACTTAGATTAAGTGGCCCAATTCACTTAAATTATTCCGTTACAGCTTATTGATTCCACATATCAATTTATAAAGAATCGAAGTGGTTTCGGGTATTTACTAATACCCGACTCCGGTATCTTCGAATCCAATGCAATCTTAACCCAAGTTATTCAAGTGATTAACTTCAAATATTGGATGTCGCCTTTACACGGCAATAACACATATAAACATCACCCATTTATCATTGATATAACCAATATCAATAGAATGTCACAGCATCATCCAATAGGTATCATTCAATTTAGATATTCAAAGATAATCATCCATAAGCAAGCATTATCAACTCATATCATAATTAATCATCTAATCCTGCTTAATTAACCATTAATTAATTACAATCATTTAATTAATTCAACGCTCCTTGATTACCTTATCAATCAATCAATTAATCTCTAATCATAGATTAATTATCCGTTAATTATCAATTAATAAATCTCAATTATTAATTAACCTCCTTTAATACAAGTAATCAATCCTTAATTACTTTAATTCAATTAATTATCCTCTAATTAACTGATAGATTAACCATCAACTATTGATTAATAACCTTAATTACATTTTAATTAATCCTTAATCACTAGTTGATTAAACAGTTAATCAACCTTTAATTAATATTGATAAATCCTTAATCACCTTTGACTAATCATCCTTTACTTACAATAAGAAAATTAACTCTTAATTAATTACATAAATTAATTAACCTTTACCCATCACATTAATCACAATGATCCTTAAATAATTATTCAATTAATTACCTTATAACCACTTACATTGATTAATTATTCCTCAATTAACCCAACTCATAAATTAACAAATCCTTAATTAATTCTTTTAATTAATCAATCCTTTAATTAATTACACTAAGCAATTAATATTTACTTACTTCCCTTAAGTAATTTATCCTTAATTACTTCCATCAAGTAATTATTTCAATTATTAATTTATCTTTAATTAGTTAACCTTGATCATCAATTTCATTAACCTTTAATTACCACATAGATAAATTAACCTTAACCATTCATATTAATCACCCATTTAACTAATCTCCTTATTAATGGTCCCATAATCATTTCCAGTAATTAATTCTTTTAATTAACTACATCAAGTAATCTTTAAATTAATTCCATCATTAATTAATCTCAATTAATCTCATCAAGTGATTATTCAATAATCACTTTACTAAGTAATTACACTTTATAAATTACATTAAGTAATTATCTTAATTATTTTCCTTCAATTTCTTTATTAATTTAATTAATCATTAATTATCCAAAAATCCTAATTAATTTTTAAGATAACCCGTTTACCTGAATCAATTTCTTAATTATGATTAACACATAAATTTAAAACATTTTACCTTATAATAAACTACTTAATTTTTATTTTCAACTTAACTTAACAAATTTTAAGCTAAGCAAAATATATACTATTCTTAAAACCAAGCACTTAAAACACAAAATTATAAAGAAAATTTAATTTATGTTTTAAAATCTTTAAAACTTGTTTTTATATAAAACTTTAAACAATTATATATATACTTCGGGCCCAACCCAACGCATATTCAAGTCCAGACCGAGTGTCCCCGTTTCAATTAGAACAAGTTTGAACCTGAACCTGGAAACCATTACACGCACAAAAAAAAATTCGAAACCCGGCTCGAGCCATTCTGCATCTTCCCCGAGCCATTACCCAAGTTCAACAACATCCCCAAATAAACAAGGCCTACACCAGGAGTGCACCGTGCACATGCACGGAGCTTTGACCACCTACGGTCATCTCTCTGACCACGGACAAACCACAACCAACCCTACTTACACGATCATCCACTCAGAATAATGATTCCAGTCTCGAATCATAAAAATTGAATCCAACATCCCAAAGATGGAACAACCATCATCAGAAAACACTTCCTGCCGACAACCTAGTCCCTGAGTAACCTCGTCGATCACGCCATAAAGTCGTCTCGACTTCCAGCGATATTTTTCCTTAGCGCGATTGCTTCCGGTGATTGATCACTATCGCTCTAAGCTCTAAATCACACCGTCCAAAAATGCTTCACAAAACCCAAAATCTCCCTCCCCTGACAATTTCGGCCATCATAAAAACTCACCATTATTTTTCCTGAAAACATCCTGCCACAAGCTAACTCCGATCATAAATTCGACTCAGGTTATCTCGCCATTCGCCGTGAATTAGTAATGAACCCCAAAACCCCCAATTCCGATTATCTTAGAAGATACAAATAAAAAAAATAAGATTTTACTCCCAAAAATCGAGTTTTTGTATAGGTTTTCAGTTTATGAATTTGAATTTATAAATTAAGATGTTTGTGCTTCCTCCTATCTAAATCTTGCTCTGTTGTTTTTAAGTTTCCAGTGAGATTTCAATTTTTATCTAACTTAAATAAATTTTTAAAACTTAATCTAAAATCAAACAATCAAATCTTGTTTAAAACCCAAGTTCTAACAGCTAATGGATCAAGAGGAAAATTTTTTTTTATCAATTGCCTGGAAACTAAAATCAGAAAACATGAGTACACAGCATGCACTCCATCAATACATTCATGTACATACAGAACTTATCCATATATATTCACATAAAATATATACACTCCATAACTTAGCATGCAACCAGACTATTTAAATATTTAAGCTTTTTAAAGAAAAGAGTTACTCACCTTTTTGCCTTTTTTTTCTGAATAGAGCAGCCTTGCTTGAATTACTTCAAAGTATGTTGTTTGATTGCAAATGAGTTGATGTTGAGATACTCTTTGCTATAGCTTTAATTTGATTAGCTTCAGGTTATAAAATATGGACAGAGAAATGTATTGCAGATTTGCTTGATCTCTTTGAAAATGGTTATTGTTTTACAAATAATGGTTACAGGGAGAAATGTATTTCAGATTTGCTCTTGAGTTAGGTTTCAGGCTGTAAATTCTTGAGTTTGGAAATAGGAAAGGAATTTTAGTTTGTGGTTTGAAGTAATTTACAGAATTTGCTTTTGATTTTGGACATGTTAACAGGGGTTCATTTGTTTTTTTAAATTTTCCGACCCGAAGCAATTTGATTATGACCTGCCACTTGTATTTTCAAATATAGATATGCTTACACTTGTTACTACATGATCATATTTTATTTACATTTGTTTAGATGCAAGAACAAAATGTCTACATATATTTAATTAATAATTTACAAATGTTACTTTCTTATTTAAAAATTTATTTCAGTTATGAATAAATAATTATGTAATATTCATGAATATAATGTGCATTTATTTTATATAAATAAGCTTTAGATTTTTTTTAAATATACATATGAATCTATATAAACATTTATTTATACATAACTTATGTTTTCGATCAAATCAATATATATTTAAGATATATTTCCTTTTTAAATTTCAAATTCAAATTCAATCCTTTAAATTTCATTAAAAATCCAATTCAAGGTTAATTTAAAATAAATACATATATTTAAACAAGCCTAAATTCAATTTGGAGTAAATAAAAATTATCTTAAAATAACAGATAAATATTATTGGTTTGACATTAACAACTTTGTTTAATTTAAATAATTTACTTATATAAATAATCATCAATACTTATTTTTAAAAGAATACTTTGTCAATTTTAAGTGATTATATTAAGATATGATCAAATAAATATTTATCCAAACATAATATTTACGATTAGATTCATTTGTTAAATTTACAATTCAGTATTTCCATTAATTAACCCAGTTTGTTAATCAATTACTGATGACCAAAAATTCGGGTTATCACATCAACTACCTAGAAAATATATATATATTGAATATAAATATAAATCATAATACTAACATTTGTCTAATAGCTAAAGAAAATGATCCTTGATTATGGCACAAAAGATGTTGTCATATTAATTTCAAGGCTATAAATAAATTATCTAAAAATGAATTAGTAAAAGGCTTACCAAAATTAATTTTAAAGCTAACAATATTTGTGATGCTTGTCAATTAGGAAAATTAACAAAATCGTCTTTCAAATCAAGGAAAAATATTCCTACTTTACAACCACTTGAACTATTGCATTTGGATCTTTTTGGCCCAAATCAAGTTTAATCCATAAACCATAGCAAATATGTGTTTGTTATAGTAGATGATTTTTCAAGATATACTTGGACTATTTTTATGAAAAATAAAATTGGTACTTTTTAAAATTTCAAAATCAAAATCACAAAAATTGAAAAATTAAAAATATTAGAAGCGATCATAGAGGTGAATTCAAAAATAAAGCTTTTGAACATTTTTGTAATAAAAAGGGAATTTACCATCATTTTTCTTTTTCTAGAACACCACAACAAAATGGAGTTATAGAAAGGTAAAATATAGAATGTGCAAGAACATAATTAAGTGGAAGCACTCTACCAAAACATTTTTGGGCAGAACCTGTAGCAACTGCTTATTATGTTCTAAATCATGTTCCATCCAACACTAACAAAACGCGCTCCACATGAACTTTTTCGTGAAAGAAATCCAAATATTTTATATTTTAAAGTTTTTGGTTCAAAATCTTTCATTTTAAATACAAAAGATCGGCTTGGAAAATTCGATCAAAAATCCGATGAAGGAATTTTCATAGGATATTCAGAACGAAGTAAGGCTTATCGAATTTTTAATAAAAGAACTAAATAATCAAAGAAACACTTCATGTTTCCTTCGTTAAAATTTTAAAATTAATTAGAACCCTGAGGATGATGAGATAATAACTAAGATGGTAACAAATACAGTTACTAAAAATAATTTTAGAGAAGATGAAAATATTATTCATAATTTTGATGAAGATGAAAAATTGTTCGTAATGAAATGAATTAAGATCTCTTCCTAGGATTTTACGAGATCACCCAATAGAAAATGTCATAGGAGAAATTTATTCGCATGTCAGATATAGAAATCAACTTAATCAAATGGTCCATATTGCGTTCCTTTCTAACATTGAACCTAAAAATTCAAAAGAAGCCTCAACTAATGACTATTGAATTATAGCTATGCAAGAAGAGCTAAAGCAATTTGAAGGAAGTGAAGTTTGAGAACTAGTTCCTAGATCGATTGATCGAACAGTCATCGGTACTTAGTGGGTCTTCAAAAATAAAGCTGATGAACAAGGAAATATAACTAGTAATAAAGCTCGATTAGTTGCACAAGGATATAATCAAGAAGAAGGAATTGACTATGAAGAAACGTTTGCTCCAGTCATACGACTAGAAGCAATACGTATCTTACTGGCCTTTGCATATTTTCATATTTTTAAACTCAATCAAGTGGATGCTAAAAGTGCTTTTTTGGATATATAAAAGAAAATGTTTATGTTGAACAATCTCCTCTATTTTCACATGAAAATTTTCCAAACCAGTTCTATAAACTCAAGAAAGCTTTATACGGTCTAAAACAAGCACCTCGTGCTTGGTACGAACATCTTGAAAGCTATCTTATAGACTCTAGTTTTGAAATTGGAAAGGTTGATCAAACTCTTTTTATTAAAAGGACTAAAAAGGATATTTTAATTATTCAAATTTATGTTGATTATGTTATTTTGGTTCTACAAATGATAAGTTGTGTCAGGAATTTTCTAACATAATGACCAAAGAATTTGAAATGTCACATATGGGAGAATTATCATATTTTCTTGGATTACAAAATAAATAATTAGAAAAAGGAATTTTTATTAATCAACAAAAATATTGTAACAATCTAATTAAATGTTTTGGTATGGAAAATACTTCTGCCAAACCAACTCCAATGAGTACAATAATACATCTCGATAGAGATAAAGATGGCAAGAGTGTTGACCAAAAACCATATCGAAGTATAATTGGATCATTACTTCATCTAACTACTAGTTGAAATGGCATAATGATGAGTGTTTGTTAGGTGCTCGATTTTAAACAAATCCTAAAGAATCACATATGCGGGCAGTGAAATGAATAGTACGTCATCTAAGCAAAACCAAAGATTTTGGACTTTTTTATCCTAAAGAATGTCCTTTCGAGTTAGTAGCTAACAATGATGTTGATTTTGGAGGACATCGGACAGATAGAAAAGGTACGAGTTGAATTTGTCATTTTATTGGAAAATCTCTAGTACCTTGGTTTAGCAAGTAACAAAATTGTTTTTCCCTCTCGATTTGTGAAGCAGAATATATTTCAGCTGCTTTAGCATAAGCCCAAATCATTTCCATGCAACAAAAACTTTAAAATTTTGGAATAAATTTATCTAAATCTAATATTTTTGTGATAACACAAGGCTGTATTGTCTAAAAATTCAGAAAATAATTCATAGACAAAACATATTGATATCCGTCACCATTTCCTTCATGATAATATTGAAAAGGATATAGTCAAATTAGAATTTGTCTTAAAACCAGCTGGCTGATATATTTACAAACTATTAAATGAAAATATTTTTATAAAATTGAGAAGAAAACTAGGAATTTTGTCGCTGAAAGATTTATAACTAATTTCTCTATTTTACTTAAGATTTTTTCCAAAAATAAAAATATTTTTCAAAAACAGAGCTAGCAAGATTCGATCTCTAGTCTCACAGGTTGAAGTCTTATGCATTTCCATTCCACTACATATTGTTTCACATCTGAAACTACATTTCGACTCTCCTTATTTTTTCTTATTTTCTATATCAGATTTCAATCTACAACCCTAAATTAGTTTTTACTTTTTGACCAAACATTTATTTTCTGGTTGAAATTATTTTACCCCTAAATTAGTTTCTATTTTTGAAAACTCAGGCCTTAAAAAAACCATCATTTGTAAAGTTTTCATATCATGTTCTAAGTAATTTGTCAAGCTCTCAAAATCATGTCTTCACAAGAAACATCATAATTTTCCTCCATTGATTATTCTTCTCCTAGTTCCGGCTCTATTAACTTACCCACTCCTACACCAATTTACGAACCTGGTCCAATAGCTCCTCTTGATTATCATACTGGGTATACACTCGAATCGAAGCGAGTTTGTAGGAATCTTGGTTTTAGGCCTCCATCAATTGCTCGATAAATAAATAATATACATCATTATCAACGAGAATCATTTAGTATACAAAGAGAAATGTACTATGAACAGAAGAATCATGGCAGGAGACTGAGCTTACTCGAGAAATTTTCTCTGAAATTTTGTAGTTCTCCTCCGCCAAATAATTATGTGCATAAACCATCTCCCCAGCGGCTAACTTATTCTTCGAATACATTGGATCGCTCTACCATTCAACCGGCACAAAAAAAATATAAAATTGAGTCGTAGGAATGTACGACTCCCAAGTCTTCTGGATCCTCAAAATGATTCTCTTTCCTTTACTTGTTTCTATTGTTATTTCTTTTATTTTTTATTTTTTTCAATATACGTTTGTATATGTTATTTCCCTGCATAATAAAGTTAGTTCTGTTTTTGTCAGGAAAAGCAGTCGAGTGGTATTCTGAAGTCGACCGTTTGCTATAAAAATATAAAAATTTCTTGCAATTCAGTCGACTGAAATCCCCAAATATGAAATATATATTCTCGGGAATGACTCAGTCGATTGAATCTTAAAGTCAGTCGACTGAACCTGTTTTTCATCTTTTTTTAAGTCATTCAGTCGACTATTGTTGAAAATCTAGTCGACTGAATCTATAACTGGGTATTTTTATACAAATGGACATTTCATTTCTACTATATACATCATAAAATCAACCAACTTTTCATTACTTACTCTATCCTTGCACTCTATATAACTCTACCTTTCCAAAACCCTCAAACTTCTACATCAATTTCGATAATCTTTCTCCCAACCCTAAACCCAAAATGCCTCCAAAAAGAGCAAGATCTTCATCCTCCACTACTGAGCCGTCCGAATCTCAGATTAGAGGTTGGCTACACAATGACAAAGTAGCTCAACGATTTGAAAAGATGAAAAAGCCAAGGATTTTCGAAGGCCCTTTCATCAAATATCCTAATTTTTCCTCCAACGCAATCCAAGACCTTTCTAGGAGAAGTGGTTTGTAATCCTTGCTTGATTTCACTGCCAATAGCTTGAAGATAAATCATCTTCTTATTAAGCTCTTCTACGCAAACCTCAACTTGGATCACCATAATGTCCAAAACCCGATGATTATGTATGGACCCTCGTTTATGGCATGAAGATATACTTGCCACTTACTCAACTTGGAAGGATTCTCGATTGCTATTTTAGAGGAGAAGAATTAAGCAACATTGAAATAAACATGGATTCAAAAGATAGAGTTAGCCATCTTTTTCTCCCCGACGACTTAGAGGAACTAAAAGAAATTGCCCTTCGACCCAAAGCTAGAATTATGCATCATGCTCTAACCCTCACCATCAATCCCCAAACTAGTAGCTATGAGAAGGTTTATAGGCGAGATTTTCAATCACTAAATGCTATTGGGGGACAACGTTCCGTTAATCGTACTAAGTTAATTCTCGATGAATTCCTAACTTTTAATCAAGGCCGTATAAGAATCATTCATTACAGTGCGTATATCATGAAAATTATTTGTCATTTCGAGATTGCTCTTCCCGACTCGGACTATTCCGCAATTAGTTCCCTAAACACCAAAACTCTAAGCCTCATGGGACTCCCATAGCAATATCGAAGTCATACTATTATAACTTTCGAACATTTGCTAAAGAACCAAGCGGCCGATCAACCTCAACCTTCTTCAAGAAAGCAAGCTCCAGAAGTCGAAGTAACAACCTCTTCACAACCACAACCTCCATGGGAATTCAATGAAATTCTAGAAATTGGACCACAAGCTCAACTACGAGAGGTTTAATAATTTTCTCTAGAAATAAAATGCTTTTAGTTAAACGCCTATCTCATGTCAAGACAAATGTTTCCCATGCCGAGAAAACCATCACCAAGTTAAATAAAAAGCTAAATCACATTAAGGGTTCTTGAATAATATTTGGGAAGTGCTATTTTGTGGACAATCTTCCTCCATATCTGCACATGTACCTACGGCTCTAAGAAAGCGTCCTCAACCACACTTCATGTGGCCAACTTCAAAGGAAGGATGAGAAGGAGAAGAAGAGGGAGAAGAAGTAGGCAGTTAAGGAAGTGAGATGATGTAGAAACTGAAGGGGATGATGAATAGGGGGAGGAAAGCTCAAATAATGACGGCAATGGTAATGACTCGGTTTTTATTCCCAATATTTTGAAACAATGGTATGGAACGATGATATGTTCCTTTTGTAATTTGCTCTATGTCATGTAAGTGAATTTCTACTGTTATGTATATGCTCGTATGATAATCTATTATATATATATATATATATATATGCTCTTATGTTATTATGTATATGCTCTTATGTTGTTAAAAATAATTATGCCTATAATGCTCTTAGATTACGTCTCTCCTTTTTGTCGATGACAAAGGGGGAGAAGCTGTGTTGTACTAACAAATTTCATGCAGGATTAAGAAATTTTTTGTCTCGGATACAAGAGGATATATATAAAGACTTTTGTCAACATTTTGCTCATATTTCAATATATCGTATAGAGTTGTCATCAATCAAAAAGGAGGAGAATGTTGAATCTCAGTTTTTGATTCATGCCAAGACGGCATAAAAATGATTGAATATTCAAAAAAAATGTATGACTACAAATTACGAAGACGGCTAGACTCGAAGAGGCAACAAGTCTATCATATATCAAGTATAAATTTCGTATTTTATTTTAGAGTCTAAGTATAGTGTTCATATATGTAAAAATCTATCCTCAAGCGGTTCACACTCACTTACATCTATACTCAAGTAGTTCACGGTCTTTTAAAATTTACTTTGCAATATATTTTTCAAATTGGTTTTAAGAATATGCTCAGTTCAATCGACTGCATTCATGCACTCAGTCAACTAAACTTGTGCATATAATTTTTTTATAAAATGCACAACTCAGTCGATTGAATGCACTCAGTCAGTTGACTGAATCAGTGCACATATGTATGCACGAATATGATTTTAAATTCAACCGACTGCTATTGCATGTCTAGTCGACTGACCAGATTCCAACTACAATTTTTATGAACGGGCACTTCTTTTCACGAATGGTTATCTTCTCCACAGAGGGTTGCATCCATTACTAAAACCTTTCACCAGATGTTGTAGCCTCTGACTACTATAAATAAGCATGAATTTCAAGATCAATTCACTCAAATTTCTTGCTTTTACTCAAATCATCTTTTTTAAACTATTCTCTTGAATTCAATATCCATTTCTTATGAACATAATTCTATATTTCTTAAGCAGCTTGAAACTTCCTAATCTTCGTATACATAAACCTACACAAATTATACTTGTGGAAAAGGTTATAGGAAGGATGTACTGCAATTAACAAATCCCTGTTGTTAAGAACACAAAAGGTCAAGACAATCAATCTTCTTTGTTTTCAAGTCCTATTCGTTTGCCCAGGCAGTAGAAGTCATATTCGGTTGTCTAGGTGATAGAAGTCCTATTCGGTTGCTCAGGCGGTTTAATACCTGTTCCTCTAGGTTAAGAGAGAGTTGATTGTTAAATTGTAGAAGGAGTCTGGGACTAGACGTAAAACGCGAGTTTGAACTAGTATAAAAATTCCTGGTGTCATTTACTTTACTATTTACTTTTTTTCGCAATAGTAGATATCTTAGTTACTATTCAATATTACGATCCTTAGCTGCACTTTCAATAGTTAGTGTTATTGGTTAGATAATTCCCAAACTCTCTAGTAAATTACAAGGACATAATTTCTTTAAGGAGCAGAGTCTATAACATCCTGCTTCGAAGTTAAAATAAAAATAAACATATTAAATTAGATTTTAAGATTTTTGATTAAATATTTTATTGAAATTTAGTTAAAAAAGTTGAATTTTTGGAAATAAAAAGAAAATGTTGATTGAAAATTCAAATTGAAATTTGAATTGTATTTTAAAAGATCTAAAATTTGAGTAAAAATCTATTATAGCAAAACAAATAATATTACATATAAGCTGAATATTAATAGTTGTGGTTTTACTGAGCCGATATTACATGGTGATGCTAAATGGAACAGAGTGTTTAGAAGAACTAGATGGAAGAATACTACTACATATAAGCTGTTACTGATACTTAAAGTGTTTTTGCAAGTGATATGGGAAGAGAGAAATGCTCGGGTCTTTGAAAATAATATGAAGCTTGAAAGTGCTTTGATAAACACAATCATTTCTAGGGTCAAAGAAAAGTCTGATCATCACATTGCATATGGCTCTCTGGATTAAGGCCTTGTTTTTTCTTTCTCTTGTGTTTGTTTTTGTCTTTTTTGTTTTCAGTCTTTCTTTCTTCTTTTCTTAGTCTTCCCTGTTTCTCCTAGTGAGCTCTAGTATGTTAGTGCTCTTTTTTATTTGTGTTTTTGGTTAATAAATATGGTAAGGGTCCATTTAACCCTGCTTGCTATTCAAAAAAAAAATATTTGCAGAATTTTAAAATTTATTTTGGAAATAAAATAATTATTTTACAAAGTTTTTAAATTGAAAAATTATAGTTTAATAAAGTAAAATTTGTCAAAAATATAAAACAAAATTTGGAGAAAAATGGCTCGAGCGGAATTTTAATCGGGGATCGAATAGTGGTATAGTATTAGAGACATTAAGGGGTTTAAATGATTTATATATATAACCTGAATTTTTCTTCTCCTCTTATTAGGCCGCTCTCCCTCATCATTATCCATTATTACTGCCTTCATCCCATATTAAACCTGTATCTACTCCTAAAGCCTATAGCCTTAATCCTTTTTTCATCTAGACATCAAAATCACAACACGAGGAAGAAAAAAAATTAAATCTCTCAACTGCGTTAGGATGGAGGGGCAATGGAGATAGGTTATTCGTGGAGACTTAGCTCATAGAAGAGGGAGATGCACGCTATGGAGGAAATGGTGCTTCGTTGAGGGCTGAAGGTGTCGACAATGGAATGCCTGAGGTTGGTGGCTAGCGTTGGCACATTTATGCATGTCTAGGTGAACAACGAAACCACAACTGATGCATTATTAAGCCAAGGAGGCCAGCGACATGGGAGGCTTGCATGAGTTTGCAGGCAGGACTCGAGATTGTTTGCATCCAGGTTAGAGGTGCATGATTGGAGCTGTATGTGGTAGTGACAAGCGACGTAACGAAGGACTTTGCAACGGTGAGTTTCAATGGGTATATATTATCTAACTTTGTAACCTAGATATATCTAGACAAGTTAGAATGATAAATGGTTTTATAGTGGATCAGAAATCTATAATGATAATGGAAAAATTCAAACTTTAGTCGACGCCCAAAGATGTGGCAACAAACTAGGAAAATATTAAAACAAATCACTTATCCCATCAAAGCAATTCAAATGGCCAAATTTAATGGTGTATGATCAAACAGTTACAATTGGATCGGTATGGATATGAGCCTCTATGATCGGTGCCGATCCATCTTACTTCATTAAAACAAGTGTTTTAGTTCCCAAGGAAAGTCCAGAGTGAAATGAAAGCGAGCCATGATTCACCAACGATCCATGAGTTAAACCTTAATAGACAAGTGCAAACTTCATGTCAACTTAACTAAAAGCCCTAGGATCATTATCGATCCAAGGATGCCTTTCAAATTCAAACCTATTCCAAGCTGTTTAAAATCCAAAGGCAGATAAGAAGCCAAGTAACCAAAAGCCATGGGTCATCGTCCAACCTTCAAGCAACTTTGAGTGATCATCTAAAGCTCAACGAACCATCATTATGGATTACCATTGATCCATATGCCTTAACTTGGTACTAATCCATGGAACAACTACTGATTTGGCCACGACCTTTCAAGAAACCTTCTTCGGGGCATGTGGAATGTGGAGAGAATATGGTGGGGACAAATCTATTGACCTTCATTTGTAAAGAGGAGATGAGAGGCCCTATTTCGGGATCCAACTCTCTACATTCTAAATTTCTATACTAATATAATTATTTCTTAGACCATCACTGATCCTAGACCATCAAACCAAAAGATCTCAGCTGTAAACTTAGTAGAATTCTTTAACTAAGCTTAAGTGGACATAGGCTTTTGTATAGCTAAACTATTATAAATTGTTGTGTGTTGTTCTTATATATTTTCCTTTTAGTTTCTTCACTTTATTCCCTTCTTCAAACTACTTAGGTGTTTGTGCCAACTTTTGGTATAGACGGTATAATTAACTTTTTCAATATATATGATTATAATCCTTTTCCTGAATATGATAATGAGTATATCAATCTAATAATAGCTTATCAAATATTATTTTGGTTTTTAATTAAAGTATATGAAATTTATACTTGCAATTTGGATTAATACTAGGTTGATAATCTTGTTAATTAATAAAATTGCTTGGAATTAATGTTAGAATCAATTAAATTGAATTTATATTGACTGATGATGGCTTGGTAGCCTTGATTATTGTTTATAGATGGTTGATAGACGATTGTTTGATAAATAACGGTTTGAATTGATTATTTATGGTTGATGAAAATTATGTTTTATGATTAATTTTGAAAAATAAATAAATAATACACAATATATAAATATATAATAATAATTAATTTAAACAAAATAAGATATGAATGTTTAAAGCTAGTATGGTATTTAAAAAGAATTTCATTTTGAAATATATTTGAGTTTATTTTGAATGAATTTGAAATTGATTTATTTAAAAGGAAGTCGATACACACACACACAAACACACACACACACAGATATATATATATATATATATATATGTATGTATGTATGTATGTATGTATGTGTGTGTGTATCCTCTAAGATCCATGACTCATTCCTTCAGTAGTTTGAAGTCTAGCTCATTTGTTTGAGTCTATTCTAACACTATGGAAAATTTGGCCGTAACACTCGCCCCCCCCCCCCCCCCCCTCAATAACAAATTATGCATGTAAGGTTTGCTTTGCTTAAGTACTAGGAGTGATCAATCATTGGTTGTCACTCTCCGACTATTCATCGATCCATGTTATGGTGAACCATCCGATTCCTTTGGATTTACCTGCAAACCAAAGTCATTCTACACTATAAGAGCTAAGATACTTTTTCTTGCTTCAGTATTAAGTCATAAATCGTAATCATTTTTTATTTATTAGAATCTATTATATCATATATTATATCTAAAGCAATCCCATGTTCGCTCGGGGTTAATTTATCATATATCATTATTTTAGCCATCCCATGTTCGCTCAAGGTGAAGTTACCATAAGTCAACATATGTATCATCCTATGTTCGCTAAGGATTTATATATATTAGGTTAATCATAGGAGTGCACTGCCACTGATTGAAACATTACTTATAAATCATCTAGTATTGTATAACATCTCATTATAAGTAAGCCCAAACGGATTGAGGCATTGAAAATCATTAATTAGTGAATAAGCATTATCCAATTATATGGTATTCTAATCTTAAGGTCTAGCTTAGATCTCTTCGAACCGCACAGTCAATGTCTAATCCAGAGTCTGATCTATCCGGATCATACAGCCAATGTCCAATCTAGGGTCTGGTCTCTCTATATCGTACTATCAATGTCCAAATTAGGGTCTGATTCTTCGGATCATATATTCACGTAGAGTCCAATCCGCTCACTTTGATCGACGTCTTCATTCGGTCATTATAGTCTAATGGACCATTGTAATTTAGGGTCTTTGGTTCCACCTGTAACGACCCAGAATTTTTGATAACTTGAATTTGAATATTTAATTAATTTTTAATATTAATAAGTGGAATTTTTAAGTCGAATAATTTATTTTTCGAATATTGGATTTAATGGGATAATTAAATCGATGATTTAATAGTGAAATTCCAAAAATAATTAAATATTGGGTTAAATGTGATTGAAAATGATTTGGAAAATTTTGTTTTATCATATTAAAGTTATAGAAATGTTTTAGAACTTTTAAAATTGAATTTGGAATTAATTTGTGAAAATCGAATATTTTAATATTTAATTATCGACTGAAAAATAGCCAATTTTTGAACAGTCTCAGAATTGAACGAAACGAGTTCCATTGGATCCGTAATAGTTAGTTATTATCGGATTTCAAATTTCGTAGCAAACGGAGTTGTCGTTTGACCGCGGCAGCTCGAAACGCATCGATATCGTTTTAATTTTAATTCGGCGAGTTAAAATAGCCATTTTTCAAACGGTCTCGGATTTCGACGAAACCAGTTTCATCGGATCCGTAATGTGATATTATTGTAAGATTTCAAATTTCAAGTCAATCGGATTTATCGTTTGTCCGGTACAAGCTAAAACGCCTAGAAATCGTTTAAATCGGTTTTAATTTAAATTGATCGTTTAATTCCATATCTCACACATACGATCGAATTAGCTTACGAAACATGTTCCATTGTGTCCGGAACGCGGAAAAACCTTAGGATTGCCTGTCGGAACGCGTAGATTGGAGGTCGTTTGCATAAGTGTTAAATTGGAGATTTTATTATTAAAATAATATTGGTATATATGTTGTTTTCTTTTCAAAACCCTAATCACTATCACCAGCCGCCACCCCCACCTTTTAATGGCCGAAATTCACTTAACTTCCACCTCAAATTCAAGCAAATCTGTCAAGTTTTAGAAGAAAGTGTCAACTACAAACTTGTAGAGCATGGCGAGGCGAATACATCCAACGGTGGATCTGGCGAATCGTCGCCATTTGGATGAGATAATGGGCCGCGTTCTCCAGGGTGTGTGCACGGTTTTCGAGACAAATGGGGGGGCCGAACCCCTCCATGCTTGGGCCGAAAGTGGCTCTTGTCGTGGGCTACGAGGTGGCGCTCTCTGATCGATGCATAGGCGAGTGTGGTGGTCGCGAATTCGAACCCTAGATTTGTGCATATGGGTTCATGTACGTGTTTTTCAACCTGGAGATTGAAGAGAAGCTTGCGTGCGTGAGGAGAGGGGGGAGCATGCGTACGGCCTGTAGGGGGTAGAGTTTGTAAAAGAATTTGTGAATCTATTTTTATTTAAATTCGTATAACGTTTAAAAATCAATATCTTTTTGCTGCGAGGTCCGATTTGGGCGAATCAAAGTGCGTTGGAATCGTATGGTCGTGCTCTTCGCGATGAAGCTGATTTGGAGTCGATTGGAGCTCGTTTGAATTTCGGGTAAAATTAAACGTTCGTTTAATTTTATTTGAAACGAAGGCGAAAGCCGGAAATAAAATCAAGGTGAGAACTCCTCACTCAATCGAACAGTTTGGTTTAAAATTTTAAATAGTTAATGTTGATTGATGATTGTCGTTTGATTGTGGTAGTAGATATAGTAGGATATATACTATATATAGCAATATATATATATTGTCATATGTATATATTGGATTTGATTTCCCGCCTCGTATAGCGGATGAGACCCTATTGCGCCGTTAGTAAGCGGATAATATTTTATAAATCCCATATACCGCGATATTCCACCTTGAAGTGGAATTGGTATTGTGCTAATGTCTGTGGATGCAGGGAAACAGGTTGGAGGAATCCAACTGGATTCCTCGCAAATATTTATTTGTTTATAAATATTGTGTTGATTGTTAAATATCATATCGATATATGATGTTTATTCCGGTGATTGACCATTTGGTGCTGTTGCATCATCGGATTCATTTTAAAAAGTTAAAAATAACGATTTTGAATTTAAAAGGATTTTTAAATAATTTTCCAAGTATATGTTTTATTAAATTTTGAACTTGATTCATTTTAAATAAATTAAGATTTTAAATACTAAAGTTATAAAACTATGATTTTTATGAAATATAACCAAAAGGAAAATTTTAAAATAAATAGATTTATAAAATAGTTAAATTGGGTTTTTGGGTAATTTTTATTAATAGTTTATGTAAAAGATTTTATAAATTGATATCTATAAATTTAAAATTTTTGGAATTATAAGACGAGTTATTAAGTGTTAAAATGAAGTATAAAAATGGATTTCATTTAAACTATAGTTTTATAAATTATGAAAGTTATGGAATGAATTGATGTTGAAAATAAAAGTTTATAAGTAATTAACTTATAAAATGGCTTTGGGCATTTAAAAGGGGATTTTTATAGAAATTGTTAATAAAGGAGGTTTTTATAAGTTGAAAACTATTATAAAAGGTGAGAAATCTTATCAGTAATAAGATTAACAATTTGTGAAGTTTTAAAAGGAACGACTTGGTAAATAAATAATATTTTAAGTATTTGATTTATAATACGAACCTTTGGTATAGAAATTGGGTTTATAAATTGAATTGGCTTAATAAAAGAGATTTCTAAACCGAAGTTATTAATAGAAATAGAATCTATAAACGTTGTTTATAAATTTGAAATCAATGGAATTTGATAAATTGAATTTAGAATTTGTTAAAGGAGTTATATTCACTCTTTTAAACGATGAATATATTATTAAGTAAAATGTGCACGTTTTGGGAGAAGAATGTTTTAAAGGGAATTTTAAAACGATTTAAAAGATGCTTTAAAATGCATTGAGTATCGAATACGTGGATTTCAACATTTATTGTTGAAATAGACGTTTTCGAGAAATAGAAGGATGAATACGTAGATTTCAACATTCATTGTTGAAATAGGCGTTTTCGAGAAAATAAGGAAATGGTGGACTATAACACTGTTGTTATAGTAAATGGTTTCCAAATGGAAATATTTTGTGTAGTATTGGAATTTATGTTTCTATTTTTATTTTGAATCCCTATACTAGTGATTTTGGGTTGTCGTGACGGTGTTTTACGCAACAGTCGTTTTGACCCAAGTAAAAGTGAATAAAAGAATGTTTTCCTTAAAAGAATGAAATATATACTTAACTATGATTTAAGTGTATTGAATATTTTCAAATTGTTGAAAATAAATAAATTTGTGAATTACTTATTTTTAAATAAGTATGGAAATGCTTTTCCAATATGAAATGGAACGTTTTTGAGGATTCATCTTTTAAAGGTAAATTGAAAGCGAATAATTTGAAATCGAGTTGAGAATCGTATATTAGTAAATATTTGGAATTTAAATTCACTATGGAATTTATAAAGGAAAGGGAAATTTGTTAAAAATAATTATTGATTTATTTTGAAGTGTGAAAATGAATTTACGAATTGGGAGCGTAAGTTTAAAATAAATCGGTAAAGATTTATTTGATGATTTGAAATTTGTTTTCAAAGGGTATAAAGGATGAAAAATAGTTTGAAATTGGTTTTCAAATGGTTGAAGTGTGAAATTATATCGTGTAAAGATATTTTGGTAAAACAAATAATTTGAGCAATTATTTGGAAGGTGTATATATATATATATCTTGTGAAGATATTTTTGGGATTAAATAATTTTGGAAAATTATTTGGAATCTGATGATGTGGCGCATCTTTATTGATAGTTAAATAACCGACTATCAGTATTTACCTTTGGATGGTAATTGTTGTGATTGTTTGAAATTGAATGCTACACTTATTTTTGAAATAAGCGCTCGCTATTCGGTTTAGCCGGGAGAGGACCTTTGTGTCGTATATCCCATTCCGAATATGTGATTCGTCGTTATGGATAGCATTTGAAGACCGGTGTTGAAGACCGGGTATTTGTGAAAACGATAGGATGACCTATCGATTGTCTCTGCATCGTTAGATACGGTATGGAGATTTCCTTTGTGATGGGAAATTTTATCGGGATTGTGAATACCCGGATTGCAAGGGCTTCTTTGGAAGTGCCTTCGGTTCTGTTCGAACCCGGAACAGACTTGTATGGTTACGTGTCTGACATTACATTTTGAGATATAGAGCAGATTTCTTTCAAATACATTTCTGTTGGTGGCAGAGAATTTATTCTCTTAGCTTAACACCCTTCTCGGAGACGTACGAGCTCAGAGGTTATGTAGTTGAAGGTTATCAGCGATATATTCCCAATCTGGTAATGTGACATGCTGAGTGCTGCTGTGTGATGATCATTGGTTGGTCATTTGTGATATGATCATTTGTTTGATCATTTATCTTTGTGATCATTGCTTTGGTCATCTGTTGACCCAAAGCATGGCTTTGTTGCACAAAGCTAAGCATGGCTTTGTGGACGAGACTTCGTCAGGACCTCACTTCCCGGAAATGGTCGAAACAGGAATATGCGGCAAGGTTATGAGGGTCGCTCCCTTTAGGGTATGTCATTTCCTTCTGGAAAAGGGTGGTATCATGGTATGGAGCCCAGGTACTTACTCATGTTGATACACTATATCTATTACTGTGTGGTGTTGTTGGATCGAGCGCTCGGATAAAGGTCCCAAAGGACCGGGGGATGACATATTCTTGTAGTAGTTACCTAGTTACAGAGGTAACCCGGCCTTGTGTTGGCAGAGATCTAACCGTAACGTTAGTTTCTCGGGACGTCCCGCCAGAGGCGATCCCATGTGGCAGTAGGAAGTTCCTTAGCCTGACCATTTGTTGGAAATCCATTCATCCAATACGAGCCTTGTACGGTTTTAGTTGTATTACCTGCCATTTACTTATGGTGGCGCCCCACTGTTTAGATGGTAGCTATAGTAGGCATACGATACTGGTCGTATGCTGGCTAGGATTTATATTCTACTTTCGAAACTGTTTTCTACACTATGCACTAATAATAATATCAAAATGATTTAAATTTTGCGTAGTAAGCATCTTTGACTATCATAAGGAGAAATCTCCTCCAATTCTGCGTTTGCATTGTGTGTGTGGCGGGAGGCCTTATGGTAGTTTCATTTTCAAAAAGCATTGCGGATTTCAAAATTTAAATTTTCTTGTTGTTTGTTTAAAGATAAACTGTTTTGAGTTCTCACACCAGTCCCATGACTGACCTGGAGTTTATTGTTCCTTTCCTAAACTCTGGGTGCCCACTATTTTCCACACGGGCAGTCTAGAGTTAGGTTATCAGGTTATTCTGGATTCGAGAGTTGCCGTGCAGATTTGGAGGCGAGCTTGGATAGCGTAGTCTATTATCTATTGTATATAGTATTCTTTCCGCTGTTTTATTGTTGTACACTCTGATGATATGATGTATTGTGATGTATGTATAAAATGTATAGTTCTTTTGTTTAAATGATTATTCATTTATCTATTATATGTTGTTCCGCTGCGATTGTGAGATTCTGATATTGTCTTCATGTTCTGTTGGTTGTTTCTGTTTCTTCTCTCTTTTCTCTCTTCTTCTACCTCTTTCTTCTTCTTAAACCCTAAAGATTCGGAAGTTCGTTCCTCTTTGGCTGGATTGTGGTGGAATGTTGCCAGCTCAAGGAAGTACGGATTTTCGGTTCTTTACATTTGGTATCAGAGCATGTGGTTAAGCGACAACCATGGTTATGTTGGGTATTACTCATTAGAGATAGAGTCAGTAGTACTCTAGAATGAGTGTGAGTGTAATAATAGATATGAGCGCGTATTTGTTAGTGAATATAAAATTGTTTTATATTGTGGTGATTGGTTTATTGAGTGGCATATGAACCTTCGTCGGCACAGTCTGTACAACTGGATCGAAGGGGTTTCCAAACACTTGAATAGAACAATTCGACACGATATTGTTTTAAATTGGGTAAATGAAATAATTTTACCTTGACTATATTTTCTATATAAGAAAATAATTTTTTCAAGAATTATTGAAGTGTGTGTATAATTGATTGTTTGATTGTTTGAAATATAAATATATATAAGTTAATTAAAAGTTGTTTGAATAAGTTAAATGAAAGCAACAATTGTAAAAGAATAATAGTATAACCAATGAATTATAAGTATGAAGTTATAATTAGAATGATTTACAATTGTGAAATAATCTTATATATACATAAGAAGTGAAATTTTATAAGTAAGATTATAGATGTAATTTATAAATAAAAGGAAATTTTGAAAGAATATTTAGCATTGATTTCACTATTGTTACTGGGAAATAATAAGGATGATGACTGCAGCATCATCAGTATCATTTTCGAGTTTCTATGTGATGGATTTGCTACAATAATGAATTTAAAATTGAAGCTTTGTTGTAATAAACAAATTTGACATTAAGATTCAACTTGAAGTTGATAAATATAAGTGAAAAAAAAAAATTTAATAATATGAGTTGGAAGTTGTATAATAAGTTGTATAACTTATAGAATGAGAAAATGTAAGTGAAACCAATTATTGAAGTGGTTAAGAAATTAAGTTAAGTAAAATGAAATACAAATTTGATTGTAGATATGAATTTGACTTAAGTAAAAGTTAAATAGAATTTACTTTAGAATTGGAAACCGAATTGGATTGATAAGTGGAAATTTAAGTTTATTTGAACAAATGATGTTAAATGGAATAGAATTTGAAATAAATTAGGAGAATACTTAAGTTGAATAGTGGAAGTAAATGTAAATGAAGTTGAATGGAATATGACTTGAATAATGTTGAAAGAATTGATGTTGATATCAAAATAAAATGAATAAAGTGAACTAATGAAATCGTTAAATGATGTGAACTTGAGTTATATAAATGAAGTCCAATTTTATTTGTAAAAAGAATTAGCAATTGAATTAAAGAATGGATTGAAAATTAATCAATCGAATGTAAATAAGTTGATATGAAATGAAATATGTAAGTGTAAATTCATTTGAAAATAGTTGAATAATTGAATGGAAATCAATTGAGTGTTAAAACCAATTAGAATTGAAAGGGTTGAACCAAATTGAATGTAAGTAAAATAAATAAATTTGGTTGTATTGGATATACATTGGTTGTTATTTGCTTGTTGGTTGATTGTATGTAAATTCATTAAGTGTTAATGAAATTGAATTAGCGCAATTGAAAGTTATGTAATTGAATTCAAATTGAAAGTGAAGTAAACAAATTTGAATATGAATTGAATTCGATCCAATTTGGAAATAAACTAATGTGAATTTAATTAGTGAATGTAAACTAATTTGGAAACGAATGAAAATGAAGATGTAACTTCAATAGTAAAGCTAAAGTGGGATAAGAAGTAAGTATCGAAATTTTGTAAATGAATTTGGCAAAATAGTTTGAATGTTGGAATTGGATACTACTACTAGCAGAATATACAGGTATATAATGGAATTGGGATTTGATTTTGAAGTTAAAAAATTGAATTGCTCGACAAAAAGGTACGTATTTCAATTTTAGTATGAGATTTGATGATTTCCTTCTCCAGCCACTTGGCTTTCTCTTTTCTTTTTGATTCTGAGGGGCCGTGGTGCCATTTTGTAGTCGTACCGATCGAGCCGCGCAAAGGAGACGCTGGCGAAATTTTTCGAAAATTTAGGGAGTTAGAAAATTTTTGAGAAAATTTTGAAAGTTTGAAATTTGAATTTAAATTTAAATTTAAATTGTTAAGTAAACAATGTTGTTTGAAACCTATAATTGAAGTTAGAAAGCTAATTGAAATGATAGTAAATCTTTAATAAAAAGATTGGTGTTAGAAGGTTGATAAAACTATTAGTTTTGGAAAAATAATAAACGGATTATGAATTATTCTCCTTAACTTGCAATTTCGAGGACGAAATTCTTTTAAGGGGGGAAGATTGTAACGACCCAGAATTTTTGATAACTTGAATTTGAATATTTAATTAATTTTTAATATTAATAAGTGGAATTTATAAGTCGAATAATTTATTTTTCGAATATTGGATTTAATGGGATAATTAAATCGATGATTTAATAGTGAAATTCCAAAAATAATTAAATATTGGGTTAAATGTGATTGAAAATGATTTGGAAAATTTTGTTTTATCATATTAAAGTTATAGAAATGTTTTAGAACTTTTAAAATTGAATTTGGAATTAATTTGTGAAAATCGAATATTTTAATATTTAATTATCGACTGAAAAATAGCCAATTTTTGAACAGTCTCAGAATTGAACGAAACGAGTTCCATTGGATCCGTAATAGTTAGTTATTATCGGATTTCAAATTTCGTAGCAAACGGAGTTGTCGTTTGACCGCGGCAGCTCGAAACGCATCGATATCGTTTTAATTTTAATTCGGCGAGTTAAAATAGCCATTTTTCAAACGGTCTCGGATTTCGACGAAACTAGTTTCATCGGATCCGTAATATGATATTATTGTAAGATTTCAAATTTCAAGTCAATCGGATTTATCGTTTGTCCGGTACAAGCTAAAACGCCTAGAAATCGTTTAAATCGGTTTTAATTTAAATTGATCGTTTAATTCCATATCTCACACATACGATCGAATTAGCTTACGAAACCTGTTCCATTGTGTCTGGAACGCGGAAAAACCTTAGGATCGCCTGTCGGAACGCGTAGATTGGAGGTCGTTTGCATAAGTGTTAAATTGGAGATTTTATTATTAAAATAATATTGGTATATATGTTGTTTTCTTTTCAAAACCCTAATCACTATCACCAGCCGCCACCCCCACCTTTTAATGGCCGAAATTCACTTAACTTCCACCTCAAATTCAAGCAAATCTGTCAAGTTTTAGAAGAAAGTGTCAACTACAAACTTGTAGAGCATGGCGAGGCGAATACATCCAACGGTGGATCTGGCGAATCGTCGCCATTTGGATGAGATAATGGGCCGCGTTCTCCAGGGTGTGCGCACGGTTTTCGAGACAAATGGGGGGGCCGAACCCCTCCATGCTTGGGCCGAAAGTGGCTCTTGTCGTGGGCTACGAGGTGGCGCTCTCTGATCGATGCATAGGCGAGTGTGGTGGTCGCGAATTCGAACCCTAGATTTGTGCATATGGGTTCATGTACGTGTTTTTCAACCTGGAGATTGAAGAGAAGCTTGCGTGCGTGAGGAGAGGGGGGAGCATGCGTACGGCCTGTAGGGGGTAGAGTTTGTAAAAGAATTTGTGAATCTATTTTTATTTAAATTCGTATAACGTTTAAAAATCAATATCTTTTTGCTGCGAGGTCCGATTTGGGCGAATCAAAGTGCGTTGGAATCGTATGGTCGTGCTCTTCGCGATGAAGCTGATTTGGAGTCGATTGGAGCTCGTTTGAATTTCGGGTAAAATTAAACGTTCGTTTAATTTTATTCGAAACGAAGGCGAAAGCCGGAAATAAAATCAAGGTGAGAACTCCTCACTCAATCGAACAGTTTGGTTTAAAATTTTAAATAGTTAATGTTGATTGATGATTGCCGTTTGATTGTGGTAGTAGATATAGTAGGATATATACTATATATAGCAATATATATATATTGGCATATGTATATATTGGATTTGATTTCCCGCCTCGTATAGCGGATGAGACCCTATTGCGCCGTTAGTAAGCGGATAATATTTTATAAATCCCATATACCGCGATATTCCACCTTGAAGTGGAATTGGTATTGTGCTAATGTCTGTGGATGCAGGGAAACAGGTTGGAGGGATCCAACTGGATTCCTCGCAAATATTTATTTGTTTATAAATATTGTGTTGATTGTTAACTATCATATCGATATATGATGTTTATTCCGGTGATTGACCATTTGGTGCTGTTGCATCATCGGATTCATTTTAAAAAGTTAAAAATAACGATTTTGAATTTAAAAGGATTTTTAAATAATTTTCCAAGTATATGTTTTATTAAATTTTGAACTTGATTCATTTTAAATAAATTAAGATTTTAAATACTAAAGTTATAAAACTATGATTTTTATGAAATATAACCAAAAGGAAAATTTTAAAATAAATAGATTTATAAAATAGTTAAATTGGGTTTTTGGGTAATTTTTATTAATAGTTTATGTAAAAGATTTTATAAATTGATATCTATAAATTTAAAATTTTTGGAATTATAAGACGAGTTATTAAGTGTTAAAATGAAGTATAAAAATGGATTTCATTTAAACTATAGTTTTATAAATTATGAAAGTTATGGAATGAATTGATGTTGAAAATAAAAGTTTATAAGTAATTAACTTATAAAATGGCTTTGGGCATTTAAAAGGGGATTTTTATAGAAATTGTTAATAAAGGAGGTTTTTATAAGTTGAAAACTATTATAAAAGGTGAGAAATCTTATCAGTAATAAGATTAACAATTTGTGAAGTTTTAAAAGGAACGACTTGGTAAATAAATAATATTTTAAGTATTTGATTTATAATACGAACCTTTGGTATAGAAATTGGGTTTATAAATTGAATTGGCTTAATAAAAGAGATTTCTAAACCGAAGTTATTAATAGAAATAGAATCTATAAACGTTGTTTATAAATTTGAAATCAATGGAATTTGATAAATTGAATTTAGAATTTGTTAAAGGAGTTATATTCACTCTTTTAAACGATGAATATATTATTAAGTAAAATGTGCACGTTTTGGGAGAAGAATGTTTTAAAGGGAATTTTAAAACGATTTAAAAGATGCTTTAAAATGCATTGAGTATCGAATACGTGGATTTCAACATTTATTGTTGAAATAGACGTTTTCGAGAAATAGAAGGATGAATACGTAGATTTCAACATTCATTGTTGAAATAGGCGTTTTCGAGAAAATAAGGAAATGGTGGACTATAACACTGTTGTTATAGTAAATGGTTTCCAAATGGAAATATTTTGTGTAGTATTGGAATTTATGTTTCTATTTTTATTTTGAATCCCTATACTAGTGATTTTGGGTTGTCGTGACGGTGTTTTACGCAACATTCGTTTTGACCCAAGTAAAAGTGAATAAAAGAATGTTTTCCTTAAAAGAATGAAATATATACTTAACTATGATTTAAGTGTATTGAATATTTTCAAATTGTTGAAAATAAATAAATTTGTGAATTACTTATTTTTAAATAAGTATGGAAATGCTTTTCCAATATGAAATGGAACGTTTTTGAGGATTCATCTTTTAAAGGTAAATTGAAAGCGAATAATTTGAAATCGAGTTGAGAATCGTATATTAGTAAATATTTGGAATTTAAATTCACTATGGAATTTATAAAGGGAAGGGAAATTTGTTAAAAATAATTATTGATTTATTTTGAAGTGTGAAAATGAATTTACGAATTGGGAGCGTAAGTTTAAAATAAATCGGTAAAGATTTATTTGATGATTTGAAATTTGTTTTCAAAGGGTATAAAGGATGAAAAATAGTTTGAAATTGGTTTTCAAATGGTTGAAGTGTGAAATTATATCGTGTAAAGATATTTTGGTAAAACAAATAATTTGGGCAATTATTTGGAAGGTGTATATATATATATCTTGTGAAGATATTTTTGGGATTAAATAATTTTGGAAAATTATTTGGAATCTGATGATGTGGCGCATCTTTATTGATAGTTAAATAACCGACTATCAGTATTTACCTTTGGATGGTAATTGTTGTGATTGTTTGAAATTGAATGCTACACTTATTTTTGAAATAAGCGCTCGCTATTCGGTTTAGCCGGGAGAGGACCTTTGTGTCGTATATCCCATTCCGAATATGTGATTCGTCGTTATGGATAGCATTTGAAGACCGGTGTTGAAGACCGGGTATTTGTGAAAACGATAGGATGACCTATCGATTGTCTCTGCATCGTTAGCTACGGTATGGAGATTTCCTTTGTGATGGGAAATTTTATCGGGATTGTGAATACCCGGATTGCAAGGGCTTCTTTGGAAGTGCCTTCGGTTCTGTTCGAACCCGGAACAGACTTGTATGGTTACGTGTCTGACATTACATTTTGAGATATAGAGCAGATTTCTTTCAAATACATTTCTGTTGGTGGCAGAGAATTTATTCTCTTAGCTTAACACCCTTCTCGGAGACGTACGAGCTCAGAGGTTATGTAGTTGAAGGTTATCAGCGATATATTCCCAATCTGGTAATGTGACATGCTGAGTGCTGCTGTGTGATGATCATTGGTTGGTCATTTGTGATATGATCATTTGTTTGATCATTTATCTTTGTGATCATTGCTTTGGTCATCTGTTGACCCAAAGCATGGCTTTGTTGCACAAAGCGTAGCTTTGTGGACGAGACTTCGTCAGGACCTCACTTCCCGGAAATGGTCGAAACAGGAATATGCGGCAAGGTTATGAGGGTCGCTCCCTTTAGGGTATGTCATTTCCTTCTGGAAAAGGGTGGTATCATGGTATGGAGCCCAGGTACTTACTCATGTTGATACACTATATCTATTACTGTGTGGTGTTGTTGGATCGAGCGCTCGGATAAAGGTCCCAAAGGACCGGGGGATGACATATTCTTGTAGTAGTTACCTAGTTACAGAGGTAACCCGGCCTTGTGTTGGCAGAGATCTAACCGTAACGTTAGTTTCTCGGGACGTCCCGCCAGAGGCGATCCCATGTGGCAGTAGGAAGTTCCTTAGCCTGACCATTTGTTGGAAATCCATTCATCCAATACGAGCCTTGTACGGTTTTAGTTGTATTACCTGCCATTTACTTATGGTGGCGCCCCACTGTTTAGATGGTAGCTATAGTAGGCATACGATACTGGTCGTATGCTGGCTAGGATTTATATTCTACTTTCGAAACTGTTTTCTACACTATGCACTAATAATAATATCAAAATGATTTAAATTTTGCGTAGTAAGCATCTTTGACTATCATAAGGAGAAATCTCCTCCAATTCTGCGTTTGCATTGTGTGTGTGGCGGGAGGCCTTATGGTAGTTTCATTTTCAAAAAGCATTGCGGATTTCAAAATTTAAATTTTCTTGTTGTTTGTTTAAAGATAAACTGTTTTGAGTTCTCACACCAGTCCCATGACTGACCTGGAGTTTATTGTTCCTTTCCTAAACTCTGGGTGCCCACTATTTTCCACACGGGCAGTCTAGAGTTAGGTTATCAGGTTATTCTGGATTCGAGAGTTGCCGTGCAGATTTGGAGGCGAGCTTGGATAGCGTAGTCTATTATCTATTGTATATAGTATTCTTTCCGCTGTTTTATTGTTGTACACTCTGATGATATGATGTATTGTGATGTATGTATAAAATGTATAGTTCTTTTGTTTAAATGATTATTCATTTATCTATTATATGTTGTTCCGCTGCGATTGTGAGATTTTGATATTGTCTTCATGTTCTGTTGGTTGTTTCTGTTTCTTCTCTCTTTTCTCTCTTCTTCTACCTCTTTCTTCTTCTTAAACCCTAAAGATTCGGAAGTTCGTTCCTCTTTGGCTGGATTGTGGTGGAATGTTGCCAGCTCAAGGAAGTACGGATTTTCGGTTCTTTACACCACCTCTCTCTATTCTTTTAATAATTCAGTTATTCGGTCACTATCACCTAATGGATGTCTCTTCATTTTTCCTCCATGTCCCAATGTGATATCCTAGTTCTAACTCATGTTGTTGTGCATCCACATTCTAATCTGCATTTCTGGCTCCAACATTATCCACTCTCGGCATTGTAGCTTGCACGAGGTTTAAATCAATAGTGTCCACTATAAATTTGTATATGTACCAACCTGATTTACGTCAATACCAATCTGATTTGGTGGTTGGGGCACTGTTCTAGTTCACTCCACTTCAGATCCAAATGCTCTTGCATTGGTTTCTATACTTTGTTTATGTACTCTAACTTCTCATGCTATTCTTTTTTGATCAATCCTTCTAAAAAATCCATCTAGCATTTCTTGCCGTCGAGTCATCATCCCATCTTGCACCTCTTTCATCGTCATTTCTATATCCTCTTTGGTCATGTAAACTGATTGATTAGACCTTGAGGATAACTCCAAGCTTCCCCCTTGCTCTGATTGACTAGGTCCTACGATTGCTCTGGTAAAAGGCCTCTTCATCTCTCCCAAACTTCATATCCATGCTTTAAGTTGTCATATCCTTAGTTATTTCTCAATGAAAGCATTTAAAATGTTGTAGGAAATCATTTGTTTCTTCAACCTTGACATATTCTAGGCTTCTTGACTCATTCCTTCATAAGTTTGTAGTCCATTTCACATATTTGAGTCAATTGTAAGGCCGTGGAAAATTTTGCCATAATATATATATATATATATATATATATATATATATAGATCTGGATTACTATGGGATTTTTATAACAAAAATATTTTTACTTTAATTATTTTTGAATCAAAAATAATGGAAGTTGAGTTGAATTTGAATTGTTATTAAATTAAATAAAAAGAAAAGAGATTTAAATTTAAGTCAAATTTAAATCCTATGTAATTATATTTATTTATTTATGAATATTAGTGAATATTTTTATGGATTTGAAAGCTGGAAAAGATTTTGTAGAATGAAGAAATTTATTTTAGAAATAATTTGAATTTGAATTTAATCCGAAAATGGTTTAAATCTATAAGCTTTTTAATATTAAGTAGTTTGGAGAATTATTTAGAATTTTTTATAAAACTTGTACTTCAAACAAAAATTAAACTTCAATTATTTGATTTTTTTGAATTTTAAATTAAATAAAATGCTTAAAGGTATTTTTGATGGGTGAGGAAATAATAAAAATTCAATTTTATCCTTTAAGAATTCTTAAATATATATTTGAAATATTTTAAGATGAAAGTTGTCCTTTTAAAGGTTTAAATTTGTATTAATTAATATTATTCTGAATTTGAACTAGGGTTAAAAGAGTAAACCCTGATTAAATAATTCAAAATCCATTTTGGTTGAAATTTTTTTATCTTTTGTTATTATATACTTATTTAATGATAGTGCATGTTTATGTACTTTATTTTTAGCCTAATTATTCGTATGTAATGTCATATTTAAAATTGATATTGTTATAAATAATATTATTATCGGCAAGTTAAACTATATTGCATGAACCCAACTAATCTAATAGACCATACAATGGGTTTAAAGCAACATTTTAGGAATAAACTTCATTTGGAATGATCAAATGATTTTGAAAGTACTAAATTTAACATTTATCGAGTTCAACATAGGATATTAACAGCTAGACCACTAGCATCCATCCTAAAGGACTGATTCAAATGGTTGTAACTTAAATCGTGATAATCTTGTCCCTCATAACTATGTCCAAATAATTGATTCCATGGACATATAAAGCTATTGAGGATAAGGAAGATTGTTAGAGACGTGGTGCAAATAAAGAGAAGTAGTGCCATAGATGGAGGTATGATGTTGTGGATTACAATAGTAGTAATATTTATCGTGCCCCTAGATACATGAAGGGTACAGAAACAAAGTGACCGCATGTAGTGCACATTACAAATGACCGAAAGTTTACGGGTTAAATAGGCCGGGATGACTTGCCGAGGTTGATTAAACCATGTGGAGGGTAAATCCACAAACGAGATTTACCAATTTGTAATCCTCATATGCTTCACAAGACGAAAAGATGATTCAAATTTTGTCATTAGTATCAGTAGAAATGTTTTTTACCTCGTAAAATGATTGTTTTCGAATATTGATTTGAATTTATAAAACAAAAGGCAACTCATAAGTATAATAATAAGATATGATATCCGAATTAGAGTTTCAGCTCTGTATGTTATATTGAATAGTGTCGTGACGTGGGTGTTATATCTAATTTGTGAAAATGATGATTTGGAATTTATTTGGTGTGTATAGGACCCTATGTGTAACTTATATGCCTAATCAAACCCGACATGACACATTCATTTGTATTTTATTACACGATTATACTCACGGCTAGATATCTAGCCTCACTCAAGGATTTATTTTATGGAAACTTCTATGATCAGACTGATGTTATTTTATAGGCTGATATTATGAACATATATGCTTTATGCGCTACGATAAAAAGTTGGAGTAGATGAAGACGACAAGTAATCATTTTGCATTTATTTATATTGAAATGTCAACGTATTGATCGATAGGATTTGGTGAACTCCATACATATGCATATACATACATATACATATACATACACATACACATATACATACACATATACATATACATATACATATACATATACATATACATATACATATACATATACATATACATATACATATACATATACATATACATATACATATACATATACATATACATATATATAAGATGATATATCTGAATAATATTCAAATATAATATAAAGTTCATCATTTTTAGTTACTGTGATTATAATAGTTAGGAAGTTGTTTTTTGTGTCTATAATACAATATTATTTAGGTCTATAACTCGTATGCATTGCCTATCGTCGAGACGATACACGTATTATTTATTATGTATTTAGGTACGAAAATCTATGTTGACCCAAAGTAGTGTGCACTGTGAGAAATGCGGATTAAGGATCTTAAGGCTAAGGATAAACACTAGATGGGGTGAATAGTGTTTTAGAGAACTGTTAAATATTTTTGAGTTTTTGTTAATTTAAACAAAAATGTATGCAATATTCATACACAGATATGATCACAGAATCAAACACAAATGCAAATATAAAGTAAAAGCAGTAAAGGAAAGAACACGCCGGATTTTATACTCGTTCGGAGTTACCCTACATCCAGTCCCGCACATAAGTACGGATTTCCTTTCAAAAACAATCTTTACAATTACATTCTCGATTTCAAGGCTACAAGTTACACCCTCCAGAATCACAATCCTCTGGGCAGAGATACTTGATTTCCCGGGCAACAAGTTCACCCAATTGATTTCCCAAGGCTACAATCACATCTTATCTCCTTGATTGATTTTTAAAGCAACAATCACACCTTTTCTCGCTATGTTGATTACAAAAAGCCTATACCTCTGAATAGCACTGAGGATCTTGTTGAGATAGTGATAGAGAATCAAACCAGAGATAATGTAGTAAGATTCAATGTTGATTTCGGCAGAGTAATGATAAGAATTTGTATATAGAAATGTGGAAGAAGAAGAGGAGTGAAAAACCAAAAAAGCTGAATTAAAATTCGTTGAAACTAACCCATGTTTATAAAAGAACAACAGCCATGTCCATTCGTGAAGAGTTATGACGAATAGACACTTCTTTTGAAATTTAAATTTTGAACTCAACTGACACCATGTCGACATGGAGTACTTGAGTATGTCGACATCCCAAAGGGATTTTTGGTGTTTTGATTTTCTTTGAAAATAACCTTTATTTTATATTAAAACTATTTTAAACTTTATAAATATACTTGACCATAATTAAAATACATAAGTAAATATAAAGAATAATATATACAAAATTTTACTATAATTTTATATTTAAAATCTAAGTATAAATATTTGAAAGTTAAATATATTATATTTAAAAGATATTTTAAAAACAAGAATAAATTGATTTTGAAATTAAAGATTATTTTGAGGCTAAAAGTATTTGAAATCGGGATAGATGTTTTTGGATGCTTTTAAAAGGAAGATTTTGAAATCAATTTGAAAACAAGATATAATTTTGAAAAATCATTCTGAATAAAAACTTAGCGGATACAAAACAATATTCCACTAGATTTTTTGTAGGTTTCATCCTACTTATGACTCCATCCCTTTAACAGGCTCGAAGTGGATTCCATTCCACAAATAAATTGGATTTAAAGATGCCAGTGCTTTTCTATGAGTTTTAACAAAATTTCTAATTAAAAAATAATAAATTAATTGAATTCTTGAACCCTTGATAATCTTGATACTCATGAGTCTTCAATCTTGATATCTTGAATCTCTATACTTTACATTCTTCATTCTTGTTACCTGCGTGATTAAATCCTGCATATACATATATATTTAAACTTATACTACTAGTATTTATATTTATAGTCTATTCTAAGGCTGTTGTCATCAAAACCATCATCTCACGGACTAACAATCTCCCCCGTTTTGATGATGACAACCTTTGTTTATAAAATATTACTTCCATCCTGATAACTCCCCCTAAAACTAATAACTCCCTCTTAATCTATGCCTAACTACCCTATTTTATACTTCTCCCTCTTTGTCATCAATAAAAACTAACTCTAAACTATATAACACCAAACTATAGAACTCCCCCTAAATCTAATACTCTATGGTATGTGATTATAATGATAGTGTTATCATAAATAATCAACACTTAGATCTAATAATAAACCTAATCCTAAACTACAAACTATTCTAAGTATACGATAACCTTATAGTTATATTTATTAATAGGGAAGAACACATTTAAGAATACAATTTATTTATTAATCATATAGTTATATTTACATTTTCGTCATAAACGTAAGAAGGAATAAACAACAATGGTACAGAAAGAGAAGAAACTAATGTGTGTTTTTGAAATAGGAGATCTATGGATCGAACAGTTTGGATAATGGAAATAGAAATTTCCATGTTGTTCGACAAGATTCCCATCTTTATCAAAACACACTTATCCAACGCACATGACTTTGTCGTCATCTTCCGCATGCACTTCTTCCATGGGTTCTTCTTCTACTTCTTCTTCTTATTCTTCGCTGGCCTCATGTTCTTGATCTCCTGAAGTATCTTTGTCAATCAAGATTGGGTTAGCATGATTTTCCATTAAATTATTTTGCAAATTCCTAAGGATTTTGCTTACCTCTCTTGTTCCTTGGCCATTCGAAGTTGCATTACTTGAATTTCAGTCATTAACTGAAGTGCATCCTTTAGAGAATCCTCCATTTTAGTCACACGAGCGAGAGTAGTACGTTGAAATGGACCAGATGTAGGAGAGGGGAACGAAAAGGTTGATTTTATGTTTGATTTGGAAGAGGAGACCATTGATTATTAGATTTCAGAGAAAAGAACAGAGAGATAACGGAAAGGATGAATAAAATTTCGAAAATGTGAAGAATATATAACCAATTATTTGAATTTCGGTGGGAAAAATTTCAAAAATTTAAAAACCTTGTATGTCGACATAGGGTAGTGTCGACATGGTTCTTGAATTGTTGCCTATTTAATTTATTTTGAATTAATTTTTAATTATACTTTGTTTATTTATATTTTGTATTTCAGTTATTGAAAAAATACCTAATTCTCTTCTTAATTTAGTAAATATAGATTCATTTAATGGTTTTGTTAAGATATCAGCAATTTGATTCTCAAAATTGATATAATCTAGAGTGATTACTTCCTTACTTATATTATCTCTGAGAAAATGAAGTCAGATATCAATATGTTTAGTTCGAGCATTTTGAGTAGTATTTTTGGATAAATTTATCGCACTCGTATTATCACAATAAATTGGTGATTTTGAAAATTTTAAACAATAATCTTTTAAAGTATGTTGCATATATATTACTTGAGAACAAGCCAAAGAAGAAGAAATATATTTTTCTTCGGTTTTTGATAAAGGAACTGTATTTTGCTTTTTACTAAACTAGGAAATCAAGGAATGCCCCCAAAAAGTGACAAGTTCCACTTGTACTCTTTCGTTCTGATTTACAACCAACATAATCAGCATCACAGTAAGATATTAAGTCAAAGTAAACATTTTTAGGTTAAAATAAGCCATAATCAGATTTGTGTTTAACATATCTTATGATACGTTTTACGGCTTTTGAGTGGGTCTCTTTAGGTTGGGATTGATATCTTGCATAGAGACAAACACTATGCATGATATCAGGTCTACTAGTAGTAATATAGAGTAGTGAACCAATCATTCCTCTACATAACTTTTGATCTACATCTTTCGAGAGATCTTCTTTACTAAGGTACTCATTGGTTGCCATGGGAGTGGGTTTTCCACTTGCAGTAGTCAAACCAAATTTATTAGTTAGGTCTTTAGCATACTTTTCTTGACTAATAAAGATACCATTATCTAATTGTTTTATTTGTAATCCTACAAAGAAATTTAATTCACCCATATGACTCGTCTCAAACTCTTTTGTCATTATTTCAAAAAATTCTTTATTCATTTCAAAATTAGTTGATCGAAAAATGATATCATCTACGTAGACTTGTAATAGTTGATTATCATTTTTATTTCTTTTAATAAAAAGAGTATTATCTACTTTACCTATTTCAAAATTTGATTGTAATAGATAAGATCTTAGTCTATCATACCAGTCTCTAGGAGCTTGTTTTAGACGATATAAAGCTTTCTTAAGTTTATAAACATGATTTGGTAATTTATCATTTTCAAAAGGTGGTGGTTATTCAACATACACTTTTTCTTTTACAAATCCATTTAAAAAGGCACTTTTAACATCCATTTGAAATAATTTGAAATTATTTCGATTTTTGAAGGCAAGTAGAATCCTAATGGCTTCTAATCTTGCTATGGGAGCAAAGGTTTCATCAAAATCTATTCCTTCTTCTTGACAAAAACCTTAAGCGACTAAACGTGCTTTATTTCTGACTACCCCTCCTTGTTCATTCATTTTATTTTTATAAACCCATTTAGTTCCAATTATAGTTTTATTTTCAGGTTTCGAAACTAATTCCCAAACTTCATTTCTAGTAAATTGATTTAGTTCTTCTTGCATAGCGAAAATCCACGAATCATCAGTTGATGCTTCTTTTGGATTTTTTGCTTCAATAGTTGATATAAAAGATACATTACTCATTTGACTTAGTTGATTTCTAGTTTTAACTACAGATTGCATATCTCCTAGTATATTCTCAATAGGATGATCTTTTGAAAGTTTCAGTTGACTCTTGATTTTGAGTAATAAAATCATCTTCATCATTTGTATCTTCAAAATTTTTGAAATTTTCATCGAATGGCACATGCATTGTTTCTTCGATGGTGTTAGTTCTTAAATTAAATACTCTGTATGCTTTACTTCTATTAGAATATCCGATAAAGATACCTTTGTCGAATTTAGGATCAAATTTATTTAAGTTATCTTTAGTATTTAAAATAAAACATTTACTTCAAAAAATTCTAAAATAAGATACTTTAGGTTTCATTGAGTGAAGAAGTTCATAAGAAGTCTTATTAGTTAAAGGTCTAACTAAATTCTATTTAAAATATAACAGGCGGTAGCAACTGCTTCTGCCCAAAAATTCTTTGGTAATTTACTATCTGAATGCATAGTTCACGTACACTCTTGAATCTTCCTATTTTTACGTTCTACTACTCCGTTTTGTTGTGAAGTTCTTGGAAATGAAAAACTGTGAGTTACTCCCTTTTTATTGTAGAATTCCTCAAACTTTTCATTTTCAAATTAACCATCATGATCACTACAAATGGTTATAATTTTTAGAGAAAGTTGATTTTGAATCCTTTTTGAAAAGTTCTTAAAACATTCAAAAGTATCACTTTTATGTTTTAAAAATATTGTCCATGTAAATCTAGAATAATCATATACTATTACAAAGACATATTTACTGTGATATATTGACAGAATTTGAGATGGACGAAATAAATCAAGGTGAAGTAATTCAAGAGGTTTTGAAGTTGAAATCATACCTTTTAATTTATAGGAATGTTTTCTAGGTTTTCCTAATTGATATGCATCACATAGACTATCGACTTTAAAATTCATTTTAGGGAGGCCTCTTACTAGATCATGTTTTGACAGTCTAGATAAGAATTTGAAATTCAAATGCCCAAATCTCTTATGCCAAATCCAAGGGTTACTTGTATTTTCCAAAAGACATAAGTTATCATTTGAAACTTTCATATTAAGAATATAAATATTTTTTTCCCTAATTCCCTCAAATATTATAGTTGAATTATTATCTTCAATGTGACATTTATCTTTTTCAAATTTAATTTTATATCCTTTATCGCAAAGTTGACTTATACTTAGCAGATTATGTTTCAGATTTTTAACAAGCAAAACATTAGCAATAATAGGAGTTTCAGAGTTACCGACTTTGCCGATGACAATCATATATCCTTTTGAATTGTCTCCAAAGTTAACCAGTCCTCCGTCTTTGTATATTATATCATTTAACATATCTGGATTGCCAGTCATGTTTCTAAAACATCCACTATCGAGTATCCATTTCTACTTTCTGATTTTCACAATTTGTCCGTTGTGTATTGATTCCTCAATAGCCATAAAGCATGATTCATGTACATCAAACAATTTTGGTAGACAACTTGAATTTGAACATTGATTATATGCAGACTCAAAAGACAATGATGATCTGAATATTTCTAAACTAATATTAACAAACATAGGCATTTTAAAACTTTTTCAAAAATCAGATTATGAAACTTTGAAAACCTTGCTCTGATACCAAATGTGAGAAATGCGGATTAAGGATCTTAAGGCTAAGGATAAACACTAGAGGGGAGGCGAATAGTGTTTTTGAGTACTGTTAAATCTTTTAGAGTTTTTGTTAATTTAAACAAAATGTATGCAATATTCATAGACAAATATGATCACAGAATCAAACACAAATGTAAATATAAAGTAAAAGCAGTAAAGGAAAGAACATACTAGATTTTGTACTCGTTCGGAGTTACCCTACATCCAGTCCTGCACACAAGTACAGATTTCCTTTCAAAAACAATCTTCACAATTACACCCTCGATTTCAAGGCTACGAGGTACACCCTCCATAATCACAATCCTCTAGATAGAGATACTTGATTTCCCGGGCAACAAGTTCACCCAATTGATTCCCAAGGCTATAATCACACCTTATCTCGCATGATTGAATTTCAAGGCTACGATCACACCTTTTCTCGCTATGTTGATTACAAAAAGCCTATAACTCTGAATAGCACTGAGGATCTTGTTGAGATAGTGATAGAGAATCAAACCAGAGATAATCTAGTTAGATTCAATGTTGATTTCGGCAGAGTAATGATAAGAATTTGTATATAGAAATGTGAAAGAAGAAGAGGAGTGAAAAACCAGAAAAACTGAATTAAAATTCGTTGAAACTAACCCCTATTTATAGAAGAACAACAGCCATGTTCATTCGTGAAGAGTTATAACGAATAGACACTTCTTTTGAAATTTAACTTTTGAACTCAACTGACACCACGTCGACATGGGGTACTTGAGTATGTCGACATCCCAAAGGGATTTTTGGTGTTTTGATTTTCTTTGAAAATAACCTTTATTTTATATTAAAACTATTTTAAACTTTATTAATATACTTGACAATAATTAAAATACATAAGTAAATATAAAGAATAATATATACAAAATTTTACTATAATTTTACATTTAAAATCTAAGTATAAATATTTAAAAGTTAAATACATTATATATAAAAGATAGTTTAAGAACAAGAATAATTTGATTTTGAAACTAAAGATTATTTTGAGGCTAAAAGTGTTTAAAATCAGGATAGATGTTTTTGATGCTTTTAAAAGGAAGTTTTTGAAATCAATTTGAAAACAAGATATAATTTTGAAAAATCATTTTGAATAAAAAGTTAGTGAATACAAAACAATGTTCCATTAGATTTTTCTTAGGTTTCATCCCACTTAGGGTTCCATCCCTTTAACAGGCTCGAAGTGGAGTCCATTCCACGAATAAATTGGATTTTAAGATGCCAGTGCTTTTCTATGAGTTTCAAAAAAATTTCTAGTTAAAAAATAATAAATTAATTGAATTCTTGAACTCTTGATAAACTTGATACTCATGAGTCTTCAATCTTGATATCTTGAATCTCTATACTGTACGGTTTCATTCTTGTTACCTGCATGGTTAAATCCTGCATATACATATATATCTAAACTTATACTGTTTGTATTTATATTTTAATCAATTTTAAGGTTGTTGTCATCAAAACCATCATCTCACGGACTAACATACACAAAGATCGCTCCTTATGTACCAATGGGTTATCCGATGGTATACTTCTGATATTTTGATCACTGGAGCTGGGGCATTATCAAGGGCTCTGTTACAGAAGCTAAAAAAGATTATAATACAAATCCCATATTATGGATACTTCACAACTCCAACTTATGATGAAGCAAGTTTAAATAGAAGGATCCAATAACGATCAAGGTGTGCAGTGGAAGCTGGTAGATAGCTTTCCGATGAAGGTGATTATTTACTAGTTTGAATGAAATACATGTTGCATTAATATCTTTTTTTTGGGGTTTGTCTAGAATGTGGAGTTTGAGGAGTTATCACTCAATGTTTATAAACTCACTTGAATCTGGACAAATCTGATTATTAGTAACCGTTAGTTGTTTGTCTAAAATTGAAACACTAGGGAATAATAAATATGTTTAAGAAATTGATAGAATGGTATATTATATACAATTAAAATATAGAATTGAAAATAAAATAAAATGAAATGAAACATAATTGTATAGTTGCTTGTTTTTGTGAATGGATGAATATGGTGTGATTTATTGTTTTGATTACAACAAATTGATAAGTGGCTATGCGTATATAAGCATCATATGTAAATATTTTTATGATAAGCAAGTAAATAATTTTGATAAAGTATGAATATTATTTTATAAAACCAATTAAAAAGAAATTTAAGAGTATATTTTATGTTAATTGGTTCATTGAGAGGTTTCTAAATTTTGATCGATATGTCTGATCAACATTATTGATAGGGATAGCTAAACACTTAAATGAGACAAAACTGACATAATAATTTGGAAGTGGTATATGACATATTATACATTGAATCATATATTGTTTTATAAAGTAATATATTATTTTTGATAATTAAAATATCATTTTTCTAGATTTAAATATTTTGAATGTATGTAGCCAATGGATATTAGTGTGAAGTGATATCAACAGCAAGGCAATATTGGTGTAAAATCATAGGCAGTTAACATCGCATTTTATTGATAAAACAAATCGCTAAAATTTATAGCACGACAACATTGCATATTTTAATATAAAAAAATTTCGAGAATATTTTATGTAAATATATGTAATATTTAAGTTTGTATCAGAATAATTTTTCTAATGAAAGATATATATATATATATATATATATATATATATTATTTTGAGTTGAAGATAAATTTTCTAGCAAGAATAATAAAACAAAAAAATAGAAATGCTACCCATTTTATTAATTTAGTGTTAAGAATGTATGAGAAAATAATATATATGTCTTGAAAAAATATATTTTGTGATGATGTATGAAACTATTTTAAAAGAAATAAAATTCATTCATAAAGGTTAAAGTGTTAATTGATTTTATAAAGAGTGTATAGAAGTCTTAAATGTTATATTTTATATAATAGCATCGACGAAATAATTTTAGGCAGTAAGTTTTAACTATGAAATAGCATTGGAAGAAAAATTGGCAATTAATTATAAATTGTATAATTTATTTTGAAAATACTGTAATAAAATTTGAAAAAAAATGAATGAAGTTTGCAATTTTGTGAAAGATGATTGGGAACAACGAAGAATTGAAATTTCAATTTAAACATTCTAAAAGTGAATGTTTATTTTGGCAAGGGTTCTCGAATGATCGAGATAATATTTTAAGAAATATTTGAGTATTTGAAATATGAATTTTTGCTATCATTGAATTTATTGTGAATTATTTGATTTATGAAAAAAAAATTGGATTATTCTGGAATATATGAGTGTGTGCGTGTGTTTATATACAAAATGCGAAAAATAAAACGATATAAATTTTTGAAGCTATGGAATAAAAGAATTTAAAGAACAATCTATATAAATTGTTTTTTGAGTCGTTATGAAACATTTTCGGGAAAAAAATTATAACGAAAATAGTGTTGTTTTGTTTTAAAATTTGGATTTATAGAAAAATTGTGGAGGAAATGGAATAATAACATAAAAAAATTTGGTTCCTTAACATGAAATTTTATGTGATAGATGCAAAATAAATTTGAATTTCAGTTTAATATGATAAAAGTGTTCTTTGTAGGAATGAATGGTTTTAAACAAGCAAGAAAAAATGTGTTGAAAAATGATGATTTATTTTAATCATAAATTTCAAACCGTTGACCCATTTTTGACGATTTTACGTTTGTTAGAAGTGCATATCCATATAGAACAACTTTTCTTTGAAGCGAAATGCAAAATTTTGTGGACTTTTAAGATTAAAACATGAAATAGGAAGTTCATTGCTGTCTTAAAAATGGAAATCGTTTAAAATGGTGTTGTATTCATTTAGTTGTAATGTTTTATTTTTTTGTCTAATGTGATGAATCTTTCTTCATTAGAAAGATATTTTAATATGGAATACATTATGTGTCCTTTATTTTTAAAATTTTGAAATCTAATGGTGTTTAAGTCAGTTCGAATTTGACTTCAAAATTTGGTCTGGTATTTATTTTCAAAATTGTAGTGCCTAGGCCATAACTTTTAAATGGTTTCTAATTTTGATGATCATGCACTTTCAAGATAGCTAAGAACATAAGTAACAACATTTATGCTAAGATTTTTGTAAAATTTTACGAGTTTTAAGCTAAAAATGCATGATTCTTAAAAAGGGAAGCGCTTATACTATGATTCCGTATTTTTAAACCTTTGGAAAAAAATGCTATAATTCATGTTGTATTTGGCATTTTGATAAGCTGAAAGCTGCGTAGGAAAGCTGATGTAATATGCAATAACTCTACTTTTGAAAACCTCATCTAATTTTTTGATTTTTGTCAACCTTGTCAAGACGTGGCGTGATTAAAAATGCATGTTGTCTATATATTAAATCTATGCATACTTATCATATCTTACTATGTGCGATTAATGTTTGAATTTAAGTTAAGAATAGGTTCTCAAAAGGCTTATTTGGACTAATTGGCAAAAATAGTTTGCTCTTGCTCGAATAATAACAAGATAGCTTGCCTTAAAATGCAAATAAAAGGTATGTTTTTACAATATAACGATATATATATATGAGTTAGTATACTTTTTCCCTATCTTTTGGGATACCCTATGATTATGACGTATATATATTATGATTATATGTTATGATTTTTGAAATGCTCTTCATAAAAAGTAGACTTTTTTGAAATTTTCTGAAAAATCCAACACCTAGAAATTTTTTACAAAATTTATTATATGCGAAAATATAAAGTTATTGAATGAGTCTATTTAAAGCTATAGCATACGGTAAGATAAGTTTGAGAGGGCCATATAGGAATGAGTGAGTTTTAGCTTAATTGAGAATCATAAAATATGAAGGAAGTTAAGGGCAAGAGTTTTGTATGACATCTCCCTACAACGAATTGCAAGGATGCAATTTTCATAAGAGAGGAAGACTATAACAACCCCGCTTTCTATGTTGTAATAAATAAAAAGATTTAATAAAGATGGACTTGTTCAAATTTGATGTTGCGATTATAATTTTTGCAAATTAATTTTTCATTTCATTAAAGTCTATTTAATAAATGATTTTATTTTGATAACTTGGATAAAGTAGTAAATTCTTTTTAAGAAAATATTTAAATGAATATTCTAATAAATATAAAATATTTTAAAAAGTTTAAATAATTTTAAATAGAAAAAAAATAATTTTATTTTACATCAATGCAAAGATAGTTAAATAAAAATAAAAAAATATTAAATTGATTAAAAGCGTGTAGTTATTGAAATATATTATGTAGAATAAAGTATAAATCAACTTAAGTTCGATTGGAATATATTTCTAAAATAAAGGAGCTATTTAAAATAGAAGCAAAAAAATAATATGTATAGCGACAAATAGATGGAAAATTAAAAATCTTAAAGGATTAAAGTGGGAGAAAAATAAGACTAGCCGTTAATAAAAACAATGGCCAAGAATCAACTGCCCATACCCCTTATTTCCATTCACTAGCTTATATCCTTAAATCCCAAAATTAAATCAAAAATCAATTCCTGAAAAGAAAAGAAAAACATGCATGTTGTGCGAATCTTTGGCGATGTCGGGAAAGTGGGAGAAAATGGTGGTGGATGGTCGTATACGTTGGAGTGATACATGTAGGGGGACATGAAGAAGTTGCCATGGAGATCTATTAGTTCGCGACTCCATGCATGATGTTGATTTGGAGTTAGAAGCTAGGGCTAGTGGTGTTGAGGCCGGGTGATGATGTTCATGTGATGGTTGTCCTATGGTAGTGTGCAAAATTTCTAGTGGTGACGAAGCTGAGAAGCATGGCATAGGCAATTTCAGGTCGCGATGAGTTGGAGTGACAACATATTTGGTGAGTTATTTCAACTCACATTACTATCTCTAAATATGAAATTTTGCCTAACATGCCCTTCTATATTTATAGTTTTGAATGAATAATTGATGTGTATGAATTGATTAGATGAAGTACAACTGTATATTATGATTTACCTTTTAATTAGGTGGAGAATAGATTGTTATGATTTATCTATGTGTTATATGGATTTGAAAGGGTCAACTTGCAAACAAACTCTATCCAATTGCAAATTGAATTATTTAATTGTATACTGATGCATGTACATTGTTTGTGTAACTGGATTTTTCTGAAATACAATTTGGATCGCTAAATAATAGTAGCATGGAATGATATTTTATAGAGTGATGTTGACTCTAGAATTTGCATTATTAGTGGTGCCATCATTTGAATTGTTTAAATATTTTTAAATGATTTTCAAAGTGGTTTATTGACCCTTATTGTAGATATTTTATAGAATATTGCTCAATTGTATTAAATTCTTGACTTATCTCTTTATTTAAGTTTTTTAAATAGGTAATATTTATTCAAAAAACCTTTTTGAATTACTTTTTTAATTATAGTATGAAGTTGGAAATGTTTTAAACGCAAAAATAAAATATATTATCATTTTATAAAATAGAATGATAAAGTAATTAATCTTAAATTTGAAGTGATTTTACTTATAAAAATAATTTGAAGGAGTTTTTAACCTTTCAAATATATATATATATATATATATATATATATATATTTGTATGTATGTATGTATTTATTTCATTACAATAAAAATTACAAGGTTTTGGAAATGTTTGAATGAATAAAGACCTCTTCTTATGATATGCAAAGTGCATATAAAATATAGCTTGAATGAAAATGATTTACTCTATGTTCTTTTCGTGGAAAAGTTTGCATTTGTAAATTTAAAGTGGTTTTTGGAATTTAAAAAGAAATATCTTTTTCTTTAAAATGACTTTGAGGATTTATTTGATTTTAGTAGGTTATACACATTATATATTATATGAAGTGTCTTTTATTCGGCTATGTACAAATATATTCTCACTGCAACCTCATGAGGTTTTAAGAATATATAAATATTGGGATTCAAGTCTCCGATTTTACCTATATGAGTATGTTCGAGTAGCAAAGTGTTTATAAAAATCAAATAATAATAATATTTCCAATGTATAATATTTGAGATAGATAAGTATATACAAGCATTTTAAGGGTACATCAAAGCTTGTCAAAATTAGACTTTGGAAAGTTTGTATATATTTTTTCTAAACATATCTAAGCTTTTATATGTAGATATACCTATCTTTAAGTGCTTTTAAAAGCGGGTGTTCGAGCTAAAATTCCTTTCTATTTAATGAGAAATATAATTAAATGATTTAGTATTACCGAGTGGTATGGGACATTCAGTATTACTATATCAATTGATTAAAAAAATTATTGTATGGAAAATGTTTTAGAGTAAGTGGACATTACAGCCTTATAGCAAAGTTCAAGTAAAACCAAGTGGTATAGGATGCTCGGAATCTACTCGAATGATTACAATTAGAAAGTACTTACACTTTGGAAGTATAATTATGAAGCATATGTCTTAGTACCTACTAGTGAAGTGTAGAATTGTGAAGCGCATGTCTTAGATATCTATTAGTGAAGTTCCAACTTGTGAAGTATATGTCTTAGGTATGTATTAGAAAAGTGCAAACTTGCGAAGCTCGTGTCTTATGTATACACTAATGAAATGCAGACTTGTGAAGTGCACGTTATGGATATCTATTAACGAAGTGCAGACTTGCGAAATGCATGTCTTAGATGTCTATTGGCGAAGTGCAGACTTTTAGATCACTTGTCTTATATACCTACTAGCGAAGTGCAGACTTTGGAAGCGTGTGTGTTAGATATCTATTAGCGAAGTATAGACTTACTACGTGCATGTCTTAGATATTCTTTATGGATTGACTTCCTTATATGCAGCCTTATGTATTTTTTTTGAAATTTTGAGGATGAATTTTATTGTTCTGGCCTTTTATGTGGTTTGTATTTGTCATTCACAATATTTTTTATGATTATCGATGATGGAATGAGATGACTTTATGAAATGGTGATTTTGACTTGATGCTTTATTATGTGAAGTGTTGGCTTATTACAAATAGTTATCTCTATATCTTGTTGATTATTCATGCTTCTTATGTGATCTCACCAAGTTATATTTAGAGATAGTTTGACCCGTTTATTTTATAAGTAATTGGTTTAGATAGAGACATAACAAGTATATGGACTTAGTGATTATGGATGTGGGCTAGCTTTTACAGGAATGGATGACCTATATATATAGTATAATTGGTTGAGCTAGACTTATATATATGCATGTATATTTCGTATGAGATAGTGATTCATTATATCTTTATATATTCTTTTCTGACCTATCATAGTTTCATGTATATGTATATATATGAGTCCACCGTTCTCTTTTATAGACACACATAATGTACTATGGCATAGTTTGTACCATATTGTATCATTGCAACATATGATTCTGTGTTCCCTACCATGTGATATATTGTTCTGTACTACATTGACCAACATGCTTGTTGTTTTATATCGAGATTATACACATCTTTTATAGTATTATGAGGAATAGGATAAAGTGATAGTGTTATCCTAATGGAATAGACACGGATGATCGCTCCAACCAGCCTTATTATTTAGCAGAGCTAGCGGGGTTGACTGGGCCTCTACCAGTTTTATTGCCACAGAACAATAAAAAAACATAACTCAACACAAGCATTGAAAAAAGAGAGACAACGCAACACAAAGAAGACAGAACAAACATTAAACACAATAGGACAAAGGAAGAGAACCGAGAAGCAACTACAATATAGCTCAGGCCGAAGCATTGGCAGTAGCATTAGGGAGACTGCACGTAGATTTCGTAAGATCCATGCAAACCTTACCTCTGATGTCTTGCCAAAGACTTTCAAGAGACCTAATTTTGCTTTCAAAACATCTTTTATTCCTTTCCATCCAAATAGTTGATAAGTAAATTTTAGTGCCCAGAAGTAAACCCTTGAAAGGTCTGACTTCCATCTAGATGATTTGAGGATTATGCTCCATTCAATTTTAGAAACTTGAGAGACATTTCACCTGCCAGCTTTTAACATAACTCTTGTCTATAGAGGAAAAAAATTCACATCTAGAATATAGGTGGGATAATGATTTATTCTGGGTGCAACAGAATACGCATTCCAACGGCCGGTTCATACCAAAGTCTGATAAAACATCTCTAGTCATCAAAGCAGAATTGCGAACCTTCCAAATATGTAAGTTGTCAAAAGGGGAAGAGACTCCTCTCCAGATGATGCTAATCCATTTGTAAATAGGTAAGGTACAAAACCCAGTTATTGCATTATACACTAGCCCAATGGAGTGAGACTTGTCTTTCCATGTGTACATGTCCATTTCATTTTCATGGTAAGAGCTGCTTTGAAGTTGATTACACAAACTTCTATGGTCCTGATTGCTTGAGTAAGGCGGAGTAAGGTGACCATAGTGTATATAATTAGAAGCTTTAGCATTAAATGGGATACCAGATTGGAGTTGCTGCTGATGTGTGACAATGTTGCTGAGAATAACTCCTTTTCCAGACCAAGGCTCATTCTAGAAGCTCACCGCCCTATCATGTTTCATAACTACTTTAACAAGAGGCTAAAAAAAGAGATCTCAGGCCCAACAACCTCCTCCAAGTCCAACTATACACTTGAGGGACTTCCATGCTCCAAAAGTTCCTCTCCCTACATTGTAGTGCCAAGTCCAATTCACCCAGACACTTTCCTTCCTGTTAATTAGATTATCAAAATGTCTGCTGAAAGCAGCCAAGTTCCACTGTCTTATATCAATAATGCCCAAACCACCCATACATTTTGGCACTTCAAACTTTTTGTAGGAACAAGGAATTGGCTTCCTAGAATGTAGAGAGCTCATCCAAAAAAAACACATCATGGCACTCCTAATAAGACTAAGAAACTTAGAAGGAAGAATAAATGTTCTAGCCCAGTACACAGTCATTGCAAAGCACACTGACTTGACGATTACTAGCCTTCCACTTTGTTTTAGAAGTTTGTTAGCCCAGCAGTCTATATAAGAAACTATCTTGTTGTATAGTGGCAGACAATTAGCGTGAGAGATCCGAGTAGTTAACAAAGGTAAACCAAAGTAGGACACATCATCTGCCATCATTTTAAACCCAGAAAAATGATGAAGCTGGGTGGACACCAAGTTAGGAATACTAGTACAAAGCAGACTGGACTTGTTTAAATTTAAACTAATACCTGTTATTCTATAAAAATCATGTAGTAACCCAATTATAGATTGCATGGAAGGGAATTCAGGCATAATAAATACCATTACATCGTCAGCAAACATCAAGGTGGTTATTTTTAGGTGAGAGCATTCGGGATGGTATTTTATTTGCTTTTGGGTGAATTTTACTACAGCCATACAAGTGAACAGTTCCATGATGATTATAAAAAAGTAGAAAGATATTGGATCACCTTGACGTATACCCTGACTGCTTTTAAAAAGACCAATAGGTCTTCCATTAATTATTAGTGAGTATGTAGGGGTGGAAATACAGGTATACACCTAAGCCAAAAAGATTTTTAGGAAGCCCATTAGAGACATAATTCTAACAGTTGATGGCCACAGAATACTATCATATGCCTTGGATATCAAGTTTTAAGATTGCAGTAGGAGTCGACTGGGCTCTACCATATCTTTTTAATAACTCTTGAGCCAAAAGAACATTGTCCAGAATGCTCCTACCTTTAAGGAAGGCGGATTGATTAAATGAAATGAGACTAGGAAGGACAACAACTAATCTGGTGGCCAAAATTTTTGAAATGCATTCATATAATACGTTACAACAAGAGATGGGTCTAAAGGAATTAACAGATGTTGGAAGTTGGACTTTAGGTATTAAAGCTATGTTGGTAGAGTTAACCTTGCCTAGGAGTTTGCATTTATCAAAAAACTTGTATATAGCCTTGCAAAACTTAGGCCCTACCAGCTCCCAACTAGTTATGTAAAAAAGAACATTAAAACCATCAGGACCTCCTGTAGAATCTTTATTCATCAGAAACAAAGATTGTTTGATTTCCTCATTTGTTACTTTTTGATTAATAAATTAGCTTCATGCATGCTGATCTTAGGAAGTTCCACAATAGAGATTAATTCAAGTTTAGGATTAAAGTTTATGGAGTTACCTAGGAGGTTAGCAAAATAATCTACAATGGCTTTATCAACTTGTTCAGGGCTTAAGTGAAGGATACCCTCAAGACCGTATACATTATGAATTTGCTGCCTGACATGTTTTAACTTTATAGATGCATGATAAAAGGCAATATTTCTATCTCCCTCCTACCTCCATTTCTCTTGAAGTTGTTGTCTCCTCATATTAGCTTCTATACCTAGGGCTTTAGAGTGCTCTGAAATAGCCTGGCTTCCTCATTTGCAGCAGTTTCATCATAGGGGTTATTCATCATGAAGTCCTGAGCTTGCTTTAACCGATTCTCCATCTTACTAGAAAGGAGAATTCCATTCCCAAAATTTTCTTTAGCCCAAAGCCTTAGTTTTTATTTAATATTTTTAAGTCTCTTGCAAAACATAAACATGGGATTACCTAAACATCTTTTGTTCCAAGCCTGTTCAATAATATTTCTATAGTTCGTATGCTTGATCCAAGCATTATAAATTTGAAACTCCTTTTCACTTTAGTCATAGGGTCCCCAAAAGAAAGAATGATGGGAGAATGATGAGAAATAATTGGATGAGGAAGGAAAACAACAAGAGAAGGCTACGAATAAATGGAAGGAAGATTACAAAATGCATGGTCAATAGTAGAGAAAATTCCTAGGTCACTATTACTTCTGTTATTCAAGGAGAACTTTTGACCGGACTTGTTGACAAGGAAGAGGTTTGAGTCAGTGATGGCAATGTTAATGGGAGCAATGTCTTTAGGCATGAGGGGTTTACCACCCATTCTGTCATCAAGATTAAAATAGGAGTTAAAGTCTTCTAAGACTAGCCAAGGGTGTGTGCCTTGTCTGAAGGAAGGCAGGGCATTAAAGAGGAGAGATCTAGATTGAAGGGAGTTATCTGCATAAGATGATAGTGTGGTAAAAGGAATGAAAGTTACGGGCTGGTTGGACATGGAAGTGCATGAACTGTCTTGATGATAGAATGTGTGTTAAAGTTAAGCAGGTAGGATCAAAGAGAACTAGAATCCTACCATAAGGAGCATAGTCCAAGTTGTGTTGGTAAGACAAGCTTGAGTTGACATGGTAAGCTGCTTCGTTTGATAATTGGAAGTTGAGTTTTGTTTCTAGCACTGCAACCAGGCTTAGGTTGTGTAAATGGATGAGATTCTTTACTTGATCTAATTTCAGTTTGCTATGGGCACCACAAACATTTCAAGAAGCTAAATTTGTATGCATCCTTATTATTTGTATTACCTAACAATATTACTTCATTCTTTGATAGTATGAATATAGAGGTAGGGAGTTACAATTCTCTTACAATACTTAGATTTACGTAGGTTTTTTGGATTTTCTTGGAAACCAAAAAAATTCAAGTAGTAAAAGATGTTTATCGCCTAATCGTTATATTAATTATAAATTTGTATTAAAAGTAGAAAAGAAATCATTTGTATGGTAAAATTAACAAGGAGTAGATTGAAAGTTTATATCTTGTAGATTATAAATATTACCATTATTTATAACTTATAAAAAAACAAGAAGATGTTCTAAAAGTAAGACCATTATAAATGACAATCCAATGAAAAATAAATATTTATAATTAGTTTAATTTAGTAAGGACCAGATATTTTCTTTATAGCTGGAGATTCAAATTTCTTCGAATAAATCAGTATACACAAGCAAAAATTCTGCAATGTTATTTTGCTCAACTTCACCAATGAATTATTCATCGAAATTGGGGTAAACTATCTCAACATATACATTTAAAGTTTACAATTTTCACTATAATGGTGGGAACATAGCTTGACATTGGTAATTTATTTAGTTGCATCATTGATCTATCATATTCCTTCCTCCATATCTTTCAATTTATCTTGAAAATATCTCAAATTGTATAATAACTTTTTTATAGAAGTGACCGACATGGATTATATGATTTTATTTTAAGTTAAGATATTTATCAATTGCTGGTACTAATATAAAATATAAGTGAGTTCGCTTACTTAAAAATAAACCAACTATCAATCAAAATTTAAAATTTAATGCATATATTGAATATTAGTTTACTCCAACACCTATTTTCAAAACAATGTTCCATATTTGAATTTTTTTTTACTATCTTATTCCAATTTAAATTATGTATTATTATTTTCTTTCACTAATGTGTAACTTTTATATTAATCAAAACTGCAATTTTAAAAACTCAGAATGTTCTTTGATTATATACTACTTTTATCTTAATAAGGGTATCATATTTTTTGAATGACCAAAACCTCATAAAGCATGATGATTGTAATTAATCTTCTTTTTTTGTACTAAAATCTATTAATGTTCACGAAAACAATTTTCATGCTATTGATAATAAAGAAATCTATCATCCGTTTTAGATGTATTATACCTCACATTCATTGGATGGTTAATGCCCGTTGTTGATATTGATGATCAAGTCTACTTTAGGAAAGAAGATAATTATAAACTGATGAGGAATGAATTAAAAGTCATGGCTAAGGTTTGATTAGAAATAGTAATAAAAATGATAGAATGTACACAACATGGGCATTGCCATAATGACCCACACTTTCAAAATGTAAAGTATATTAACAAATGTGATTTAAATTATTCGAGCAACTTCGCTTTTTCTTTAATTTTATATAGAAGCATAATGTATATTAATAAAAGTGTAGAACATATTTGTGATTTTTTAACACTGAAATCTTATTTTATCCATAACTTCGATTAGAGAGGAATTAGGAGTTGATAATTTTTTCTAATGCATAGATGTTTTTTCCAGTAGATGATTGTAGAGTGGCCATAATGTTAATGTTGTTAAGTATTTTGGGAGGTATGAAAGTTATAATCTTTCGGTCTAAAGTTGTCAAATTAATAGTTTCAACCCTACGCCCAATCAGTACCAATGACCTATTTTAGGATTAGCAGTTAATTAAGATTTTTAGCATCTACTAAAAATATTATTCCACCTTTTAAAAACATTTCCCAACCTCCATTAAAATCCTCGTGGCCAAACTTAATAAAAACATCAAATTTTAAAGAGAAATGTAGCTTAAGAATGAGAGATCTAGAAGAGCTAATAGAAAGCAACTAACTAATTAAATCAACTCATTCATAGAAAATAATAAAGAGGGCTTGTTTTCCAACATTAGATTAGGAATTATGCTTGATTTCTAGGTAAGTGATACTTTAACTATTTTTTTATTTAAACTGATTTTGAGATAAAAAGAGTTAATTTCTTCGTTGTTTCGATCTAAAGTACTATGTCAAATTATGTTTTAAATTTGATTTTACTAGTAAAACGCATATTTAGTTATTAAAATTCATATAAAATGTTTATATATGAATACTGGATGTTTTTCTTTCTTATTTCAATTAATGAAATACTAAAAAACATACTGGAATGTGGGTGATCCTTAATTACAATTTTATACATTTTATGTATATAAATGATTTTCTAATATTATAAAAAAAAGTCTTCACATTTTAGGTCAAATTTAATGTGTTTAATAATATCAAAATGTTAAATTTATTGTTAGAACACATGTTGGATCTTTGAGAGACTATATAACATGCTTGTGTATGTTTATTAAAGATTGATATGGTTTAGGCTTGATTTGGGTAAAAATTAATTTATTATGCGAGTAATCTATTATCTTATACTTTAGTTTATATATTTTGAATACACAAACACATGTGTGTATGTGTGTACTTTAATTGGTTTTTATTACGAAAAACCTTATTTTATTTTCTTTTCAGATTTGATTAAAGGGTAAAATTAGATGTTTTGATAATGAATTTGATGTTAGGGTACGATTTTAATTAATTAATGTAATATATTATATACACACACTTAATTATTGGATGTACTAATATGATCATGGTTGAATTGTATGTTTTGTTGTAAATTTTGACTACATGCACATGTTTGAATGATTGTTTGGGTATAGGAATGCACATGCGAGTGTTGGAGAAATCTGAATTTTTGTAGATCTGGTTTGAGGTGTGGTAAATCGTGTACAAGATTATTTGGAGAAACATTTCTAAAATGAAAATACTGAACTTTGGCAAAGTGTTGAATTTGGTGAATATGTAGCATTCCAAAGTTTGGGATCCAAAGGAATTGGCAATGTATTTTTTAAAGTCTATCTTGATGGAGAGGTAGAGACCAATATTAGGGGATCTAAAGTTCGGAAAGAATACACTAGTTGTTATTGGAAGTACAAATTATTGGAAAGGTAAAAATTTAGATGTCCAACTTGTTGGAAAGGTAAAAATTCAGAAATAGAAAATGTGCACATACAAGGCACATGGAGGGTCGGAATTGAAGAATAGAGTTCCAACGAAGCAAAAACGGTACCAAAAAATTGTGTAGGTACGAAGATTGGGGTCTACTTGACTCAAATTTTTGCAAAGGTCTAATCTCACCAAGTTCAAATATTGAGATCCTACATTTTGGATCGACAATAGCTGGATCTAGAGCAAACTCCAGATCATGTAGCAACTTAACCTAAAGCATGCTTCGGGTATCGATCCAAGTGATTTGGTGCAAGCTCCAAAATTTAGTGTAAGAGTCATCCTTAGGAAAGCTCTAAGTCACAATCGATGTGAATCGAAGCACACTGCGAGCTGATGGTATGAACGAATTGGAGTATGATCCAGCAAATGACTTGTAGGTTGACTCCCAATCGAGTAAGCGCAAGCCAGAAGTGAACATCAAGTAAATCAAGTGATTGGCCCCATGAGAAATTTGAACTTTTAGGACTGGTTTCTCTTCGTTCAAGCTCGAATTCAATGAGATTTCGATGATTATGCTATAAATTAGAAGAACATTTTAGCAAATTTTAGAAATACTACAAGAAATTGGATTTTTGCTTAATGAAAGTAGAAAGTAGCATCTAATGGATGAAATGAAAACTATTTAATAAATCTAGGATAACGTGGATCAGTATGAGTATTTATTAAGTATGAGAGAAATGTATGAGCCAAACGATGGTCGATTAGGAATGAAGGCAATGAGATGCGAGCGAGCTCATGAGCGGGTTGTGCAAGGGACTGAGTAACAATGATAGTGTGCTATGGCAAGGAAACATTCTGACACTTTATGGAAAATTATGAACCGAACCTATAGGGTCAAGAATAAAATTTATAAAAGGAAGATGAGGTGCAAATGTGTCCTGAGACATGAAGTGAGTGACCTTCACTAGGGTGAGATGCTATAATAAGGGTTATTTGATGAGTTAGGTTCGGTAGACTAGATATGTGGTAAAAGCAGAGTTATCTTAAACTGTAAAACAATGAACGATGATAGAGGGACTCTGGAAATAAGCTGCATGTCCTTCTTAGGATTAGCAGGTTAGAACATTCATCAGATGGCCAAGAGTTACATTATAAGGATGTTTGATAATGAGTGTGGTTTTGAATGCTACAGATATCTTATAGATGTATTATAGAAGTCATATCCCGACAGTCAGGGACGTAACCAGGATTTTTGTTTGCGATGGGCATAGCTACATAAATACAATATATTAAAAAAAATAAGTTTAACTAGATTGCATTCAAGTGGATAACTTATGCAAGTTTGAAAACATATAAAATTCGCAAAAAAAATTTAAAGCATCTTCAATAATTTAGATTTTGATGAAAAGTTTTGTATCAATTATATGACTAAAGCTATTTGGCTTCAAATACAAAAGAGGATCTGCACACGTCACAGCAACATCTAGTTTTGTATAATGAAAAAAATAATTGTTTATTTGGACATAACTTCAAAACAAAACTTTATATTACTGTCTAGTAAACATTTACAAAATGAAGTTTATTTAAGAAGAAAATATCGAGACACGTGTCAAAAATTAAAACAATAAAGCTTTTACTGACTCTTAAACCTACAACTAAACATCTACAAGTTGTTTGTTGCTACAAATTATTCACTGTAACCCATTTTGGTTATGCTACAACAAGAAATTAGACTCACATTAACAGAACAAACATTATAAAACAATAAATTCCCCCACGTCAATCTAGGTATCTATGAAATTCAAATTATACAATTTAAAAACAAATGCAAGGTAACTAAAAGTATATACATATCTAAAATATCTACAATGATCAAAAAAGAAATAGAGATATGGAAAGTAATGAGAAAAGACTGATTTGATTTACATTTGGTGGCAACATGGAATGAGAAGAGAATGCTGCCAATGAAAAGAGGAAATAGTTATAAGGTTGTTTTTAATTTTTTCTAATGTGCTGTATGTAATATCTTTCGAATTAATTATGGTTTCTTGGGTGGGGCAAGTGCCCACCTAACCTACTGTATAGTTACGTCCCTACCGACAGTGTATATCCTATTACTGTAGGGTAGCTTCCCTTTACCTTATTAATATATTAGGCACATTAAATTTATTTTATAATGCTTATGCATGCATACGAGTGATATGAACATAATACTATAAGCATATCTTCCGATCACTTTTATAAGGGTAGATTTGAGTTCTTATACTCATATGCATTATATATATATTTTAGATGAATCACACATTGGACAGTTTTCGAACAGAAAGTTATTTCTATGTCCTTGCAATAAACACATTTTGTCAACTGGATATTTAAATAATTAATTTAAATGTCAAACCTTTAGTTAATTAAAGGCCTAAAATTTGATTTTTGCATATGGATGAATAAGGACTCGGGACCATTTCCATTGTGTCCAGATCGACATTGCGAATCAAAATGAGTATAAGTATAGCTGTGTTTAGAGTCATGGAATTTTGCGAATTGCAGATTGTTATTTGCATTTTGCAAAAATATGTGCGTAGTTGGATCCAGCAAAATCTAAATTGATGGCTTGTATTTTTGGGATAAGGACTTCATTATAAGGTGTACGGTTTAAGAATTTTTGGAATTGGGTTATCTAATGGACAAAACGATCTTGAAATGTGCAAAATTATCATCCAAGCGCCGTCTTGGATAGCGATGAAATTTATATCTTCGGGACAGGAAAAATTAGTCGATGTGCACCGACAAATTTTATGATGATCTATGTATCATGTAATTGTTCGAGCTCAAAACGTGTGGCGATTTATTTAAGAAACTAAATTAAAATATATTTTTAATACATATACACACACCTCAACGCTTATAATTTTCCTTCCTCTTAATTTTTTTCTCTGCCATAATATCTCGAATGGTTCTTGTAGTGGGTTTTTAATTGGCTTTTGTTGTGGGAGCTATGGACCACGATAGACGTCGAGAATGGACATGTTGAACTCGTAGATACGGAAGCGGCATTTCCATGGTCGCGATGTCATGTGTAGCGATGCTTGAGGAGGTCAATGTGCTGTGGTTGTCGACTAGAGTTGAGGCTTAGCATCGACGGAGGAGTATTTGAGCAAAAAAGAAAGCATCTTGTATCTCTTGGGGCGCACTGTAACGACCCAGAATTTTCGATTTCAAAAATTCCAGATAGTTATGAAAAAGAAGAAAGAGATAGAAAAAGAAGAAGAAGATACATCAACATCTCACATTCACAGATGATAAATATAATAATAAATAATAACAGTTTACAAAAGAATACTATATCTGTCGGTTACATTTTAATACATCAGAGTTACACATATATACGGACACTAGATGACAATTATCATACCTCAGATACACAATAATATAATACAGTGGAAACACTCCATACGTTCCTGCCATCTAGCTCGCCTCTTGAGATCCAGAACGTCCTTACCTGAAAATATGTAATACTCGGTCTGACCCGAGCATTACATCAATGTAACACCCGGGTCAGGCTAGAAACCAGCATGAGTAAACCCACCTAACAAAAGTACTAGTACAAAAGGCTCACATAAAACCCGGGGTAACTCGTCTCAATTTACCAATTCAAAGTTTGCTATAGACATCGCTTATTTTACACATCCATTTCTAAATACCAAAACTTTAGATTAAATGGTTCACTTCACTTAACTCATTCTATTCCAATTGATTTCACACATCAAATCTACATAGAATCGAAGTGGTTTCGGGTATTAATTAATACCCGACTCCGGTCTCTTCAAATTCAATTCATCTTAACACATGTTATTCAAGTGAAATGCAATTCAACTTTAAATAAATAATGTCACCTTTTTACCCAGCTATTCATCATTGATAGGTAACCACATTATCATCGTCCACTCAACACATCATATCACGAACCATTTCATATCAGAGGTATCAATAAATTCAAGGCATTTAATCATCATTTAATCATACATAAGGAAGATAAATCAGTCATACCATCTCGAATAAATCTAAATAACCATAATTGAATTAAATCAATCACCTTTAAGTCCTGCTTATTAATTAATTACAACCCAATTGATTTACCATCCCATAATCATTCATCTTAGTTAATCCTCCTTAATTAATTATCCTTTAATTACAATAAGTAATTAATTCTTAATTAATTACACAAATTAATTAACCTTTACCCATCCAAATTACTTACATAGATCCTTAATTAATTACTCAAATTAATTATCTTATAATCACTATTGATCAATTATCCTTTAATTAATCATACCTTAATTAATTTCTTTAATTAACTAATCATGAAGTAATTACACTAAGTAAATAATCCTTTTATTTGCTTTTATCAAGTAATTATCCATTGGTAATTACCCTTACTTAATTTAACCTTTAATTACAAATTAAATTACTTAATCCTTAACACATCAATTCTTAACAAATTAAGCTTTTAAATTACTTATTAAGTCATTATTATTTATTAATTTACATTTAGTGATTGCCCATTAATTACCTACCTTAATTAATGATATCTGGTGATTATTCTTCAATTTAAGTAGTCATCATTAATAAATTTCAATTTAGTAATTTACTTGTAATTAAATTATCATCCTTAATTGTCGAAATTAATCACATTAATAAATCTATCCCTTACATTGATTTCTCAAACTAATTAACCAATTATCTTAATAATTAAATTAATTATTTATCCCCTTAAATTGATTACATTAATCAACTTCCATCCTTATTAAATAATTTGTATTTATTCAATTACATTATTTAAATCATCTTTAAAAACCTATAGGAATTACCTACTATATAATTCAAAAACTTTATTTTCTTTTTAAATCTAGGATCCAAACTAAACTTGAATCCTGATTTACTTAGATTTAAACTCTATTTAAATCTTTATTTTCAGATTCAAAAATCATTTTTATAAGTTACTTTAACAATTTTAAGTTGTTAAAAACATTTCATTTCTATAAAACTTATCTAATTAAAACTAGGATTCAAATTCATTATGAATCCATACTTTTAAAACTTGCTTCAAATCTTTGCTTGAAATCTTTGATTTAAAACTTGCTTCTCATTTAAATTTCAGTTTAAAATTTAAAATCCAAAAAAAACAGACAGGTTTTAAAAGAAAACCTGTAACAAATTTCTGACTCGAGCCTACCCCACAATTTATTCGAGTCACTCCTCTCAGGACTTCGAGCAACTCACATAACTTACTCGAGAAACTCAAATACCCATCTTCCCAAACAAAACTACTGGCACAACACTACAGTCGTGCACATGCACCGTTGGCGCCGCCAACTCCGTTCAACAACGATGATCCCCATATGTCGACAACCACCACCTCAGACCATCAAAACTCCAATCCCATCGATTCAAGTTCAAAAACAAAATCGAGCTGTTCAAACCAAACTGGAATCAGAACCTGGACCCACCACACCCACCTGAAATTGCCACGTTCTCGAATCTCCGACCACCAGAAGGTCTAAAACTCCGGCCAATCCTTCCTCGACATCCAAGCTTCCATTACCCAGAACCTTGTTACACTCGATCAAACTGAGAAACCTTGCCGATCAAAATACTTAGCATAGTCAAAACTAGGTTTACGAACTGAAAACAGTCATTTCCGCTTCCACGATCATCTGAACACCCATCCCATATTTTTACTCGATTCTCCGATCACTTTTCCATCTCCAGGAAGAAACACGACCTCCCAATCCCTCGAGAACATCAGAAATTCCCAAATTTCCCAAAATAGTGCAACCCAGAAATACATCTTCATTTCTGAACTAAAAAATATGATTTTCTTTTTAAAATTCATGATTCAAGATAAGGTTTAAGCTTATATGCCTGAATTAAGAATTAAGGAAGTTTGATTTTTTGCAAATCTCAAGCTTGTATTGTCCTTTTTGTTTTTCAGAGTAGTTTGAATTTGTTTTTTCTTAAATACAATGTTAAAGCTAATTTTAAAATCAAACAAATAGATGTTGTTTAGATC